>CM051236.1:404290592-405490592 GCA_027917425.1 Gastrophryne carolinensis
CAGATTCCACTCTTCTTGCTTAGGCACATATTCTTTTCCATGACAAACTTTGTCTATGGTCTACTATGAACCATGGTCATAGCCATGGTGAAGATCAGGTCTGGGGAGTTTGAGTTTGCTCCATGGAGTCGTAGTTGGAGCTAGTTTTGACTAGAGAAGGGATGGGTACAAATGTTCCAACTCCAGCACAAAAAAGAAAGTCTTGTATTAAAGTGATTGACAAGTCAAAAGTTAAAAAATAATAATTAATATTTAGAGACACAACAATGCACTTATTTTTTTTCCTATGATGTATGTAAAGCACACAGTGCGCTTACATTACATCGCTGTTGCCAAACCCACTGTTTCTCAATTTTTTCTAACCATTCTTTTCCACATTGAACTTGCACTATATTCACTGCATTGGAGCTAATGTAAGTTATCTTACTTATAACTCTTGGTCCACAGATGCCTCTTAATCACTCACATGGAAATCTGGACTGTTTCCTCAGACAGAAAGATCAAGATAAGACACAAAACGCAAAACATGTCTATGATGAATGCTTTGCAGCTTTACCCTATGGACTGCTGTGCAGCAAGTCTACAAATATTGTGATGGCAAAAGATTTAGATCACCTCGCCAGCTGTTTTGGCACCCTTCATCTGTCTATACTGGCAGAAAGGACAGAATGCTTCTCAGGACAGGAACAGGTGTAGATCCAAAGGGAAAGCCTCAAGGGAAGAGTTTGACAGGAGACTATACATTAAGCAAGGCAAGTCTCAATGGTAGGAGAAGATGATAAAATACAAGCAATAAACCGAATTTTATTAGAATATTGTACCAAAGCTAAAAAAAGACAACTGTGTCACCACTCCACAGAATAAAAATAAAAATAGAAAAACAATATCAAGCATTTTTTTTTAAGTGGAAGTCCAGTCTTTCCCCCACCCCCTGCCCTGTCCTTCTTTCCCCATTGCTGAAACAGGACAGGGGCTTAAAAAATAAAACACCTTACCTGTGTCAGGAATTCAGCGCTGTCATCGGCTCCATGGATAGCAGTCGTGCAGTCTACCCATTCAAGCAAATAGGAGGACAGGCATGTGCAGAGAGTGGGGGATGCCACTCTGTACAGCTTGGGGGAAGGCCCTGGATACTGGGGCCCAAGTAAAGCATTTTTTTAACCCCCCAATCCTGTTTCACCTAAATTCATCTTTGGAGGTGAGATTTCTATATTTGTGACTACTGTTGGTGACTCCTACAGCTAATCCTATATAACTGAACATTGATTCTGCAAGCCCCCATAACTGGTCACTGGCTGGTTATGCTGGCTAGGGGTAACGTTGCACCATTTTCTTTTTGTTTTTTAAGGGTTTTTAACCCTTACAATCCCCCAAAAATGGGGTAGGTTGGCAGCAAAAGGGTTAAAGCATACAGTGGAAGCCTTTTGTTGCAGGGTGCTCCCTGGAAGGCTTGTACAGGGGGGAGTAGTGGAAAGAATGAAATTTGGAGGCAAGCCTGACACATTTGGTAAAAGTGTTTTGACCAACAAAGATGTATGGTTGGGAAGGATCACAAAAAATCACAGAATATTATAGGGGCTCTATTGCCATCTATAGAAGCTCTTTTTGAAGGTTGCTAGAGATTAAAGTTCATATGTCCATTTTTCAAAGAAATCAGCAATAAGGACTAAGAGACATACATGTTAGAATAGCTTCTTCCTACTATCTATCCATCCACTAAAAGAATAATCAGTAAACACCTGACAGTCTGTAATGCTGAAATAATTGATCATGCATACATGTTCTTTTGTTGGTGAGACTAAAACAGATTGCATTATTTTATGTTTCTGGGGCATTAGTTGGCCATATTGACCCTGTACATATAGTCGTAGAGCGTATCCCTGTTTTTTTCAAAGATGTTCATTCATTTTTGTATCCCCTATATTCACACGAAGAAATTCCTTGTATGTATCAGTAAACAACAAATCTCCCATCACTTGTAAAAGCAATCAATATTAATCCAAATCTGCATGCACATAAGACCAAGGGCACACAATGTGTTTCTGGTGGCTATTACATCCTTAATGATGTGTAAAGTTGCCATATTAAATCTTACCTTTTCATAGTCGACAGAGAGGAACTGCCTCCCCTCCTCAACAAAACCCAGCTTGTGGTAAAGCCCGGACCTTGTTTCTAACCACCCGCTCAGTCTCCCCTTTTGGCCGAGGATGCATCCCCCTAGAGCTCCCCTTGTTGCAGATTTGGATAAATATGGATTACTTTACACATGAAGTTAGATTATCATGCATGTGAGTTATACAATTTGAAGATTTGACTCACTTGTCTGAAAAACAAATAGTTTATTCCTTGTATGTATGTCTGCCTTTACTTGGTGGAATGCAACTGATTCTGATTCAAATGAAATAATCCTGGAGATATGATTTCTGAAGCATAATAAGGCCCCAAAACATTCAGGTCTGCTTCTTTTCACTGTCGAAACTACCGTAAATCAATGTCCAAGATATTCTCTTTAGAGCAGAATTGTGGAAAGGAAAGAAGTATTAGGACATCATGTCATAAGACATCCTACAAGAACAGTGATATCCAATTAATAATTGTAATATAATTTTGCTTATTTCTTAAACAGAGACCCTTTTATCCTATAAATACTGGATCTCATTCAAGTTTGGTCTTTAACAGCAAAAAAGTGTTGTCAAGTTACAGGTATGCTAGTTGGAAAAGGAGACCTTTTCAGGTATAATACTATTAATTTGATATTGAATTAAGGCTAGATTGACTAAATAGTTCCTAACATCTAAGCTCTCTCCAACAAACTACTTTTAATCTTTCATTATTGCTTAGCCTTAACCATCAAATACACCTCGGCCAATTCTAAGAAATTCTGCCTGGTGATTATCTATTAGCTGAAATGCTATTGAACTATAATCTATCATGACATAACAATGAGCTGTAAATATAAAAAATACATTTACCAATGGAATATTCATATTCTATGCCCTTAATTTTTATAGGAAAGATTATTCTTTAACACAAAGAGCTGGTAATGACAATAGCTATTGTGATTATGACAACCCATTCTCGCTGAAAAAGCATAGCTGAATAGTAATATGACCAGGACTACAGAATAACTAAAAGATTCTAAAAGACTCTAACATATGCTATAATTAATTATTGGTCAATGTTTCACATTAAATTAAAAAGCCCTTTGTATAGGTTGAAGATAATGTTTTGTTCTTTCACAAAAGACAAATAATTATACAGCTTATGATGATTAAAGTTAAGTGTACAAGGATTGTAGGACCAGACTCTATTACCTAATACCTAAATATTTTTAAGAGTGCTAACATTAATACATTGGCAACAGAATTACTATATCTTGGGCAATTTGAGTCTCTTTAAATTTGTAGACTTTAGCCGTTTTTTAGACAATTAAAAACTTTTACAAAATGAACATCAAATCGCAGGCAGAATAAGTCTTTTATTAACCTGTCTACACTAAAGGCCTGATTAACGAATGGGAATGCAACTTTGTGCCAGTGTAAGCCAACGTCCATCAGTGTGTGTCATTTTTATTAACCTAAACCAGGACTCAGCAGTGCTGCCGCCATTACGTGAAATTGTGTAATTGTCGGAAATGTAATTATTACAAGATGTCAGATTGCTGCACTATAAACAAAACTTTTCTTTCAAATGAATTTGATGCTTAGTATCAGAGCCATGACTATATATAATGGATTTTCAAGGAATCAGCCCCACCCCTTGTGGTCAGTCAGGTCAGAATGGGCATATATGTTACCGTTTATATGGGTTACTGTTAAACTTTACCAGACCTAGAAGAGAATTGTAGGAATCTATTATCATCCTTCAGTGAAGCTGAAAATTAGTTACTTAGTTAGAGCTTCTTTATTTGTAATCAGAATTTATTTTTCCAAGTAGTATACATACCAGGAATTGCTTTTTACAAGATGTAATTATTATTACATATTCCCGACTAGATTTCGAGTTGTAAAACAATACAAGCAGATTCTGAGGTAGGCCAAGAATCCTGAGATGATATAAGAAGCACAGCCTGTTGTTAGTTCTTGATAACTGCTGTATTAAGATAGCATAGATCTTGAGATAATATAGTTCCACAAAAGGAAACTTCCTCCACCCCATTTATTCCTTCACCAGGGATAGACAGTACATGCAAGAGAGGCATCTGTACATTTAAGAGAGCCATCAATCTAATTTCGAATCTAATCAAATTCATAATCTAATACCATCTATTTGTTAAAATATTAGATTGCAAGTTTAGAAACGCAATGTTCTGAAGAAGAAACATTAATGGCCTTGAATGTGTGTATTTTCAATTAATTAATACTATAACTTTAGAGGGAAACTACTTCCAATGGCTATTCTTAAAGCATAGATGTAATTGTTCCTAAATGATGTCCTCAATGTGCTGGTGTATCTTTTATATTATCCAATCTGTGATTTATAGAGGCTCACTGCATTCTGTTACTATTGGCAATTGCACACCAAGATTTACAAGAAGAGAGAAGTCAGTCCTATTCATGCAGAATGTTGCTGCTATGTTCTCTGTAGGTTCGGGGTGAGGGAGCATACTCACATTAGATCCTTGTTTCAATGGGAAATGAAATGCACCTGTTTCACCCTGCTTAAGAACTAAGAAGCAATTTTTGCAAATATATTTCAAGTGGACTAAAATCAGATCTAAAGTGTAAAATGCTCCAGGTCTGGCCAAGGAAAAAAACTGCACTCTAAATCTTCCCCAGTGTTGTATATTGTGAAATAAAGAATAAAGTAACAAACTGTTTGAATGTTTTGTGGACATGAAAGCCCCCTTCATCTGAACAATAGAAATGAGCAGACTCTAGATCTAGAGCTAAATCCCTTCTGGACTTGGAATGACCCACAATGTAAAACTCACCCTGTTCCAGGCTGTCAGCATCTGGCTCCCTAGCCACTTTGCTCCAGAAGATGATGAGCAGGTTCCATAGCTCACCCTTGCTGTCTACGTTGCATTTAAAAAATGCTTACCTGTTCTCTGCTCTGCTTCAGAACACAGGGGATCCAGAAGTCACACTATCCAAAGTCTTACGCCTCCTATTAGAGGAGATGCTGCTGTATGCAACTATTTCCAGCCAGCATTGCTGAAGAGTGCAGCTTTGCTTTAAAATCTGAATATAAGTAATTGTAAATAAAGGTGTGTAGTTATTATGAAAAGGTGTGTAGCTTTTCCTATTGTTACTGCATCAATGCTTTTTGTGGAATGTGGTCAATCAATAAGGCAAATCAAATGAATGGCATTTTGCAGGTGAAATACATGCGATTAATATATTTGTACACAAATTAGGCAAATGTGTTTTTAAAAAATTCTAAATGAGTGTTTCCATGGTAACTAAATGTGACACAGTATGTAGTCAAGTTGCAGGGTTTTTTTCGTAACTGTTATAGAGCTTAGTAAATTATTTCATTTGTGAAAATTGTTCAGGGCATATTTTGTGATGGGTTGACTAATAATGGATACTTAGCTTATTTAAAAGGATTAAGGGTGAAACACAATACAAGTTGACCGAATTTGACATACAGAGAAACAAAGATAATTGAAAATGACATCCTTTAACAGGAAGCAAGTTAGGTGAACATTCACTTTAGCTGTAATTCAATCTTTGAAAGGAAAGCTATTGTGCTGAATGAACATAATGTAAACAGAAGAAATTCTGTTCCACCTATGGCCCACAGATACTAAAATAAATATACACTCTGAGCAGATCAACAGTATCATTTTTGAATATTGAAATGTTATCATTTTGTTGCAGGAAAAGGTGTTTTGGTTTTTCAAAACAGTAAATGACTTGGAGTCCACCAAACACTGTCATTGCAGGTCCTGGTCCACAGGGACATTATACTAACCCAATGTATCCCCTTAATCCTTTTCTGGGCCCTGATTTAGAGAGAGATCCTAATAGCGGAGCTATATATAGTATGGAGACAGCAAACTACACACACCTCACATGAGTGAGCAGCTGTTTCCTGTCTCTCATCAAACAGTGTTCCATGAGGAAACGCTTGAGTTTACGGGAAGCAGTAGGTGGGACAGGTTTGTTGCAGACCCAACTTGCAGACCCAACCCATTCCTGGCATAAAGTTGCCAACAGGGTTCAGCTTCATTTTCAAATGTGAAGAAGTTGTGATTGTGCCCATTAGCCAGAATGATGGGCATGCAGGTGTTTTACATAATTTGTCATTGTAGGTCAATAGCCAGCTCCCTCTTCAACAAAGGGGAGAACAGAGGGTCCATCAATTCATCTAGGGCTTTTGTAGACTTTCTCATCATACCTTGGATCAAGGGGGACAAGACTCTTGCACTTACCTATCACCTCTTTCTTGCTCATACTGTAGGTATAGAGGCAACAGCACTGAATGCACTGAAGCTCCACCAGGCTTACTCACTTTGTTGCCTCTCTGTGCCTGCTGTGCCTACTGATGTAACAATCAGCAAAAAGTCACGGGCTTACATTTTGTGAAACAAACTTAAAGTGTGTCACTGGCACCAAAATGTTAGATTTAGAATTAGGCATCCAATGAGTTCTATATCTGCTAAATTTGGAGCTATCTTCTAGGGACTCCAGACATCCAAACTTATAATGAGGCCCTCACCAGAGTTCCAGAAAGCGAAAAAGAATATTCAGCCTTTCTCTCAAGCTTAAAACTGATGTATGTTAGGACATTCCTATTGGCTTAGGAAGAAGCGGAGAATGATCCAGGGCAGCTTGACATTGTCCAACCTTCAGGATGTATAGGATCCAGTCACAATGCCTCCACTTCTGTGTAAATTTTAAAACAGTCAAATGTAGAGACATAACTTAATGTATTATATCTGCTGATTTGGTTCAGTTTGACCTGAACAGGATTTTGGCAATATTCAGGAGAAATTGAAACAGCTATTTTTGTTCATGAAGAATCACTTTAATGGCAGTGATTGGCTTTAGACAAAGCAGATACTGTGTCTCCTGATCAGGATAAGGCAACCAAACAATGAAGCTTCTTCAGGACAAAAACACTCTATCTAGATAGGAAATATTTATGTTGAGTATTGTTGTTATGTTGAGTATTCAGCTTAAATGATGATTACCACAATTCTTGTCTTATAAATACTGTATTTCTCTGGTCACGGATAAAAAAAAACAGCTAGTTTAAGCTATGTTCGTTGCGGTTCAAATTCAAATGAATATCCAGTCTGACTAGAATTTTGCTGATTTTTATTGGTTCATGCAGAACAGAATAAGAACTGAAATATACATTATATTACCAAATAAGTTGCATATCATAACATAAATGTAATGTTACATCTGCAGACTACCACACATATTTTGCATAATATTAACATTTTGTTCGTTAAAAAGTCTAAAGCCCAGGGAAATGCTCTGTACAGTCAGTAGAGTCTAAGTCAACCTTTCTAACTAATGGGAAAGTGCCTGTTGAGTATGGAATAGAGAGAAACCATTAAGAAACCATTGTGAATTGATGTGATCACATACTGTAGGTGATAGTGGGGCTCATATTCACTATTCCTAGACTGGATGAGACATTGGGAAAGTAGTAAAAAGGATAATGCTCTCTTCAGAAGTCTTGAGCAGTTATTCTAGGGTTAAAGTGGACCAATACCACGATTGGCTCTCATCCAATCAGCTTCTCTAACTGCATGTATTAATTTGTGGCTGAAGAAGCTGAATAAAATTCTAGCCACACACAGTTGCAGTGCACGGGATCGCTGACATCCTTCAGCTATGGATGGCCACGCACAGCTAAAAGAGCATGCAAGTGATGCCACTGCTGCCCATGCATGTGCTGTGGGCATGTCGGACAAGTAAGAATTTCATGTAAACGGTAGTGGTTCACACACAGAGGGGTGTCTAGGGGAGAGGGAATCAGCTGGCCCTGGAGTTTCATAGACATCAGCGTTGTTTTTTCTCTGCTTCAAGCAGAAGAGAAGACTATGTTGACAGTGTTTAGCGAGATTCAGTATGTTCTATAACCTGGAACTTAGATCTATTAATTAGTTTGAATATGAAAATGGATTATGCATAGGGATGTAAAGGAGGAGATGGAGCCTATTTAACAGTCCTCTAGCTAGAACCTAGTTAGTTGTTGTGGGGGGCAAGCCGTGTTCAGTAAGATGTGGGCAGCCCTACCAGGAAGTAATAGAACCAGATGCCCTTATTGAGCCTGGAGGCAACTCCAGGGAACCTCAGGAGGAAGCTATGACCAAGGTTTATTCATCAGGGTGCCCGTGGAATCTGAGGAGGAGACTTAAGGTCCAGATGCCATTAAACTGGAGAAAAAAATGACATGTTCTAAACATCTCCATCATAATTAAAACTAAAATGTCCTTCTAGCCTTCAATACGACTTAAACAGAAGGGGAGCCTGTCACAGGAAGGAACTGTGCACTCATGAATGTTCCTGCTGCTGCTAGCTACTAGCAAAAAGGCTCCTTTAAAGAAATCCTTTCTAAGCCATCAGAAAGAAATCAGGAAAAAAGCCTGAAATGTGCAGCACATCTTCCATTAACACAGATTCACTTTGAGCATCATCTCAAGCACAGGAGCTCGGCAAATAGGCTATTGCATCACGTCAAATGCTATAATAATGAAGGATTTAACTGTAGTTTGGAACACATAAAAAGCTCACACTCAAATAGCAACTCAGTTAGCAATACTATTTTTCTGCAAGCTTTGTGTGGCAAACTCTAATTTAAAAGAGAATGCGGGCTATAGCGGAAGATGAATAGTATTTTATAATATGCTTCCAATCTCTTCTCTACAACACATTCTCTTCCCTTCCAAAATGTTGGCCCCCTGTTTTCATATTTCCAAACTGAACTGTAATTTTCCATTTTCTATTCCACGTTATGAAAATCTGACCTTCGGAAAAATGATAAAATGAACTTTTTTGTGCTTTTCATTATTTTGCAGTGATATGAAAAAAGTTTAATAAGAGTTGTTTATCTCAATGTAATTTTTGTACGTTTAGTGAACATACTAGATTGTCTCTCGCTGCAATACAGATAGGGCCAATAGCTGAACCATTTTGCTTCTTGTATAATTGGCTTACTTTCAGAAAAATATTACACATTTTCCAGTGTTAGCGCCTGCTACCAGCAGCCGTGGGAGGAAGAAAAATAAAAAAGGGGATTAATGCAAAGGGGATAAATGCATACATAAAATGAAGGAAAATACCAGGGAAACCTGGCCAGACATGTTTTCTATTCATGGAAAAAACAAGCCAGTAAGGTACATTTGCATCTAACAAGATACACAGCACATAGTTTTACATGATATAATGGTGCAAGGTAAATTCATGTGTCATTAGTCTGTTGTCTTTATGGTATTCTGGCTTACTTTATTTGCTTGCTTTTACAGTTGCATCAGAGAAGGTTTATTTTAAGAGAACAAGTTAAAGTTATACTAAAGGCAAGCCTGATTGTTGTCCATTGTTTCGGGCTACATGTTGCACTGTCCTAAACTTCAATCTGTTTAAAAAAAAATGAGGAAAAACAGTGGATGTGGTAACAATGATGTTTGTAAGTACACTGTGTGCTTTACATATATAATAGTAACAAAAATTAAAAAAAAAACAAGTGTATTGTTGTGCCTCTGGTTATTACTGCCAGCACATAGTGTGATCAGAAAAAGGAGGTGAAAGATGCGGCAGGCTAAAAGCATCTCCAGCCTGCTAGCACATAGCGTGATCAGAGAGGAGGGCGGGGTTTCATAGCTGCAAAGAGGAGCAGATAATCAGGACATCTGGGGAGGGAGTTGGGGGTGTTTCTATTCGTGGGCGACTGAAGGTTGATTTAAGGACCAGGGCAGCCTGGTGAGGATTGAAATTGAATGAGGAAGTGATTTCCTCACTAAGGAGACAGACAGAGGAGCAATCACAATGCTTCAGCCACTCAATGAAAGGTAAGCTACTGATATATTTTTTTAATTTTAACTAGCCAATAATTTCTAAACTAATAAACTAACTAATAAACCTGCAAGAGGCTAACTGCAGATTGTAGTTCAGAATAAAATCATTTGAGGCGCTATCTATATTTCTCAATCTCCATGGTGATTTGGGGATAGTTATGTATCTAAAAGAGATGAGCAAATTGGTTTAGAAGAACTGGAGCTCACTCCGAATTTCAAGGAAAATTCGATTTGTCACGAATCCTAATTTTTTGGGGTTTATGCCGGCTGAATTTTCCCTGAAATTCACTGTCATTTACCTGCACCTTGACTCCCCTGATGCTCGGGTCCAGTGGCATGCAACTGGCACTGACAGTGCAGCTGGCTTCCCCCACTCCCCTCCCTGGTGTGTGTAGCACAGACATTTACCATCTGCAGTCAGCCGCTGGACAGAAATGGCAGGGACTTCCCCATCACTCTGGTTCAGCTATGGGTGCTGGGCAGGGTGGACGCTGGCTTGCACAGCTGGCAAGGAAGTTGCACCCCCTCTCGCCATCCAAAAGCCAGCCAGATAAAGCCCGCACTCCCACCCACCGCTCCAGAATCAGGGCCAGAGGAAGCAAGCACCAGCACCTGGCACATCAGAAGCACTGCCCCAAAAGGGGAGGGCAGAGGAAGCCTGCTGACTGGAAAAGGTGAGTTATTTTTTTTTGAAACTGAGATTTGTAAAAAATCAGTTTGGATGAATCGTCTGAATTGAACCTTTAGGAAGTTTGCTCATCTCTAATATCTAGCATATAAACCCACTGCAACATGCAGAATGGACAATAATGTCAAACAAAGGCTGTTTAATGACATGCTTAAGATGTTAAATTTAATTAATTTTTTTCAGGCACATTTATCTGTTAAATAAGCAATATTATAAAGGGTGCTGTCTCTTTAAATGTACATATGTGTACTTAAGGTGTCAGTCATTGATATTCCAGAGAGCACTTTCTAATCATAGTAATAGTGAATCCACCACCAACACCACCAACACAATCAGTGAATCCACCACCAATAAGATAATATGTGTACCAGATTGTTTCTTTAGATCCAGCTTACAATCCAATCTATAGGGACTTCACCAAACACACTCCGATCAATAGTACTTTCATCTTATATCTTCCAATGCAATCAATTCCACAAGCTCTTAATCATGTTTCAGATGAAAAGCAAAAAACCCCAACAGGAAGGCAAGGAGGGGTGAAGAACTAAGGAAAAACCTCATGTAATGTGTTTAAACTTCCAGAAATTCAGCTATCACACCACACTTTAACACTCACCAGACAATGATGACGTCAGCTCCGCCCAATGCATTTCGTCCCGATTTGGGGCTTCGAATTGAGGTTGAGTAGAAGTCACAATCTGGACTACATTATTTACTTGTATTTCTGAAATATTTTTTCAGAACTACAAGTGAATTTTTTTTCGGGAACTACAAGTAAATACTGTACATTGTGTAAACAAATACCATATTTTTCGCTCTATAAGACACCCATAAGATGCACCTAGGATTTGGAGCAGGAAAATACAAAAATAATATACTGAACCAAATGTTGTGAACCAAATAATAGATAAGGTGCAGAAACCCCCAATTACAGGCAGTGTGGCATCCCTCATCCCAATTCCAATGGGCAGTTTGGCAATCCCCCCTCCTATTCCCCATAGGCAGTGTGGCAATCCCCCCCATCCCATTCCTCATAGGTAGAGTGGCATTCTGCCCTCCCATTCCCCATAGGCAGTGTGTCATTCCCCCTTCCATTTCCTGTAGGCATTGTGACATTCCCCCTCCCATTCCCATAGGAATTGTGGCACCCTCCTCCCATTTCCATAGGCTGTGTGGCATTCCCCTTCCCATTCCCATAGGTATTGTGGCATTCCCCCTCCCATTCCCATAGGCAGTGTGGCATTACCCCCCCCATTCCCATTGGCAGTGTGGCATTCCCCCTTCCATTGCCATAGGCAGTGTTGCATCCCCCCTCCATAGGCAGCAGAAGAAAATGAAAAAAAAGTCAACTCACATGTTCCGGCACGCCAGGCTGCCACACTGCAGGAGGCTAGATGAAAATGGAGGAGCTGCAGGTGCTGTCCCTGCCACTGCTGGTGCAGCAAATGCTGCTTCTTACTGGCTAGAACACGCAAACACCCGTGTGTCCCAGATGGTAGAGGCAGCACTCCTCCATATTCTTTTGGCCTCCCGCGGTGTGGCACTTTTGGGAGAATAGAAGTGTGTCTTATGAGGCAAACAATAAGGTATTTAAAAAATATCTTTCATTATTTTTCTATTCACATGTGCTCTTAATTTTGATCAAGAAACATATCTGTAAACTATGATATACCAGCAGAGCCTGGAATAATATTAGTAAATCAGGGCCATTTGAGCAAGCTTAATATCCTGCATTGCAGTAAGTGAAGTTAAAGTCATCACCCCGGAAACCAAATCAAGGTTAAATTGACGTTGCCCTTTAGTTCCTAATGCTACCCTTTTCAGTTTTTATAAAAATAAAGTCTACTAAGTGATAAAAACTTTAATTCATCTCTTCCAATTTGAATTCTCAGAAGGTGAGTATTCTGCTCTTTGAAAATATAGTACGCTGCATGAATAGCTGAATCACCTCCTGAGTGTGCAATGGAGGAGTTCCAAGGGGTGGGCATGTTTTCATTCAGGGAAAGAAAAAATGGAGGGGGTCACATCGATTAGCGCTAGAAGCTAGGGGAGACCCCAGAGGGCTGGAGATATATATCTTAATGCAGCTTCCATCCTGACCAACAGCACAGAACATAGCGTACAATAAGAATTAGGCTGTTTGAGCAGGGATGTCCATAGGGTAGACAGTCCATAGGGTAGACAATCCCTTTTAGTGTAGTATGGTAAATGTTACAGTCATATGCTGGTTTCTGGGCTGATAAACAGTATTCAAAATAAAAAAGTTTATACAGAAAGCATTATTTGACCCATCTACCTGAACACTTTGCTTTGTTCTGAAGCTAGCTTTAAAGAAAGCTTTGTCGATAGAAGTTAATCAAAGAAGGAGTACAAAACATGGCCCCAAATACATCAAGGAAGCTGTCACTCATTGAAGACTTTTGGCCTGGATGGTCATGCGTCTAATAGTCTGTTGCTAATTATCTGAGCTAATAAACATTCTTTAAAGTACATAGAATGCATTAGTAGATGATCTTTTTCTTCTCCTGGCTGCAACTGAGTTTTAATTAAATCTTGACTGCATGCACACTCTAGTAATTTACAGTGTAGCCTTGCTCTGCAACATTGGATCATCATTATTAAAAACATAAAACCATGAATATGACGCACTGACCTGAGAAACAATACTTGTTTGTGTTTTATGATAGGATATTCTTCCAATACATTTATTGAAGCAACAAAATTCCATTAAGCTTTGGTGACGACAAAGCCTGCCAAAATGAATGATTGCCTTGAGTGGCATGGCTCCTAATGAGCAAAATATGGTTTCCCCACATATGTTAATTGTTACAATGACTCCATGTCCATCTGCTCATGTACGTTTTTACCCACATGCAGCCTTTTACTTATTTTTGCTTATACCGCCTGGAAACACATAGCCTGTAGACTCAGGAACAATGATTACACAGACACAAGAGACACAATATACAACCCTAGCAGTGCCTCTCATGCTGTTCTGAAGTGAACATTCTGGACATCTATACATGAAAGTTTTTTATATCTCCTTTCTTTCATTTTTTATTTGGGTTGAGACCAGCTTGCAGAGCCTGACCTAATAAATGTGTCATGTAAAGAGTTGCAAAGGGATTTAATCTCTCCACAAGCATCCAAGACTAATAACCCGCATTGTCTTCTGAGACATGATCAGTAAATAGCAATACCAAACATATATGAAGCACAGACACATAAAAGCAGGAAATGTTCATGTTATTGTCAAAAATGTTATGGCAAATGTTATTGTACATATTTTGTACCCTAGCTATAGTACAGTGTATTTATGTTTTGCAGTAAATAAAATAAAAAAACGACTGATACGGATATGAAGATTTATTACTGATAAGGCAGACACAAATCTATGGACTGCGTCACGCTCACACGGCAAGCAAAATGCTGCATACAGCACATAGATTTAAGCATTCCTACTACAGACCAAAACAAAAAGGAAGGTGTATAAGGGGCCTAACAGACATGGGGACTAATTTTAATAAATATAATATTAAATTAAAAAAACAACCACCATAACCCCCATGATATGCTCACTACACAGTATCCACAATACCAAAATCAGCAAAAAATGTATTGGTATAGTTACATATACGATATCAAAAACAAGCTGTTAAAAACAAAGATTCCCAGCAAAATAGTTTTACATAATATCCCACAAAAAATGATCCCACAGCTGAACCTAGCAATGCTCAAGGCAAAAGCACCCAATACCCCCCTTGATAATCGAAATAATCCACAAGAAAAAATATATAGACCCAAATGTAGAAGACTAGACCTAAGTTTAATAAATCCTACATATCAATGTTCTCCTAAAGGTGTGAGCCAATGCTCAAAGCAAAGGTGCTGTACATATAAAGGATGGTGGCCAAACAGTTACAGAAAGAGTACCTAATAAGTGCAAATATAAGTAAGACAGAGATAACCCCAGATCAGGTGCATACCCAGGACACAAAAATCATCACAGTAGCCCACACGTTACATGGTCTTGAGGACAACTTCCTCAGGGCGATACTAAAATAATAACTACAAAAAAATGATACAAAGGATAAGCCCCTGTGCCCTTTGGCATAGGTCCAGTGCACCTCTAAAAGAACACTAGGTCCATGGCAATGGGCATCACCCTAACCAGCAGGGGTAAGGATAATTGGGCAGGGGTATCTGCAAGTCAATTGCCAATATGCAGGTACATGACTTGTTATCCTGTGGACTGGTATTTGGATCTCTGAGACCTCTAACCACTTCCCAAGTAGTTAAAAAAAAACACTTAAAAAATATATTTTTAGACATTTAAATGACTAAACTCACCCCCGGCAGCTTCTTCCTTGTTCCACAATGGGTGTTGTTCTCCAATAGGGTCCACCCCCAAGTTCCAGGGCCCCCTCTCCATCTGGTGGTATGCAATCTTCAGTCAGCAGCAGAAGATTTACCAGCCTCAAGTTGGCATCTGAAGTTTAAGGGGACAAAGCTCTCCCATTCTTGCTCTCTGGTATACTGCCAGGGGAATGCCCAGCTGCTGGGAAGGGAGCTGTATATACTCTCTATATGTGGTGTGCATCAAAGGAGTGGAAGGGTGTATAGGGGAATGCCCCTGGTTAATCTTTGCCTTTGTGATGCACATTATATAAAGAACATTCCCACTGCAAAGATGCCAGAGAGTCCTAATGGGAAACTATTGTAGCATGCTACACCTCAAATCAGCAATCCCTTACTTTAGCTTTTGCCCAAAATCTCTAGGAACAAACCATAACAAATATTTGTAATCATAAAGCCTATGCATTTTGTTCTTTGATTTTGAGTATTGGGGGCACATGGCGCTGGAAAGCATGTGCAATATAATGTGCTTTGTTTTGTGGAATTAGTTGCACTTAAGGAACAGTAAAACCCAATGGCAATGATAAGACAGTAAGAAGCTTAGCTGATGCATGTCCCATGTGCCTCTCCTCCTTTCCTGCAGCGATGGGTAGAAACCTTAGCAGACCTCCCATGTTTGCCCTTCTTTCAATTTCAATACGCAAACAAAAAAAGTGGTCTAACGGCCACCCTGTCCCTTGGTGCTCTCAGCATGAGCAAGCATGACAAGTCAGAATTGTCCCACAGCTGTCTCTGACCACATCAGAGCGTGCACAAGAATTACAAAGCTGCACCAAGACATGTCCTTCCCAGCTCAGCCATGACCCAAAAATAGAACACATAAGAGATTCTTTAAAATGGTAAATTTTACACTGTTCCTAAGGGTTATGTGTGTGAGGAAGTGTGCATCTGGACAGGAACTTTGACATTTCCTTTTATTTTATATTTATATTTTCTGAGACACTATTCAATAATAACTACTGTGGCAGGGTGTCTGTCACATTGTTACTGACACTTAAAGGGGCTGCCGGTAAGGGGCTCTATAGGGTCCTGGAGTCTGGCCAGTAAGGCCAAGCAAGTAGCATGGTCCAGTGCTGATCCAGTGCAAGGGTATTATAAAGAGGTTGATCCACCTCAAAAGGCAGCTGAGGGCTGCTGCTGAACTTGCTGAGGTGCATGTGGCACATGCAGCCGAGTGTTGGAGTACACTGCCAATGGTCGAGCTGAGAAGAACATTCAGCCAGGTTGCTGTGTAGGCTACAGGGTGCAGGCGGCACCAGGAGCAGGGCAGGTTAGAGGCCTGCTGCCAACCCGAGTGAGTCGGTCGACAAGGCAGAAGCACCCGTATATGAACTGTGAGTAGGCCTGGAGCTTAAACATAACCCCCACCCTGCCCCCTATAAATAGCAATCCTGCTAATGTAATAAAAGAAAAATACACTCACCTTCACCCCAAATTTAGCTCCCGAAGTAGGCGGAACTGCTGCTGGTGGCATTGAATGCCCACCTCCATCTTCCCAGAAGTCCTGGCCAGCCACTGGAAGCAGCGTTCTCTGCATTGTACACACTCCCGCCCTCCCATACACGTGAACGTATTTTTCAGGAAGGGGTGAAGTGACCCTTTAAGTTTAAATTTGTGGATATCAGAATAACCATTTTGAGTTAATTATCCCCTTGTGTCTGTGTCTGTGCCCAAGAAGATCCCAGAGTCATACACTACAAATATTATATTTCTGGGTAATGTGCTCTTCAGATGGGACACTAATATTGTATTCCAGTAAACATGATTAACGAGAATACAATTACAAAGCTAACAAGAATTAAAGTTACTAGTATAACAGCCCAAAATGTAGTTTAAACTATTGAGCAAAAATGTATTTTAATCATTGGCATTAATTTATACATTTAAAATGAAAATTTTGATTTATACTTTGAGCCAGAGGTAAAACATAGCTTTTGTTTGATCTACTGATCCTCCAAATTGAATTGTTATGGAAATAAAGCTAAGATCACTTTCAAGGACAAGTAGCATATATATATATATATATATATATATATATATATATATATTAATATTAAAAAAGTTAATAAGACAAAATGTTTTTATCTTATTTGCCTCAGCCAATCCCAGCACATCTCACCTTTCCCTATTTAGGTGCCCCAGCCACTGTCATTAGTGGCCGTGATAGCTAGTGCTTGGGTGTTGTGCAGTGCTCTGTTTCTTTGTTACTTGTGTTTGACCTGAATTGACCTTCCTCTGTACCCCCGTTGCTTACCTTGGAATGCCCGACCTTGCCTCTGCCTGCTCTCTACAGTACCTCACTCCATCATTGGTTTTGACCCCTGGCCTGCCCTCTGACCCTGCCTCTGGTTATTCTCTGTATTGATGGCTGTTGGACTGACTTCCCATGTATGATCCTTCCTTTTCTGACCTCCCGTGAACCCCCTGTGCAGGTCCAGCCCGCAGTCGATATCATTGTAAGACCGGGGGGCAACCATGTCCAGTGAGGCCTGCTTGCATCCCGGCAAACGGGGTTGAAGATAGCGACGGAGATTGGGCGTTATCAACTAACCTGGATCTGCTAACTGGTGAGCCTTACATGAGCACTATGACTTCACTGACATCATTGACACAATGACTGGGATTATTCACATGAAACCGGAAGGCAGTGTTGGCTTGTTATCCAGACCACCTTCTTTGCTTTCTGTTTCCTTGGTTGAACTAAATAAATGTTATATACTGGGGAAAGAACTACAGTATATAGACATTTACTTCAAATGT
The DNA here is from genome assembly GCA_027917425.1 of Gastrophryne carolinensis. Classification (NCBI taxonomy): domain Eukaryota; kingdom Metazoa; phylum Chordata; class Amphibia; order Anura; family Microhylidae; genus Gastrophryne; species Gastrophryne carolinensis. The sequence continues at coordinate 404,308,436 of CM051236.1, forward strand.
GTGCATCACTTTTCATTTTAAGAAATAAACTAATGCATCCCCTTACTGTTAAAAACTTTTAAAAACATTCCTAAATAAAATGTGTTGGGCTAATAAATAATCTAAAGGCCGCAGTTATCGTTCTTTTTAATGTTACTGAATGCAGAGCAAGCAGTGCCACAAGTGATACAGCTCTGTCACTGCTTGGCAAAAAAGTCTCCAAAGCAATCACATCAGTTCACAACACTAATAGAATATCTTTGCTTGACAAAAATGAGATTGCCAAGTATAATTAAACAATAATAACTGTAAAATGGATTATTTGAGTTTGTATCCACACTTTTGAACACTATTTTTCTGTTTTGGCTCATCTGATTTCTTTTCTAAATGCTTTAACATGTCTGACCTTAGACCTCATGCTAATTATATGGCGTCAGTGTGACCTCCAGTGTGCATTGTGGTGTGGTTTGCAGCCTGAACCCCAGTGAGCTTTTTAGAGTTTAGACACAAAAATGTCCAAATAAAATGTTTGTTCTACTTTTTTTACCCAAAGATTTCCTGCACATGTGATGGGACAATTTTACAGGTGATGTACCTCATTTTTTCACACACTACAGGGTGCTGTTTTTTCCAAACTTTCAAAAACATATATATATATATATATATATATATATATATATATATATATATATTGTGAGCGGTTGGGCGATCAGCAGCAAAACGGCTTTATTTAGCAAATAAAGTGTTAAAATGCAATTTATCTCTCTCTTCAGGGATTGCAGCATCAATGCAATAAATCAAAAGTGGTTACTTCACCAAACAAATGTAAGTCCAGGGCTGGGTACTCCAGCAAGCTGTAACTCCAATGCAAGTTAAATCCACTTTGCAGGGCGTATCAGCCCTCCGCTGCTCATCCCCGCCAGTCCAGGGTTAGGGGCGCAAAAGCCAAGTCCTTCGGCTTGCATACAGTCATTTTCTTTAACACTTGTACACTTCAGCCTGGGCTCCCTCCTACAGGCTGGTCAATAGAAATAGACATTAGACAGGCCGTGTGGCTCCTTTTTATTCAGGCATCCCCTGCAATCAGCCTGATCCCCTGTACACGGGCTAAGATCATGGAACAAAGCAGAAAAGGATTGGGGAAAGTGACCTGGGTCCTGAAAACCCGGCACGGATCATGCCTGATCCAGCCTAGCAGGGGAGAAATGCACACCATTTATTACATTTTTGTACAATTTAGCACATATCCCCACCCTCTTCTTCAGACCCGCGATCAGACAATCTTCAGCGAACATACAGTGGGTTCGGGACACAACATCTACATTCCCGGCTTATGTTCCTCTTCTCTCTTTTACCCGCGGGTACTATTCCCCAAACTCGGTCACCAGAATTAAAGGTCCTCACCCTGGTCGGCCTATTATATAACCTGTTTGGGGCCACACGTTTACCGGACTTGACGGGGAGGGTTACCGGTTCTGCCGGAGGTACTTCGCTGTCAGCAGGAGGGTTACGCCTTTCCCACAAGGGCCAGAACAAGGGAAAATCCCGGCCAATTACAACATCATAGACAAGGCGTTTTACTACGCCAACTTCATGGGTCAATGTTCCCGCGGGGGTCTCAAACTTACCCACAGCTACAGGGTAAGCCACGATATCCCCGTGGATGCAAAGCACACTAAGCTTTCTCTTTGGTTTACAACCACCACGCACCAGGTTGGCCCGGACCAAAGTTACCCGACTATCTGAGTCCAAAAGTGCCTTTACTGGGCGACCATTCATTTTCACAGTCACAATCTGTGTCTCAGGCTCAGGGGAGAGGGGGCAATCCATGGCTATGTGTCCCCACTCTCGGCACCTCCAACACTGGGGACCCCGGAACCTCCTTGCCCGGGCGTCTTCCCTAGAATCAGGAGGCCTCTGGGGGTCAGGGTCAGTCTTTTGCCCCCTTACACCCCTCCACACACCTCCAAGGGGAACTTGCTTACCCACCGGTCTGCTGGTCTTAGTGGTTGCTGGTGATGCAGGGGAATCCCGAAGATGGTCCTCGGTCGCAACGTATCTCTCAACGACGTTGACCAACTGTTCAGCAGTCTGTGGGTCGCCTTGTCCAGCCCACTGCTGTAGCTTCAGCGGCAGGGTCTGAAAAAAATGGTCCACCACGACCTTCTCGACGATCTGCGCCAGTGGGGACTGCTCCGGCTCCAACCATTTTTTCACAAGATGAACCAAATCAAACATCTGCGACCGAGCAGGCTTATCCACAGCAAAAGTCCAGTTATGCACTCTCCGGGCCCGAACCGCTGCCGTGACTCCCAGGCGAGCAAGGATCTCCATTTTGAGTTTAGCATAGTCCCGTTCATCTTGCTCCCTAAGGTCAAAGTAAGCTTTTTGGGGCTCACCTGCCAGAAATGGTGCAATCACGTCTGCCCACTCGGCTACTGGCAGCTGCTCTCTCTCAGCCATGCGCTCAAACACCGTGAGGTAGGCCTCAACATCATCCTCAGGGATCATCTTTTGTAGGACCCACTGTACAGCTCTCCTTGCACCACCCGTCTCAACCGGGCTTCTCTCCGGTTGTGAGACTTGAGCCACAACAGTCTCTCTGAGTGCAGCAATCTGTTTTATCAACAGGCGATTTGTCTCCTGCTGCGCTTGTGCCCTGTGCCAGGGCCTGCTGTTGCTGTGCCATGGCTTGCTGCTGTGCTTGCTGCTGTTGTGCCATAGCTTTCTGCTGTTGTTCCAAGACCTGTGCATGCTGGAGGTTAGCCTGTATTAGCTGTATCACCTCCTCCATTTGCGTTTGGTGAGACATCTTAGTCGCCGTTTTCACCCTCAACATCCAAAATGCAGCGTGTTTTTGTCACTCCGTTGCCCCTAGCAACAGTCACTGTGCCCCTCGCATCCTCCACCAATTGTGAGCGGTTGGGCGATCAGCAATGACACGGACAATAGTTTTTCAACAGCAAAACGGCTTTATTTAGCAAATGAATTGTTCAAACGCAAATTATCACTCTCTACAGGGATTGCAGCATCAATGCAATAAATCAAAAGTGGTTACTTCACCAAACAAATGTAAGTCCAGGGCTGGGTACTCCAGCAAGCTGTAACTCCAAGGCAAGTTAAATCCACTTTTCAGGCCTCCGCTGCTCATCCCCACAACTCCACGCTTAGGGGCGCAAAAGCCAAGTCTTTTGGCTTGTATACAGTCCTTTTCTTCACCACTTGTGCACCTCAGCCTGGGCTCCCTCCTACAGGCTGGTCAATAGACAGGCCATGTGACTTTTTATTCAGGCTTCCCCTGCAAGCCTGATCGCCTGTGCACGGCCTGAGATCATGGAACAAAGCTGAAAAGGATTGGGGAAAGTGACCTGGGTCCTGAAAACAGGACGGAAAAAAAGGCACGGATCGTGCCTGATACAGCCTAGCAGGGGAGAAATATACACCATTTATGACATTTTTGTACAATTTACCATATATATCATTAATATATATAATGTACCTCCCCTGTAAAAATGCCTTATTACAGATACAGGTAATATTTTGAGGTAAACATTTTTTGGGCACTTTTTTGAGTCTAAAAAATAAAAAGCTACCTGGGATGCAGGTTGCAATCCACACCGCAATGCACACCGGAAGTCACACTGGCTTCATCAAATAATTAGCATGGCCCACTATGATACTGCACTGCCTGCAATGGGTCCAGGCTGTTAATCTTACTACTAGTTGTATTCCGTAACTCAGCTTAGTTGTCTCCTGAAAATCTCTTGTTATGCCAGTAGACATTGAGGGTCATGCTAATTATTTGGTGAGGCCAGTATGACTGATGTATATTACAGTGGGAATTGCAACCTGAATCTCGGTAAGTTTTTTAACCTGTACCCGTGATGGGGCATTGGTATAGATGAGGCACATCATATATCCCATATGGAACATATATATATATATTAAGTCTGGAAAAATAGCACCCTATGTCCTATGCTAAAGAATTCGCCTAATTTTTCTGCATAGCCCATAGAGTCCTGCTGTTTCCTAAAGCTTAAAAAAAACCTTCCATGGGGAAAATATGAATGTCCTTGGCATCCTTAGTGTTCTTTGTTATACTCTATCATACATAAAAGACCATAAAATAAAATTATGTCAAATATATGAGCAGACTTGGCTAGTATTCATAAAAGTATAGAGAGTGCCACTATTTCACGAAATAAAGTTTAAATTAAACCTGTATAAATCTATGTAATAACCTAGTATTACCCATATAACCTGGCTCATCAATGTCATGGGTCTCCCCATCTTTTTTCCTTTCCCTCTCTCTTTTTTCTTTCTTTCTGCTAGCCTTTTTGATTGGGTAAAATATGGCATCTTATGAGGCACAAAGACTCAAACTATTGTAATTTTTCAAGTTCCATACTAATACTTAGCATATATAGTATATATATAGCATATAACATATTAGAAATGTAATTACATTTTGACACCATAGTTGAGATTGTTGATTTGATATGGGAGGGCTAAGAATACCAGAGGCTCATGTGCATCCAACAAGTAGGCCCTTATTGAAATCAAGAGGCGGGTTTGACTTTTTCCAAAATACAGTTACAGTACAGTACAGTATGTTAGGGTATTTACTGTAAGTGTAAGTAATGGGGTAGGGCCTCATTTGAAAATAAAATGCTATAATAAATATGCATTTTCACACCGTAAATTTGGTTTAAAAGGTGGAGTATTTAATGAGGTATGAAGAACTTTACAGTATATCTCCCTAAAGGTTTAGTTTCTGTGTGTAATATATGTGCAGTGGTACAGCACAATAAATATAGGACATTATATATATATTTTTCTTGTGAAATCTAGTCATGTCTGTTCTGGGAAATGTCTCTCTATGTTTTGCATAAAAAAACAAATTAACCTGAAAATGTATTGACAGCTTGCTTGTCACATGAAATTGTGAATGAACACCCTGTTAATTTGTGTTGCACTTTGTTAAACAGGCATTCACTTCTTTTTAAAGAGGGTTTTTTCTAAGCTACTGACAAAAAAGGCAAACAAAATATTTAGTTTCCTATTCACACTGGGAGGAGAATGATACAGCGTACTAGCTGTGAAGCATTTTCTTAATTAAAATCATGCCCTCAGCTATAGTCTAATTTAAAAACACCAGCGGGAGGTTTATTAAAGTTTATTATGAAAATAATCACCACTTTCACACACTCTCTTCCATTCAATGCAATACAAGACAATTAGTGCCCTAGTTTGCCTTCAGAACTATGTCAAGAACTCAGTGCAGGTCACTGAACTGTTACATTGGTCATTACAGGCCACCTTTTCAAAATAAAATTAGGGAAAATGATTAGACTACCAGCAGTCTTGCTGTTAAACTAGTGGCACTCATTGGAATTAATGCAGATAAAAGCAATAATAATATGTTAAATTGTGTCGGCATACAAAGTGTGCAGTGTATGAACAGTGTGCCTTTTTAATGAGCTCCCTGTGAATTGCCTAATTAGCATACCTTGTTTATGTAATGTTGGATTAAATGGGAAGTCTTGGCCACAGGGATGCAATACATGAATAGCCAAAAAGCTAATATCAGAGGTAGAGATATGATTTTACTGAGGAATTCAGAAGATTCAAACTATTGGAATTTTTCAAGTTACATAATAATACTTTGAACATATTTGCAATGTAATTACATTTTGACATCATAGCTGAGATTGTTGATTTGGAGGGCTAAGAACAACAGAGGCTCATGTGCATCCAACAAGTAGGCCCCTTTTGAAATAAACAGACTGGTTTGACTTTTTTTTAGAATACAGTATGCTAGGGTATTTACTGTATGTATGTATGACAATTAGTGACGGGGAGGCCGATTCATTAATATTGCCAGGTAGCGACAGTTGAGCGACTGTAGCAGCATTTTCAGAGCTCCCGCTAGTAGTCGCTGTGCTTGGCCGTTGTTCGGTTGTTGACAGCGACTCAGTCGGTGTGCGGTAATGTTGAATATTGGGTGAGGAGTCGCTATTTGATAGGTTCCGCGCTGTATGGGAGTGCATGATAGCGAATGGCCATAGCGAACGGCTCCCACTATATTCATTAACAAATCACGCTACAAAAATTCTCGCGCTGTGAAATGCAAGTTTAAACCCCAGAGCGCTGGCGGCGATGGGTTAAAAGTAGTTTTTTAACCCCCAAACAACCATATTTTTTGAAACCAAAAAAAACAAGTTTATAAAAACATTTTGTAATATGACTACATTAATATCAGACCTGTAATATCAATTCTGCACAAATTTTTTTTTTAGTTTTTTTTTACCTTATAAAAAATATCTAACATTGCAGAAGTGGTAACAGAATTTTTCACATTAAAAAAAAAAAATAATAACAATTATTTATGATTAATTAAAGATTGTTCCATTGAAAGGCATTGGAGAGCACCAGGTAGCGAGAGGTCATACCTGTCGCTGTTCAAGGTCGCTCGCTGGCGCTGTGGGGTGAGGCTGGAATAATGATGAATGATTCGCTAGCTGGCGCTCTCTCAGTCGCTAAGCAGGATCGGCTTGATAAATGTGTGATTGTGGTGGGGAGCCGGCGTTCGCGTGGCGGGGAGCTTCATTACCGTTCGCTCACCAGTCGCTACCTGGCGCTATCCCTTGTTAAATAAGAGCCCTAGTTTGCGTTCAGAAATATGTCAAGAACTCAAGCCTGTGCAGGTCACTGAACAGGTCATTATAGGCCACCCTTTCAAAATAGGATTAGGGAAAATTATTAGGCTACCAGGAGTCTTGTTGTTAAACTTGTGGCACTCACTAGAATTAGTGAGTGGTTGATTTGAGGAGAAGATTCACATTATTCTTGTATATGTTATATTTTGTTCCTGTACATTTGGATTCATACAAAAGGGGTTGCATACCATCCTGCATATAATATTCTCCCTTATTGTGGAGGATCCAAAGTATAAAAAAGTATAAAAAAGACTTCAGTTCCCTACAAAAAGGTTGATAGGAATCCCAAAATTGAACAGGATTTTTCTCCATGGATGCATTTGCCATGGCCCAGAAACATAAAAAAAAAATAGAATTAATGCCTAGCCTCTGGAAGTTAGCAGAAGGAGCAACCACAAATGTGATCCCCATTGTAAAAAGGGACATATTTTTAGCCTTAGGATAAACTCAGCTTAGCTTCCCTTGTTAAGTAATTTACTTTTGCCAGTGAGCCCATTATTTTTAAAAAATATGCCATTCTTCCATATAACTATATATCAGACTTTGACTTCTTACATTAGATTGTCAGAAACATTTCATCAAAGTTTTTCAGCTGGCATGAATTTGTTCCTAGGATGACACAATACATTATGGTCACTCCTGATAAAACACCTCAAGGTACATACAGTAGGTATTACATGAGAGGCAAAAATAACAAGTTCACATGAAGAGTTACCATAGAATTACATTCAGAAAAGAATGTCACTGTACTTGTACTGTGACTCTCAGGAGGGAGACTCTGAATGTCATTAAAATTACCACCACTGTTCTTTTTAGCATTGTCAAATACTAATTTGTCTAACTGCAGTTGGAAACACATGTGTTTGTACACTGAAATACTATCCGGCTATAAACAGCTTATTACACACACATGAATAATAACTATGGGTGTTTAATAACCCTGAACTGGGAAGTACTGCGCTGAACCTCATTTACAAGAGGTTAATCCTTGGGCCATATCCTAGGAAGACTCTAAGAACCACATTCATTTGTTTATTACCCTGTTATTTGGTTGTTGTTTTACACCTTACATTGTATACCAGATTTTCCTCTCATATGCCAGAAAGAATACCTTGTCCATCTTTGGTGCTCTTGTCAGACAATGAAGTGATTCCAATTCTTTTCCTTTTATATTTACTGTGTTGGCATGAGAAAACATCAACTTCTGTGGCGTGGCTTAAAAGGAGTTGTATCTCCCACTGTATATGAGTTACAATAGCATAGTCCTAAGCACCCTCTGTTTTTGAGAAAATGTCCAAAAAAATTCTCTGTTCTATCTGTGACAAAGATATTTTACTCTCTTTGCTCAAAACATAATGTAACTGTTCTGCCCCTCGCTGAACAAACAAAAACCCTTGTTAAACTTTTTTATTTGCCTAAAACTAAATTCTATTTGCATTTATTAGCACAACACTGCTGAAACAGGGGTCGGGAGCCAGAATATCAGGTACTTACTGCCGCTTTACATGCATTGTGAAGGAGCATATAATGGTCATTAGTATCCTTTTTTTAGGATGGGTCAAAGTGTTGAGTCGCTATGTAGCGTGATAATACTTAGCCTTATGTTGATTGGTTGTTACTATGGCACTTGCCATTTTTATATAACCTTATGTACTTACTTTACTGTTGTAAAAATTGACGTGGTTGAACGCACCAAAGCCACAAAAGTGAATGCCTGTTATAATGCTTGAAAGTGTGAACACTGACACTCAACTCTAATTGTAATGATTTGACAAGGTCTAGAAATCACCACAAATGGAAGAATAAAATACATGGGTTCTGCTGAATTTCATTGGAGCAATTCTTTTAGAAATGGCTGAGTGTTGGTATAGTTCAACAGGGATAGATAAAGAAAGAACATTCTCAGCTAGGGGGCTATACCAAAATCAATATGAGATCAGCTGCTTGGAAGTTAACGTCATTGTCTCAATCCAGAGCCTGAATTTATTTTTCCCAGGAGAACTACTCATGATATTGAACGAGAGAGTATGTATCTACTCAGAATAGATTCCTTGATCAAGAATGCTATAGATTGAAACATCATTTAAAGCGATGTTCCAGTGCTCTAATTGCATAAAAATAATGCTAATAAATATACCCTACACTAAATGTTATAACCTAGCCTTTCAGACAGTTATCTTATGCTATTGTCCTTTTTTAAACAAAGTTAAATAAAAACTAAACCTTGTCAACCAGCTAAATATAGGCTATACTGCACATAGATAAATTATGCATAAGATATTTTGTAGTGATTATTACCAAAAGAACACTTAATATCTCTCTTAGTTTGAGGTTAAAGTTATTTAGTATGTAGAATATTAGAACATTGGAGATTCGGAAATAATGAAGGGAAACAATGGGTGTGGCAACAGCAATGTGATGTAAGCACACTGTGTGCTTAGCATAATTATAATGGGTGGTCTCTAGGCAGAGATTGCAGTCTGTCAGCTCAGTGTGACCAAATCATGAAAGTGTGGCAAGGCTGGAATACAAGGTGGCAGGGGGGCACAGGCTGTTGGTTGCTGACAGCCTGATCAAAGACTGGAGACAGATGCTGATAAGTGAGCATGTTCATAAGGAATAAGAGAGAAGAGAGAGGAGGGCGAGGTTTCCGAGCTGCATAGAGGCAGCCAATCAGGACATCTGTGGAGTGGGTGGGGGTGTTTCCATTCTCTGTCCACTGAAAGTTGATTGAAGGACCAGGTCTGTGGGCTGGTGATTGACAGCTGAATAGGTAAATGATTTATGAATGAGCGTACTGGCATACTAAATCGAAGAAGCAGGATTTTCTCAGAGTAGAATGTCTCCTACAAAATTCTGGTGACATGTTTGCTCAATGCATGGGTCATGAGAGGGGTGGTATGGCAATAGGTAGGAATAAGATTGTGGGTAACAATATTCAACATGCAATCATACCATGGAATCATATGTATTACAAGCAGTGTATCTATCAGAGATTAAGAACATAAAGATGTCACTAATATAAACTATTTGTACTCATGTCCAAAAATGTTGTGGTTATACTAAGTAGGGCATCCTACATTAAAAAAAACTTAAAAATTCAGTTGTCCAAGGCAGAGATTTGGATGCTACTTGAAAGAGCTCTGAAGGTTTGAGGAAGAATCGTGAGGTAGGAAAACTCCCTCCCATGCATAAAGCCTCCTATTGCTATGGCACCAAATATAATATAATAATAATGAATCACTCATAGCAGATATGAGGTTGACCATAAAGAGATGAAAATAACTTACGTTACTCTAAATTAATCTTATCACCTGCCTTATAAGTTATTTTCCAATATAAAATGTATATGTCTTGTCCACAAGGGAACCACTAGAATTCAGATAACATTAGGGATTATGGCAATATGTGAAAGGTATACTCATTACCCACAGAATACTATTCCATTACTGAGGATTTGACTTTTGACCGGCGTAACATAACCGGCTGGCCTACAGAACCTGTAGGCAAGTTAAGGGCCAGAATGGTCCAATCAACTGCCATTGGCCCACCTGGTAAAACTGATTGGTTGGGGAAGGACAATTTATTTCCCTCTCCTCTTTAAATGGGATGGGAGCACATGACCAGTGTAAAACATCCAGGGCTTGCCTACTGGGAAAGGCTGTTATCCAGAATTTCCACATACCCATGCTAATCTTAAATCTTAAGTCATTATTCATAATGCATTACATTAAGGCAGCCCAAAATGTCTCTACCTCTATTAAGTAGTCTTAGTTCTTCCTAATAAGTAATTCTTATTGATGGCTTAACTCATGTCCCATTAATGTTTTGTGATGTACAGAAAGCTTGTACAGAAAGCTTGCATGATCTTCAGCATAACAAAGAAGTTAAGTTGCTCATGATCCCACTATTTTGCATGAAAAGGAGTTAGAAATGGCAAGCCCCTCTGAAAGATTCTCAACTCCACCAGCTGAATGGTGACTGGCACAACAGCTGGCAGCGAAGGAAAGTTCCAACAGGGGCACTTGTTCATTGTTTATAGATTTTTTTCCATGACAGTTTTTAGTGTATGTTACATTTGCATAATGAGCTGCTGCACAGAATGACATTAAAAACAATCAGAGTTGCTAAAGTAGAAAAGAGAATTCCCTAACAAGGTTACATTTATTGTATTACCAAAGAAAAGATTGTTTCTGTAAATTTGCACAAGAATAGTAGGACAATAAAAATACAAAACAAAATAATAATTGTGTACTTTACATAATATGACATGTATATTTTTGTTTCTATTGAATACTATTGAATATAGCTTATTCTTTACAGGAGGCAATTCTGTTTTAACCTAAGTCAGGAATAATCTTGTTTGGGCAAGGAGTAGCTGCAATTGGCTGTCAAACATAAAAAAGCAATACGGCCCCCACCTCTTCCCATCTTCTCTTAGTATGAAGCTTGGCTTCAACTGCCACTTCCTGTCACTTCACTTTCTATCTATCATCAAAGGAGCTGGAACACAGATGGGTTTCTGTCCATCTCACCTAAATATCATCACAGATTAGCTCACAGTTATTGCTTTTTTTGAGAAGTAGATCACAGTTCCTCATTAAAAGATCGCACCAGACCGACGTTTTGACCTAATTTTAACCTTATGTCATCAGTGTATGGTTCTATAGGATTGGGGATTGAAATATATTGTTTTTGTATCATGCTATATAGAATGATTGAATTATAGCCTTGCACCTATTTATTGTGTTAAATCTCTTTATCTATTTAATTATCAATTGCTGCTTGAAATTAGAGGGCGAAGAAGTGTCTTAGCGCGTTATTTGAAGCATTCCAAATTAAATCAATTTTGGAAGAGCACTGGCATATTTAGGAACAATAATTTGGAAAATGTAAATGGAAACCTTGCTGTAAAGCAAAACTTTTCACTTACAATTAGTAATCTAACATTCCCATCCACATACTGCAACTCACCAGAAGAATCATCAGTCATTTTTCTTTTGCATGATGTAGGACCACTACAGCCAATACAAGAGTCCTTGTTTTGAATGCTAAATTCACCAAAGCCGTGTACAAAGGTAAACTCTCAAGAACCTCTAGACCCAACAATGTCCCCTAACCCTTCTCAGCAATTATAGCTCACAATCCAAATGGATAGTTAGAAAGAAACCACAATAGCCAATCCTACACTATGCAGAATTTTATCATTATTCTTATTTATTTTATGAAAAATAATCGTTCCATACAAACATTATTAAAAATATGCAAACTGGTGAAAAAAGTCCCTTCATATCTAACCATTGAAATTGCTAATGAGAAGGATTAGCGGGGCCTATGGGCTCAATACAGGTACTAATAGAAGAATACCCGTTTAAAATTATCCTTTCCACCCTACTACCCATAGGTCTGTCTGTTTTCTCTTACTTTGTTTCAATAGAATAAATAAATAGTTAAGGAGGTAGTCAGAGGTAAAGGTGGAAGGGATAATTGTAGAGTTTGTGAATGTTTAAGCTCCAGGACCACTAATGCAAATTATTGAAGAGTGGTGTCCATACTGTTAGGTGTACTATTTTTAAAGGTCTGTCATATTCAGCCATTTATTTTTGTTTTTTACCACAGTGAACTTTTAAAGTCATTCTGCAGCCAAAAATATAAAAAACTAAACTCACCTTTAATCCGTCACATGCGATTGCTGCTTGTCCAATTCTCAGACACTTACCGGATTGTCACATTCACTAATAGCACAGGGGCTGTTATACCGAGAAGAGCAGCTTGATGGGCCTGGATCAGATAATCCAATGAGTCTGAGTGCTGGACTAGCAGCAATCACCTGCGGGGGAATAAGGAGCGAATATTGCATTTTTTATATATTTGTGGCTACAGAATGTTGACTTGCTAGGCGTTCTCCATCCTTTCAAATATCCCTCAAATATCAACATCCAGTAATTTGTTTCTGATTGCTTAAAGCAGAATTTCCAACAGTTTTTATTTGTGGAATGAACATCATTACCACTGAAATGCTCTAGTGTCATATGTACAATTTAAAAAAGTAACTTGTATGAAATACCTACCTTCATCAGCAGCATATATGTTGCCTTTACAGGACCATCCCATGCAACCAAGACAGTCCAAACACTTTAATCAAGTTTCTGTTATATTTGACTTTAATAGGTGGCCCCTAAACCATTAATGTATGTCCTGCAGTAAAGTGGAAATCAAGGACTATTTTCTCCTAGTTTTGGACTACTAGCAAGCATTTTAAACAATCATGGTATAAGGGCCAGAGCAATGCTTACTGTGTGTCTATCCCATCGATTTTACAACCGCAATTTTTCTCTGATACATTTGACCCAGCCAAATTTACAGTATTTCCACTTTGGCATACACTGTGTGTATACTATAACAAACCTCAGTCCTTAATACTTAGGCAAGTAATTAAGCTTTCAAACAGATATATTCATGTACTTCTATAGAAGAATATAACTATATGGCAACCTGTTTTACATAATTGATGAGCCTCAAAACCCCCTTTTTTTAAATGTTACCTAAAACCCTAAAATATATTTCTAACTCTGGCATTTGCTTGTCATTTTTAGATTTAAGGCACTTAAACTATTTGTTTTTTTTTCTAGTAATAATGGCACTTTTCTTTCTACAAACAACATAATTACTACTTCAAGGAGAGGATGACTTTGGAGAAATTGAGCCTGTTAAAATCTTTTTGTTGCCTAAGGCAAACCACTAACTGACAATGATACAGCATAACTTGGGTTGTGATAACAGAGAAGTCAATCTTGCCCTTTTAATACCAAGACATTTAAAGGCTGCAAAATGGAACTATGGGAAATATACCTATGTGCATTTTAAATGTACTGAAGGATGAATAAAAAAGCAATGATTCTGAAAGGATTTGTATAATAATATTTTATATTGCTTAAGCAGATTGGCAGCCAGGTCATTTACTGAGGTACTTAAAGTTTGATCAAATTAATTTCTACCAAAGGTACTGTTCAGGCATTCAATCATATTAAAGTATGGTGTCAAACAGAAAATGTAGGTGATAGGAAATGGTAAAACCAAACCAAATGTTAATTGTCCCTAATACAGGGACAGCAGCAATGAGAGAATCAGAGTTTTAAAACTTGCGTTTACATTGTAAAGCCTATCCAGCTCACTGCTATGTTACACTGTAGGCAGCAATGGACATGCTAGCAAGGCAGACGTTCATATGTAGTAATTTGTCCAACACTCTGGACCTGTTTCAGGATGCTTAGATGTTGCACCCTGTAACATATGACTAAGGGTGCAACATCTAAGCAGCCCGAAATGCGTCAGACAAGTCAGCTTATGTGAGGCTTTTATCTTCTTATGAAACCTGTGCATTGAATTTTTAAATGGAATAAACGTTATGTTTGAGAAATGTCTACATATAATAACCTATAGCTTAACTTATTTCAAGAAAAAAGCTTATAAATGACTGCGTCTATTTATTTAAATTAGGTCTGAAGGAAGGTGACCCCAGATGAGGACAAAATGTATCTCATCAGAGCTAGTAGACATCTTAGCAAGCATTTGGGCTGGTGAGTGGCTCTATACTGGAATTAGCAGATCACCAGTCTTCACAGGTGTTGAGCATTAACTTAAACTGAAGACTGCTTCCTGGAGCTATTCTGTTTCTTCCAGACTGATTCCACCATTATAAGAAACATCCCTATGGCAGTATATGGCACCAACAACTGCCAAATAATCGAGTTCTGTCGATGGATGACTTTAGAAAGGTAAACCTTCCAAAAGCAACTATCAAAACAAAATACTTACCTCTGACTAGTTAACAACATTAAATAATTTATTATTTAATACCTTTAACCTGAAGTTCTCTTCTATTAGAATCAGCTCCATAAAACATAAGTATTTATACAAACTTTTCCAGCATATAATAACACATACTCAATATATAATACACATTTCTGTGTTAAAAGTCAAGGTGATGCATCATCCCCAGTTCTTGAAAAGGTTAAGAGTTAATCAATGTGCAAAATTCCAAAGTATGTTTAAAAAGAAGTTTGAGCAATCCAAGAGTCTTCAGACAGAATACATTTTACAGTGCTAATAGGTTTCGGAACTGCTCGTGTCATCAAGGTAAGAGTATATAAAAATTTACAAAGTGGTTCCGATAAAAGTAAGAGGTGATAGAAGGCATATAACATTCATGGCTGATTTTTTTACAGGGAAAAATTCAGTATCTGTAAAGGTATAAAGTGATATATTATGCAACAAATAGGCAGTTCTGGTCTCATATTGCTCTACACCTCAATATTTCTTGCAGTAACTTTTAAATTAACTTCTACATTGACACTATACACATGTACCCGGAGGTGACATATGAAACAAATAGTACTTTTCAAACGAAAGGTAGCGTCAAGGACAGCAAAGTCATGGCACTTTCTGTTTGAAAAACTTGTGCCATTCACTTTTAAAATAAATCACAAAGAGTAGACAGAATTCCATTAGTTCCCCTATATTAATTCTTTTGATACATGGTAGATCTGTTGATGAAAAAATACAGCTGTGTACTATCATTCACTCACTGTCCTGAAAAGAAGGCATTGCTTCTGTATACCATCTTTCCAAGTGATATGTATGGCCAGATTCCTTTGCTAAAGAGATATGTAAATTTAAGGCAATAAATAATCTTATAAAAACACTTTTCTGATAATGTATATACAGCAGATTTACTATTGTTTACAATAATATTATCTGAAAAAAACTGACTTGGAATTATAATTATATCAAGTGACTGGCTAAGTCATTTATTTGAATGAGTTAATTATGGTTAATGATATGTGAGATGTTGGTCCAATACCATTCAAATCCTTTTTTTTTTTAGTTTTAGATTAAATGCATACGTTTCAAAGTAGGGATTGGATTTTCCATTATGCACTTGAGCACCTGTGTCTAGGCCAGCATGGTCAGTGGGACAGAAACACTATTAAAGAAAACTCAACCTTTGGTGCTTTTTTCTCATATTTTTGGGATCTTACACTACTTATTATCTGCAAGGGAATCTAGAGTCAAAATTGGGATGGGGTGGGGGGTGCAGAGATAGGTTGCAACCAGCTGATCCATAGTAGATCTGAATTGACAAAGCTGTTTACCATTTCAATCTAAATATATACACCAGGTCCATGGTGTATTATGGTCTTACAATGGGGGTCTTACAGTGGATCAACACCCTCCACTGATCGGCCCGGGAATCTATAAGATTCCCGGACCGATCAGTCCCCTGACTGCGGGGCACCCCCAGAAACCCCTAAATCCCTACCTGCTCCTCGATCCAGCGGCGCCTGCCGCCTCCCGCGCGTCCTTCTAGCAGGACGCGCACCCGCTCCGGCCGTCTGTGAATGGCCGGCGCGGGCTCGCACCCTGTAAGGGTGACGCGCGGGAGGCGGCGAGCGCGCTCTCTTGTCCGTCGGCGGGGATTGGCAGCAGGGGAGCGGGGAGAGGTGAGTTTTTGGGGCTTTCTGGGGGGTTTCACACAGATCGGGGTGCCCCACCGAAGTGGACCAAAACCCACTGAAGTGGATCAAAATCCTGGGTGTTGGTTCACTTAAAGAAAGGATAGCCCCAGGTAGTGCTTTGTAGCGGCAGGCAGCGGCTGGTGAACGCTGGGCGCTGTATGCAAAACCACATTTAATAAAGCCACTAACAGCGTTATGTAGCATCACATGTATTAATACAGGCAGCTCAGCGTATAGCACCAGAACTCTAGGCTCAGGAGCGCCATGCAGTACCTGTCGCTCTGTAGCGCTCTCCCATACATTTCAATGGGGTTTCATTAGTTGTGTATCAATAGCGTGTTTGGCAATTTACATTTTTTCTTGCTCAAATCATTGTGTGACCTCTCCTGGCTGCAAACAAACACTTTTAGAATTTTTGTTGGACATTTTATATTTTTATGCAGAATTGTATTTACAGGTCTGACACTAAAGTGTTATTGTCCCAGTGTTAAAACAATGTCATTCCAGACTTTGATCCCACAGCGTCTAGCGCTCTATGCTACAGCGGCCAGCTTTAGAGTGCCAATGCTGTGTGTGTCTAGTGTTTTGTTAAATATGGTGTTAAACGAGTGCCGGACGCACTGAGTTGGCGCTACCACTCGGTCGCCACTGTTGTTAGAGTGTTCAGCACACATCATATTCATCAATGCTGGCCAGGTTACTAGAGCGACCAAGACGCTCTGTTACAGCATCCGATACCCCTTACAGCGTCTACTAGTGGTCGCTCTAAGCGCCGCTGTACAGACACTCATCTGGCAATACCTGGCATTAGTAGTGAGTCAGCCTCCACGTAATAATTTTATTGCTTATGCGGAGTAGCCTAAAGGATATGTAAATACTGGGGATGTTATGCTATAAAGCAGTGTCACCCAGTTATCTAGAAAGGCTTTAACCTTAAATACAGAATTAGTTAGGAGCCACTGTGGTGTTCAATTCACTGTCTAGGACCCCATTAGCTTTGTGGATAGTTGTTGCTGGACTGACCCCAAATCTGGGTGCACATTTGGGTGTGAAAGTTGAAAGTTTGGAAACAACAGCACTCACAGGTTAGCATACCCCATAGGGTGATGTTTTTTCCAAACTTTAAAAAAAACAATCTTACCTCATTGGAAAAATGCTCCATCACATGTGCAGGTAATTTTTAGGAAAAAATTAGAACAAACATTTTTTATTGAACAATTTTCTGTGTTAAAGTTAAAAAGCTTATTGAGATGTGGGCGGGAATTCACACTCAAATGTGCAACCAGATTTAAACTTGCTTCACCAAATCTTAAGCATGACCCCACTGTGCAGATTTTTAAAGTGAAACTAAAACTCCCCAGACCACCCAGTAAAAACGGACAATGTGCAGGTTCTCATCCAATCAGATCTGTTTGCCAAGTGGGAGCATCCCCAGACATAGGCGCACTCCCACCCTAAGCCTATCTGAATGCCCATAGATTCTGGGGATACATCACCAAAGGAGCCATAAGAAAAAGTGAGTTTTGCTGGGATCAAGGGGTTTTTCAGACAGAGATGCATCCCTATTTGGGATGCACCAAGGGAATGTCAGGGCTAGCCACATTGGGTTTTGCTCTGCTTTAAAAGTGTTGTTACAAAGGTATTAATTTGCTAAGAACAATGTTTTCAGCTTTTTGCCTGAGCTATTATTTAAAAAAATAAGAATACATTTGTATAAAATAAGAGAAAAAGACTGCATGTGTCTTCCAAAGTAGTTTTATGTATTTTTTTTTATATTATGTACCTAAAATGTTGAAAACCATTCTTTTTTTAATTTCTGGATCAATCTCTGCAGAAGTTACACTCCATATAAAACAAATTGAAAAATTTATATTGGTGTAATCAAAACATAATTTTTCACTGTCAGTATTTTGATTACATTGACAGAACTTGAAAATGCTGTGTGCAAACTTATTTTCAACGCATTAACCTTTTTCACATAAAAATTGTTTCTAATTTAATAAACCTCATTTTTTTATTACCACAATCCTTTCACCACCTGGTACAGTACCCCTGGTAATAACAGGATTGTGGGCTTCAGTGCACGCAGATCTTAGATATAACTGTACATATTGATGCTGTACATCGGTTTGGCATGGCTTATAAAACTGGCTATCCACTTTCCCCTGCTGCCCCTCCACCAATGAGAATAAATTAGGGGATTGATCCATATTTTCCTGTTAAAGGAGCTGCAACCGAATCAAAAAACAGGCACTCACCTTCTCTCCCTCGCAGCAGGGCCCGACTGGTCTGCCAATCAAAAAATCTTACAGTTTTAAAGAATAGGGTGTCCTTCTAGTGTCCTTACACATTGCCCATAGCATCAGTCACTGTGCTCGTGCATTCAATGCAATGGAAAGGGTTTTGCAAGGCACTGCCTGCATGCCCCTCTATTGCAAAATCTGAAACCAGGACTGGTCTGTACTGGCTGAGAGCTGCTGTGGTGGAGAGTGTCTGTGTCTTTTAAATCTGAGTTTACAGTCCCTTTAAAGTGTACCA
The DNA here is from genome assembly GCA_027917425.1 of Gastrophryne carolinensis. Lineage (NCBI taxonomy): Eukaryota > Metazoa > Chordata > Amphibia > Anura > Microhylidae > Gastrophryne > Gastrophryne carolinensis. The sequence goes on from CM051236.1 coordinate 404,327,190, forward strand.
AACACATCCTGTGGAAGGTTTAAATAAAAAATAAAGTATCCCTGGCAGTTCGGCTAATCAACGACAATTGAGTTACCATATTTGCACAGGTGCTAAGCTTGTCATAGCCAAGGCATGGAAAACGCCCTTGCTGAATTTTGGGGAATTTAAAAACCGAGTTAACAACACTATGGCTATGGAGAAGATGGCGGCGATCCACGAGGATAGGCTGGAGGAATATCGAGAGGTGTGGGACCCCTGGATAAGGGAAGTCCTACCTGCTACGTTCGATAGAAATCTCCTAAGTGTTTGAGGCAGGCCTTTTGATTAGATATCTCTGAAATTTTTAACCGCATCCCGGCTACCATTCCCTAGCCCTCCCTTTCCTTCATCAATCTCCCTTCCTCCCCCCCCCCCCTTTTTTTTTTTTTTAATATTTTCTCTATTCTGTTTTTCTTTGGCTTAAATATGTTTATGGAAATTGTATTATTAACACACGGGGGCCGTTGGGCCTGAAATGCAAATTTGAGGTTATCCATTGCTGGAAGTATGTTAATTGTAGTTTGATGTTGTTTCCAGCAATGACCTATTGATTGTGATGGCAATTTGGAAATCCCAACTTAGAGGCTAGTAATTACCTTAGCTCTCCTGTAGAGCTCATAATTATTGTATCTTTTTGTTTGTTGAGGATATGATACACTAAACTTGATACTGTATTACACTGTGTATAAGATATTGTCTTTTTATTGTTTTACTGTTCTGTGAAATAAAAATAAAAATCATTGAATAAAAAAATAAATAAATAAATAAAGTATCAACTCCTCTTTAGTGTCCTGGTAATGATAAAAATACTCAAAAACGATTTTGGCTTCAAAGGAAAAATTGGGGGAAAATTAAAAGGAAATTTAATATTTTTTGGGCTCTTCCTACTTTTCAATAGCCACTAATTGCTCCCAGCATGAGATTGTGAGTAGGGGGGATTAAACTAGTTAAAACAATGGTATCCTGTCAGAAACCAACGGCAGACAATGGCATAGCCGTAGAAAACAAAAATTAAAATCACTGAAGGAATTCCAAGCAGCATTGAGGGCAGAAAACATTCAAATGGTACTGTACCCTTGGTGGGGGAGCAAAATAGATTGAGTTGTTTTTGGTTATCTTTAAGGGAAGGGGATGGTATATATATTAGCATCTGTAATCATTGGTGCTCATCTATTTTTACACTATGATAGGGCAATTCCAGGGCAATAGGGAATTTGAGCTTTGACACAAGCTTTAGTGTAGTTCTCCTTTAGAGAAAGAAAAGGAAGTAGGGTCAATTTGTCATATATGTACATAACTATTGTAACTGGTAAAGGGGGTCTACTGGCAAAACATTGACACTCAGGTTTGGACTGTTAACAAGTCAATTTGTGTTTGGGGCTAACAGTTGTCTAGTTGCAGTGCTGGACTAGCCCATAAGAGCCTGAGGGCCCCAGGCACTGACTCACAGCCACTTTCAGGGTAGCTCTGTGTGAGTTATTATTTTTAAAGCCACTTACAGTATTTTTTATTTAATTAATAGACATTTAATTTTATATTGTGCAACAATATGCCTTGTATTGATTTTATATAGCTGAAGTGGCTGTCTCAAGTATGAGTAGGACAAGGAACAGTACAAGGTACACTAGTTTCATCATCACAGCCCATCACAGTCCAGACCACACATACCAAGACCCAAACAGGTCGAAGTGTCAGCCACTAGCCACGAGAAACAGAAAGAAAACCCAAGATAACTCTTCTCCCAATAAAGCATGGAACTTGTCTGATCTGATCATGGCTCCATAAGATGGCAGGCTAATTTGTTTAACTTTGTAGCAAATTTAGCAGACAGTAGTGTATTGCATTAGTTGTCATCTGCAACCTCTAATCACTCCTACACTCTTCTCTCTCCTAACCATCACTTTCTCCCCCTCCCTCTCACAACAAAAAGGCAATGCCCCACAGCTCCCCTCTAATCAGCACTCCAAAAATGTCCCCAGATCTCATGAATGATGGTCTGGACAATGAGTAAAAAGTGAGGAAATACAATTTCCAGCTCCCCTACTCCCCCCAGTTACTAAATCTTTATCACATAATAAAATTAGTGTAACACAACTTTTAACATAATGAAACAAAACATGAAAACTGATTCTATAACAAATTTAGAAAACCTATTATTTTCCTTGGAACTTCCATTTCAGTGGCACCGTTTGTGCATCATTGCCCATGTACCATTTTTTTCTTATAAAATATATTGAATGGGGGAATTTTTTTGATGATTGTGGAAAATGTAAGAACTGTCTTAGCTACTTGGAGTACAAAAGAGAAGATTAAAAACCTGAAACATGCTTTATTGTAAGAATTTTGTAACCTATTTCTGTAGAATGCCTCCATTCCTCAGGGAGACATCAAACCTTACATCTCTCAGTTGTATGGATCCTGCATAGACAGAAGTGATTTTTAATATGCAGAGGCCATATAATGGAGCACTGTGCCATATGGATTATCCCCACCCCTATAAAGTAACACTTACTGCCCAGCAAAGCCACATATATGAAATCCATTAATTCACTTGTCTTCACTTGACTAACTTATCTAATTGTTGCTTTAGTAACATTACTAACTTAAAAAGCTCTCACAAGATCAAAAAGTTGGATAGTAATGTTTATTTCATTTAAGCTATTTACTTTCTCACAGAAAATGTTTGTGAATTAAAAAAAAAGTCTGCCTACGCTTTTACCAAGGGGGTCTGCGGGCAGGGCTACTGCTCTGGTTACTGGCGCCTTATGATAAAACTACCTCTACCCAGTGCCATTTTCACCCGACAGCTAACCCTGATGGCTGTAACTATTTTCTAGCTGTCAGGGTTGTAAACCTTTTGACATAATTAACCATTGATATAGTGCTGTAAGGGTGTTGAATCTTGTAAATCTCCTAGTGCAGGATGGGTGAATACATCAAAGGGCATCTTGTAGAACCTTTGTTTTGTTTAGTTTGAGAGCTATTTGTGTTTGGAATATCCATAATTTGGACTGTTGTCCGCATCCAGGCACATTTACAGTAGTGAGATCCCACACCTGTGCCCCATGGATTCAAACTTTTGTCCCTTCCAATAGCTTGTTGTTATGGAGATCTCTCTTTAAAGGGACTATAAACCTAATGACAATAACATGGCAGCAATAAGCTTACCTTATGCCTGTTCCATGTGCCTTAGCAGGGCTCGAAGGTTTACCCTCCTTACTATTCCATTTTTCCAGGACCACACAAAATAGTAATCTAACTGCTGCTAAGTCCTTTGAGTGTGAGTGAGCATGAAATGTCTTCCCAGCTCAGCCACAGCCCAAAAATTAAATGGCTTCACTTAAAATATATAATGGTGTATAATCAGAGATTTTGAGATGCTTTGGAAAGGCTTGTTTTTCACAGCTCAAGGGGAATACACTGGGAGAATTAGTGTGTGCCTGGATAAGGACTTTAAAATGTAACTCAAGTTAGTTATATGGATATGGTTGTAATAAGGTGAAATGTAGCATCCTGCCTCTCTTGCCCCAATATGCTGCCATCTCTTCAACAAATAATTGCATAAAACAGGTATGCAGAGAAGCCATAAAGACTTGCTGTCATTCAAACCTTATAAATGACAACTCTTAATAAAAGTGTTTCTTTCGCACCGGATATTGTAGGAGATTGTTCAGGCAATTTGGTGCCTAATCTGGGGTCTAAATTTTGTCTCTAGACAACCACATTGACAGGACAAAACTGAGGCATGGAAACACCTGGACACCTGGGGGGGGGGGGGCAAACAGAGCAATACAAATAGGAGGGGGAAATAACTACTGGGGATCAGGTAATACTGTGCTCCAAGACAGCTGAAGCTATCTGGTGCTTGATATTCATTATCCTCCAGCACCTTTAAGATCACCCACACTATCCCACAGGTGTCACCAAGTATTTATTAGCCAGTGGAGGCTCTTCTGTCACCCGAATCTCTCTTGGCAATACAGGAAATCCAAGGTTAAGGTAATACCATTTATTGGCTAACTCAATAGGATTGAAAATGCAATCTTTGGAAGCTGTTCAAGCTTCTTCTTCAGGCATCGCTTGAACAGAAGCTTGAACAGCTTCGAAAGCTTGCATTTTCAATCTTATTGAGTTAGCCAATAAATGGTATTACCTTAACCTTGGATTTCCTGCTTACATCGATGGCTAACACAGTACAACAACTTCTTAGCAATACAGGAACTCAATCTATAGTGGATTTATACTAAATTACGAAGGGCATGGACATTTGACACAAAAGAAGAGCAAAATAACAGCACATATAAGGTAAAAGAAAACATGTATTGCTTGTGTTTCATCTGCCACAAAATCTCTATAAGATTTATAAGACTTTGACACTTTGTTCCCCTGCCCTGTATCCAATTCTGTAGTAGATCTTTTGGCAACTCCTAATCATGGGTTATGGTCACCAAACATTAATTCTTTCTAAGTTCAAAGCTGCACGTAAATGGTGTTCTTTTTGTTTAAATCCTTTTTCTGACTCTATCATTGAATCAACCATAGAGCATGTAAAGGGAAATGCAGGCTAGTACTGAACAAAGGTTTAAAAACAGCCATCACAGGAACAAAACACCATTGAAAAAGGCTATAAAGAAATAAGCACTGTGCAACCACAAAGTCAAGCTAAGTGTAACCACTTTTCAAGCCCCAGTAATTTTTTTATTCTCTTGACAACCCTGTGTCACATATTTATTCATCCGGCCTTGTGGAAGCCTGTGGAAAGTCTGTTTTATGACGCAAACCTTTTAGCTGCATACAACCAGGAATGTCTTTTCACACAGAAAATAGTAAAAAGGTGTTTTCATTGTGCACCAAAATGAAATACATTCCAAATGAGAATAAGTTACTGCATAATAGAGAACAATAGGACCAGCAGAGTTCTTTTGATTACTCACAAGTTTATAATTTGGATAATCTATTGATTGTGAGTTCCTGAGGGACATGGCACAGACCCTTCTAAAATAACTCCAATATAACACTACAGATGGTGGATTTTAATTAGAGCCTGGAAGAGCTTATTGTCTGCTAAAGGGTCAATTATTATTTGACAATGCATATTTCATTGTGATAGTAAATCAATTAGATAAAACATACTAATAGTTGGAGAAAAGGCTATAATTGCCTCAGAGACAGGATAGACTACCTTGCCTCGCTTCACATCACAGCAAGCAAAGCAACATTATTTTTCATATACTTACCCTAGAGTCATCATAAGTTCAATAAACAAGCATTTAAAGTTAAATCATGCTGCCTATGATTACTGCAAAACCTCTAAATATAGCTTAGCATTGAGCAATGTGGACATTAGATTCTGTATTCACAGCTATTACTCCTATCAGAAGTTATTAGATACCAAACATACGTTAACTGGTATCTGGATTCATCTACTAAGACGTCTATCTGGATTTATCTATTCGGACTCTACATCTCCATGTTCACAATAGTGTACATTGATGGATAAGGTCCTGCTTGTCAGGATAACCCTAAAGCTTATCTCAAATGTGGCTTAAGTTGTCAAACTAGACCAACAGCCTTACCAGAGACAGTGCTTATATGCATCTCTCCCAAGGGAAACTTATATTGCTGCACATATAAATGAAATGAACTTTTTGTAACTCCTGCTGTAGTCGATTACCCCCCCCCCCCAGTTGCATCCTATGTATCTGCCAGTGGCCTACAAAGAGGAAGTGCTGTTGGGTTTCCTGTCACTTTGCATTGTGGGTTATGTTTGTTAAGTCAAGGTCCCAGGTGGATGCAGAAGAAAATGTAACTGCTGACAATGATTCAGTACCATGCATGCAGATGAGTCAAGTGAGCTTGGGGATTTTTACTGTGGAAGTCTTTTGGTCCGGTTTAAGAGAGTGTCCAATGCGGATTAAACTGCTTAGCACATACATATATATATATATGTATAAAACACCTAATGTCGCCTACTCTTACTAGAATGCCTAAGACCGAAGCCTCTCATAGTGGGCATAAACCCTCCAATGCAACTTTGTGCCGGGGTGGGAGTTCTGGTCCACAGGGACACCAAATTTACCTAATCAGCCTCCTCATGTCATCACTATATTAGAGAGATACATAATGGTGCTCCTTATAGCAGGGGACTGAAAGCAACTACACACATGTGCAGCAGCCATAACTCCTTCAGGAGACGTGCAGCGTACTTCTATTTCCCGATCCCCCTTCACAAAGAACATCATGAGGACAAGATAAGTATCTTTTAAATTGTGGGCTCACGTATACCAGGAGAAGATACATTAAGGTCCTTGCAGACCTGAACCATTTCTGTCACAAAGTGGTCATGGAGGGTTTAAGCATGGTTAAATCTCTGCAGTCAGTTAATCATCAGCAAGCCACTGATACCAATCAGGAGGCTGGGGTCTGATAATAAACTCGTGTGGTGGCCTAGAGGTAAGGGAGGGGACTTGTGATTGGAGGGTTGCAGATTCAATTCCCGGCCATGGGACATAACTGAAGTGCTCTTGAGCAAGGCACCTAGCCTCCCAATGTCTCCCCTGGTGTTGTAATTAGGGCAGACAACTGCTCTGGGCATGCACTTAACGGATGGGTTAAATTTGGAGGAAGAATTCCTATGTCAATGTACAAGGGCCTTCTATGCCCCAAAATTCCCCCAAAATGTAGGTATTTTAAAGAATTTTAATATTAGCTATTGTAAAAGAAGATCCAGCCTATGTCCTAAAACAGAAAGCACCAAGCAACAAAAAAATATTTAAACCCTTTAAAGTGATTCTGCAGCCAAATAAAAAAACAAAAAGTTACTTACCTTTTGACCCACACAGCCGATCAGTGCCAGTCCGGTGATCAATAATTTACCTGTTGCTGAATCTGAGCCCCTGCCGCAGCCGCCACATCCTGTGCCATTCAGAACCAATACATTGGGTTGGGATTAATGGCAGGTTGGGTTCGCCATCAGTAACAGAGAGCTGACATGTTTTCTTTATTCATTGCAATGTAGGGAGTGTACTGAAACCTGACAAGCCCCCATTTTAGTGAATTGAGAGGGTGTGGCCACACCCTTGTAACTAATGGCGGGGGGAGTAACACAGCCTGCAAGCCCTAATAAATTGGTAACCTGGTAAGTTCGGGCCTCGGGGTGATGCGGGAAGCAAGTGATGCAATGCAGGCTTAAATCCATTGATCAGGTAAGTTACTGATTGCTGGACTAGCACTGATTATCTGCATTAATGTCCTGCAGAAAGCTTCATCAGTATATTTGTAATTTAAAGCAATTTTCTACTAGGGAGGTTATTCATGAAGGTCTAGCACCAGGTAGTGCTTTGTAGCGGCAGACAGCGTCTGGTGAACGCTGGGCGCTGTAGGCAAAACCACATTTATGAAAGCAAATCTAGTGAGCGTCTCTAACAGCGCCATGTAGCAGCCGATGTATTATTACAGGCGGCTCAGTGTATAGCGCCGATGCTCTAGCTTCCAGAGCGCCAGGTATTACCTTTCGCTCATTGTCGCTCTCCCATACATTTCAATGGCCATTTATTTGCTTGAGTTTAAACAGCGTGTTTGATGTTTTTTTTTTATTTTTTTTGCTCAAATCAATGCAAACAAACATTTTTAAAAACTTTTTGAACTTTTGATATTTTTATGCAGAATTGTCATTACAGGTCTGGCACTAGAGTGTTAATGTCACAGTGTTAAAACAGTGTCATTCCATGGGTTTTCGCTTTGTTACTGGTGTATATGTGTTCAAAAACAGACTTTAATCACACAGCGTCTGGTGCTCTATGCTATAGCGACCAGACTGAGAGCACCGACGCTGTGTGTCCTTTTTTGATAAGTATTGGTTGGTGCTCTGAGAGTCGGATCGCAATGAGCTGGTGCTACCTTTTGCTCCCTGCAACGCTGTACTGGTGTTAGGACGCCCAACATACATCACATTCATCAATGTGGGCCAGGTTACTACAGCAACTGAGGCGCTCTGTTACAGCGCCCGATATCCGCTTACAGCATCTACTAGCGGTCGCTCTAAGTGCCGCTATACAGACGCTCATCTGCTGATACCTGTTGTTAGTAATGGATCAGCCTCCACGTCTTACAGCAAATTTGTGTGTGTTAATCCACCTAAAATGCCCTGGATAATACCCTGACTTCTGAAGTCCTGTGGGGCTTTGCTATTACTTTCTTTCCAGCTCAACACATTTTTGGTGGTTTACAAACATGGACCCTGATTTGCCAAAGTGAGGTGTCTCTCTTACGGACAAACAGCAGCATTCTGAAAATCACATCAAATATTCAGGCATCACAGAAAACTGATAAGTCAGTTGTGAGCTGTTTTCTTTTAATAGCAAGTGATAATATATCACAGCATGTGTAACTCTTGTTACAGTTGTAACAATCCACCTTTGCCTGGCCATTTCTATATGGAATATTGTAAAGGCCCACCAGCTTCCTGCTGTGTTAGAGGATGGCTCATCTCTGCTTGTTACATTTACAGCAGGAGAAAGAAATGGCGCATTGCGAGGTATAAACCTTTCTGCATTTACTGTAGTTATCTTATGTTTCCTCCAGTACAAGATATATTCATATACCAAGTAACGGAGTAGGCATTTGACATGGCAAGTTCTCTCTTGAGAAAATCAGGAAGGCAGCCCATTCCAACTTCCTCTTGGCTGCCTGTCTATTAAAACATAGTTACAAGAAAGAGACTGCCAGATTGGCTTCCATTTGGCAAATAAAATTAAAAAATAAAAATAAATAATAATAGGGCAGGGGAACTGGGAGGTGATGGTGTATTTTAAAGAAAAGTTAACTTTAATGGACTTTGCCTCAGGCCAAAGAGGTGCCATGGGGCATGAGGCTCCAGAGTTTACTTTTTACCACCTCCCACAGTGTCTTGTATGCCTGCGACACCCCAATATCTGAAGCTGGTTGCAGAACTTTTGATTTCTGGTGGATATTTGTGGTGAATGAGGCCAGATCGCACCCATTATTCTTCATGTGCACCTTGGCTGAGCTTTGTCCAAACCTGGACAGCCAAAACCTTAAGGTGGGGCACCCTGTTTCAGTAACAAGAGTGTGATATATGCCATGAGAGCCAGTAAAAGTTAAGCAATGGAACCTTGTCCCCGATCGCATCCCTGATCCACAATGTACTTTTTTAACAGCGATATATAATGTATCACAGCCTGTGTAGCCATAGCCTGACCATACTTTAATTATTTAAATTTGGGAGTGTTGGATTGCTACTTTGAGACTGTGACAATACATATACACTGGCTCCATATTGGTGGGCATGGATAGCTATTAAAAGAAAGTACAATTGTAAAGGGTTTAAAAAGGCCTTTTCATCCTTATGTTTGAACTGTTAGCTTAATGTTTGTGTTTAGATTTGTGGGCTAGTTCTGGGGTACTGATGATGACCAGAGATCACCAGCATTGGCTTGGTTATCCCTGATGCCAAGTTATATGCAATTTTATGTGACACTATATTTTTTTCTTTTATTTAAAATCACAATTGATGCACCCACAAGAAAAAAAAATAGCTGCAAAAGCGAACCTATGCAAGACATGAAAGTAGATGGAGGTGAAGTTTATTTATGTAAATACACAATGAAAAAAAGAAAGGAAAAAACATTTATACTTTGATGCATTGATACACAGCTTCTTCGGACAAAAGACTAGTGCGTGTAGATATTAGGAGGTGAAAGTCTTTTTGGTGAACACTTTATTTTCCATTTTGATTAAAAGACAAGGTGTATTTCATGCTGTGTGTATATTCAGCTGAAGCATAGTTCAATCTCTAGGGAAGCCATTATAATACATCACAATGGATGTTTCAAACAGAAAACAAATCTAGGTCATGAAACACATTTGAACAGGTCAAGGCAGTATGCTAGAGGGCAGGTCACAGACAGAGCAGAGGATCAAGATCTCTCAGGATATAACTTTTCCCTTGAAATCCTACGGAAAATAAAATAAAAAGAACAATAGCGGTAAATATATCTATTTAAGTAAAATGTGAGCATTATGGCTAGAAAAAAAACACCTCATGTGATAAGTCAACGATCTTGTAGGCCTCTTATAGTGACAAACATATATGCACTTGCCCATTATTCACTGTCAGGATTATTCAATAATGTAGCCGACAATGTGCAAAGTGCAGTCGACTAAAGCAGTCAATCATTTCTTGGTTTATTGCAGCCATCCAAGGAAAAGAAGTCTAACTGATTGCTGTGGCACCATTGCACGGTCCACTGCCTCGCTGAACACGCAGAGCTGCAAACACTGATAGCCAATTAGACGTTATGTCCTGACTTACCAGCTTTGGAAATTGGGTTTTTGTGTTCTTTTAGCTCATTAATATGCACTCTATGGTGTTTATATTAAAGAGAGAGAGTGCTGGAGAATCCTGTACAAGTCATTCAGAATTCATGTCCAGCCTTTGGGGTGTCGGAGCTATGCAGTTGCATGGGTCACTATTCCAACTGGTTTGTAAGGGAGCGCCAGTAGAAAATATTTAGATACTCCATCTGAAAGAATTGCGCAGCTGGATAAATAGGCTTATCTTTCTCCCATTTTCCCATTTCTCTATTTCTTTCTTCAGCATTGTTTTTCTTTTCCTTTGTTTTCTTCTTCTACCCCTCTCTTCTTACCTCTTTCTCCCCCACCTCCTTCTTGTCACATTCCCTCAATCCCTCTCTCTTTAAACATTTTCTATGTCTTACCTTCCTTCAATCTCTCTCTTTTTCACATTTTCCTACTTTTTTTTTTCAATGCACACTGTCTTTCTATTTCTGATTTCCCGCTGCATCCTTTATCTCTTTCTCTCACTTTTTTTTTAATGTTCCCTCCCTCTCTCGCACTCTTGCGCTATCACACACAAAACAGTCCCAATGCAATTCCCACCCCGACAAAGGAGAAAAGGAGCACCCCAGGGGGGTAATCTGCCATACTCATACCCCCTTAATCTGTACACAGAAAGGAGGGCTAAGCTGTTACATTGGGTGGAGAGGTGGTAGGGGAAGAAGGATTTATGCCACCCTCCCAGGCCTGCCACTAAAAGTAGCATCAGATGACGCTAACAGCATATTTAGAATATATATATTTCCCATAAAATGGGTAATACGACACAGCTGGTAGAGATACAGAGCAGCCATGGTAATGACATGACCCTAGTCCCTCTCCAGTCTAGCAAAAATTAAAAAAGGAGAAGGCGATGCATCAACTTTGTCAGTGTAACCATTTTTATTGCATATTTTTCAAATCATTTCACAGTGCTTTTGGTTAAAGATTGTTTTATAATGCACATAATATCCTTTCAGGTCATGAAAGATTTAACAGATACATTTTTCCTTCTAAACTTTCACTGTATGATATAGCTGTCAAAAGAAATGTGGCGGTTTAGCCCTGTGTCTAGATTCCGTGTAGACAGTGGACTTAAGTTGACATGCTGAGTAAATTCATTCCAGTGTGAAAAATGCACTTGAAGGAAAACAGAGAGCGATGAGTTGTACAACTTTCCGACACAGTCTACTCAACATGCATCCTGCATAGTCAACTGGCAGCCAAACAAAATTTATACAGAGAAAAAAGGAGAACTACCTGGTGGCCGCTGCCTGGCTTTTGCACAGCAAACACCTTTTAGATTTTACAATGTGGAATCACGAGTGACAAAAAAATGGTTTCATCCCAGCTGACCTCTGGGAAATTTGACAGAACTCTAAAGTGTTTGACAAGAGCTGCTACAATCTCTCTAAATACGCCTGCCTCACATTATTGTTGCAAAATCCTATTCTTAACGGCTATTTAGCACCAGCGATGAACTTTTCAGTTGATTAAAACAATGGCGGCAGTCGGCTAAAAAGGATTACATGTGAGATGGTGATTTCCCTTAGGAAAACAAACTAAGTCCATGGAAAAAATAGCAGTCAAGGAGGTTTATTTTCTGTTGCATTCTGGGAGTTTTGATATGACAAGCTCTTTCTGATTCTCCCATCCTTGTAATCAGATGATTTCTATTGCCAAGAGTGCATGCTGCTGCCTGAAATATTTGCTCAGAGTTTATTTGAATGAAATCTAAGCTCCTGTTTTTTTTAATCTGCTGACAGAAGTTGAGACTTCATAAAACTGGTGTAAACAAAACTTGGAACCCATTTATTTTCATTAGGGTGACCTACTGTGGGCTAATCAATTGAATATGTTTAGGGGTTAGTGTATCAGGTGAAAGCAGTGGATAGATGTCAAGATTCATTTGATATAGGCAGTTCCAATTGCCTCTCTTAATATTATAAATCTAAATTTAAAGCCTGACATTTTCCTAGTTGTTCCTAGCTTTAATGTAGACTTGTGCTATTACAGCAAACTGTATATTAATGTATCAATTTTATTATTATTAACATTACTAATAATAATAACAGTAATATTAATAAATATGTACATAGTATGAATGCATAGTAAGATCTAAAGCACTGTTTCTCAGCTTATAGTAGTATATATACCCCAGGGGTACAGGGCAGCATTCAGTGGCATGCCAACAGGAGGTGTCTGACTAGTATAACACATTGTGTGGCTACATAAAGGTGTTATTATTTATTTCATGTAATTGTGGATTATAGTAGTGCTACCTATGCTTTGGTAACTGTACATCTGTGACTTTGTCCGGGTATCACCTCCCTAAAAACGATGGGAATGACAGCCACATTGTGTGGACTGCAACTGTGATGGCTTACAAAAACAGACAAAACGAATAGTGAGAAAACAATGAAACTCTGAAAGAGATTTATCTTTTTAACATTTACCTTTCTTCATTACAAAATTAATAGAAATTACCCTACACTAAAAACCTCAGACTTCTGCGATCTAAATTTGTTGCAGCAGTGATTTGAACAGATTATGAGGTTAAGAACGCTTTTCCTCTGGGAAATACAATCTATACAAATGAGCAGGACAAACGAGGTTCTTACTCGAGCTCATTTATACTTTATAACTGCTGTATATGCTCTAGTATAACAAGAAGGTACATGAAAAATAATTGATTTGACCCAATGGTGCCTTTAAATTACAAGAGGAGTTGTTGTATAACAGTTATTAGGTCCAACAATAGTAGCAACTACTTTTTCATACTTTATCTAAAGCCTAAGTTTAGAATAGGGATGAGTCAAAGTAATTTTATTGTTCTTTTTTGCTCCCTTTTTGGGAGATTTATTCCCTCTTTCTCTGTGCTAAGCAGTAGGGATGGGTAAACTCCCGGAAGCTCGGGTCTGGCAAGTTCGGCAGAACTTTGAATAAATGTCAATGGGTAAAATCGATGAGGATCCAAACTTTGGAGGGTGGCTCTGGCGGGGGTGGCTCAGTGTAGCAGTAAATGTGCTGCTGTAAGTCAGCCCACGATCCTGTTTCTATCAGCAGGTGCGGTGGTGACAGTGGCGTTTCAATCTGGCCCCAGCTATAGAAAGATTGCCATCAGCTCTCATAAGTGAGGACGATTCTAATGCCAGCTGGCAGTGCTGGCACTAAAAGTGTCCTCACTGATTGGAGCCCACAGCCATCTTATTGTAGCCCCCACTTGGGCCAAATTTAGTTGCCGCTGCTGCTGAGGCGGCATAGCTTGATGTGAGTACACCCCTAGGTAAAGCAGGTTGATGCGCTCAGCAGCCCATCAACCAGCTTTTGCCAGACCATTATTCCCTTTCCTAGGTACACAAATCTCCATGCTAGCACTACAGCATACAATATCAAACCTCGTGAAAGACAAATATTTTTGGTATTTAAGTGATTGGTGAGTCAAAAGTAAAAAAAAATTGTATCAGCTTAACTATCAGCTTCCAGTCTCCACGCTGCTGACCTGGTTCTTCAAACAACCTTCATTGGACTGAGAAGGGATACACCCCCCACACCACAGACGTCCTGATTGGCTGTCTCTCTCTGCAGCTATGAAACCCCGCCCTCCTCTCTGGTCACATTAGTGCTGGCAGTAATACCTAGAGGCACAACAATGCACTTATTTTTTTACTATGATATATGTAAAGCACACAGTGTGCTTACATCACATCGCTGTTGCCACACCCACTGTTTCTCCTCATTTTTTCTCTGCATCTCCAATGCTCTAATACTTTTGCAAATAACTTAGGAACTACGGGGTCTTTTTGAAAACAGACCAAAGTTTGGGACAGTGCAACGTGTAGCCCGAGACAATGGAACAAGAATAATTTCCTTTAGTATAGCTTTAAGCCTAATACTAAACAAATACAAACAAGCTATTCATCTTCATGAATTTCCAGACTAAACTACAGTATATAAAACAGCGCTTAGGGAAACATCAAAAAATGCTCACAGCTCCTTAATACTTCTCATAGACCAGCAGCTGAGATCAAATCCAATTTCTGCCTATTACAATAATCGCAACATATTTTTAGTAGTAATAAGATTGTCTTAGTTATTTATTATCCTCCAAATTAAATTGTAGATACCAGTTCCCTTTATTTGAGTTTTAATATCTGATGACAAAACATCATTTTAGACTGATTTCATTTCTTCAAATCTGTAAACATTTTTCAGAAAAGTAATCATTTCAAGTATAATGAAGCTAATTTGCAGAATATGTTTCTAATTGCCTATAATCATCTTTGAAGTACAAGTGGTATAGTGAAAAATCAGCTGGTCTTTGGAAATAACAAAACACAACAATTTGTCACTGCATCAAGTGACATCATTCTATGTACACTATGTGTGATGCAACAAATGGGACACTGCAAAATTATATGATGCTCTAACTATAACTTATAATGGAGCTGTAAAACCTTTTAAAGAGTGTAAGCCACAATCTCACATACTAATCCCAAGCACATTTAACAACAACAATACCTACCCACCCTCCCATGCCCATCGCACCAAAGACTCACAACCACAGTAGACAAACACATATAGAACCCCCCACCCACACACACCATCCTGACTACTATTATGTCACAGAATCCAATACGGAGAATTTTTACACACCATGTCATCTTATTGCCATATTCATAGGTAACATTCCTCATGTACTACCAATACCCCTGCTGCTTGCCTTAGTTCTCCTAATATATTTACAGCCTTTCCCTCATTAATCCCATAGCTTAACAATATCTCCAATTTCCAACACATCCCAACCAGTGCACTTACACCCTTCCCCACATAATGTTCCTACATACCCAAATACCTGCATTTTCTTTCCTCAAAGCCCGACAATCCTCGGGTCTTGAGTTGCAGACCACATAAGACATCAAACTTAAACATTTTCATGATCTTCCTAGAACCAAACATATACAATGGATAGTTGGATCATGAGTAATTGTTGAATTCCATTTTCATGGCCTTACTACTACAACCAAGTTCCAATGATTCTGTTAACAATGTAACAACTCACTCACCCACAAAAGTGATGCACCACCAAATTAAAACGAGCCCACAATTGAAAATGAATAACGTAAACTCTTGTTCTTGTTCCAGGTTTGCCAAAGTTTGGATATAGATCCCAATTTATGTATACAGGCAGTTTATGTATTTACATACAATTATAGGGCTTGTATGGTTAGATATTGTAGTTATAATACTTTAGAATAAGCACCATGCAGAGGGTGGAGGGCCTTTGGTTGAGGGTTATACAACTGAATTGGAGACTCTTTGCAATACTTTGCATTCTAAGTTTTGAGGTTTTTTTTTTTCACCTAACAATCAAAAATGTGGATAAAACAAATAATAGGGCAGTTCTAAAGGTGAGGTCTGAATAAACAATAACATATGCATGTAAATAACAGCAGCGTATAAGATGTTTGAACACATTTGTAGAGGTTAACTTTTATGTTTTTAAATTCTCCTTTCAGAGCTGTTATTTCTAAATGTGTAAAATAAAATTCCTACCACATTAGAAACAATCTGTGATTGACTTTCAAAACTGCTTCATCCTTAAACTTCAGGTGCAATTATTTGGACAAGAATAACAAAAATGTCATATTAAGGAAAGATTACAATGCAGTATTTCTCCCCAAATTAGGTTTAGTCCTCTCAAACATTTGCCAGTGAGAAATGTATGGATTGCATCATGTATAATCTGCTGTAAAATAAAACCTAACATGCCTCTTTCCAAAGACGACTAGACCAATTCAAAATGTGGGTTGAGAAATGTCCCTGCAATATTGTATTTTGTGCTAAAAAAACATGGAGAAATGTAATTTATACAACCATTCATCACATGCCACCAGTGATGGTCATTAATAAGTTATATTGATCTCTGAAGGGCATCTGGTGACATGACTGAGCCCCCTGCTGCTATCAATTCTTGGGGTCTTTAAGATGCATAATGCAAAAATCAATCAGGCAATTAGTGTCCTAGCTCATTTGAAAGACAGAGCTATACAAGTTATGGGCATATACAATTACATTGCTTGACTTATGAGATCACAAGTAATATTCTTCAGATAACTCATGGAAGATAAATATATATTATGCTGTTTGGAAGCTCTCCTTAATTAAACTTAAACATACCAAGCTGTTTTTTCAATACATTACCAAGTAATGTAAAGAAGATAAAGTATGTTTAAGATAGATACTGTGGTCATTTTATTTATAGGTTAAAAGCATTGCTTTGTTAATACTGAAACATTTGTCAAGGAATTCAACTCTTACCCAAAGATCCAGAAAGGAAGGTCTTTCCACTTGGAATGGAGCTCCACCCCTGCACTGTTTTATATCTAGCTCTTCTTTTATTGAAAGGAGACGTATTCTCACCTACTAAACAATTGCAAGGTCCTGTTGAGAGGCATTTAGGATAGCCGATAAATCTCCCTAACTATGTCTTTACAGTGACATTTACTGGACCGCAGCATTATTAATGTTAAATATTAGAATACCAATTCTGAAATTAGGGCTTTTTTAAGATTTAATTTGGGAACACCACCCAGAGGCTACATATGAATTATTATTCTAAGCCCAAAAGTCATATTTCTTGCCATAAGCTATAGAATATGTAAAACATTGCCACTGCGATTTCACAGGTCACTTAACTTTGCTTTAAACATTTTCAAAGCAAAATGAAACAACTAAAAAAAGTCCAATGTTGTTTTGAACTAAGCTGGAATGTTGGGCTACCATTTCAAATGTTTACAGTTAAAAAAAAGCAACCCACAGCAAAGTATACTATTATAAGCAAACTCTTTTTAATGAAAACTCATTTCAACTGTACATGATGGGGGACTCAAAAATGCATGGGCAACCAAGCTGTGGAAACCATTATTATTATTATTAGAGATGAGCGAACTTCTTGAAAGTTCGATTCGGGCAATTCGCCGAATTTCCCCAAGAAATTCGGGTTCGCCCGAATCGAACATTCACGAATCGCTCATCTGAAAAAAAAAATGCCGGCATGGTGGGAGCGGGCAGGCCGGCTACGCTGTCAGCGGGCGGCGGAAGCCGGCCCGCTGACAGCGCAGCCGGCCTGCCCGCTCCCACCATGCCGGCATTTTTTTAAAAAGCAAACACTTACCTGCATGGTCGGAGCGTGCAGGCCGGCGCCGCTCTCAGCTGTCATCAGAGGATGCGTCATCAGAGGGCGCCTGAGAGCGGCGCCGGCCTCCACGCTCCGACCATGCAGCCTGCTGACAGCGTAGCCGGCCTGCCCGCTCCCACCATGCCGGCATTTTTTTTTTTTTATTTCAGAGGAAATTCGATTGGCACGAACCAAAAACAATTCGGGTTCGTGCCAAATCAAATTTTCCCTGAAATTCGGAGCGAATTCCGGTTCATCCGAACCGGTTCGCTCATCCCTAATTATTATTAACCGATCCTTTTGGCAATGTCCATCATTAAAATATCAAGGTAAAATTAAGGAAACAGTATGCTTTTGTAATAGGTTCTTATTTTAGCCTTGGAATTAGTGCAGCAACAGTAGTCACCACTGACTAGTTGTCTTCTTATAATGTCATTATTTTTCCACTAGATTAGCTTCAACCTATTTATATTCTATCGATGTTCATGTGATCTTTAATGCTTATTTCAGAAACATTACTTAAAAAACTTATTTTAAGTAATGAGCACCACGGAACAATTAATCCCTAAGCATAATTACTTTAATTATATTTAGGAAAATGTTTAGCCTCATGCATCATTTTGTCAACAGGCAGAAACGTATGCGTCCACTTTATCCCTTTGCAAAGCCGAAGAGTAGATTTGAGGTTGTCATTTCACCTGCTATTTACAGCATTTTTCCATCAGTTACCCACATAGGCCCTTGAAATTGACTTGCTTGTTCCTAATATCTCCTAATTCTACCATTTTTTATATTGTTTTTACATTTTTTAAAGGTTTATGGTATCCCCACATTTTTCCTGCTGTCCTTTATGTCTGGAATAGATTTTTGCTATGGTGTTGTTGTTGGTAGTAAAAAAAACCACTTAATGATAAAAAAATCATGAAAATGTCACTGTTAGTGATTCACCAGATAGGAAGACAATGAAAATCAATGGCACTTTTTTACTTTGCATTCTGTAGTAAAAAGTACTATTGTCTTTAATTGTCTTCCTAGCTGGTGATTCACTAATTGTGAAATTCTCATGCTTTTTTCTCATAAAGTGATTTTTTTACTACCATTAGAATTTTTGCTCTAGCCTAACTTGCTACTGTTCTCACTGGCCCATACATTAGTGAATTGTGTATTAATTCACACATCTAAGCAGAAATAATCAACACGCAAGCCACCAATGACCATTACTGGCCCTGCATCAAGAATCACAAATTCAACCTACATTTAATTTTTTCCGCATATGATGGTTTAAATAGGGGTTGTTGTATTGGAAGGGTCTCTTTAGCGAATCCCTCTAAATATATAAAGATAACAAAACATAATTATAGGTCACGCTGCAAAGTGCAAATATTGCGTCAGATTTTCAATATGGAATTCTTTTTGTAGCTTCTCTTTTTTGTGAATGTCAAGAGTAATTCTCTTATCAAGAAACTAGTATTTTAAATTTACTGATCCTTTATCTATGAGATATATATTTAGTCAATGTTGTTGCTCTTTACACAATTTGTAATCTGATATAATTCAAACCTTCTTTCTCTGAGTCTTTTATTCCTAGAAGAGATGATAAACATTAAAATGGCTTTTAAAATGACATAGGTGACTCCAAAGATAAATCTGCTCATGAGCATAAAGTCTTCCTCTTTTGTGTCTGTTTGGCACTGAACCAAACCTTGTGAAGAGAATGACTCCTTCAACCCTTTGTAATGGAGTAAGAGGAGAAAATCAATGACTCTTAACTTATTTTGTAGGTTCTGTAAAAGGCACTAGCAAAAGTTTTTGTGTGCCAGTACAGTATTTATTGTAGACATGAGTACCAATATATGTAGAGAAACCCTGACTCCACAGCAATGGGATAAGACATATATTAGTTCCACAAAACTTTCTGAGTGCATTTTATCAACATGTGTTTTAATACTATAGGGTTTTATTGCTATATTAATTAACAGAATGTTTACACTGCAAATATTATGTAAGCTCTGTATGTCAATTATGTATTGAATCATTGTATAGGTGTAAACTATTAAAAATAGTGATGTACAGAAATTATATTGAAAATGACTGATTATGTATTTAATTACTCAACTGATTAACTATAAGTGCAGAGATCCATGTACTTTTTTGGACAAGATGGAATTCACCACAAGATCTCTTGGCCCATCCCAAGGCCAAGTCCACATCCCATCTACAGTAGACTTTTTTTCCTGTTCAGTAATATATGGCTCCTTTTTTTCCTCTTACCTTGCCTCTAAAGCAGGGGTTTCAAATTAATTTTCACAGGCACTGTGGTTCCCTTCAAAGGGCCGGGTAATAACAAACCTAAAGCAAAATGGAAGCATAACCATTCAAATGTATGGTTACAAACACATTTTTTGGCCATGACAGATGCAGACAGGCACCAAAATATTTTGCCCAGGAGAGTCACAGAAATGTTTTGTCCAGGATAGACGCAAATGTTAAGTAATTTTGTCATGGACAGATTCAGGCTCAGCAGCTCCGCACAAAGTAAGTAGCCTTGAAGTGATGAGGCCAGCTAAAAGGGGTGACGCCCAGCTGCACCTGTCAGAGGGCCTGGAGTTTGACACATGTGTTCTAAAGGATCTGTGGTGGAACTTTCAGTGATCAGTTGCCCAAATTTCTCTTTTTTTTCCAAAGATCTGTGTAATTTTATACTTCCAATATTATACTAAGAAAAGGCATTCCTTCTATCCAATTCATGAAAGCAGTAGAAGATGGACAGCATTGGATCAGAGTCTTTAGCGGGAACGCTTTGTCAACACTGCAGACAGGTTTAATTATTATGTTAAAATAGAGGGAGCTGCTTCAGGGCCCCTTTGGGGTAGCAGGTGGGTGTTAGGGTGAACCCCTAATAAATATGTGCTGCATGCATTTTTTTTAGCAAGAAAGGATACCTCAGTAAGCTATAATTATTAAACGTTAACACAAATCATGTGAAAGGTGGTCTCCTCCAAACATAACTGCATTAAGTTCAATAGCCTTCCAGGCAGTATTCTCATAATTGGCTTGCAACTTGATTGGTTCGCTGTAAGGAATGAGTGAAATAATTCAAATCAAATGTAATTAATTCCATTTCAAACTCCCTAACAGAATCAATCTGATTAAAAAAAAAAAAAACAGATACAATTTTTCATTGTGCAATAGCTTAATTGCATTGTGGGTCCTAAAAGTAGTTCAGAAACAGTTTTGGGGTGCCCCCAACAATGTTCCCCTATTCTGAAGCCTGGAACTAGCAGTGTAAAGAAGTGGCAATGATGTAAAATGTGGGTGGGGGTTTAGTGCGATTAAGCAATAAATCAATTATACAGAGACCCCTAAGAAATTGCTTGGAAACAATAATCTGCCTTTACCCTAAATGTATTTGCCTATACTCCATTTATGTGTAACAGTTATCTTGCTATGCAAACATTGTACTGTTTTACTGCCGTCTACTGGCAAAAGCTTAAATTACACATAAAGTGAATAACGGCAAGTCACAATGAAAGGATCAGCAAGCTGGAATAATCACACAGTCTGACGTTTCTTTCCCTAGAGACTACTGTCTCTGTAACTGGTACAAATCAGTTCAGCCATTTGGTTCAGCCACCAGACATTTGGTTTTAATAAGTTGGCTAATGTATCCAAATCATTTAATACCTGAAACAAATCTCGCAGTCAGATTAAAACAAATGAATCTCAACCGATTCACTGATATCTATTTGGTATGAGTTTGGGATCACAGGACATTAGCAGGAACTTACTGTACAAATGCAGCTGCTGTGATGGAGAGATCACTAACACATCAGTAAGAAAGGAGTCCGCTGTAAAGCTGTTCATATTGCAAGGCAGCGCAAATATTATTACATAGTTACATCATTTACATGCCTGACTGTACAATGTAACACAACAGAGATCTGGCAGGCTTTTACAAATTTAACAGCATGGCTCCTGTCCTGCTTGTTACATTGCACAGCACACCAGCAGTGCACATTAAAACTTCCTGCACAAGTTGTATTACTGTTAGTGCTGCTGCCACTGTATAATGTTATTATTTCTTAGTATAGAAACATTTTAATAACATTGACTATTTTATTGTATCTGCATACCTTTATTTAACATCCCCCCATACCCCCACCATTTAAATAGTAGTCCCCTACTCTTTTGTCAGCCGTGGATCATACTGTATATTCCAAACCATTCCAAACTGTGTTCAGGACAGTTAAGTCACAGCATATGGCATTACACTCCAAAGAGGTGAAGGGGGAATGGGAGTGTCAGGCAGATGAAGGGTGGACAGGGAAGAGGTATGCACAGGTGAGATGAGCAAAGGTATGGTGGAAGGTGAGATGAGAAGATAAGTGATGGACAGAGATGAGAAAGTAAAAGCTGAGCACAGAGATGTAAATAAATCGATAGAAGTTAGATAAGCCAGGAAGGGAAGAGTTGGGGAGAGGTGAGGGGAGTATAGGTGGGAAGAGGCAAGGTGGAAATAGGTTGGAAGAGGCGATTTGGAAATAGGTGGGGAGAGATGAGTTGAGAAGAAGTAAGTAGAAATAGAAATAAAATGAGCACAGCTAAGGTTGGAAGAGGTAAGCAGAGTTGACCTGGGAAGAGCAATAGAATATAGACCATAAAGCGCTTCCTGTCTGCAGTCCCCACAATGGAAGATGCCAAAGCTCAAAAGTCACAAGCAGCACTAAACTGGTTTAAGCTTACTCCCACCTAAAAATGTTCGCCTCGATTTGGACTACAGTATAAGGACTTATTGACACAATGCTGGCAAATCCTCCCTGCTCATTGTAAAGATGCCATGTTTGCAGCAATGATTATGCACACACACTACAACACCCCCTGCAACATTTTGATTGGTCTACATGAGCACTTCCAGACACACCTAAAATTAACAACACACCAGTACCAGGTGTGGTCACCCACATGTACAGAGAAGTTCAGTAGTGCCTCACGTCCTGTTTAGGAACTAGAAAGTGGCTGCCCTCTAGTGACCAGCTGCTTGCACTGCAGTCAAGGCAGGCAAGACAAGCTCAGGTTTCCAACTCCCTAGAGGTGTTGGGGGGCACAAATAAAGGCAGTGAGGCCCCCACTTTAAAAGAAATCATTTTGTTATATTTGTTCAGATGCAGCTTAAACAGAAATATGCAATAGAAAAAAAAAAACATCAGTGATTGTATTTGTTGATCAAAAGTGATTTATAAATGTCACCAGAGCATTACAGTCACTCATTACCTTTGTTTTGCAGACTTGCAGCGCAAGATCTGCATTGCTCATTTGCATGCATCGCACACATTCTGTATTTTAAGCTGTCATCTGGGCCAGAAAAACTTTATGGTACTTTCTATGCGTATTGTACAATCAGCATTACACTGCAGTGACAGTACGCCTATTGCTTCTTCCCAGTGTTCAGGTTTTGTTGATTGATCAATTAAAATTTTATGCACTGGTTCATAAATGTCTGCTATTATTGAGGGCCCTGGCCATTTGTATAATGTACAGTGCTGTTTAATTAAGAGCCTTGTTTTTGCCAGAATGGAAGCTGACAAATAGCAGAGAAATTTTAAAACCCTCCAATATAATGTGGCAATGACAGAATGGAGATTTTATTTTTATTACAGTATTTACTAATATGCTTTTTTAAAGGATCACTAATCTTAACAGACCCATAAGAGGAGAATATTTAACTAAAGAGTTGCCTGTCCTTAGAGAATGCCAAAACTATATATAAAATAGGCATGTTTGTAAGAAAGAGCAGAGCAATAATGATTTATAAAATATAGTTACCTATAGCAACCACTGAAATGCAGTTCTACAAATATCTAATAGTAATGTAAATTTTCCACCACATTGATGCTCCCAACGTGAAATGGTTACCAGGTTCGAACCTCTTAGCTAGACGTATTATTTTATTTATTAGGAGGCTAGGGATGCAGCATGGCAACCCGTTAACTGCCATGTCTGTATGTATACCATTAAATTGTAATCGAACCTTTTTTCCTGACTGACGTGGGATTGCAGCGATTTGATGTTTCACCTTCTTACTATTTCACTGTAAAGTAACCTTACCGCCCTGGAGACATAATCCAGCATAGCCCCTGTTCCTGAGGAGTGAGGAGACATCATTCTTCTGCCCTCTTCACTTCAGTTCCACTAATGTGCCCTTCACCCACCAACTTCAATATATGAAACGCAACCATGTTGATTTAAACCAATAACCTGGCACAGTTGGAAAAGAAAGGTAGTGACCACTTTGGAACTTTCTCTCCCAGCATCTCAGCCATGCTGCTTCCTGGATTCAACTGACAAAACTGACAATTTACAGTAACAGGAAGCCCAGCAGCATTTCCTGTTTGTAGGTGGCCTGCAAATGCATGCACCGCCCTTTTGTCTCTAAAATTTACTACAGCAGGAGTTAAGAGATAAATGAATTTGAAGTGCAGTAATTTAAATTGCCCTGGGGAGGGATGCATATGAGCACTGTTTGTGGTATCGTTCAGCTTAGCTGATTTTTTTAAAGGGAAATAGCACCTACCCATGTGTCTTCCAGGGTCCCATTACGTTTGATTCGGATATCAACAGTGGGCCAGTCCAAACACTGCACATGGGCATCTTGCACGGGTCCACCTTCTGCCATGGGCCTGGTAGCGGGTAATTACCTTGCCTCTATGGTATTTACCCCCCTGTACTGTAATTGTCTCACATAGTGATGCCAAAAGGTACAGAAATAATATCTTTATGGCAAAGGTTTTGACAAAATTTGGAAAGCTCCAGCAAATGTATATGATATAAGGGGAATGTTCATGAAGCATGCCATCTGCAGCTATATAACCATGCCAGGCCATCTCACAAATTACATCATATCATCGCAGATGGATCATTCAAGTGTGGCCTGACGAGGTGCAGTACATTAAAATACATTCCCTAAAACCCTGTAAAACTGAGATAATGTAATGCTGGGTAATGGAGTGCAAAGCACACTTCAGTGAGTGCCTAATTTACCATTGTTTGTTTTACATGAATGCCTTTAAGCACTGATGTGGCAAATATAGATATAGGTATTTAACAGCTCCCAAAGTGCAGTCACTGAGTTTATATATAACTCACCAAGCACTTTATTAGGAACACTAATATAGGGGGTTGTAAGCGAAACACTCATCTGAGGGTTTGACATGTTTTGCATGATAAGATGACTGTCTTCTAACCAGAGTTACCAAGAAAGGTCATTTAACTTACAGTATCTTTGTGTCAGCTCAAACCTGTATGTCCATTCACCTCTGATCTCTTTAATCAAAAGGGCATTTTACTGCTTTACTGCACCATTTTGTGATAAAGTCCCTCTCTGTGGAAAAACAATAAACAACATATACTCACCTATAGAAACACAAAGCTGAATCACACAATGCCAGAAGTTTGAAACTTATCAAGCCATCCCAATGGCCGCCAAGTGCCCCTCCACATCAGTCATGAATACTGGCCGCACCTGCTCCATTCACTACAATGTTACTAGAATGTCTGCAGCCTCTGGGCGCGCTTAGCCACATTCTTAGCCATGCATCCCACATTATTATTACATAATTTGAATATAGATGGCAATGTATTTGGTACTACCTTTCTTCTGCAGCATGTCCCTCTGGGTGCAGATCTTTAGTACTTACAAATTACAGGATATTCAGCCACTGTCTGCAAAAATAGAGCTGTGACTGGGCCCCTTCCATCTTGCAGCTCAGTTGACTTTGTACAGAGGAAGAATTTCAGGCACGGCCTTGGCATGCTCTCTCTGTCTTAAAGTGGAACAAAACCCACCAGCGGCCGCTGGCTTTTCCCTGGGACATTCCTAAATGGGATACTCCATTGTGAATAACCTGCCAGTTCACCCATAAAAACTCAGGTTTCTACGCTCCAATGGCAACATACACACGCTCCCGCCATTTCAAAAGAATGGGGTTGAAGAGCACGCATGGCCGGGGATGCCGGGGATGCGGCTCCCCATTCAAGTAAACGAGAGCCATCTGCCAAATGATGTAGCCACAGCAGGCAGCTCTCATTGGACAAGAGCCTGCACATTGAATGTAAGTGTTCAGTGTCAAAATGTCCTGTAAGTTTTCCACCCTTTCACTGTGACTTTGCACAGTCCTAAATTAATGCTTGGGTGGCCACTGGAAAGAACCCATTTTTTGACCTCATGGTCCTGCAAGCAAGGATCTTAAAACATCTTTCTGACTTGTACTTGTCCTTTTTTCTTGCTCCATCAAACCATCGATCATCTGAGAATATAATGCCTAGAAACTTGGTCTATTTACACTTTGCTATTTTCACATGCGTAGAGAAGTTAGATTAGTGCTGAGGTCTTCCTAAAGTCCTTCCTAAAGTTCAGCTTTTCGCGGAATTTATTACTAGGTAATTCTTTTTGCACTAGGTCTTCTTTCACTGGATTGGATGTGCTAACACACTGCAATACAGGCAGGAGGTGGCATTTTGTGCCTCTAGCAGAGGACAGCCTGCTAGATCAAACTACCGTCTTTAATTTTATACTTGGCCTTTATCTGTCCTTTAATAAGATCTCAAGACCCAGTTTCTTTTTGTACTACAAATTGTACTACAAAATACAAAAACAATATTAGGGGCCTGATTTATCAAGCACTTCTGCCAGGTTATGTCACACTGATGCAAATATAAGTAGTGCAAATTATCATTTACATTTTTCCCCATGTTGCTGCACTGCTGATATTTTTAGGTATTTCTTGCAATGCAGCAACATGCGCCAGTGTAAAAAAATATCTAAATTATATTTTGCACCACTCATTTCCACCAGTGTGGTGTAGTGTGCTTGAGAAATCAGGCCCTATGTATCAACTGTACAATACATGGCGTACTATTTATGTCTCTAGTACGTTTAGGGAAATAGGCCTCCATTCACAAGAGTCGAAAAAAAACTCTCATGGTAGTAAAAAATTCAATTAATGAGAAAAAAGCCTGAGAATTTCACTTTTCGTGAATCACCAAATAGGAAGACAATAGAAGTCAATGGCACTTTCTACTACAGGTAAAAAGGGGTAAAGGGGTAAAGGGGTAAAAAGTTCAATACTTTTTTCAGGAGTAAAAATGCCATTGACTTTCATTGTCTTCCTATCTGGTGATTCACTAATAGTGAAATTCTTGGGAATTTTTTTCAACTTTTAGTGAATCAAGGCCATAGAAACAGGGCACTATAGGTTACAGCAATTTAATCTTGATATTAGATTTCCCCGCTGTTTCACAGTTAGTTATTTTAATTATTAACTCAAAAACAGTAATAAACAAAACTGGTTAAAAAAACTTTGAATTTAAACTAAACAGAAGCAGATTTAGATACTCAAGCATTACATTCCGTTTGATGATTTAATCATTTCTCATCCTTAGCAGGAGAAAAACATTTCTTACAAAATTATTCATTTCAAATGCCCTGGGCAAGATAAGCAGTCTGATAACAGCTCTTGCGGTGCTCGCTGCGGTGCTTATAGATAAGTAATGGCATGTGTTTTGGTAAAACCTTAAGTATTACCTGCAGTAAACCTCTATGAATATATTGTGATCTATAATATTCTTCATTTATTATTGATGTGACAATAGCTAAATAAAAAATGGATGACTGCTGTAATCCGGTGCATTATTTCCCTTCAATAAATAGCCATTCCCTCTAAACATACTTGTTACATAAGATGATGGAATTCTTCAATATATATGTTTCTGCACTTGCCAAGCTGATGCTAGATGCTAATCTGACATTTGTAACTACAACACAGTGGTTAATGTCTTTTGTGACTGTGAACAAGTTGGCTGCAGCAAGTTTCCAAGACAAGGCTAATGTAAGGCTAATATTCTATGTTAATATATATATATATATATATATATATATATATATATATATATATATATATATATACATCCACTATGGAACCCACTATGGGGAAGGCAATGGCTGTACACCTGGCAGTGGTTGTGGATGTCTGGGAGATATATGGGAGCTCAGGGCAGCAGCACCTGAATGCAGCACAAGGATTGTGCAGGCAGCCCCCTCCCACTAGTTCTTTGCCAGATTCTTCCCTCAGAGTAATGCATCTGTGCTATCCTCACCTTCATCCTCATCCTCCAAGAGACTCAGGGACTCCCCACAACTCATCTGCATCCCCCCTCCATCACTCCATGCATGTTTGTTTTCAAAGGCCCGTTCCAAGCAAAAAAAGTTAGGTCTGATGGTCTGAAATTTACCCAGTGCTGACATATGTTGCAAGCAAATAATCAAATATATGGCCACTATATTTACTCTAAAACTGTGCCTGTGCCTGCTCTCACTTTAGGAAATGGTGGAGATGTAAACCAAGTCCAAAAACCACTGTCGAAGAATCTGTTGTGGAAAAGAGAAGCTATTCCTTTTTTTTTTGTTGCTGTAGTTTTTCTTTCTTGGCTGACTTTAGAATTTTTACTAAGTGACTGATTTTAGCGGGCAAATTGTTACCAAACAAATGTTCACCTAGCATCTTACAGCCTTGACCCCACACAAAACCAACTGATTAAGAGGGTCTTCAACTGTCAGCCCAAATGCAGAAATTGTAACTGCACCCTGGCTTCATGGGACCTTTATGCCTTGGGTCACAAGGGAGTTGCTAACTGAATGGTCCCTACTGGCCACACTAGGATGCTGATATAAGAAGTGGATAATCTGAGTGGACTGGAGCTTTTAAGGTCAATAAAAATTAGCAAATTTTTCATAAAATGAACCCTATATAAGGGATAGATTTTTTTAGGTTTTATAGAAACATAGAAAGTTGACGGTAGAAGGAGACCATACGGTCCATCTAGTCTGCCCTTATGTAACTGTATGTACTCTTTATCTTAGGATAGATGTGTGCTTATCCCAGGCATGTTTAAATTCAGTGACTGTTGATTTTTCAACTACCTCTGCTGGAAGTTTGTTCCAAGCATCTACTACTCTTTCTGTAAAATAATATTTTCTAACATTGCTCCTGATCTTCCCCCCGACTAGCTTCAGGTTGTGCCCCCTTGTTCTATCATTAAGTTTCTTTTTAAAAACACTTCCCTCCTGAACCTTATTGAATCCTTTCACATATTTAAAGGTCTCAATCATGTCCCCCCTCTCCCTTCTTCCTCCTCCTCCAGACTGTACAAATTATGTTCTTTAAGTCTCTCCTGATATTGGAAATTGAAACTGGAATCAATTACTTATAATATCCCTGATATTAAAGTTAAATTTCAGGTGTCAAATAAAAGACATCAGTGATGTCCAATAATTTTCCTAAGTGTGTTTTACAAGTTTACTAGAGGACTAAAAAACAATGATAACCTCCCACCCCAATGCTTTCTGCAACAAAGCTAAGTCTTTTATTCAAGAAAACCAAATAGCACATGAAAGCAACATTTCTCCCAATTACAACGGTACCACACATGTATCGGTAGTCCCCCATTTCTGCACAGGAGACCCCCAAACCGAAAACAACACTTTATAACATTTACAGAATAACCAGCCCAGGCACCAGTTATGGGGGCTTGTAGATAACTGAGCTGAGGCCAACCTCGGTGGCCCCCGGCCCTGGAGGCTGCAAGGCCACACAGCCTTCATGCCCCCCACACCCGGCCTTTGGGGAGGCAGGTAATGGGGGTCTGAGGTTAATGGCAAGTCACCCACTAGCTGCAGGTGACTTACCAGCCCCCGAGCCTTGTGAACTGGTATAGGGGTTTCATGTATCCCTTACCAGTTTACAAAAGTTTAACTGTAAAAAAAACAACACACACACACACACACATCAAGGAAGCCTTTTATACCTGCTGCGTGATGGGACATAAAACTTAATTTAAAAAAAATGATGGGGTACATTTAAGGGTTAAAAAGCCTTAAAAATCCAAAATAAAATAGTGTGGGGTCCCCCCTTCCCAGCATAACCGGCCTGGGCACTAATTATGGGGGCTTGTAGCCAATGAGTGCTGAACTGCACAGGCTTGGTGGGACATCTATATTGATGCAGGTGTACACACAGAACCCCCCTGCAACACCCATTTTCACTCACCTGAACCACAATTCCATGGCAAAATGTTGCCCCGTGATTCAACGGTGGTGGTCATGTGGTCTAAAGCACCTTCCACTTTTCAGGCTACTGGCTGGTCCACAGATACACCATACAACCACAGGGTCACATTTTGCCAGGAGTTGTTGTTCTTATAAACCTGACTGTTGAGACATCTAACCTGTTTAGGAATTAGTACAAGTTCCACTGACATGACTAACATGACACACAAACATAGTCAGTTTCCTTTGACTTCTGTAGATGCTTTTTTGCTAAATCAAAGGACATATATTGTTAATTTGCAGACAAAAGGTGGGAAGGGGTTCATGTATTCATCCATTTGAAAGTGGGAGTGTGAAAGCAAACCTATTCTGTGGCCTTGCTTTTTCTTTTCTAGTTTTTATTTATTCGTTAAGGATAAAGTGCTCCTGGGGAGACAATGCTTTATCAGTATTTGTGCAATAAGCGCATAATCACTCAGTTTTTAAATCAAACCATCTTAGTCTCGCCAAGATGCTGTAGGTCTAGGTCAGTAACAGAGGCTGAGTCACCTTGATATTATAAATACTGTATATGCATTAAGATAGTAGGTGTAAGCATAAAATCCTGATTTGTTTGTGTGAAGGACAAGCTACCATGAACACTTTATATTATCATGTGATAAAATGCTGATTCTAAATATTACAAGGACAAATTCTCTATACTGTATAATCTAATATAAATAACATTATAGTCATCCATAGCACAGAATTTAGGAAAATAGATCTCTAAAAAGTTACTTTTTTGGAGAAACCTACAAGAGTGCAGAGGGTGGAATTGTGTTTTAGCTAATTAGGTCAGTGCCTACATATCACTACTAGTTAATTTTGTTTTCAAGCCAGTTTCATACATTCCTGTCCAAATAACAGGGTTGAAGCTTCACACCATTTGGTAAAGTTGAAATTTTGATTGCCTGTGCTGAGAAAGAGGACACAACTTAATTTTGACCAACATCCATTTCTGGCAAAATCTCCCCCACACCCTGATTTCCTCCAGCAGTCACATATTCCAGGATTCTCTTCTACTATTCCAGCAGTGAAGAAAGGGAGAGTGCACTTATACAACCTGCAACTAAAATATATTCTTGGCATATGTTTTTTTGTTAGGGTGACAAGCTTGTGAATATATTATTCTGCCAGCCCCTATATAACTCTAGGGTTGCTGGTCTCCCTTATTTTGGAGCATACTGACTGATGCCCCAATGTTTGAAAACCCCTGTAACAACATGTAACTCACCTTTCTAAGGATCCCTTGGAGCATGCATGGGCTGGGGCAAATTCTGCCCCATCCCTTTGATCTAGGCCTATTTGAATTGCACACACAGCAAGAGTGAAGCAGCTGCAGGAATGTCTGATGCTCCCGCTCCAATCTGCATCCTATGCTCATCCACATGCATGGATTAGAAAGCTTATTGGAGGAGAGCTTTCATGAGCACTGTGCGATCGCTGGCAAGTTAAGAATACCAATGTTCCTGGGGGTTTTCACTCTGGGAGGGCTTTCCAAATCAAATGCTCCCTTGAAGAAAACAAAACCAAGCCAGCCTGTGCTGGCATAAACGCTTATTGCGTTATGATCACAGACACTTCTCATTTATATACTAAAATGAATGATACAACATTTTATAAAAATGTATTTTTACTAAGTCTATCAGTAGTATTTATATAATACTTATTATTATTCTTTAATAGTATCTATCTATCTATCTATCTATCTATC
This sequence comes from Gastrophryne carolinensis, assembly GCA_027917425.1. Lineage (NCBI taxonomy): Eukaryota > Metazoa > Chordata > Amphibia > Anura > Microhylidae > Gastrophryne > Gastrophryne carolinensis. The sequence goes on from CM051236.1 coordinate 404,358,600, forward strand.
TATCTATATATCTATCTATCACCTTTCAAGCAATAAGTATTATACACTACCTCAATGCACCCCAGAGATTAACTGTCACTCTTTGTCCCCATTAGCTAATTATTATCTCTGAGATTTTTTTCATGCACTTCAGGTGAGTAGAATATATAATTAGATTTATCATCATTACGGGAAATTACAGCATCTCATATTAGGAAATAACCATAATAACTTGAAGCCAAAGCTGAATTATAAAGAGAAGCCATGAGGAGTTTCATACACCAAGGGCAATGGGTCAGGGCACGCTACTCTTTGAGTATTGACACTGTGTTAGTTCCTTAATGAAGTTTAATTTTTTCTTAGTAAGGCAAAAAAGTTCATTGCAGTCAAGATGCTATGTCAAGTTTGCAGGATTTGCAATAAACCAGAATTCAGTTGGCTGATTAAATCTTAGCATTCTATAATAGCTTTTGCAATGCCTTATGGATAAAACTAACATCTAGCCCCGTACTTACAACAACAATGAATAAAGCCAAAGCAACAGCAGTAGTTCATAAAATGATACATAACTATAAGCAACTATATATAATGAGATAAACTAAATAAGGTATTTAGGTAAAAATTTCAGACAATTTTAAATATTAGATGCTATTTTAGAATTAAACCACATCTCTTTCACTGTCCTAGAATATGGGTTTGAACAATTGTTCAAAGATTTCTGAGTATTTTGATAGTACAATTGATTATGGGAGTGAATGGATTAAATTCATTATCGTGCTTGCTCCATTTCACCTTTGATTACATTCCATATAATCATATATTATGAAATACCTCTGGGATCAACCATATGAGTGCTTAAATAAAAGTAAGTCATTCCACATGAATGAGCTGACAATATGACCACATGTGCAAAATGTTTCAGTGCAAATGCTCCAAATTTATAGTAAAATGGATGTTCTATCTGTAAAATATTACACCTTGGGAGAATAGTGCTGTTACAATATATATAAAAATAATTAATGTCACCCTGGGATTATGCTACTTATCAATTAACTTACTTACCTTCTACGCAATCTAAGCTCTGGGGCTATAACACCATCTAAGCTCTGGGGCTCACCATGTTGTATCCAAACATTCAATAGACTCGTATCAGGGATGTTATCCCCATTCCAACCAAGGTGCCCAGTTTGAGGGCTCTTTTAAAGATGAGGCCCGCTTTTGAGTTCAGGGCTCTGGAGGATGAGCGGGTGAGTTTCCAGTCTTTGCCTGGTTGCCTGTATCTGCTATGTCATGGAACCTGACATGTAACTGCAGTGTTTAATGCCCTACTGTGTCTAGCAGGTCAGCAATCCCACACTTGCATGAGTGACCGTACAGTGGTTTCATCATTCACTGACTGCCATGATGTTTTCATCCATTCACCAGCTTATGTGATATTGGATCTCTCCATTCGTCCAGTTGGGGGGGTCAAATCATGATTACATGAAGCCATCCATTTGTTCCACTCTTCTTGCCTAAAGATTTAAAAGGGTTTGTTGCAACCGGTTGGTAAGACCCAGCCACAGGCCATTAATGCACTGTGGAACAACCAGAAAAGTGAGGTTTTTCTGGGGCGAGCCGGTGGTTTCATATAGCAAGACAAGGTCAGGATGGCTTGGGAGTAGGAAAGCAGAGACTTTTAGAAACAACAGGGTTTTGGTTCTCTTTAGCTCAGGATGCCCCTCCGGGGTATGGCACTAAGGGCAAGTCCAGTTATTTTTGACTAGAAATACGCTTTATGTTATGTAATCCTGTCACAAACTGAAAAAAATACCTTGTTTTCCTACTACTGCTGCCTCCTCTGCCTGTGTGCATTGAAGTACACAGAAGGATGATGATCTCTGTGGTCTGTGCCCTGTCAGCCCTTGCACACTGGCTTTCATCCCATTATTAAAGCTGCAAGTGTCTGAGTCCCTTGGCTCCTCCCAGTCCCGCTCTGTCTTCCAATATTTTGCTCAAATGTTGTTTATGCCTAGCTGAGGATAGCACATCACAAACAGACCTCTGGATTCTCCTCAGTAGCTGCCACCCAGCCCTCCTTCTATATCGTGTCCCCTTAGAAGATGATGACATTGAGTTGTGCTCCCCACCTCACCACACCATTTGTCCAGTTGTGGAGAAAGGGGTGTCACCAGCACAGCTTAGGCTCTAGCAGATTTCTTTTTAAGGGGGCAAACTTGGCTCATCAAGGAGGAGACAGTGTTTTTTTCCAAGTGGGGAGGGCAGCTATTTGCTTACTTTGCTATCTGTTTTGTCCTGGGGTCCACCATCCTGCAGTCTTGCACAGAGCACCTTCCATTGTAAGACCAGGCCCTTTGCCAATACACCACAGTAGGCTCTTTGCACCTCACATTAGAGCACAGAACTAATTAAAGTTACATATTTTCCCGAACCCAGTAACCATTGGCCTTAATTATACCATTCCAGCATCATACATTTTGATATATTCCATGTAGAGTGGGATTGGTGTGCCAGACCTGGTAATGTGCATCAAGTGGGAAGAAGTTTCCCCGTAAAGGTAACTTCAGTGTATATGATGTACTATAGAAAATATTCCACACTGAGCTAAAGGACAGTTTGAGTTTAAATAGAAGTTAAACTCTAATCTAGACTAGATGGATATTGATCAAGACTTTAGTTTATGACCTTGAAGTCCCTTTGACCTGCAAATGAACAGATATAATCTAGATGTGATACAGTTAGTGCAATGATGATTGACAGTCAGCATTGACAACAAGCACGAAGCAGGGATTTGGGGCTTTTTGCATTATCAAGTTATTTGAGATATGAGTATGTTAAGCACGTTTATTATTTATCAGGAGGCCTTACAGCTGTAGGAGAATATTATTAGCGCCAAGTCTTACAATATTACCACTTAACTTTCAATTATTGAAGCTGACAATCACTCTTTAAATGAGCTACTTTTAACTAAGCCAATTACAAGACAAATCATATACTAAAGCAAAATGTTCGATATTTTTTGACAAGGCAGTAGAGCTGTGCTGCATTGTAATGACTTTATTCCAAGCTTCCTGCAACGCTAAGCAATATATATTTTTACAGCCTTGGTATGCCTTAATATGTAACCTGCAAAAGATAAGTGAAATCCAAACTTCCTTACCAAGTTAGTTATTCACCAACAAGCAATCTAAACTAGAACTTAGAGTATAACAGAGATCCCAATTTTCAACACCAGACCAGGCTATCCAAGAAGCAGCTCACCTCAAACGCAGCAATCTGTAGCTTGAGATTAGTCATTAAATCTAAACCTATCTTCAGGTTTTTCACTATCCTGGTGATGGGTTCTTGTCCTTGGGACATCCTAATCTGGGTCTGCATAGAATAGGCCATTAGAAGTCAATGTATGCATAGCACCATAGACTTTATCATTTACTTACTGTGCAAAAATATGTTTTGAAGCCCAAAGCAAAACACAAATGAATAAAAATGACAGCACATATTTTTAAAAAATTACATCACTGGCATCAATAAACAAACTATATACAAGTCTATTATGCATTCAATGGAAAGGACAATTGTAAATGTTATCTTGATTTTTGGGATTTAAAGATTTATGTTTCCTCCTCCCAGGTTACAAATATCCCCATCAACCCCCCCCCCCCCCCTCCCATTAGCCTTCCAAGTTTGCAGTTTTGAACTACAGAAAGTTTGTAAAAAAATGTAATGTTTCTATTTGCTTTCTGGCCAGCTTTTGAGTGGGATATAACAGGGGAATTACAGTACTGTCAAAATTACCAAGGCATAGGGGCTTTACAATCAATAATGTCCTAAATCCAAGATTAGGTAGGTAAGGGAAGGTAACTCAGTCACCGAGGCAGGGGTCTGAACTTTCAAAAATGAACTTGTAGGGATAAACAGGTTGGCAGAGAAGTAAAAGCTGAAGGTGATTTCACTTTACATTGACATATTTGGTAAATCTGACTCCTATTTGCAAGCATGTTGAATTGAGTCGAATGCTATTATCAAACACCTACCTCACCTGGATGTTCTAAGTTAATTGTTTTAAAATTAAATGCACATGTTATGTAGATAGGCCCTGTTCCTTCCCCCATGCTGCAATGGTGTTGTCACAGCAGAGGGAGTGAGCAAAAGCTGTGCATGGCATCCCTCACCCCCACCATCTGGTGCGCATAGCTATTTGCTTCATACCATGAAGACAACAAGTGGTGGTGTTTTAGCCGTAGCTCTTATCTATGGCCATTTCTAGCTGAAAAAAGTCTCAGGTAAGGAAAACAATTCTGCCCCATTCTCTCTTCCCACTCATTATCCTATGGTGCAGCTGCTGTCCTATAGGGGTGTGTGCAAGCCTGTGTTTCTACCTTTGCTGTAGGCAGTGCCTTGTCCCCATGTCTGAGCCCAATATAGGGGGATAGGGGCATTGTGTATGATTGCCACTGCTAACAGAGGCCCTGACCCATTTGGCTGGCATAAAAGGACCCCCACATACACTTTGGACTTGGCACCCAGGGCAATTGCCCTTCTCGCCTTTCCCTAGAAACTGCTCTGCTCTTATCTTGGGCTAGCTAAGTTAATGGGCTGCAATTGAAAGCTATGCAACTATGTCAAGAGGCTACTGTAGCACTACAGTATTATAAATCAAAATGTACCTATATCAATCCAAATCTCAATAAAATAGAGAAAACCTATACAATTAACACTAGGCAAAGTTAAAATACAGCTAGAGGCAAGCTTGATTGTTGTCCCATTATCTCGGGCTACACATTGCACTGCCTTAAACTTTAATCCGTTTGCAAAAAGACCCTGTAGTTCTTAAGTTAACTTTAAAAGTATTACAGTATTGGCGATTCATAGAAAAAAACAGTGGGTGTGGCAACAGCAATGTGATGTAAGCACACTGATGAGAGTGAGAGGAGTGAGGAGGGTGGTGTTTCAGAGCCTCAGAGAGAGGCAGCCAATCAGGACATCTGGGGAGGGAGTTTGGGGGTATTTCTGTTCTTGGTTCACTAAAGGTTGATTGATGCAGTGGTGGGGACTGAAAGATGAATGAGGGAAGTGATTTTCCTCACTAAGGAGACAGACAGAAGAGAAAGCACAATGCTCAAGTCACTCAATAAAAGGTAGGCTACTGATACTTATTTTTTAACTTTTGACTGGCTAGTAACTTTAACTAATACTAAAAAGCTATAGAAAATACCAAATACAATACAGGAAATACAATAAATGTGTAAACATCAAAATTTTACAAATCATAAAAGACCACGAGGAAGAAACATGTATTTTTAATACTGGGAAATTGGGACAAACACTACAGTATTTTGATGAAACAATATATGTGTGTGTGTGTGTGTGTGTGTGTGTGTGTGTGTGTGTGTGTGTGTGTGTGTGTGTAATATCGCATTAATATATATTACATTGTCAGTGAAAAAATTGCGTTGCATTATCTTTTCCTCCTGCTTTAACTATAATAAACAAGATGAGTAATTCTAAAAAGCTTGCCAGCTCCCTTGTGAGAGTTGCATCCTGTTAAATTGTTATAGCTTGATGTATCTTAATTGTTTCAGTTTTTTTCAGCTATTACACATTGTAAAGCAGTCGCATTAGCGACATGCGTACACCTGGAAGCTGTCCCCTGCCCATTTCCTACCTAATGGGTGTGGGGCTGCATTGTGACTCAGGGGAGCATCCAGATTGCATAGTCCCGCTGCAACACTCACAATCCTTACACTAACCTCAATCCCCCTGGGCAAAATGCTTTCCTGCAACTGGCCTTTGGCAGTCACATTGGGGGGATCTATGCAAGCAGGGGGCTTTAGCAATCTAGTTGCCCTGCCAAACCGTCAAGATGTGGTCCCACACCCAATAGATAGAAAATGGGTGTGGTATTACTTTAATCTGGTCTATAGCTTCCATCTGGGGCGTTACATGGGAAGGAATCCCCGGGGGGGGGGGGAAGGGGGTCACCATTCCAGCACACTTTTTAAGGTAAATGGGTTTAGTAATCAATAGGGAAGAGCAAATCCACAAAACTTTGGTTGGGGTCCCTGAACCCGAAGCCCATTGAAGTCAATGGGGGACCCAAAACTTGGGAGCCCAAAAATGGTTGTAAAATGGGGGTAACTAGAGCTAGAGAACTGCAAATCTACATTTTTTGTTAATTTTATCAGCATTTTTGTTACAATTTTTATCTAATGAAGAATAGCACATCAATTTTTTTTTTTCAGTTTTAAGTGTTTTACTAAATGCTTTTAAAGTCATTCCATTTAACATTGAAACTGCCTGCGGTATTATTTTGTTATATTATATAATGTAATTATTTGGGCATTTTCCTTAGATGCAAATGTTATCTAATGAAAAATAGCCTGACTTTTTATTTTGTAATTGTTTTTTTTTTTTTAGTTTTGTTTTACTAAATGCCATTTTTAAAGGTATACCATCTAATATTGAAACTGTCTGTGGGTTTATTTGTGCTAATTAAATTTTTTGGGGCATTTTTAAAAAGTCAGGCTATTTTTTGCTAGATAAAAATTGTATCTAATGAAAAATGCCCAAAAATTACCAAAAGTGTGTAGTGTATTAAGTACTACACGTAATACCTATGTATACTAATTTTAAGAGAAATTTCAACCTTTTATTATTATTACTATTAATATTGTTTATTTACAACCATCTTCATCTATAGCACTGCACAAGTAGAAATTACAGACAGGGTGGGACATACAGTACGTAGGCCATTACAAACAAGATGCTACAAAGATTAAAGTGAATGCTGTAAAAACAAGATAAAGTAGAAGAGAGCCTTTCATTATACTTCCCAGAAGCTGAGATATACAGATGCCCTTTAAAATTCCTCTCTATGCCAGCTTAAAGTCAATGTTAAAAATATATAGATATTGATTGGTACTGCAGACATCCAGACACTTTTGTAAACTTGTAGAATGCTATGCGTGATGGTAATAAAATTCATATTTATATAACATGCCAATTCATTCAGGATATATTTAAATTTAATAACTGTCTGTGTGACATATAAAGCTGTCATATTATGGCACTTCACTCTATTTAAATAGGTTCAGTACTGTCATTGCCATTAAAAGAAAATTACATATTTCAAGTATGAATTTGAGGCAAACGAAATAGGATCCGGAAATATTTGGGTTTCCCTGAACTGGAAACTAATTAGGTCATGCAAGTGAGACATCTGTCTAAGGACATCACATGACTAATCCTTCTACACATCAAAACTAGAATAGACGACTATTTGAAAAGGATCATTCCTGCAGCATAGATGCAACTGACGGAAGATTACTCCATTCATCTGACTGGAGAAAAAGCCAGTCTTCATAGACAAGGGTTCAGAAGAAAAATCCTGCCAAATGATTTGACAATTATTCACTTTTTAAAATTAAAAACAATACACAAGTGTGTACTAGGGTATGGTAATCCAGGAGCCCTAATGGTATTTATAAAGGCACATTTTCCTGTGCATTACCCAGCATGCTCCCTTTACTTTCTGCTTAGGATTCACTAACCAACTCTGAAACTGAGAAGACATTGAGGATATTTGCAAATGTCATCCAAAAGGAACATTTTGCCAGGCAAAATGTCGCTGAACAGTGGATAAATGACCTCATATTCTCTTATGTCACCAAAGACCATTCTTTCTTCTATCTCCAAATGTAAATTGATCAACCTATCTTGAGAGTCAAGAGGGAAACAAAAGACTTTCTATTGTTTTAAACTAGTTGGTTAAGGTTTTGACCTGAACAAAAAAAAAGCGAAATTAGCTCTGCTCGATGTATTGCCATGCTGTAATAATCCAGCTCATATCAACAATTATGTCTAAAAGCAATAATAATCCACAGCAACCAGTGGAAGTGCCTTGGAGGCACCTTGTTTAATGCATATATGTATAATTATATAATATGTTTTTTGGAGTCCTCAAGTATTTTCTAAAACAGTTGTGCTATGAGCTTGAAAGCTATAACTAGTGATAACCTTGATACATATGTCAAGTACATGGTGGTATATTTTTCATGCTGCCAAGCTCAACCACTTGTGATCCTTCCCTTTTGTCTCCACCCCTTTTCTTTAGACTGTAAGTTCACAAGAACAGGGCTCTATTTCCTATTTTCTCCTGTCCTCAAAACATTTGGTTTGAGCCTTGTAGCATCTAGTTTGTATCAGTTCTTGTATTTTATGTTTTACCATGTCTGTAATGATACCTTGTACAGCAAAGAAAACGGCACTATATAAATAAACAATAATAATAACCACTGGGTTATATGATGATAGTTAAAGTTTCTCATGCATGATGTACAGTATGGCACCAAATGATTAAATGTTAATCAGGTGAATAACCAAAACCATTCAGGTTTTATGTGCAAACCTTTTGATGTACCCCTTTTGAAACCCACTGGGAAATCCAGATTGGTCACAGACAGTCATATGATTAGCAGCCACTCATGAATGAGGAAGTGGTTGATATATGGGCATAGGATCAATTTAAATAACCCTCTTTGGATATTTTTTATGTTTCATACATTGTTAAAGCTTATCTTTCTTGTTTGAAGTTAAACTATGGTGTGGGATTTTCAGACCTGTATACCAGGGGTTCCCAAACAATGGTATGAGTACCACATGTACTTAAGTGCTTATCAGATGGTACTCAGCAAGGTTGTAGAATGATTTTTACACCAACCTTTTCTGCCAAGTACAAAGCTCCTACAAAGGTTCTGGAAACTATCAGTGTGGATTTCAAACAATTTAAATGGCTGTTTGTGCATTTGTGACACAATTTTGAGTGACTGACAACCCATTGGTACCACACAGATGATACTTTGGAAAACTGGAAAATAGAAAGTGGTACTTGATGAAAAAAAGTAGGGAAAAAAGTAGGGAATCAGGAGGTAAAAGCAGTTTACTCTCTACTTAATATGGAGGTCTACCCCCAGGAAATCCCAATTTGGGTTGACCACTGTCTTATTTGGCCACCCCAAAGCATAGACACCTAACCATCAATGTGTGATATCTCAGTTAACTGTTGCACACAGTTTCAAAAATGCAACTGCTCCGCCACCAATCATATATATGCATTAAGGTCATGTGCAGCAGTTTTGTGTGGCCTGTAAGAAATCTGTAGGTTTTTGTAATATGCAGGTGCTACAGTATGCAGTCAGCAGCCCAGCAGACCACCAATCAATTTTGTCTAGGAGTCCGGACTAGTCTAGCCTAAAATTAAATACCCATCCACCCATAATAGCAAGAGGGGTGTTCCAAATATGCTATGTGAGACAAAAATCTAGCCACTTATATCATTATCTTCTACTGGAAGGAAGAGAAACTGGGTGGAATGTGAAGAAGGATTGCACTTTTACAGGTGAGAAATCTTGGCTTCTGAGACATCCTGAGGCTCTAATTTCTGCCAACAACCTTGCATGCATTTTCACACTTCATACATATTGACTTTGATTCAATAAACTATCCTTAAAATAGCTAATGAAAATTAGGGCCCTTTCATAATCAGCCATTTGGCTTGATTCAAAGAAAATAGAACATTGCAAACGAAACGTTATATATAGTTGTACATATTTGCTTTAACCTCCTCCCTTTACTGAATCACACCTAATTTTATCTCATGCCTTATTTTTAGTGTTAGACGAATCCCTAGACGTTTGTATTCGGCAAGTTTGGCCAAACTTTGAACAAAAGTCCAGTTCGGGTAACCGAAATTGACTTGATGCCAAACCCCAACTGGCAGCTGGCTGGTTGCTGCTAGTGTACTCACTCATGGGGGAGGCCAATCAATTTAAGACCCGGCCAGGGACATTTTGTGAAAGGAAAAAATGCCGTCCGGTTTTCTGGCTCAGGTAAGTGTATAGCCGCTTTCTATGTGCTGCATACTCTGCGTCAGTTTAGATAGACGCTGAACTCGAACAAGGACTTCTGGCTGAAGTCGATGTTCAGGTTTTTGAACCCGGACTCAGAAAGCAGGAATTGGAGCCATTGCAATAGGAATAAGTCACCGGTTCTAAGTATTTGGTGAAGCAAGTTTATGTGTGTTTTTGAGGTGTAAATTGCAAGCTAAATCGAGTGAGCTTCAAACTGCAAAAAAAATCATCTGTATCTGTGATGGGGCATTTCTTACAGATGCAGTACAAAGTTTTTCCAATGGGTTAAAGATGTTTAAAAAAAGAAAAATGACAGCACTGTTTGGGCAGCTTGGAAGAAATTCAGAATAGTTTCCAAGGATCTTTTAGCTGAATCCAGGAGCCAACCATAGGTAGAAAATAAAGAGAATAAAACTGGAAACAACTGTCCCAGCTGTGGTGGGGCATAATGGACACAGAGATCTGGATAAACAGAATTTTGCAAGGTACAATGGTAACATTTATTGCAGGGCTTGGGTTTGAGGCAGCACAAAAGGTCATAGACTGACCAAGCATTCAAAAAAAGGTCTTGATTGGAAGTCTCAAGGAGACCAAAAAGGCCTATTTGGCAGGGATGGCAATCGATAAGGGAGGTGGGGGGAAGGGGGAGAGACAAGACTTATGGCACTCTGAGGGGAAGAGGGCAGAAGAAAGGAAAAATGAGGGGAGGAGAGCAGAAGAAAGATGGATTCACAATAGGAGAATGGGCAGTAAGAATCTGGTGTATATATCAAAGATGGCACCAAATTAGATAGGTGAAACACAAAGACAGGGACAATAGAGACCATGTACTCTAACCCATTTAAGAATAAAACAGCTAGAGGGGTAGCCATCATCAGTTCTTCAAAGTTTGTTATATGGTTCCACGCAAAACCCTCCCCGCTCTGGGTATGCATTGAAACTGCAGGCTTCTCCTGTACCACTATACTCTCACTGAATATTAGGGCATTTAAACAAATTAAGAGATCCATCACTCATCCATTTTCTATAGTAATATTGAGTAAACTAATTAGCTGTCCAAAATAAAGGGTTCTTTACCCAGACATGCTGATAAAACTGTATGATAATCCGGAATTTGATCCTGGTTTGATTAATCAGTATTATGTTGACTCAAGTGTGAATAGAGATATAAGAATATTGGATATCTTGCAGCCAGATGAGATAATAACCTTGCATTAGATACTGCCAAGTTTAGAAACTTTCTTCGAGCAAGCCAAGTGTAGTCGTATATGAAATAATTAAGCCTGCCAAGTTGTTCATTTCGTCTGACCATATTTGAAACTTTATTCAACAAGGAGGGGGCGGGACATAGTAGTGATATATACTGCATGTGGCCTGCCAGGCGAATTGGAAGAAAGACTTAATGAGCAATTTAAGTACAGAAGATTGGAGGAAAACCTTCCCCCCACCAGTCCCCTCCACCTCGAATACCGCCTGCTCGGCTTGGCCCCTTTTTAAATGAAAAAGCCTCTGGCAGTTTTGAGTTTGCCCGTTGGCTAATCCTAAAATTGTAGTATGTGGCCACTGGCTGTCCACATCCCCGGTTTTCTGATCAAGTGCACGCTCTCCCATGTCCAGCCTACCTGAAATGCTGCGTATGGGAGCACATGCAACTACAGGTATGCAGAGGATGCGGCAGCTGGTGATCAAAGCATCGTGGGAGCCACCGGTAAAGGGGAGTTTATCAGCGACCCCGGGAGTTTCACACTCACTATAGGATTCCCCAGGGGCTTGCTACTAGCTGGCCCTGGAGTCTTTTAGATTGCAAGGATTTAATCTAATTAATCAGAATTAACAAGAGAGCTACCTGGTGACAGGTCACAAAAAGCAAAGCTGCTGAGACACATTTCATAATAATAGTTATTAAATCGCACATCTGCATTTGTGCCTGGTTTCTGCTAGTTGGTTGCCTAGTGGCTTGCAATGCAGTTGGTCAACAGACTAACATGTCATGGTTAGTCTGTTGTTATATATAATATATATATATATATATATATATATATATATATATATATATATATATATTTATATTACAAAATATTATATCTTATTTATAAAAAACTATACATAATGTACAGTAAGTTGGTGACTGTGAAACAGTTAGAACTGCAATTGCATTTTAAGACAATAACCTGATCCGGTCATTGCACCGCCTGCCAAGAAAAAAAGTGAGAAAATAATTGATAGCTACTGCACACTGCCTCTTTGGAACTAATTTAGATGCAGTTGTATTTAACAATGTCATGCACTCAGTACATTTGTGAGCTATGTTTAGCCTGGCATGTAGAAAATCATCCAATTCAGTAATTTCGGATTGCTCTCGTTCATGCCAGAATTAGCAGAATGCTGGTATTTTCAATATGAAATAGGACCCCACAGAAAGCATGCACCGCGCAGCCATCCGCTATAAGTTTGTGACGTTGGATATAACCTTTCCCTTTTAAATTATACCTGCCTGAAAGTCAATGTGTACCAGCAAAGAAAGGTTTGAGTAGGTAATAAATGGCTTTTCAAATTTCATGTCTCTCTATTATATGGAGTCTCTCTGCAGAATCAGGATGAACAGCCCTTGGGTATTTAGCTGATGTTCTTGCTATATCTCTGTTGTCTTTTTTGACCAGCATTCCCTCCACCTTATGAAAGACCAATCTCCTGCTCCCAACTCCTGAACTGCTGTGTGGTCAAAAGACAACAAAGAGATATAGCAAGGACATCACTGAATACACATCCTGATTCTGCAGAGATTCCACATTTATTCAAAGTTCATCCGAACTCACCTGAACCCAAACTTTGGGGGGTTGACTCATCCCTAATTATGAAGCATACTGAAAAGCTAAAAATAATTACTGTTCATTTTATTCCTGATGATGATCTTGTGTTTTTTTTCTATTTTTTTTATTCTTTTTTTTTCCTTGGTGCCTTGCATAATCTTGCATAATAATCTTTGTCCCTCAGCTCAGACACGTTAAACTGTTGCAGCCTATGTGGCAAAGCCATGGTCAGTGATCTTATCCCTGTTGCTCTTGTGAACCCAGTTGTAAGTTCATGCTTTTTTGTCAGTCAATAGGCAGAGGTCAGGAATGCATGATGTCAATTTAGGATGTCCTTCTGTCTATACTCCCACTACATGCCTATTCTGGACTGCAGTACTTACTTACTTTTGCTTTTCCTTGAGGTTGGCCTTCAGATTGCTGCCCCATGTGGTCACTGAGGTTCACCCAGCAGGTACACTGCAATGTGCAAGGTCATTGAACTAAGTTGGCTGCTACAAGTCAAGTAGGAGGGAATGCAACAGTAGGTAAGTTACAAAGTCCTTAGGCTGGCAGTAGTGGTGGCTTGCTGCTAGTGATTGATGGTCCTCTTAGAGTTAAGAGAAACTAGATTTTTGGTGAAAGAGAATCTTTCCTACAAACAAAATGTTTTTTTTAGGTAGAGGTGAGGGAATATTCGAGGATTTATTTCATGCTGGTTCACCGAAACCAAACCATGAGATTTGTTTCAGGTTTGACAGGAGTATTAACTCTAAACAAATCACCAAATATTACTTTCAGACCTGATTTTTTTAGAAAATTCTGAAAGGAATTTATTCTATCCAAATTGACTCACCCATACGTAAAGGGGCAAAGGATAAATTCAAAAAAACTGTTGGGTCAGTAGCAAGTTATCACTGGCAATTAATTTTTTTTTTAATCTTTTAGTGTGTTCTTTTTATTGATTTAGGTCATTTAGGGATTGCTGGTATTTATCAAATGGAACAACTGCTATGTCTATGGTCAGCTTAACTCTGACACAGTCAAGCACTGAGAACTCTTACAATTCGTGTAGTAATTTACTAAAGATAGAGCTCAATTTACTGTAAGGTGGCATTTTTTTTTATCTCTAACATCTAATAAGGTATTGTATGCATCTTAAATTATTAATCCCCAGGTGTCCAATAAGAAGAAAAGGGCACAACTCTAATACAGACTTATGTTATGCTCCTGTATATACATTCAATTCTATTCCTGTACACACATTATCAAAACGCATTAGATGGGTTGGCTCATGGGTATGTGACCATGAAGGAATATAGCATGATGGGGATACCGGAAAACGATGAAGCAGTTCGAAAGTATTTTTTTTAATTGAAAAAACCTTGAAACATAAAGGTCAATGATAAGCTTGTCACTGCATTGGGTTCTCATTATGGTTCCACACTGCCCGAATTTGCAAGTGAAAGTCCATACTGTTGGAACTTTTGGTCCACTTACAAGGGGCTTACAAACCACACCGTTATAAGAATAAATTGTATTTTGTAGAAAAATTTAAAAAAAAAATAATTTTGATTAAAGTCTTGCTATATTTAGAATAATGTAACTGTCTAGATTTGAAAACAGATAAAGCATTTAGCTAGCATTCTGAAAAACACACTTCCATCTACCCCATAGACTTGACTATGAAGCACAAAATCCTTGCATTCTTTAATTACCATATGCAGTAAATGAATTGCCTTAAAGCAATGTTCCCCAATCAGAGTTCTCCAAACCTTCTAATAGACCAGGTTTTTAGCACAAGTTCAATTTGCATGTAATCACGTATGTAATCACTCCTAATTGCTTTTAAATTGATATCATTTGCAGATAGTTTAGCTGTCCTGAAAGCCTAGCCTGTTGGGGAATACTGAAGTTGGAAACATCACCCTATATAAAAAAGAGCTGTTCTGTGGTTTGTGATAAGAAACACTGCTTGTGGGTATGACATTTTCTGTTGCTCACTTAGTATTTAGTACAGTACTTGGTGGTCTTTAGAGATAAGCATGCAGACAACCCAGAATACCCAAAATACTCCACCGCCCAACTATCCAGCAAATTATTGCATTGGCTTGCAGTTCTTTGTTGGCAGGTTATTCTCTTGGAATGGATAGTGGGACGCATGTGCAGTGTACTTCATTTTATAGTTATTTAAATTCTAGACAAAAAAATGTTTAATGTTATAGGGCTTCATACTATAATTAAATTAGTCTACCAAGAGCATTGTATGACACATATGAGATTAATATATACATTTGCAAAGCCTTAGAAGTTGGCAAAGAAAGGTAGTTAGCTATCGTAGTTGCACACTGTGAAGTTCTAGGGGTGTTATATTATTAGTGTTATGTGCTTAGTGCATCATGTCTGGGTAATTAAGAATGTTCAACTTCCTGCTGTAAATGCTGACAATGTTTCTGACAATCATGCTTTGTATATGTTGTTAACATAAACTGGAAATTAAGTCAAACTTTGGTTTAGTATCTATAAGTAATTATGTCCTTTTCTTTTCTACCATTTGTAACCTCTTCAGTGATATCACTTCCTATTCCTTATTTCCTGTCTGCAATGATAGTTCATCTAATCTAGAATAATTTAAAAATCTAATAGGTTGTAGTGGGAGTTTTTTTTTTTATGTTGATCTCTTTAAAGCAGCACAAAAGCCATGCTGCGTGGTCCTAAAGTCTAAATGACTTCCAGGCCGACCTTTAGCCTGCCCCTGGGGCATTTAACATTAGGATGCCCTGTTTTGTGAATCACACGGGGTCATCTCTAATCTTACCTTTCCTGGAGACTCCAAAGGTGCTACAGCTGCTTTGGCTGCAACCTCAGCTTCCCTGTAGCTGTAGTGTGTGCCTGAGCCCAACCATTCAGATTAGGGATGGGAGTGCTCCCCAGACTACAGAGAAACCAGAGATGTGACCAGCAGACAGGTCATGCCAGCTGGCAATCTTGAGATCAGCAGATTGGTGATCCCAGTTTTGCCAGGTCGGTATGGCTTGGTGGTGTTGAAAATTGATGCAATCCCTTTAGTATAGCTATCCCTTTCCTTGTCTCTTTTGCCCAGGAGTCAGTGATCTCTGCACCAGGCCATCCCCATCCAGCCATCAGTGGCAACACATGTAACTGGAGGGGCACCACAATTTACTTTACTGGTAAGATTACATCAGACCGGTTCTTGAGACCCAAATTCCTTTGAATCTAGATGGGGGCCCTAACTCCATGTTCCCCAATCCTACTACTCAAGGCACTCCACAGGTCGTGTTTATGTATCTCCATATAGCTTTTTCTCCATATGCAGAGGTTTCATACCAAACAAAACATTTTTTTTTTTGCTTAGATTGAACGCATTTATATACATTTTTGTAGGAAAATATGTTTATTCAGCTTTGTAAAGAAAACTTCTAAATACTGCATTAACAACACTAAAAGTTGTGCAGTCAAGTACATCAAACTTCTTTGTAAAGTCCTGTGTTTATAACCTAACAACTTACGGAGAGCTCTATTGGAGCCACCAGTAATGTGGAAAGTCCACACTACTGTGCTTTACAGTGCTAAACTAATTTTATGTACAGTTTATAGAAGAAAACATGTATTCAGATTGGAGAAAATCTTTCACAATTTTTACAGAAATTATAATACTGAGGTATTGCAGGGAAGTATATCACAGTTATTTGCAAATTTCCCTATTGATCAATAGCATAATCCTGGAAAGTCCACAAGAGCCACCAGTGATGCAGAGGGTGACTACACAGCACATGCTTAGATCCATGCTAATTTTGTATAACATTTGCACACTAAAAGAACACATGTATTTGGTCCCTTCACTGGCCCTTTAAATGTAACAAGCAAATAATCATGCAACATATTTGTAAACATGTCAAAATGAAATGAAATTGAACAGCCCTCAAGGTTTACATTAATATTTCAAGATAACCAGATGGCTAGTAGAGCAACTTGTAATAATGATTTGATACTAAGTTAATTCACACTTACAATAAATACTCCCACACACATAAACGGAAAGGAAAAATCAGCAGAGATGTCAAAATACTAACAATATTCAAATTAGGATGGGGCATATGCTACTTAACAACTGTACCGTTATACACCTGTTCTTTTCACCAATAACTGATACCTATTGATTCTGTCATTATTAGGCTTGGTTGGGTGATATCAGTGTAGTGAGCTGATTCATTTAATTCACGTTATTCAAATATAATCATTTTAGCATACAGACTAGAGCTAGACTAGCCAACATCCACCAGCAATAGCAACATAGGGGTTTATTTATCAAGGGATAACGTCAGGTAGTGCCTCGTAGCGGCAGGCAGCGTCTGGTGAACGCTGGGCGCTGTACGCAAAACCACATTTATGAAAGCGAATCTGGTGAGCCACTCTATGTAGCGTACGATTCATCATTACTGGCGGCTCAGTGTATAGCGCCTGCGCTCTAGCTTCCAGAGCGCCAGGTATTACTTGTCGCTACCTGTCACTCTCCCATACATTTCAATGGACATTCCTTTTCTTCGGTTTTAACTGGGTTCTTTTTTTCTCTCAAATAAATGTGTCGCCCCTGGCCTAGAAATAGTCATTTTTTAAAACTTTTTTGATTTTTTATATTTTTATGCAGAATTGTCATTACAGGTCTGGAAAGTATTAATGTCACAATGTCACAATTCCATTACATTGTTCAACAACAGACTTTAATCACACAGCTCTATGCTATGCGACCAGATCCAGAGCGCCGATGCTGTGTGTGTTTTTTTGTTGAATATGGTGTGAGTCGCTGAGAGTCGGTCGCACTGAGCTGGTGCTACCTTTCGCTCCCTGCAACGCTGTACTGGTGTTAGAACGGCCAACATACATCTCATTCATCAATGCTGGCCAGGTTACTATAGCAACTGAGGCACTCTGTTACAATGCCCGAGAGACAAACACAGCGTATACTAGCGGTCGCTCTCACATAGCTGCCGCTAAGAAATGCCGATAGCTGGCGCTAGTAATGAATCAGCCTCCACATTTTTGCTAAGGACAAACATTTTACATACACAGAGAGAGTTTTCTACTCTCTCCACAAATTTTACTGTTGGAAAAGTTTGTTTATCTGACTCATCTGTGGTTAGCAGGTAGATAAACTGTATAATATGCTAAATATCACAAATACCACTAAATACCAATAATATTATCATCTTCCCTGTCATATTAAGTTTACGGCTGTCCATTGATCTTCCGACTTTTATCTCTATACTATTTTGTATATCATTTTTGAAGAAGATTTAGTTTGGATTCCCCTTACTGAGTTCATGGACTTAAAGACTTACCTTAAATTCCAAAATTCCGAATGAAAATGTTACGGCCCCTGGAAATAATAATTATGAGGCTGCAATATGAAGTCAGCCCCATTACAACAGTAAAATGTGGCTATTTACTTACGTGGATGCATTTTTGCTTTTCTGTTCTTCTATATTTAGAAAAGTTTGGGGAAAAGTTACAGACACATTTAATTAGTCCTTAAACTTAACCAGTGGGCCTGACCTAACTCTGTAGCACTGTCTGTACACTTTAATTTGAAATGCCATTGGAAAGTAGTGATCAGTCAATGGGGAGATCTATTCTCTGAGCAAGGCTGTTCTGCTATTGCAATGTATGTATGTGTGTATAATCTTTTACCCATGCAGGGCTTTGGACAGATATTTAGAGTGGTTATTGCTACTGCTCACCAAAGGCAAGCTAAAGAGAGGAGCATTGGTATGAATCAGATCACCCTTGTGAAAGTGGAATTGTACACTCAAAAACCTAGAAGGAATGGAAACCAGTTTTTTTTTCTGTTGGGGTGTATAAGTGATACCTTTTCTTGCTAGTCGGCATAATTATATAGATTTTTAATATTTTAGAATTTTGCGGTATAGCTTCTTCAAGATTAGAAATCGAATCTTACTATCCACATCCTTGAATTTCAGTGGCAGCCTGAGGAGAGTGACCATTGGGCTGACAAGGCACTAGTCACACCCAGGGGAACCTGCCATTGGTAATAGTATAACAGTAGGTGGCCCTCATCTGTGAACCTTAGCTACCTGGATATCCCCATTCTCACTTCCCAAAAATATGAACTCCCCCCAATTATTACATTTTAAAGACATTCTTCAGTCAAGAACAATACAAGAAGAACAACACCAAGAAGGGAGGCACACAATTATGTACAATTCTATGTACAATTTTATTTAATCAAATAAATGCCATAAATTACAATTACCCTGACATGTTAAAAACATTAAAAAATATAAATACAGAACATACAGGACATACCAACATAGACAGGTATATAGGTGGTGGGAAGAGACCAATATCTATTAGCCATTAAAATCCTAACTCAAAAGCTGAATATTTAAACAAATAATATTCACCTATGAATGTGCAGTAGTAAAAGTGTGTAAGTGAAAAAAAAAGAAAAAAGTTTGAGTAAAGATCTCTTTATAAAGTGCAAGTGCAAGTACCCAGTGTGCCAAAATCCATAACCCAAATGAATATAAATACCAATATATATAATATATCCACAAATCACTCACACATTTGTATCTCAAAATATGTGCAACTGCAGCAGATAACTATAGCAGCAAGAATAATAGTAGAAGCAAAGACAAAAATGTCAACAACAATAATACCAGCAATGTCAATTCAATTATAGTAGTCACACCACTCTATAACATGGTGTGCAACTAGATCTCATGACTCACAAATCACAAATGATCACCAGGGTCTCCCCACCACCTACCACCAGAATGAGTCATGCGTTACGTGGGTATCCCTCACTTCCTCAGGCTGACATACTGCTGGCTCACCAGTCCTTTTATATGCTCCTCTCTAAGTCTCTCCCTCCAATTGACATGCTCACATCTTAAAATAATACACCAGCAATACACCAGACAAGCTCTGCTAGTCCAATGCCCTGCCACTCGCCTGATTTCCCAATCCCAGTCCCATGCTGCCTGGCTTGCCCATCTTTCAATGGCCATTCAATGCCCCTGTCCTTGCCATAAACAGAGGGGTCATTGTTCCTGTGATGATGGTGCTGGGCAGTCCATCAGTTGTTGAATGGACATGAGCTGCTGAAGATGGCGGTGGCATGGAGGTGCGGGACCTGAATCAGACGATCAGGTGAGTGTCAGAGCGCCAGACTAGCAGCACTAGTCTGCATGGGGGTAAAATATAAGTGTAGCATTTCTCTTCAACTTTATATGCCCCTGGTATATCAAGAAAAAAGAAAAGGTATGTTAGTAAAAGGGTTTCTCTTGAAAGAAGAATATCAGATTAGCGTGCAATATTTAAGTGGTTTTGAACCTACTGTAGATTTTTGAGATATTGGTTTGACAATGATATTGTACACCACTGTCTTACCTTAATCTGTTTTTTTCTTTCAAAACAATAAAACCTTAATTTTAGTCTCTACATCTCTAGATCTAATGCCTTTGCACCCTGGCATATCAACAGTGATACCTACTCCAAAATTCCAAAACCTACTTATCAGAAGAGACTTAAAGCCTTTGCACACTGGCATATCAACAGTGATACTTTCTCCAAAACTCCAAAACCTGCTTATCAGGAGAGACTTAAGGAACTTAATTTGTACAGTCTGGAGGAAAGAAGGGAGAGGGGGGACATGATTGAGACCTTTAAATATGTGAAAGGATTGAATAAGGTTCAGGAGGGAAGTGTTTTTAAGAAGAAGCTTAAAGATAGAACAAGGGGGCACAACCTGAAGCTAGTGGGAGCGGGCCGGCCGGTTCCGGTAAAGCCGGCCGGCCCGCTCCCACCATGCCGGCATTTAAAAAAAAAAAAAAAAAAAAAAAAAGCATTTTTACTGGCATGGTGGGAGCGGGCCGGCCGGTTCCGCTGTCAGCGGAACCGGCGGCCCGCTCCCACCATGCCGGCATTTAAAAAAAAAAGCAAACACTTACCTGCAGGTCCGGAGCGTGGAGGCCGGCGCCGCTCTCAGCTGTCATCTGAGGGCGCGTCATCAGAGGCGCGGAACCGGCCGGCCCGCTCCCACCATGCCGGCAAAAATACTTTTTTTTTTTGTTTTTTTGTTTTTTAAATGCCGGCATGGTGGGAGCGGGCCGGCCGGCTTTACCGGCCCGCCGGCCGGCTCCGCTGTCACAGCGGAACCGGCCGGCCCGCTCCCACCATGCCGGCATTTTTGATGGGGAACTTCGTAAAAGTTCGATTCGGCCGAACCCGAATTTCTTTGTGAAATTCGGCGAATCGGCCGAATCGAACTTTTCAAAAGTTCGCTCATCTCTAATTAGGTCCTTAGGATGCAGCTGAGAGGGGCTGCTGTGCAAGGAGATGGAATTTCTGGGCAGGAGAGGAGCTACATGGGCACACCCGACCCACACAGAGGAGCAGCGGGGGTAAAAAGGTAAATATATAAGCTCTTTTTAATTTTTGGCTTGGTTATTTCCTATAACAATGTCTTTGAAAAGCATTATCCACATTAATATTTTAGAACAGATTTGCTCATTGTTGCCATCCTTTTTATTAAAAATTGTTCTCTGCATCCTATAAATTTAACAGCAACATAAAAATCAAGAAGAGAAAACTAAACCAGCTAAGGAAAAGGGAATTTGAATTGAAAAGAAAAAAACAGTAAATAGCCAACTGCTCATCCACAGGGGAGCTTTTATATTTTTATGCGCCTGCAGCCACATGCAAATGTAACTACATCCTAAACTTCCTCCCCTTGCTCTATTAATTTCTGCTACAGCAGTAGGTCAGTGCCAACATACGACTAAGCAACCCAGGTAAGATGAATACAATTGCTCTTTATTGTTGTATTATAGCATGGTAAACAAAGCCAAATGTTTCTTCTGAATATTAAATATACTAAAAGGTGATTAAATCAAAGTGTTTGCAAATGATTTTCCTTTTCGCAATTACTCTCAAAAACAATTATAAACACGAGCATTGAGAGTTGGAGCTACAAAAGGTTCATATTTTGATGTACTGTGCTGTAAAGTTTCTACTTCTGAGAATGTTTCTGAAAAAATGTTTCAAACATTTGCATGTTATCACTTCCCAAAAAATTGTTAATGCCTTACATACAGGAGCGGACCAAGACAAAAAATCAGCTTGGGATTTTACTGAGCCG
Organism: Gastrophryne carolinensis; assembly: GCA_027917425.1. Lineage (NCBI taxonomy): Eukaryota > Metazoa > Chordata > Amphibia > Anura > Microhylidae > Gastrophryne > Gastrophryne carolinensis. Next base: position 404,380,460 of record CM051236.1, read on the forward strand.
CAAGTAACCCATGACCAGCCTACAAGCTGCTGAGCCTGGCACCCCATGTGCTTCCCAGATGAATGAGTGTGTTCAAAAACTGGGACCATAGAATTGCAGAGATAGATTATGGGCAGGGGGAGATATGACCACACATTAATTGACCATACTGAATCTTTAGTGGTTTAGGGGCAAATTATGTGACAGTGGTAGGCATGCTACTCCATAGCCATATTTCTCAGGATTTAAGATGGGGGTGTCTTGGCTGGGGATCCAGTGGGGCTGAGTATAAGTTGAGATTTGGGGGTTCAGACTTAAACCAGAACAAAACCCAGCAGCTGCCATGCTGAAGTCTAAAAGCTTCTAGGGCTGGCCGCTGGCTTTTCCCCAGGACACCCCGAATCAGGATGCCCCGCTGTGTGAAACCCCCCAGGAAGCCTATAAAAGCTCACCTTGCCATGCTTCAATGGCACATGCATGAGTTCTCATGCAATGAAAGCTGCCTGCTCTGACTAAATTATTTAGCAGGCAGCTCTCATTGTTTTGAACCGGGAGCTCAGGCTGCTGAATCCCGTCGTGCGTGCGGTTCCACCCCAGCCATTTAGATAGACTTTGATAGGAGTGCGATCACGGCCGGGGATGTGGGGGATGCAGCTGTGCACACTTCCCTTTCAAGTAAATAGGAGTAGTCTGCAAAATGATGTAGTCACAGCAGAGGGCTCTTATTGGACAAGACCCCGTGCATGCACCGCTGGAGCATTGCTAGGTGAGTTTTTATGGGTGAACTGAGGATTTTCACACAGCGGGGCATTCTAATTTGAGATGCCCGGGGAGCACAGAACAAGACACAGAAACCACAAATTTACAGGATTTGTTCAGTTTTAAGGGACATGAAGTGGAGAGAGTGTTAGAATAAAAGAACTCTGGCATTCACCAGGACCAGGATTACCAAAGTCTGGACCATTTTAAGAGGATAATAATCGGCAATGTGCAGCTAGACAATAGGGTCAATTCAGCATCAGGTGATAACACTCTGCTACTTTTAGGAGAGAAAAACTGCCATTCACTTCCATTGCCTACCTTGGGAGTGACTCAGTGACATGTGAAAAATCGTCATCCAGTTGCTGAATCAGTTGAAAGGTGCCGATTCTACCCCAATGACTATAGGGTTGATTCAGCACTGTATTTTTTTTTACTCACATTTTTTGAGAGAAAACACTATTGTTCTCCTCATGCAATTCAGCACCCTATATAGCTATGCATTTTTTTTTTTAAATTGCACAGCGAAAAACGGCACTGAATAGCACTGTGGGAAAACATCACAAGAAAAAAAAAACAGTACAGCACAAGGTGCTGAATCAACCCTTATGTAACAAGTGAGAGCAGCACTCAAAGTAAAGCAGCAATGGAAAATAAGATCTGGGAGGGGTTTGGGAGCCTCAAGTTTATGGAGCTCAGGAACCATTTCAGGAGGAGGAGGACTGGACTGTTGCAGTTTGGGGGGTGTGGAGTTTCTGGTCATAAAGAGCTCAGCAGCAGCTCAGAAGCCCCCAGAGAGCCATAAAAAAACATGTCCCTGGTACAGTCACAGTTCACTGCATTTGCTAGAGAATGCTGAAAGCCACACCCCATCTCTGCCATGTCCCCCTTTTAGACCTTTCCAGGCAAATGAGTGTGTTCAACAACTAAGATGATAGAATTGCAGAGATAGATTATGGGCAGGGATATGTATGCACACAGAAATGTACCATACTAAATCTTTAGTGATATAGGGGCAAATTATGCAACAATAGTAGGCATATTGCTGAGGCTTTAAGATGGGGGTGTCTTGGCTTGGGGTCCAGTGGGGCCAGGTAAAGTTGAGGCTTGGGGGTTGAGACTTAAGTCGCATGAAGTGGATGGGCCTCAGGACACATTACAGGAGTAGAAGCACTGGCTGGATTTCTGGTCATGGCTCAGCTCAGGAGCCCCCAGAAAGTCATGGAACCATGTTACTGTAGTAGTCGCACCCTTGAGTTCACCACATCAGCTGCTAGAGAATGCTGAAAGCCACACCCCATCTGTGCCACGTCCACTTCTGGACCTTCTCCAAAAAGAAATCCTGGGTGTTCCACTATGCACAGGGGCATACATACCATAGAGGCAGTGCAGGCAAGGGGCCCGGGGCAAGCTGCCTCCACCTGCTCTGTAGTATGTATCTGTGCATACTTATCCAGTCAAGCAACCTCCTTTCCACTGGCTGCACTGAAAGCCACAGGCACCCATCACTGTTGCTGCAACCATGCCTCATGCTGCCGCCCTGCCTTCCTCCCTCTGTCTGGCACCACACATGCCTCCTGTGCCTCTCCCTCACTGCCACACACCTGAGTAAGATTCCAACCTGGACGGTGAGTGTTCGTGGGGGGGTGGGTGTGCTGATGGAGGCCCTGCTATGGGGCTCTGTCAAGGCTATGTACGCCCCTGACTAGGAACATTCACACTCCTGCTCAAGAACACCCACCTTTAAGCAATGAAATTAGCTAAAATTTAGCTAAAATTTAATTGAATTGGGTTCCTGTGAAAATAGAATTTATATTTATCCATAGATTTGATTGATTTTGGTAAAGGATGCATCAAATAAAAAAGGCCAGCTTCACTATGCGTATGTCATAGATAGCCATTGCTGTGGCTAGTGGATAGCAGAGTGCTTTTTGACATTCAAGGCTTGTGTCTCTACACTTGGAAACTATAAAACAAATATAACACACTTTTACTTTTATTGCAAAAGTCTCCTAGAATTTGATCATACAAATACAGTGGTGAAATGTAACAGTAACTTTTGTGACTTTCTAAAATGTCCTGCAGCTCACTTAAAATAAATAGTCTGGTCTGGGAATATACCGCAATACGTTTTATATATGCTTTGTTCTTGCTGAGACTTGGAGAGAAAGCAGCACAAAAACAAATGTTCTGCAGTCTGTAACGTATTGTGTGCATGTCTGCTTTTGTGTGCATAAAGTAGCTGAAGTAGAGATGACCCAATAAAGATTAGACTATGGCTCTACAGGGGAGATCTAGATACCAGAAACAAGGGTAGGTGCTACACATGTAGCCATTGAGAGGCTGGGGCCATTAGACTGCATCATTCCTTCTGAGCCTCCAAAATGGCTATAAAGGCTATACAATTGCCAGGATAGATCAAGGGTGGAGTGGATATGGACACTCATATCATGATGGTACTAAAGCTTTAGTATTGTAGGGGGCAATATTGTGGCAGAGGTGTGTATGCCCCCACAGACACATTGGTGGGCAGATGGTGTTGGGTCTCTTGGATGGGGGATACAGTGGGGCTGGGGCTCAGGGGGAGAATAGGGAGGCAGGGGGTGTTACAAACAGCCCCTTCAGCCCCAAATCATTGTGGCCCACTGGGAATCCTCCAGCCCCCCTGACCAGTCCACCCCTGACTGCAGATTCTATAGTTGATTAAAGGTAGTAGAGAACCAGCAGAACAAGATTCTTTACATTAGAGTCGCTAGTTTGTGGAAGGAAAGATTATGGGGGAGAGCTTGGGGAGCCTAGCTGAAAAAAGTGGTCAACTTCACTAATTATGTGGTGCAGAAGATGTCAGATGATTTAGGTGTATATCATCAGTCCTGTCCAGGCAAACAAACACTAACATCCAATTACCCCCCATCAGAACAGTGTAAAATGAACAATCTCAAAACATCTCAAAATCTCTGATTACATGTAAATACCTTATGTAAAGATGCTTTATTCACTTTCATTCCTGGGTCATGGCCGAACTTGGAAGGATGCGTCATAGTGCGACATTATCTATTTTTTATCTACAATTTTCTTAAAAAGTGGACCTTTGGATTAAAAACAGTGTATTTTGTGGTCGTACAGCCTAATGCATGATGGGTCACTTCCTTTGGCTTCCACTTTTCTCTGCATTTTCTCACATGAATGTTTGGATTTATAGTCCTATTTGCAGCCTCTGCCACCAAATATATCGGTCAGATGGAAGCACCTCCAGGCTGTCAATGTTGATTGCCAATGCCTTATGGTCCTGCTTACACACATCCCTGTATTGCAGCTGTGACTTCCAATTTGGCCTTATTCAGTCTTAGTTCTGCATAGGGAATGTCGCTCGGGGTGCGATAATCCACATGTAGTAAGCATGTATGACTATTTACCTAATCGCCTCTAAAAAGATCATTGCACTCAGTTTTGTTACTTTTTAAGGTGCCTGGAGTCTCGGCTTTGGTATGCAGCAGCACTTGAATTATTTTGTGTTGCGGTGAGCTGCCTTCATGTAGTGTTCCAGGGATTACAAATCTCTGATTGCTAGGAAACCGGAGCCATGGCAAGTGATGTTTTACAGGATTCAGATCAATAGAAAGCAAATTTTAGCACCCAATGTCAAGAAAGGATGAGTTCAAACACGTATTTTAAGATCAAGGCATTGTCGGCTTCACTGAAAATTAATTGTGTAAACTGGTAAAAGAAACTAGAAATGAGCATTTTAAATAAACGTGTACTTTCCTTTTTTATTTTTGTTTTTATTTTAATGCTAACATAGATGATATTTGTACAGTGACACCATATGAGTGCATTAAAGAAATGCTATATAATATTTATATATATATATATAGAGAGAGAGAGAGAGAGAGAGAGAGAGAGAGAGAGCGCACGAGAGAGACTGTATGTAAAGACTGCTATATGGCAGATGTACTAGCCATTCAATAACTCAATAATTCCTGCTGTGACTAGGTTAGACCTATAGAGAATAATAGCCAGCCTATATAGCTCCCAGTAACTTGTACTCACTGGTATGCTACCCCCACTCAGATGAAGAATCTGGACTGCTGGGATCACTGGAGACCCAAATTTGACCAATTAGTGGTACAGAAGTTCCTCTTTTAACATCCCTCTCCTCTCCCGGCCTCACAAGTCTACCAGGAAATCCATTCCCTTCACCCAGTCACAGTGTACCCTACTGCAAAGACCCCCCCCCCAGCCTGTATGCTGCCTCTACAATGCTTTAGCTTCAGGCTCCTTTTAGACCAGGGCAATTGCGCTGGGCAATTACACTTCAAAGCCTTGGAAATGCTTCCCATATAAAGTTTTGTGCACACATATGGAGGAGATTGTTCGCTGAAAGATCACAATCACCACCAAGAACCCTTGCCTGCAGCATTGTGGGGTGGGGCTATACCTCCAAACCACAGTGTCTGCTTCTACACTAGTAAAGTTTCAGTACACCTGAATGAACATATACTCCCCTGCTCATATTCTGTCCTTGGTATGTTATAGCCCGACAAATGCACTTATTGAAGCACATTGCGGATAGGGCTCAGCAACTCATGGGCTGGTTTTGGTCTTTCTAGGACCAATAAAATTAAAGGCTTATTTTTAGCACTGAACATCTGTCAATAGAATTGCTGCTGGAAACACTAGCTAGCTTTTTATTTAAGTCGGCCTTTCCCTTGGCCCCCCTCCAGGATTAAGTGACTCTTAACTCTTTCTCCTTCATTCTCACATGATGGGGTATGCTCCTTCATATATATAAGGAAGCGTGTTCGGAGGTGTGGGGGATAATTGGCATATGTTTGTTAGACCATCTGATAACCTTAACATTGTGATGTGAGGGTCTGCTTTAAATTATTTTAAATGTATCTTTTATGTTTCTTTGTTTTTTGCCCTTGAACATGAATGATTTTGTAGAATTTAATAATCGGAATCATATTTACGTGCCAAGTACATCAAAGATGTTCAATGAATTCTTTGATGACATATCAGTAATGACTAAAAGAAATTATCAACGTTTGAAATAACACCTAAGAATTGAGGATAGACAATAAAATCTTTTTTGCATTTATAAAATGAAGAGCAACCTTGTCAGGAAATTGCGTACTTATCAGTAAGGACAAAAGGAAATAAAGAAACGTTTGAAGAGATTTCTAAGATTTAAGGGGAGACAAAGTCATTTGGAGACAAAAATAATTGATATAAATGTTTAGACAATATGATCAGAAGGACTAAAAAATTGAAATGAAGAGACAAGATGCTGCGTTAATATGAATCATGACCTTGGTTACTAGGAAACAAGAGGCATCAAAAAAAGGCACAAATACACCTCACTTAATGCCAGTGTAGGCACAGTGTTGCTAAGTAGCATCCAGTACAATACGTCAAATGATTAGGTCTCTGGGTTATATTATACAATAAAGTACATGCAGCTTGAGAACAGACATGTGGTGACATTTTAGAAGAGTATCGCTAGGGTAAAGGTCCTGACATTCTAAGAATGCACTCAGTTTCATGCTTTAAAACTTTCTGATTGTGACCTCCAGGATATAGCCTATAAAGGATGATTTACCAAATATAGCATTTGCTCCATCTTGAGCAACTGCATGCTGAAAAAAAACTGCACAGAGCTAGTACTTTACTTCCCACATTATCAAAAAAATGTATTTATCTGCCTTCAGTTTTGGGCAAACCCCAACCGCAAAGTTTGGATTCGCACTGAACTTTGAGAGTTCGAGTTCCTAAACCCAAACACAGATTTCAGCCAGAACACGGAAAAGCTGGTTGATGGGCTGCTGCAGAGTGAGAAGCAGAGCTGCTGTAAAACTTACCGGAACCAGCGATCCCTTTGGTGGTTGGTGCAGCGTTCTTTCATCTCCTGGGGCTACACCTACTTCCATGTGTGAGCAAACCCCTAGTTCCAGTACTTCTATTGCCATCTGCCAGTGTCCTCAGTCATGGGAGCAGCAGCTTTCATTCTTTCAAATTTGGAAGCTGAAAGAATGCCGCGCTGACCACTGATGGGATCACAGGGCTCAGGTAAATTACAGCTGCTTCACTCTGCAATTAGTTTAAAGCACCCCCCACATACCAGCCACCACAATTTTTTTACAGTCTGGTTTCAGTTCTGCCTCTGGGGGCCCCTTGCTACCCCTCCACCCTGGTCAGTGAGGAGTGGACAGAATAGCAGCCCAAAGTTAAAATCAATAGGGACCTGGTTTTGATCAAATTTAGGTACCCGAACCAAAATTTTGTTCAGAGTTTGTCCAGACTTGCCTAACCCGAACCTATAAGGGTTTGCCCAACACTACCTGCCATCCCTTAATTAGGACACTTACCTGAACATCTCTTGTATGGTGTAAAAAAACAATTTAAAGTGAATGAAACACACACATAAATAGTTTTTATGAACCTTTGGAGCAGTTTTGGACTTATGGTGCAAATAAGACATAGGGGGGGCATAATGCTGGCAGCAGATCAGGTGAAGGTACTAGTCAGTTTGTTGTCTTGTTGAGTACCACCTGATAGGATCTCGAATACCACCAGTGTTAATAGTACCACTGGTTGGGAACCCCTGCTCTAGTCATTAATGCCTCAACAGCTCCTCTAGTAGAGCCAGAAGCAGATAAAACTTTTCTCAAAATAAACCTATAAAGAAAAATAACCAGACTTTTTGTATAAGCTAAAATCCTGTGTTGATTACATACTTGAAATAAAACCCTTCAGTGCATGTTAACACAGTTTTATCTGTCTCTTGACCTACTGGTGGGTTTGTTGAGACATTGATGACTAGACGACATCAGGAGGGAGGATAAGTATCTTCTTAAATTCTCCAGCCAGTGATTAGGGTGACACAACAACAAGAATCCCTTGTTTGAACAATAGAAGGGTTTCAAGCCTGACAATATATACAGACACAGGTTCTAATACTACCCTCAATTTATTCAGATCCAACTATTCACAACCAATTGAATCTGATGACATTTAGTATTACTATTATTGGGTCTACAATTTAGAACCCCCCCCTCTCCATAAACAACATAAATGCAGCCATCCCTTAGGGATAAAACAAAAAGGAAATGCAAAAACAGATGGGAAAGTAGAATTAGATTAGCCCCGAGTAGGAGCAGCATTGATTATTCATGCATTGTAAATGATAACGCTTATTTAACAACATCTGGATTATTGGCAGTTCTGTCTCTTTTCTGGCTGAGTTCATTGAGCAAGGCTGTGAGATACTACACATGCCCTGTATACTGCATACCTGCCAACAATGCAGAATGTTTATTTCAGAGTAAGGTGAGTTATTTCCAAAGGAGATCTAGATTGCTTCAGTTATCCATTCCTGTGCAGAAGAATTTTGTACTCAAGTTGGCATTTTGAAGTTTTAATTCATTGAGCCTTGTGTAAAAATAGGCTGTTTTTCTCAAATGGGTGTATTTTATTATTGCCTGTTCTAAGAAATACTATCAAGTTTTATTTGTTAAGGGTCACATACTGTATTGCTACATTCAAGGAGTGAAGGGAAGGGAACCCTCTCTCTTCCTGTCTCTCTCACCAGCTCTTGCTCATTATATTTCTAATACTACAATAGGATTCTTTTTTATTTTAACTTTTCTGTGAACTAATGATCTAAGAAAAATAGGAATAATGGAGGAAGGAGAACTTCTTCCCTTCCATGGTATGTCTCATATGAGGGGGGGGGGAGTTAAATGGGTGGAGTTAAATCCCCAACTTGGCCTAGCAATAGGTAGAAAAAACCTGGCTACTACGAGGGGATAGAAATCAGCAAAACAGCATGAATTAGCTGTATGGGAGGAAAGGAAAGATTGGTTTGATTTTACCCATAGTCTGAACATCCCATTTAAATTGACAGCACAGTCTAAAGAAAAGGAAATACTAAACTTACCTCTCAACTCACAGGCTTGATGATTCTGCATAGGTTTACAGTACTATGCTCTCAAATGCTTTTGTACATGTGCACAAGCATCCACCATTGAGAACATTCAAATGGCCAGATAGGGAGTGCATCATCAGCACCAGAGAGATGACACTGCTAAAACTAGAGAGCTGACACTGCTAAAACTAGAGAGCTGTAGCACCCAAGAACTCTGTGGGATCATTCTCTGCCCTTCACTTACTTGGTCTGCTGTTGGCAGGCATGTAAAGTTCTGCTGAACAGTGGTCCCTTTCCTTCTACCCTGCAGTTTGCAAGTGTTTTATGTCATGAAAGACTTACTCCCCCTGAACTTTTGAAACATTCCCCCTGGAATATGCCTAGCTAACCTATGCCCCTCCCCCCACACCTCCCTGTCAATAGGGTCAATTCTGAACCAGGTAAAAAAGTGCACTAATTTTAGGAAATAATTACATTAATATGAATGTTTTCTTCCTTAAAGTGGACCAACACCCAGGGGGGATCGGCCCGGGAATCTATAAGATTCCCGGACCGATCAGATCCCTCCCCGCGGGGCATCCGAAATCGGGATGTCCCGCGGGGAGGAACCCCCAGGAGGCCCACAATCCTTACCTTACCGGCGATCCAACGGCGCATGCGCGAGACGCGGCCGCGTCTCTCGCTTCCCTCTAGCAGGGCCCACTCCCGCGCCGGCCGTTTTGTGAATGGCCGGCGCAGGCGCGCTCCCTGTTAGATCGGGGTGCCCCACCTAAGTGGACCAACACCCAGGATAGTCAAAATCCTGGGTGTTGGTCCACTTTAAAAAGTTGTGCACTTTTTCTCCTGGTGCTGAATTGACCCCCTTTGTACAGTATAACAGGTGGTGGCAGATTGTTCACCAAGGCCTGGATAGGACTGTGTGTTAGCATGCAAGCTTGTGTTTGGGTGAGTAGTGTAGTTGCTTTTAATGTTACATTAGGGCTTGTCATTTTCAAGGTTGTTTTCTTTCCCTACCTATCTATTAGATAACTTGATACTGGAAGCACAACATACATGTGGAAAAGGCCATACTTGCCAGGTGAATGGTGGAGAGCAGTTTCCTTATACTGGGGCCTTTTTATCACATGGGAATGATCAGGTTACTCTGCTGAATGATTCTAAAATACTTTCACATGTGAGTTGAATTTGCTGATAATATAATAAAGCAAGTGCATACACCCGACACGAAAAAGTATGTGCACAGGTGACAACGGTGATGAATAGCAACGCTTAAATAAAAATATAAGAATGCACAAGTTAATTTTCACCTCTGCCCTTTTATGTGTATATGGCTCAGTATTAAATTATATAAAAATACAATAATCCAAAGTGGCATATACACTTTAACACTGATTCTTCGAGGCTGTACAGCTTCAGGGATATAGTTTGATGATACAGAACAGCAAACAGTATAGAAGTATTGATTTTGGTTTCCAGGAAGAGTTTTGAACTTGTTTGCCCAGCTTGGAGTAAACATTTCTGATGTTTTGACTTTTGACTTGCAGTTGTGCATTGGTGGAATCTGGAGCAATTTCGCTTTTTGTGTCCAGAATCAGCATTATTAAGCCATAAAAGAATGTTTTGCCCTCTAGAACATGTGGCATATTTTTATAGACAGCTATGTATTAAATGATTGCCTGGCGAGTAGCCAGTATTTGTACAGATGAGCCTGCCATTTATCATTATGTATTATTTACTAAATAAAAAATAAAGGACAGGCGTCATCAAAGAGGACTGATGTGATTCAAGCCAGCACTCCTACATTGTGTCTGCATTTCCACGCCATCACAACACAGACAAACCGCTGCCCTTTCAGGTAAGGCTCAGATATGTGCGCTGCATTGGACTTTGCACTGGAAAAAAATTGCATGCTTCATTTTTTTTGTATGAATGCATCCATAGAAAATCTAAGTAGGTGAAGGTATGAACCTAGCTGTAGAGTTTTGAGTGGTTCTACTAAAGTTTAAAAAATCCATCAAAAAGTACATTTGTATGTATAGTTATTCTAGTAATAAAGCAGCCCTAAATTAAAGAATGGCTTTAAAGTGGTCAGAGCTCATAGGAACCTCCTGATTACCAATGTCCTCAATCCGCAAACACCACCAGCATATCTAGTTTTCCTTGCTTGCTTCTTGTTCGCTCTGCAAAAAAACAACCACATGATGTTTGACAGCAGTCCTGTGGAAAACCAGTTTTGGCAAAATTGTATGGGCAAGGGGGCATTAGCAATCAGGATTCCCCTCCCAATGCTCAGATCAAATACCAAATTTGTGTAAATTTTTTCCTTTAAAATGACTAGTTTGCTTTCAACAACCCCTCCGGGGCAACCCGATTTGGGATTTTCCTCCAATCAATGATATTCATGTGGTATATGTTCCAACACTGATTTTGAGTCCCAAATAAACTGTTACCTATAACTAAGGGATTGATCATTTGATGATGATTTGGGGAAACTGTTTTGTTGCTCTTTTAGTTCTCCTTGCTCCATCTTAATCTATTACCAAACTAACCCTGTCATCTCCTGACCCTGATCCTCCTAAGGCATGCGTCGACTTCACAGCTTAGTGGCAGCTAGCACCGTGCAGGAACTCTGTTGCCCTGACCCCAACTTCCTCCCCATTTATAAAAATATAAACAATAAATGCACTGCAATGTAGGATGATAAATGACAACGCCAGCAAGTGAAGGATATCTCCAAAGCTGCCAAATGAAGCTAATTTAAAGCCCATACATTTTGCTGAATCTGTATTGGTTGCATGATGTGAGATCTCGTGGATTAATCATCTGTTCAGTAGTCCTTTACATCAATTTACAAGTGAGATGTTTCTTTTTTGAACCATGGCTGGTGAGTACCAAGCAAGCTATGCTATTTTCAGGATTAGTGGGTCAATTCAATTTTATATATTTTAGAATAGTCCAAAGTTTTAAATTGCATCAGAGCTTGAAGTAGATCTACACCCTCTCTGACAAAGTTTGTCCAAGTAAAGGTGGATGGCTGCTGTAGTTTTAACCTCCTTCTCCTTTCACCCACCATTCCTATAGATATGAGAAATTCAATCTTTTCCAACCTCCAACTACATAGATGTAGGACAATTTTGATACTCCGTAAGACAGAAAAGGCACTGGCAGTTAGTGTGTGTTCTTGTTTGCCATAACCTAGCTTTTCACTAGCCACTTATAACAGGCATGTTGTGGTTGTGTCGGCCAAGCATGCAGTCGAAATCCTCTGTTCTACACATTCTTAGATTATTTCAAGGGGTGATCTAGTAAAACGACTTTACATTATCTGAGGGCAATGGATTTTGCACCTAGTAAGGTGTTAAAATGAATATGCTTTCACGCATTATCAATGAAGTGACTCTCCAAAATATTTTTTTATCTATGAACTCATTTCCCAGCCTATATCTACCTTAAACACACAAATAGCAAAACTTCACATTTCCATCACTTAAAATGGTAGAAAAAAAGCCTATTTAGCTTTTGTAATCTGTTTTATAGACCTATCATCAATGCTCACAGCAAACCTTCATCATTAGGCAGCTAATCAAGAAATAATACTGGTTTATGTGAACTCATATTTCCCTAAAGAAACAGAAATCACCATGGCAACCAATGTACTGCCTAAACTTAAATACTCACAGTTCATATTGAATGCATATTTTCAACAGAACTTGCTGTAGACGTATTTTTCCTTCTATTCCTCACTTGGCTTCTGTTGTAAATCCAATTAATTTATCAAAACACCAGGGCTGGATTTGAAAGGTTTGTTTTTTACTGAGCTGACTTCATTCAGGTTTTTTTTATTTTATTTATAAGCGTGTCCTTTATTTAATGACTGATATGCTCTACCATCGTGTGCTCTGCAGTATGACCCTTATATAATGTAGCAATATTGTTTATTAGATCCCAGAAGAGAAGATTCTAGAATAAAAAGTCAAAGAAATATATTTTAAATGCCAGAAACATCCTGGGCATTCCAGTTTTTTTAATCATTTTCCATGGCGCAATTACAGACCCTGCCCTTGGACAATACATGAACATCACAACGCCTTTTACAAACTAAAGTTTGTATTTGATATTTTATATTTTTCTAGTTGTTCTATTTTTCTGATACACAGAACAACTAGATTCTATCATTCCTATTCCTATCATTCTATGCCACTTTATAATACTGTTCAGACATGGTTTCTGTATTTTTAAATGTATTAATAAGGAATTCCAGTCAATGAGCCCCCCCCCCCGGCTTCCGCCCTTTTCCTGGTGCTGAGGCAGAACAGGGGGGGTCACAAAGGAAAAAAAAACCTTACCTCACATGTGGTCCAGCACCACTCTCTTTTCTGCTTTGTGTCTTTTAGGGATGAGCGAATCGGTTCTAACGAACCTGAATTCGCTCCGAATTTCAGGGAAAATTCGATTCAGCACGAACCCGAATATTTAAAAGTGTCCAGTGTACAATTCATCACATTCATATATAAAAAACTATGTGTATAACTAAATAAATCAATATACTATACTATACTATTACTATAAAGTGCCAAGTGCCCTTTAAATTAACCTGACTATTTACAATTGATTCAAAGACAGCCGTAGGGGGAAAAACGTACAAGACATGCATATACCACAAGTTGTCTGGCCCTGGAGAAGTGACGCGGGAAGTCACGTAACGCGTTGGTCTTTGGTGAGGAGGGGTGCGTGTGGCCGGTCATTGAGGAGGTACTGTGTTGTGGTATATGCATGTCTTGTACGTTTTTTCCCCCTACGGCTGTCTTTGAATCAATTGTAAATAGTCAGGTTAATTTAAAGGGCACTTGGCACTTTATAGTAATACTATAGTATAGTATATTGATTTATTTAGTTATACACATAGTTTTTTATATATGAATGTGATGAATTGTACACTGGACACTTTTAAATAGACAGCCCTAGAGTGGACTGGGGCAGGATTATACTAAAAGATATTAACTAATTATTTAGCCACAGGGGCTTATGCCATCAGGACACTCTGGCTAGAGTGCCTGCCCCTCCCCCCTCCTCTCCGTTTGCATTCTTGTTCTCCCTTGTGGTTTCCCCCTATGTTTAGGGGTTTGTGTGTAAATATATGCATTTTAACTAGTGTTTTTTAACATAATGTATGTACATAGTATAGTCATCTTAATAAAGTAACATTGATCATTAATTGGAGTGGTGCCATTCACTGTAGGGTTGGATTGGGGGAGTTTGGGACTCTCTGTCTGGTGGGATATATTGCAGTGCACACACGTGCCTCCATCCCTGGTCTGTGCACACTCCTTATATAGATTGGTGAGTGCGGTCTCTGGCTCTGTTCTGGTTTTTCCTAATAAAAGTAGAGAACTTTTTTTAGACTGTATTAAAAAGCGCCATTGCCTTTCATTGTTTTCCTAATTGGCTATTCAGCACTCAGTGAAATTCTCAAGCTTTTCACTCATAAAGTGAGTTTTTTACTACCATGAGAAACATTTTCAAATCTTATTGGATCGAGGCATTGTCTGTAATTGTCCTATGAATGTTTCCAATGAAAAACAGACAGATATTTCTAAAACAGACAATTATCTATCAGAGATATGGACATAGTATATTCCAATGGCTACCTTTTATATTGGTGGTTCCTTTGGCCCAGTGTCCCTCATTATGACCGAGGGGGTGCAGGACTTGCTGGGTGCCCCTGGACCAGAAATCTAAGGGTCATTGTGTTGTAGCGGCAATGGTATAAAGGTATGTGGTGTTGTGCACACCAAAATTGCGACCGGTCCCAGGCTGATCTTTACCTGCAACTATGTGATGTTTTGAGACTTACACTCAGAAGAGTTCAACTTAGTCTGACAGCTGCTCTGGCATATCACTGGCACCAGCTGGCTCCAGCTGCGCATGCACTTTTGGACACCCACACCCCTATCTATCGTCCTGTAGTCACCCTATACGTTTTTATGTTACCGCACCTTTCTCCCATTCCTGCGATAGTGATCGCTCTTCTGCAACCCCAGTCTGAGGTCTGTATGTAAAATCCATGAAAGTGCCAACTTAGTCCCAGGTAGGGTCCAGGTCCACAAGTAATCAAACACATTTACTTTATATAGCTCTGAATAATGTTGGGCAGATAACAGAAAATACTGGGAGTGGTATTATGCTAATGCAGGGCTCATTGATTACATGAGGGTGTAGATTAGGAAAGATTAGTTTAGTGGGTTCCACATTCTGTGTTTTATAGAACACAATTAAAAGAGTGTATTGATACTGTCCATGTAATTACTATTAACTCTGTAGCACAGAGGTGGCCACTCTGGAGAGATGCAGAATGGTACTAGATTAACATTTGATGTTTGGATACAGTATAATATGCTACTGTACTTGGGACCAACTGCATAAAACAGACTATGCTAGGATGTTGCAAAGCATGCCCCACCTAGAAGCAATAATATTAGTCTTATACTTTATTTAGAAAATGTTGTTTGCCTTTCTGATTTATTTTCAGTACATCTGCAACTCAAGTCAAACAACTGGACTTTAGTTTGGAGACAACAACACTGCAGGCAAAAATTACATGACAAAATAACAGCTTATCTAATACGGTTTGTATGTATATTATTTTTGGCCATTAGTGGGGCCTATAGAGGAAGTCATTAAATTGCATGGCAGCAAATGCAATCCAATCATGTGACCACTGGCAGTTGATGTGCACATACACTTGGCAAACCCAACTGGTCACCAGCAGTCTCGTGACAACCATACAATGAATAAGGAAGTGATAAGCACTGGCTTACTTGACTTTACTTCCTCATTAACTGGGAGGTTGCACAAGGGATCTTTCAACTGTAACTGCCTTAAGCTACAAGAAACATCAGTTGGCAGAGAACCTGTTTTATGAACCAGCGGCTGTGTGTTAGGAATATTTTTTGTTGCTAGGTGGGAAGAGGACTTGTAGACTAACATGGAAAACAGGACAGAGGGGGTTGCATGAGCAGTCCTCACTTTCAATATATTCAATATATCAACACAAAAAACAATAACAGACATGTCGTTGCAGATGATTTTTGAATGTATTCCCTCTGGGTTAATGTAGTAACACTGACATGCCAAGGCATGTGCTCTCAAAAGGTAAAAATATATTAATGAGAAAATCAGTTGAATAAAAGCCCAAAATACATTTGGCCTGAACATATATTTTGCCAGATTTCATTGCTGGCACAAAGCATGGCCAGCTGTGGAAATTTGGCAAAAGAGTCTTCCCTGGCTCAAAAATATTAATATTGCAACTTTAAAATACAAATTAAATATGAAAAATAAAATGCTGACAATACATGTCATATTCGAATATAGTATATGATAGTATATATGAATGCCACAGTGTTAGTTTAAAGAAAAGGGCAAAGTAGCATTCATTTGTATTAACTACTGTAGGTATTTAATTTGTTGTTTTCTATACAGTCTCACTTGGAAGGTTTAGCTAGGCATATCAACATATATCTGTGGGATCAGTAGCATAAATAGATTAACCCGCTTGCATTCTGGTTGGTCTCCTTATTACAGCTCAGGGTGGGGCCCCCATAATTGCAGCCAGTATGATCAAAACTTCATATTTTGTTTCCTACATCATTTTACTTCTGGGGATTAAAAGAGGACCTACTGCTGCTGTGATTGGGTGATACGTCCACTCGTAATCCCTATACAGCTCAGCAAACCAGAAGCTAAAACTACAGGCTCCTGATGTGAAAGTGCGTAAAAGCCGGGACAAGATGAGTCTTTTTTTTTGTTCTCTTAATGATCAGGCCAGCCATGGAAGGAAAGCTGCAGGGATGGTAGTGGGGGATATCAACATACATTTTAAAGCCTATTTTTGATTAAACTAAAAAAAAAAAAAACTAGTTAGTATTTAACTTAGCTTATCTGCTTTGAGCTGAAAGCAGAAGGGGTCTCCGTATATTTTAACTTTTTGGGGTTACAAGTCCCCCAGCTGGCTTCAACACGACCCAGACTGAAAAAGTCCTTAGCATTGCAGTACTAGGCCCCTGCACCTGTAGTCACTGTCTGGAAGCCCTAGGGGCTAGCAGGCTAAATAGGGAGCCAGGTCACCTCTTCCCCCAAATGACTTGGTGAGCCTTTATGCTTCATTTGCAAGACGTCTACATTTTATTCAGAACTGTTAGTGGAGGTTCTCATGGTATACCTTTCAGCAGCATGACTTGGAGGCTGATTCATTAATAGCGACATGTAGCGACAGTTGAGTGACTGTAGCGGTATTTTCACAGCGCCCGCTAGTAGTCGCTGTGCTTGGCCGTTGTTCGGTTGTTGACAGCGACTCAGTCGGTGTGGCGTAATGTTGAATACAAGGTTACGAGTCGCTTTTTGACAGGTTCCGCGCTGTATGGGAGCGCATGATAGCGACTGGTCAGAGCAACCGGCTTCCACCATATTCATCAAAAAATCACGCTCAAAAAATTCTCGCGCTGTGAAATGCATGTTTAAACCCCAGAGCGCTGGAGGCAATGTGTTAAAAGTAGTTTTTTAACCCCCAAACCACCATATTTTTGGAAACCAAAAAAAAAAAGTATTTTAAATAATTTAGTAATATGAATACATTAATATCAGACCTGTAATATCAATTCTGTACAATTTTTTTTTTATTTTTTTTTCCCTTAAAAATTTTAAAATCTAAAATGGCAGAAGTGGTCACAGAATTTTCACATTTAAAAATTATTAATTAATTATTAATATTTAAAGATTGTTCCATTGAAATGCATTGGACGCCAGGTAGCGAGAGGTCATACCTGTCGCTGTTCAAGGTCGGACGCTGGCGCTGTGGGCTGAGGCTGGAATAATGATGAATGAGTCGCTATATGGCGCTATCTCAGTCGCTAAGCAGGATTGGCTTGATAAATGTGTGATTGTGGTTGGGAGCCGGCGTTCTCGTGGTGGGGCCCGTCATTACCGGCCGCTCACCAGTCGCTACCTGTCGCTATTCCTTCATAAATAAGGGCCTTAGTCTCTTGAAAGAGTTTCATATATCAGCCGACTGGCTTTTGCAATGCTGAATCCGATGCCTATTGTGACAGTTTCCAACCCAATAATATAAATAATGTTGATTTAAAGCATTTAACACCTGATTGACCAAAGAAGTAAAGAATCTTATAAGGTAGTATAGAAACTCATCAAAGGGGTAATACTCTACCCCTTGGGTCCTAAAAATTTTATTTGATTCTGAGGTAAACAATAACGTCTACATTACTTCAGCTGAGATTGGGGTCTAGTTAATATTAGGGGCTATTCTTATGGAAAAACAAAGAGGCCATCTCATTAGGCATACTGAAGTTGAACCTTTTCACAAGCTAAAGTTAAAGAATGGCAATGAAGCAAACGAGAACAGAACACAGAATGTAATAACAGCCTTATAAAATAAAACAAAGAGTTGCACACCATTCTTTGCACAGACAAGATATCAAGCAAGAGGTGTTCAGTGATAAAGATTCGGCTTTTAAGCACATTTCTGGGTCAGCTAAGGAAGAATGCCATAGTCATTGTCGGGAATCGCAGCATTGAATGTTCAAGGGCATTCCAGACTCACTATAAACGTATATAGCCATGGAAACAAACTATGCGAAAAGTAGTTAGTTCAATTACTATGGAAACAGAGCTAAAGCAAACAGAAGTTTGTCATTAATTCTCAAAATATACTGAGCATAAATTAACATATTACATAACCACAGTCTTGGATCTGTAGCATTTTGAATTGCTTTATGCAAAGCTGTACTCTCTGCCATAATTACAGTATGAATGCTATATTTAAAGGGACATCCAGGCATATAGAAAAAGCTACATTTATCTTTCAGCCTACAGACTCGATCCATCATTGTCTGGCAAGCTACAATGATCTATCAGCTCCAAAATTGAAGGTGAAGGTGCGTTGCCATCTGGCCCCCAACTTATGTGCAGAGACAGCATTTCACCCCTTTCACTCCTGCCTCTTTGCCTTGTAATGTGCATTGTATATTGGGGGGGGGAATCCTATAAAAAGATGCACATCTGTATGAACATTGAGCGCTGATAGCATTTCAGCAGTGGATGTGTGCATGATATGCACTCGGCTTTACTATCAATGAGGGAACCTGCTCCCTAGTAAATGGCAGCAGTGCTATCACTGCAGCTCACACAACTGTGATCAAACCTGTGGGCGGGGAGGTAGGAGTAGTTTTATTTTTTACATTCCTTGGGTAAAGGTCTTAAAAATAAATCTGTCATTGAATGTGTAGATCTAGTACATAAGTAATTAACTGCTGGATCCAAAAAATGAATTAAAAATGATGGTCATTATGGTACAGAACCCCAGAAAACCTAAAAAAATTACCCCTCAGTGTCTATGTAGAGGTATGGAACAGAAGAGGGCACATCAATACACATTTTCTGGAATAACACAAGGATACAGCAATTCTGGCTGGGGGTACACAACTTTTTCAGTGCAATCATAACACCTGCCAAAATGAATAAACTTACATTTCAAATCAAGCCCAATGATTGGACTCTGCGATCACATGGTCTGCAGGCCTGATTATGTGGGGCTTGATTGGTACCACTGACCTCACTTCAAGGAGACTTAACTATACAAGAGGATTACAGATTTGAGCAACCTATATGCATGACTGCTAACACAATATAAACTCTCTATAATTCCCAAAAACTTTCTGCCCAATTCCCCATGTAGGTCCAAAAATAGCACTACGAGGCCGAAGACTGAATTCCCTACTTAGGTCCAAAAACTAGCACTGTGAAGAATGGATCAAATGATGGTGTCCATTGGGCAAAGGATCAGGATTGCTTAATGTGTTGTTTTTCTTTATATCTGTAAATCAGTCTATGCAAATGTTTAACCTGCTCTTGTTCATTGACTGAATTGTATGACTTATGCTATGCTGTGCATGCCTTCCAAAAACTTAAACTGGACAACAGCCTGGCACAGTTGGAAAAGAAAGGTAGCAGCCATTTCGGAGTTTCCTCTCCCAACATATCAGCCATGTTGCTGCCTGGATTCAGCTGACAGACATAACTGTCAGTGTACAGTAATACTAAGCCCAGCAGAACTTCCTTCCTGCAAATGCATAAGCCGCCATTTTGTTTCTAATATTTACTACAGCAGCAGTTATAATGGTAAATGAATTTTTATGTGCAGCAATCTAAACTGCCCTGGGAAGAGATGCATATGAGCACGGTTTGTTGTGTTGTTCTGGTTTAAATAATTTTTGACTGTTGGTCCACATTAATAAAAAGGTTTTTTTAACAAAAAAAGAAATCTGTCTGACATTATTCTGCAGGAGTAAGCATCTATGAATAAGGAGTCCAACTCTAAGAAATTTTGTGAAGACTGGAGAATCTGTTTTCAAGGAGCCATCACCTGCCCACTAACCTAGTGTTGATTTTCAAAAGGTGTGAATAGGATTTGAGCAATAAATCATGTAATCCAAGGTTGGGGGGTTCTGTTCCTGGAATATTACTGGAATATGACTTTGAAAATAATTTCCATTAATTTTTTTTCCATAGTATCTGCAGGCTTCTCTGTTCTACACAGTGACAAGAGCTTCTACTTCATGGTCAGATGCATTGTTCATAGCCAATAGAAGCACTTATGACATGGGGGGGGGGGTTGGTAAACTATGGATTCCATCCCCAAAGCCATTGCTGATTTATGATCCAATAGTACTGGATTTGGATTGCTACAGGCATTATTTGGTTGCTAGTTTTAGCCTGGGTCTTCTCACTGGGTTGAGTATTCTCACTCTCTCCTGCACATCCAGATGCCTGTTGCCCCCCCCCCCCCAGTGGCTGTTCTTATAGTAAACCACAACTTCCCCAAATACATCGGCTATTTCTCTTACACTGGTTTTGGTATAGTGAAATCTATAGAGCGCTAAATAATGTGGGAATGTGGAGCTGTTGCAGCTGTCACTGTGGAAGTATTTGCCTGATTTAGTGGCTTAGTTTAAACTGTGAGCATCACAAATTAGGATGATGTTCATACAGGGTAATGACCGATCTTTACTAGACCTTCACTGACCATCATTGTTCTGTTTATTAGACCACGTCATTAGATTATTAAAAGCCTTCATATTGCTTCTTACAAGGAAGGTATGTCAAAGATATGCAGAAAGTCACAACAATCTTAGATCAGATCATTAGCCCGACTTCATACTACTTGAAAAGGTAGATGTTTGGTTGCTATGGTTACTGCAAGCAACTGCATAACTGCCAATAGTCAATGACACTGAGCACTGATCTGTTTTTCTATGAAATGTTCCACCCATTCTTCATACTAAAGTGGGTCTCTACAGGAACTTTTCCTTGAAACCCTTTGGATATGGGCATCTGTATTATATCTAAGGGAGTCTCTCACTAGAGTTAGGAACATACATATTTAAAGCTTGTGCCAGGTGCCTCATTTTCCAGAATGTTCCTAACATGTTCTAATGTGAGTTTTAGAGCATACATTTTTGAAGGTTGCAAGAGCCCAGAACTTATATAGGGAATGAAACTAGTTTGTACCAGTGTTGTGGATCTGGAGTAAAAGTACTGTTCAGGAGTGAGTAAAAAGAAGTTAGTACTGAGTGCCCAAAATGATGCAGAAAAGCAGACTAGACATCTGCCCTAGAAGTCTGTATAGTTAGATAAAGGCCCAGACATCAAGGAAAATAGAAAGGGATATGTTGTGACCAACTTCATGCCAGAAAAGTGGACCAGGCCTGAGTCAGTTGGAACAGTGTAACCCATGAATGAGTGTACTGGAATCATATGTACCTAAATTAGAACTGCAAAACAGTGATTGTGGAATACTTGATCTTCAATAAAGTACCAAAAGTGATTTTTCAAATACTGGGTTGTACCAGTTTGTACTCCTGTAGAGACCGTCAGCATCCCAACCCATATTAGAACCCACTTCTTAGGACCCAGAAGACCCCACTCCGCACATGCAAAATTGAAAAATCCAGCTCCTACTGTTGGTTCCCAGGGCCACGGGTGGAAAAAAAATGTAACATTTAATTACTATATTAAAAACATCCTCTGGACACATCATTTCACAAAGCTTTCCAATGGTGCATTTTGGGGAAGTATAATACCCCTTCATGATGTGAATAGAGCCACTCCCCGCATGCCTGGCATTAACTCCTAAGGCTTATGTGTGCTACATAGTTCCTCTCAATAAATTCTGGTGACAGGATCATTCCACGGATATGGTCGAATGGTTATTGTAGGAAAACAATTTTTAGAAAAGCTATATTTTTGCAAAAAATGCCCTTTTTGAAATTCTAAAAATTGCCCTTGAAGAACATGTTCTAGACTAGCTTAATTTAGGCTTAATATTTTAACTGTGAGAAAAAAATGCAGTTTTGTCCTAGACTCATACAAGTTGTACTATTGTAAGCTCATTTTAGGAACTGTGCCATTGTCTATGGTCACAAAGTCCTGACAGCTCAGAAACCCCCCAACCCTTGAGCTGGCTTGGAAGCACAGATGAATCTCTGCAAATCCTTAACAAGTAATCTGTATCAGGTGTCCAGATCACCAAAACCATAATACTTAGCATTTAATATTTCCATTAAAAACATGCATGTCCTGTGTGAGGTGTAGTCTCATCTCGTCCCCCTCAAAAGGTGATGCGTTTCGGGGTAAGATACCCCTTAATCATGACTTGGGTATCTTACCCCGAAACGCGTCACCTTTTGAGGGGGAAGAGATGAGACTACACCTCACACAGGACATGTATGTTTTTAATGGGAATATTAAATGTTAAGTTTTATGGTTTTGGTGAGCTGGACACCTGATACAGATCCATTGTCTATGGTGCCATACATAGAATTTCAGATACATATGTACTTATCCTTTCTAGAACTCCCTTTCATTGGGGTATATTGTTCTTTTAGAAAGCTCATGGTGACTACTTAATTCTTTCAGCCACTGTCAGGTCAACAGTACGAAATATCTGTGAAAGGTGAGGACTGTCTTGGAAGTGCACATTGAAACATTGATTGGCAGCTTCAGTTTGGGATTGCCCCAGAAAAAAGCTAATACATCTGGACTAATAGTGCTTACACTACTGTAAGCAAGAGGAGTTGCATCCTAATTCCAGAGTACTGGAGTTGCTGGCAACTATTATAGATGCTTAAACCACTGTCTGTAAGGATACAGAAAAACTGCTGAGAGGAACTATATGCCAGATGAATAACTCCTTCTGTTAAATGGCCTGAGTGCTCGGTGTTAGCGGTGGTGAATTAAATGTTAATAACTGGCTATAGCAGCATGCAAACATTGAATAACTTTGTGAACTTTTTATAATGACTTTTTCAACAGAACATTTATTGCTCCATGCTTATGTATACTTTATGTGTATTTGAACCCAGTACTACAGGGCTTTTTTGCATGAACTTGAACATACACACATTTTTAAAGATCTTTTTATATTTTTGAAATATTTTCCTAGTGCAGTATCTTGTGTTTTTAGTACTAAATATTGTATTCCTATTTAATGCAGTTATTACTAATTAGGTAGAATAATTAATGAAATTCACATCTCTTGAACTTCTAAAAAGTGGGCCTTCTGCTGGTATAGTTCATCCACCCTCAGGTTTTCCATGATTCACATGTTGTGAATGGCATCTGAATTCAGTTTTAGTTGTCAAGAGAGGTTATCTGAGGTATCGTTGAATTTTTTGAAACAGTATGATCATTCTGACTTGACCTTTCACATAACCAGGACATTTATGTCTGCAGACTTAAACTGGACCAACAACCTGGAGCACTTGGAAAAGAAAGGTAGCGGCCATTTCAGAGCTTCCTCTGCCTACTGACATAACTGAAACGCATAGTAACAGGAAGCCCTGCAAGCCCATGAGCAGCCATCTTGTTTTTAAAATGTACCCCAGCAGGCGTTAGAAAAAGGTAAATTATTTTTTATGCTAAATTGCCCTGGAATGGATGCATATGAGCACTGTGCGCTGTGTTGGTCTGATTGAATTCATTTTTCATGTTGGTCTACTTTAATGCTCGCTGGATCTTTCAGGGTTTGCCCCATTCAAAATTTCTGAGACCGTTGTATGAACATCCCATCTGAACAGCAGTTCAGAAATGTTAGCCTAATACCCCCAACCTTACAATAGTCAAATGGTTTAAATCTGAAACAGGTGTAAAAAAATGCACCTGGAGTAGAAAATTAAAGAGAAGTGATCTATTTACTTTGAAAACTCAGAAAAAGTGTGAAGCGCACTGGTGCTAAATTGAATAAAGTGATCTGTAGTGCACTGGATAACTACCAGCAGCATAATTCAATAAAACGACTGTTAAAGATACTATAGAATCATTACATAGGTGTTGGCACCAGATATTATAAGGACGCATGCAATTAGTCGGCAGCAGCATCAGCCATTATGACTAATTCCACCTACTACTTCATTAAGAAGGTAACGTGACATGTGCTATTTGCCTCTACCCATATTAACTGGACTGATTTCATTAACAAATTATGTATAATGAAATATTAATGGGAATTTCCACCTGGAAATAATGTCTAGCTATATCACAAGCAGCAAATATGTAATATAGTGGATTACAATGGATGTTTCTACTACCGCATTATGTTTTAAGTATTAGTTTACCTGTCTGGGCCATCCCTGTTTATGACAGGTAAGCCTGACCCTCTGTGTCAGATTACTACTAGCTAGCTGATTCAGAAATACAAATAAACATATTGAGGCTGTTTTATGAAGAGGTAAAGACTCTCTGTGGTGCCCTGGATTTCATAACATCAGACACGTAGCATGTGTAGTTATGTGCATCTACAACATACTGTAGCCCCCGTGCGCATTTTCTTCACTTGACTGCATCAGGAATTCCCTACGGGTCAGATTTACCCAACACTACATCCACATGCTGGCACGTGCATCTCATCGCCTATTAGAATACATTCAAACATATTTTTTATCATTTTTTTGTTATCACAGGTATTTGAGCATACCAATTTTACATGGTTGGGTGGTTTTCTCCATTTCAATACTGTACCTGTCTCCTGAGCCAGCCTGTTGGAAGAAGCAGCATTAAAGTCTTAATGTAACCCAGAATGGGGCGGTTACAAATAAAACTCTTACATTGCCCGTCATCCAGCACTGAAACTGCTCCTGCGGTGGCCACACAGGCAGTGCACAAGGCCACTTCCCTTGTTCTGTGTGCATGCCTATTTGCCCACTCAAGTGAATGCGTGGGCCGGGCCACATAAAGAACAGGGGAGGCTACTCTGTGCAGCACATCCAAGATTGCTGCAGCCAGCGCTGGAATAGCTGACAATCTACCTTGTATCCTGGGCCGGGTAAGGGTTTTTTTCACTGTAACTTCCCTGCCCTGCCTCAATGCAGGACAAAGAAACAAGCTTGGAACTTTATTCTTGGAGTATTTTTTGTGAACACTTTATATTCCTTTTTTATTACAGTACCTCTGTCTATGAATCTGATCCTCTGAAACAACAGCACATAAACCATCCACTGCATAGCTGCTATGTGTGTTTCTTTTAAATGAATAAATCGCTCTCACTGCATAATGAGTAAAGATCAATTATTGAATAGGCACATTGATTACGAATTCTTATATATCGGATCAGTTTGTCAGTAGATCCGGGATACCTTTCTATGTGTGCTACTCTAATAAACATGAAGAGCAGTGGCTGATGCTATCAATGACGTGGACTGTTCATTAACATTTCCAAGGCTTGTATGCTTTACAGTGTGTTTTCACGCTCCATTAGGTATGATTAAATAATTGCTTTTCTATTGTATTATGTAAAGTAGAAGTGGAGTTGTTTCTCAGGAAGATAAATCGTGAGCTTTTACGCCGCTCCATGACCTCTAATGAAGCCTCTGTGAAAAATGAATTGAAGGTTCCGTTCACACCTCAGCGCCGGGAAGAGGGGGCAGAAAGAGCCCCTGGGCCTCAGTGCAAATACATTTCCACCTACACCATGCTGACAGAGGGACGCGCTACAGCCAGGTGAGCTGACAATAATTTGTAGTGATGTTTCTGGCTGGCCTGTAAAGCTGTCTATCAGAAGCATGTGCAAATGTGAAGCAGGTAGAAAAATCATTCCGGGTGACTGTATAATAGAATAATAGCACTGCATGCCTCCATCGCTATTAGCTGGATGGGCTGTAAAACTCATTGTTGGAAAATCTAAAATCTAAAATCACAGTGGTCTTAAAAAGCTTAAATAGAACACGCATTTGAACATGAACACAGGCCCAGCTCCAAGTTTATGTTGGCCCTCGGGCAAGAGTCTTAGGGCTCCATAATGGTGTGTTATATCACATAACATATCACATCATGGCACCCATCATTGTCATTGCCACTGATTGCTCCTAATCTGCTGTTGATTGCAGTCCAGTCAACACTGCCTTTTGCACTGCCACCAATGCTTGTGTATGCTCCACCTCTACTGCCGGTCATCCTATGGTCCTCACCATCTTCTCCACTGCTGCTTAAGTGTTCACTGCTACTACTGTGATCTGGTCCTCATCCTCTTCTAAACTTTTTCATTTATTCCTCTCCATTTTTTACCACCTACTCCATTGCTGGTGTTAGTCCTCTGTTCCTGACACACCCAAAAACACCCAGCTGAGCAGCCCATCAACCCGCTTCACCCGTGAACCTTAGTGGCGGCAGCGGAGCAGCAGTGGCCTTAAAATTTGGCCCCAGCTGGGGCTACAAAAAGATGGCAGCCAGCTCCCATGAGTGAGGACACTTCTAGTATCTGCACTGCCACCTGGCACTAGAAGTGTCCTCACTCATGGGAGCTGGTGGCCACCTTTCTGTAGCCCCGGCTGGGGCCAAATTTGAATGCTGCTGCCACTTTGCCGCTGCTGCCATTGAAGGGAAGAGGATCGTGGGCTTAGGTGAGTTACAGCAGCATGCTTACTGCTGCACACTCTGCACCCCCCCCACCACAGAAAGCCCCCAAAGTTAGAGTCCTCATTGCTTTCAATAGGGACCGGCTTCAGGTTCAATTTCCTTAAAGTTTGGTCAAACACCTACTAAAGGGGATAGTCATTGATCTATGATTGTAAAGGAATTCTCAGCCTGTTAGAGAGCTCCATAAGGACCACACAACTATAAACCAAATAAATTGGTGTGAATGGGACATGTCAACAAAAACAGCCTTTTTTGCACTAATCATTTGAATTGTCATATACCATAAAAAGTTTGATGTATTTCTGGAGCTGGGGAGTTCTACATATCATATTAAATATCTCATAGAGGTTGTGAAAATCTCTGCCTCTTTGGTAAAAATAATAATAGCAAATAATAAATCAGTTGTGATCAAATATGGATGTCAGAGCAATGCTCATACATTCTTATTGAGATACGTGGTTCCACCTCCAGCACAGCTCCTTACCAGAAAATGTTGGCTATGTCTTTAAATAGCCTGCAAGCGCTTAAAAGGTATATATTCTTTTATTGTCAACCATAGGATATAATTTCCTGCCTTTCAATCTATATCCTCTATGTTATGTTCTTTCATTAGACTTAAATTTAGAGATGAGAATTGATCTGTGCTAAAACAGAAAGCCTGTGGCCCTTCATAACATAAAACCGTTTAACCAGGTCAAAGTCCCAGAAGGACCCGGTGGAATGCACGAAAGCGACGTCATCTACACACATGCACCATGCTGGCAATGCTCCATCTTTGGTGGCATTTTTACATCTGTAGCTGCTGTGGTAAAGGTGTTAGAGGCAGACAGATTGAAGTATGGGACACCGCCTTGTTACTTCCACCATGGACGCTGTTCTCTACACAAGCTTACATGATATAGTAGTTTGTAAGTATAACTTATGTTTTTTAAGCTTTTTGATTGGATTAAACAGTTTTACACTATGAAGAATGACTGGCTTTCTGTTTTATCTGAGGTTCATTGCAATCTCTAAGTCTAAAGAAAGATAACATAGAGGATATTGTTTGGAAGAAATGGAATTATCTCATGTGGCTGGCATTAGGGGAACACAAACTTATTAAGCATTCACAGGGGCTATATTAAGATTTTCGGATAAGCAGCTGTGCTGGTGGCGGGACCACGTATAATCTCAATAAGGATATCATGCTGGCTGTATAAAGTGCTGTACTTTTAATTTTCTATAGACATTTGTTTTTTATTTATATAGGTATTGCTCTGACATCCACATTTGATCACAATTATCTATTTTAACATAACTTTAAATTGTTATTGTTGTGAGCATAAGGGAAAGGTTTTACATTGTTTAGTGTTCTCTACATAGTGTGTTATATCACTCCTTTCTTTTTATATCAATTACCAATCAAGTACTGATTTAGCAGTTGAAGGGTGAAGAGGGTTAAGTTGAAGCAGGGTGAAGACCTTCCATTTGCAATACTCAACAAAGCTCTCCCACATAAAGCAGGAGCTTTCCTCTCCACAGTTTAAAGGTAACTCTTTTAATATTCAAGCTGCAACAACATTAACCCTTTCAGTGCCAAGCACGTAGATTCTACCTTGCTCGCTTCCACTCCACTTAAGTGCCAAGCACATAGAATTTACGTGCTTGACTTTCCCCCCGCTACAGTAAAAGTAAAATAACAAAAACACTCGCCTGACCCCTTGTTCGATCCGGCCGGGTCTCCTCTTCATCTGGGGGGGGACTTCGATCCCCCACCCAGGCCCCCCCGGGTGCAGGGGAGGGCCCGGAATAGCCACCCCTCCCCTTCAGCAGCCGCCGAAATACATGTAAAAAAAATAATAATAATAAAAATGACTTACCTCAATTTTTGAACGCTCCCGCCGGGTCTCCTCTTCACCAGGAGGGCCTCCGATCATCCCCCCTGACTCTCCAGCTTCAGAAGAGGGCCTCTCCCTGTCCTCCTCGACGGGCGCCGCCATCTTGCCACTAATCCCCGCCCCTTTGGGGGTGGGGTTTATGACGTTATGCCTCGGGGGTGTCGTCCTGACTCCGGCTGTCATTTCTATCACTTGTCATCGCTGGCCACAGGAGGAGGGAGGCAGGTGATGATCTGATCACCTGCCTCCCCCCTCCAATGGCCAGCGATGACACCACATGTAATCAGAGCTGCGAGGGACACAGGAGCTGACGATCAGAAGTGAGTAAAGTAAAAAAAAAGTTTTTATTATTTAATAAAGTCATTTTTTTATTCTGTGTGTTTTTTTTTTTTTTTTACCGTTAACCCCTTGTGAACTGGTAAGGGGTCCATGAGACCCCTATACCAGTTCACAAGGCTGGGGGATGGCAAGTCACCTGCGACTAGCGGGTGACTTGCCATTAACCCCCGGCACCCCCATTACCTGCTTCCCCAAAGCCCAGGGGGGGCAGAAGAGCCATGGGCTATGCAGGCTTGTAGGCTGCAGGGCCAGGGGCAACAAAAGCTGGCCCCTGCGCCCTGTTCCTACAAGCCCTGCATAGCTGGTCCCGGGCTGGTTACTTCGGGTAAGGGGGACCCCATGTCATTTTTGGGGGGTATTTTTAAGGGTTTTCAGCCCTTAAAAATCCCCAAAAAATGCCCCCCCCCTATGTAATTTTTTTTCTCGATTTAACCCTTTGTAGTGTGGATGGTAGTTGTATTTTATTTGTAAATGTTAAAAAGTACTTGTTTCAGTTTGGGGGGGGTCTCCTGGGCAGAAACAGGGGGCTACCGATAAAGATGTGGTACCGTTCTAATCGGTAGAAATGGGGCTTTCACATGCAATATGGTTTTCTTTAATAAAATACATTTTTTATTTAAAATAAAGGAGGCAATTTTCTAAAAAAAATGTTATTTTATTTATTTATTTTTTTTAACTTAATAATAATATTGTAAAAAACAGAATAAAATTTACAAACAAGACATTTCATGTTAAAGCCTAAACTCTGAAAATTCGTGCAAAATGGTCTGGCAACAAAGGGTGACAAAAACTCCAGGTAGGCTGGCAGCGAAAGGGTTAAAGTTGACCAAATCCCAGGATTTTGACTATCCTGTGTTTTGGTCTTTGCCCCCAGGGCACATTGATTGGAGGTGGCCCGATGTGTGATACCCCCAGGTAGCCTGATCACACTTACCCTTCTGGTCCTACGGTGTATTCGCAGCCCTCTCATTCAATCAGCGCACTTGGATCCGCTCGAGCCCCTTCGTCCAGAAGCTCATCTACTGTGAGCGGATCCGAGCGCGCTGGTGGCCGCGTCCCCCCCTACCCTTTAACAGGGAGCATGCCCATGTAGGCCATTCACAAATACCTGCCACAGGGATGTGCCCGCTGCTTGTGCATGCGAACAAGGCTTTCGGGTGAGTTTTCAGGTGACCTGGGGGATTTCACACAGCACCCTGATCGGGGTGCCCCAGGGTGGAAAGGGGGAATGTAAAGTTTTTATCTTTACATTTGATATTTTAAATATCAAATGTAAAGATAAAAACTTTGTAAAAACAAAAATAGAGGCCAACATTTCTCAGTTAAAGCCTGGGTTTATCAAGACCAATACAAGGAAACATGGTCCACAATTTGGAGTAACTTGCAGGATCAATCATTCTGGAATTCAGATATATATATATATATATATATATATATATTTTTTTTTTTTTCTTTACAATATGTCCCATGCATAACCCTTCAGTCTGTTTATCCTGAAGTTTCCACCAAACTGTATTTACCAAAGCAAACTTGGTCCACCTGGCTTTTTCTGCCCGTGCTAGCATAATTTACCAATGCAAAACTTTTTGTGCTATTATGGTTTTCTAATCTAGGACATCAAGCAGAGCTGAAAAAATATAACATTTGATTGACGGTATCTCAAATAGGAGTTTTCATTGCCTTTTATTTAAAATGAAAACATCAAGACCACTGACATGTCTTCTTACACCCCAGGGACATGTATGCTGCAATCTTGATCATGTTACAGGGCATTATCTGTGCTGTTGACTTGTAAACCAAAAAGAAATGTCACTGTGGCACTGCGCTAGCTTTTGCCATTCATTTTTATTTGAAAGACAAGCGCATAAATATGCAAGGCCACTATTTTCTGCCAGTTTACACCACAAATTAAATTTGTACAACAGCCACAACATTGAAAACAATAACAGCAACCACCAAATGGTGACTGTTGCTGTTGGATGGTGTTTGGAAACCCTAGGAACATCTTCTATTATAGTGGAACTATACAACATTGCATGCTATCCCTGAAACTAAACAAATGATGAGTTAATCCCACTTGTCTTCAAGACCACATCTGGCTGGTATTAAAGTATGGAACACAAGGCAATAAAAATATTTTTAAAACCAGCATACAACTGGTCTCATAGCATCCTAATGATGTGAAAATGTAACTGGCCTTATGGCATCCTAATGATGCAAATAGGTATGGCATTGGCTTAAAAATCTTTCACAAAACCAGACTAATTTAAAAAAGCTAAATTATATGCTGCTTATATATATTCAAAATGTGATACATCTGAAAATGTGTAGGCCTTCTTATGTTTCAGGCTTGGCTGTAGAGAAGAACATGGAGTGCTATATTTTATATATAATAAAATTATGAGATGGGCATAATACTGGCAGCCAATGTCTAGACGGGGATTTTGTTGGCATCTCTGCTAAGCTTAAGTTCTCTGTAACACTGTAGCTAAAGCATTGTAGGAACCTGTCATGGGGAGGGTGGGTATGGCCAACTCAATGGTACTGAAGTTTTAGAATTGTAGGAACAGATAATACGGCACAGCCATGAATCTGAGGCTATACTGTAGCATTGGTGGCAGAACATTGGCTGAGTACATTGGGGTACACTTCTTGGCTGGGGAGTACATTGGGGCCAGGTAAAGGGGGCTGAGAGTAAAAAAAAAAAACAACAGCCCAACCAGAACCAAAGCAGGTGGCAAGCCCAGCTTCTGTAGCTGCATCTTACTTGGTCATCAGATCCAGGAGGTTTGAAGCTTTTCCGAGCAGCCAGCTTTGAGTAAAGCAGAAACAGTTTAGCTGCCAGAGATTAACTTCACAGCAATGTAAATAAAAAAATAATAAGAAGAAAGCAGAGGATTACTCATGTCTCACCAAACCTTTCAAGACTTCCTAGAGTTAGGCATTAAACTACTTGAAATCGGCTATGAAGGGAAAAAAGCCCTTCACAGAAGCAACAGTACATGTTTTTCATAAACTTTATTCATATTTTTATATCAGGTCAAAACATAGTTGATGCCAGCTATGAGAAGAATTTCAGACAATGCAGCTTTACTATTCTCCAAATAAAATGTTGGTCTTGAGCATACTTATGTATTTTTATATCTATCTTTGTGTTTGGAAATGGCTCTGGGTACATATGGAGATAAATATTAAACATGCCAGTCTCTGAAAAGCAACAGCGTGACAACTTGAGACACTGTGGAGTGAATGAGACTAAACTAAATGAAATGGCACAAGTACCGGGCACACTTTGCAGTGGCCACTTGCTAGATTTTGTTAAACATTTGACAGAGAGTAATTGCTCATGACAGATTGTATGATCAACTGTTCGTGAAAACATAAAAATCTGCATATTGGCACTTGATTCATTTAGAACCAAATTTTAAATAAAACGAATATTTAGCCATTTAATGTCTTTAAAATTAGAGAAAAAAAATACAAGATCTTAGAATCAACCCAAAGATCAAACAATATACAAAAATTGCACTATTAAACTCCAGTAATTGACAGTAAATGTAGGTATCGTGATTATTAAGAATAACGTGCAAATGCCACCTAAACTTTCATAAACAATTTCATTTTTAATCCTTAGCTATTAAAGTGAACCTAAAAAAATGACTTAAGGTCTACTTAAATCCCATCTGTAAAATGTCTGCACATTACAGACAAGGAACGAATACACCAGGAACCATTGCATGCTGCAGTGCTGCACACCACATTTTTATGCTGCCCCTTTATGTGTTTCCCCGAATGATAGGAGAGCCAAAGGTTTTCAGTGGTATAGAAGTCAGGGCTTTATGTGGCCCAGTAAAGCTCTGTAAACCCAAACTTACCCAACTTGTAAAGCACCCCAGTCCTATGCTACTAGATTCTCTGTCCACCACAAGTTCACATATTGCTGAGCCTCGCTCTAATGTGAGTTCCAGCCCGTGACATCCTGGGCCTGCCCATTAAAGCCACACAGCCTCTCCAAGATGTCCACGCCCATGGAAAGAGATGCTGAGTGGAATGCCACTGGATCGCGGGTGAGGTTAGCTATTTTTCTATTTGTAACCCTCCCTATCCTGCCTCTGCATCAGGGAAGGGTGGTAGGGTGGGGAAAGGGTTTGTAGGACAATATTATAGTATAATAAAAAATCTATATTATAGTATAATATGCATAATATTATGCATCTGCTCATGTATGGTCTATTATCCAGTAATCTGTAAGAAAGCACTATTTGTGTTATTGTCTTAATATGGTTATAACACATTTATACACTTGATAAACAAGCTTGGCTCATTGCCATTGCTCACAATAAAGTGGATCTAAAAGTTAATTTCCTTACATAAACTACATCTATTCTCCTAAAATAACATCACTGACATGGGCTAGCAGGTTAAAGAGAGATTATGAATGAGCAAGCAATTTAAATGTTTTCACTTATATGAATTTAAGTTTTACTGTTGTATATACACCCCTCTGGCCCAGATATATAACATGGCTGGATAGTCATCTCACTAGTGTTGTATGCTGTAATGAGGGGGGTTGAGTACTACTTTATGGTGCCCATAGGCAATGAACCAAAACAGATTCATCAAGAGTCTAAATGTGTTGTAACCAGATTAAGATAAAAAAAATGCATTTTTACACATGAAAGGCTAATAAAGAGAATATTTTTTATTGGAACAATGTCATGTACTTTCAACTCGTTACAATAGAAGTAATAATGTTATATTCTGCAATGTAAACAACACATAAATAGAAATACATGTTGAATGAAAAAAAAATATGTCTAGAGGAAAGAAGGGGCTGCACTTTACTTTATTTACTTTAATTGTTAAAAGCATAGCAGCGCAAGAAATTCTTTATTTCACTGTAACCTCTTCCCCTTATTGTCGTGATCATTTGTATTAGTAAAAGGATACTATTGCCTCATATTGGCACTTTATTGCACTTTAGCACTTGATATTTATCAAGTATGAGGGAGATTTATTCATTGACACATATTAGCACAGCGTTTTTTTTAACAATATAGACACTCCATTTATATGTAAACAAAAAATAAAAAATGATCTGTTTGTCTGGTTTAGATGTACAGTATGTGGATGTTTTTAAAATAAATAAGGAGTTCATGATATTTTTGAGGACATGATGTTGTTGGTTGGTGCCAGTGACTTAGTGTCACTCATTTTGGATGGCAGGGTCCGAACAATAGTACAGTGCATTTGAATGTGTGACACTCATAGGCACAACCTTATCATTTGATTATTTATTTTTGGATTTATTCTGAGTGGTGCAGGGGCACTGAAAGTAGTGTATAGAGGAAAGAATGAGCTGGGATTTTCTAGTATAAACAGCGTGTGTAAGGGTTTATAGAACACTGGACACATTTAAGAAATGGTACTGAAAATGTATACTTGTAGGGGTAGATACCGGGGTGAGAATGCTCTCCCCCACAACCGTGATGCTGATGCTATAGCATTGCAGGTGTGGAATGTGGGTGAGTCTCTTAACTGGGGTGGTACAGTGAAATCAGGTAAGGGGGGGAGGGTTGGGACTAAGACTTGGGAGGCAGGGAGTGTAGGACTGATGGAAGTAGAATGGGTAAATTCCAGCTCAGGCTTTGCCCAGCCCAACCATCCTCAAAGCAGTGCGACCAACTGAGAATTCACTCAATGGCCAGTTGACCAAGACCGGCTCCCACCTAAAACAAACCTTACACATAGCAATATTTTCTAACCTAACTGAACTCTAGTTATTCAGTTTGAATGAACAACAATCAACTGAAAAATACAGTAATTATTTGCCAAAAAGCATCACCATCACTCCCAGCCCAAAATGGAATCAGCTTCTCCAAACGATTCCAAAATGCTTCATATAGAATAGCTGAACATTATGCTTCTTTAAACCTGGTTACTAAACTCTAGCACTCAATTTAACTGTTTGAACAAAGCTACAAAACACACCATGACACAATGATTAACATTATACAAAACACTAATCAGCTCTATTAAATCACTCTTAGTCACCCTGAAAGAAGTAACCAGTTTACAATCTGCATTATAGTTCTTAAAAAAAAAGCCATTTTCCTTTACATTTACTTCCACCTCCAGCATTAAAACCAACAGCGAAAAGGAAATAGACTTGGTGCACATACCAGAACCTCTCTTGGTAACGACCTTCAAGCTTTGTGTCAGGGTAGCATAAAACAGGATCAAATGTGGAATCGGAGCTTTCATTTTGCAGCTAGAAAATCCAGATATCTAGTAGAAAAAAATACAACAAATTAGTATATTTGTTACCATGTATATTTGTTTTATGCAGGTAAAAAAAAGTTCTTGCTCAAGATGATATCACATATGTCATGAGATGACAAATAAATACAACAATATATCAGTATTAAAACCTTACTTCCAAAAAGCTAAAAAAACAGTTAACTCTATTTATGAAGCATCAGCGCCGCTGAGGTCTATTTTGCCTCAGTGGCACTCAGTGTGCGACTTAAGAAATAAAAAACAGGCTACGCTAGCCTAGCGTTTTATCTAACACTAGTGCCCAAAAGGTTGCATCACGGGCACTCTGGCTGAAGCAGCGCCCATTGAACCCAGCTGCTGTAGGTAAAAATCCCATAGAGCACAATGGGCAGAAATGTATTAAAGTGTTTTATGCTTATAATTAATATTACACTCATTTATTTGCACTAAACTTGCATTGTGTCTTGTCAATAATGGAAACGCAGAACCTATATATCACCAAATGTCAATTTTTTACAGAAAATTAGTTTTCGTGGCTACTTTTGGTTACAAATGGGTAATTTGGGCAACAACTAAACACACTGTAAAGATTGTCCCCTTTATCCCCAGCAGTGATTTCTTGTAACTGTAATGATGTAATACTGACCAGTGCTGGAAAAATAAAGCGCCAATCTTTAAAAAAAGGAAAAAATGTATAAATACGCTGTGCAGTGGCGAAAATACGGCATTACTAAGTCACACCCACTGGCGCTGGTATAATCAGCAGTCGGGCCAACAGGTGCTGACCGCCCAATATCTAGTGCAAAAATCAAAGCTACCGTAATTAGTTATCAGACTTCTAACGCCATTGTAGTTCACAGTGCAGCACCATAAAAGACAAAAATGCTGACTCTCCAAACTGGCACTATAGCCACCAGAAAGATGCTAAATGGTGCCCATCAAAAATAAGGCCTATAGTCACTCACCCTAGCTTTTCTTCTATCCAGTCCAAATTCAGGCCACAGCTCTGCTCTTTGCAGAGGGTGGCCAAAATAAAACAAACATTTGGAAGGGAGAGACTATATAACGAGATTGCACAAGAACATATCATCCTTTGCCTCTTTCCAGTAGCTTACTGCAAAGTTCTTGGTCAGCAAGAAAATATGCAAGATGTTCAGTTTTTCTAGAATGAAACCATGCAGAAGACTTAAGTTAAATTGAAAGGCAGAGAGACCCACACTGACATGCATACTGTGAAAATGAGTTGCTCACACTTTGATACAGGAATAGGGTTGGTTTAGACCTTATCAGAAGGTGGTCTAACTAAGGATAAAACTAGGGTTGTGGCCATATAACCAGGGATATAATTAAGCAACTACACCCTGATGATAAAGGCAACTGGGTGTTCAGGTGTATGTAGTAAGGTACTGTGTTATGCTTTCAATTTTTACTAAGCCTATTGATGCCCTAGCACAGTGGTCCCCAACCCTCCTCTGAAGAGCCACCAACTGGTCATGTTTTGTGAAACTCCACATAGCGTCTCGATAGCTCTGCTGTTGCACTAATTACTTCACCTGTGCATATGTGGGTAGATCTGAAAAATGACCTGTTGGTGGCTCTTTAGAGGGGGGTGGAGAACCATACCTCTCTTAACAACAATGAAGAAAAGTTCAGAAAGACTTGATTCTTATACTACATCTCCCTGGCCCTTTTCCCTATACACACCAGGTTTATCAATGTATCGAGGATGACATTTGTCCCGTCTGGTCCCATTCTTTCCC
Organism: Gastrophryne carolinensis; assembly: GCA_027917425.1. Lineage (NCBI taxonomy): Eukaryota > Metazoa > Chordata > Amphibia > Anura > Microhylidae > Gastrophryne > Gastrophryne carolinensis. The sequence continues at coordinate 404,417,362 of CM051236.1, forward strand.
CTTTTTTCACTTCTAATGTTCCTTTCTCTTATTTTGCCTATGTCTTCTTTCTTTCACACATTTTCCTTCTAATCTCTCTCGAAAATATGTTTGTTAAGTTTGATCAGTCCATAATCCCCCATGCCCTATTTTGCTGTATGTTTTGGTCATTTCTCTTACGAGTCGTATGTATTTTCTGTTTGCTGTGCTTTGCCATCCAATGTGTATTTGCTGCTTTTGCCTGCCTTTTCTTAATAAAGGTAGGTTATTTGTCTCAGTAACCCACATGAAATTTCAGTTTAATTCCAGCCAAGATATAGAGATATAATGACCCCTGTGGGGTCACAGACAACAGGAGTCAAAAGGGCCCATTCCTTTCCAACCTTATTATTCAAACTACCTAGGCTTGTTCCATTCCTACCTTATTTAACAAACCAATCCACGAATATTCATTATATGTATACATTTTAATATTTCACTATTGTTGTACTTTACTGTCAGAAAACAGAAGCGTAGAAATGAGAGCAGAATGGCTTTATATTACATACAGATTAAAGATGAGCCAGGGGCAGTAGTGAACTTTTTCACAATGTTAAAACAGCATGTAAAAGTAACTTGCGCTCTATTCGAGGACAGTAAATGAAACAGCTCACTTTCATTTTTATAAGACAGATCAACAGGAATGGGATTCCAATTTCCTCCCGATGGTATAAATGGTAAGACATCTCTGACATGGAAAGATGCCATGGTAAAAATAAATTACAATTGATGCTGTATGAGAAAAGAGATCTGAAGGCATATTAAACTAAGAGGGGTTATTACAAAATATCAAGAAAAATGAGGTCATCTGAAATTTGACATTTCATAATACACCATATGTTACAGTTACTTGCCACTCAAAGTTATAAATATGATAATATTTCCGTGGCCTCCAAAAATGGCTTCCTTTCTGAAGAAGGTAATTCAATAAATATAAATTACACTACCTGCGCAAATCTAATTTTCCATCACAGATGATTTATATCAATATTTGTGAGTTATAACCTACCATATCAAGTTTATATTCAAAGAAGGCAGCTTTATCCAAAGACAGTATCATTTTAACTCCTATACTGCTGCGGTCAAGTGTCAAAGTAAAACTGATCAATTCTCAAAAAACAGTAAACATAGTAAATACTTCAAAGTAGACTAAGGGGTTCAAAATACATACCCTGTTTCCCCGAAAATAATACATCCTCCGAAAATAAGGCCTAGTGCCTGCTTTCGGAGGATATCGTTATATAAGTCATCCCCCGAAAATTGTATTGTAACCGCTAGGGGGCGTAATGACGGGGCACGTAAGGGGGGAGGTGGAGGAGACGCACGCTGCCTGTCTTCTGTCAAGACATCCCCCGAAAATAAGGCCAAGTGCCATATTTCCGGGGAAAAATTAATATAAGACAGTGTCTTATTTACGGGGAAACAGGGGTATATTTTTTAAAGGCGGGTAACCTTTATGTAAGATACTCACACATCACAGAAGGCTGTGGATCAGCTGTTATCTCATTACATTGTAATAACAAGGCAGCTGTCATACAATGTAACACAGCTGGGAGATTCATTTGTTACATTGTAAACAGCAGTTACATGTCTGATTGTTACAGTGTAATACATCGCAGAGCTTGTCAGCTTTTAAAAACATAACAGCAGGATTCTGTCCTGCTTGTTACATTGTACAGCACAGAAGATCAGAGGTTGCATCTGTATACTTAGAGAATAAACCATCCTCTTGAGCAATGTCACTACAAGCCTAACAGCTAATTTGCTGCCGTTCTGAGCCCAGCCCAGGCTGTCATGTAATTGGACAAGTAAGCACATGTACCTTTCATATGCCAAGGACCATCGGCAACTGAATTAGTGTGTGGTAGCTGAAATATTGTAGCCTTCGTCTACAGTATAGTTGGTTACCAGAATAGTGTCTTAAGTTGAGTTCCCTAAGGAAAATAAGTTTTTAGGTTTCTAGTAGTGTCTAGAAAGATCCAAATGAAGGACTGGGCATGGCTTATCCAAACCTCAGGGGAACAAGGATATAAAAACCGAGGGATGGAAATTAAGTTAGGAAGGCAGGCAAGACAAAAAATGCAAAGGACGACCTAGCACAGCTAGCATGCTGACTGATCATGCAACTCCAGTAAAACTCCCATTGCTGCATCCCCCACCACCCTGGCATCCACACTGGGATACCCATTGGTTAAAGGTCTGGAAGAAGCTTTAGAATACCCTGTGACACTTTACTGTTTACCAAACCGGTATACCAAGTACTTCAAAGAGCAAATAGATACACCCTATTGGTTACCGATGAAATTGCAAATGCACTTGCAGTGGCTGTTACCACCACAGGAACAAAGAAGGATTGTTTTGCCAAAATTCAAGCTTCAAAGGGCATTTCAAGAGGACAGACACCTCAAATCGAAAAGCCCAGGGGATGAGGGTTAAAGTCTGTTTTTTACATTGAAAATACCAAAGCCTGGAAGCCTAGCCCTCCCAAGAATATTCAATCGATTTAAGATACATTTGAGAAAGAGAAATTTTACACAAAGCTTTCAAATTAGCAGTAGCAAGGAAAAACGTTATCTGGAAAGATGATAGGTCCATTTAGTATTTGCATTCCCTGTCACCAGACAAAGCAGTACTCAGACGCTTAACCTTTTAAATATTAGAGTGGGAATGCTTTACCTAGCCTTTATGTTGAAATGTAGCTTGGCCATACGTTCCTTTTACGTTCTTTTTCCAGAAACTCATACTCCAAATAGTCTTTTTAGCATAGTGGCACAAAGTATTTGATAAAAGCAAAGCAAAATTTGTACTACACCCCAAGTACTACACAAATTTGTGATGCAGTGTGGCCTATAGGCTCTTCATCACAACAATCCTATAATACATATAAAACATACTACTGAAAGTCTTGACTATGTGAGATCCACCCAGATTTCTCAGTACTATATATACTAAACTATATATGTGAATGCTCCCAACCATCCTCATTCCCACCACGTCAGCATGTTATTATTCTCAAGACCTGAGGCACTCTTGGGTGTGATTGAGGAAAACTTCAAGGTCAAGGTGAGTTATCTTTTTGAAAATAACTTGTAGCATGATTATTGTCAGCTAACTACACCCTATTAAATACTTAGTTATTAATAGAAAAGGGATTTTGGGGGTCTGTGGCAGACATTGCACAGGGGAACAGCAATGAGGATGCCCTTCGAGACTGTTATAATGTGGCTCCATACCCATAAGAAAGGAAGTGGGTGTGGTATCACTTTAGCAAACTTCATATAGACTACAGAGCTGGGACTATCAATATAGAACCTGGAGCATTCCAAATAGGTCACGTTGCTTTGGGGTACACTGGGCTGGGTGTAGTCCCTCAAGGCTGTGCTGTCATTACACTGTTGCTTCTAATACAACCCCACTCTAAATTCTCTGTCTGCCAAGTTTGCTTCTAGCCCCAGATTACCCTCCTAGCAAAGGCGTCCTAGCTCAAATTCTACTATAGCCTCAGCATCACAGCCTTGCATGAACATACCTACCACTGTCTCACAGAGACAGATTATGGGTGTTCATTGTATGGTGCAGTTCTTCCATAAGGCTCCCCTCACCATCAAACCCTTCTCCACATGCTTCCCAAGCCCTTACTGTCCTATCCCATAACTAGGGAAAGCCAAATTCAACAATCCTGTATTTACCATACCACCCTACATAACACACTCACATCCCCCTATATCAACAGTCAACACTTCGACTCAAGAGCTCACTGGGAACAAGTGAATGGTGTTTCGTAGGTGGTGGAAATTGCAGGGTGCGTGCTCCAGGTACCCTTTCTATAATCTTGCCCGTGTTATGTGCCCTGGATGATATGGTGCTGGGGTCCCCTGAGCTGTTGGGGCCTGAAGCAGGTGCTCCACTGCACCAATTATAATCTGGTCCTGCTGCCACAGTATCTGCGTCTACTAAAGCTTCAGTCAGCCATATCTATCCCTGCACATGCCTGTCCCTACAATGCTATATCCTCAGCTTTGGAATGGACTCATTGACCAGCTGAAAAGTAAACTGGTTATGCTCTGGGCTGGCTGGAGGGCCAAAAAAATGCCACCTGATATTGGCCCCAATCTGCCCCTGGTGGCACTTCAGTGAGAAAAGCAAATTTCCTGTTTAGAGACAACTGTTTATTTGTTTTTTATTTTATTTTGTTAGCAAAGCTAAAATTGAGTATTTTTAATGTTTAGAGGGCTGTAGAAGTCCAAGTTCCATTCTGCCTTGCTGGTGGTAGGCGTGAAAACATGTAGTGTTTTTGTCCAGTGGACAATTGGTGTTGGCCCACCAGGGTTTATACAGAAATAAGGTTAGTCAACCATGCTTTACGATCTGTTTTTCAAGGTTTGCACTCACCTTAATGAGAGACATACTAATATGCACAGACATACACTGCATGACAAATGGTGTACACAGCTGGAGTGTGAGTACCTGATCTCCTGAGGGATCCTCCAGAAGTAAAAGGAGATAAATGAGTTTCTATGAGTGTATGTATGTGCATTGTAATAGTTAAGTGTATTGTAGCAAGGCATCCATGCAGCATTGCTAGCCCTATTCAGTGAAGCTAATATAGTATATTAAGCTGCATAAATCTTTTTCAAGCTATAGACAACTCAAAGGCGGTCAGACTGACTGTTATATTCTTTCCTGAATTATTAAACAAGAGACATTTGCAATGGAAATATGGAAAAAGGGACACATGACTCCCAAGCATGCATGTATTTTCAGCTGATAAAACAGCATTTCCCTTACATGGAACCTATTGTTTAATGCCTTATAAACTGCAGAAAACAGTAAGCATTTTGGAATGAAAATCTGCTGTGTTTGTACAGTTCAGCAACGTTCATGATTCACCGACTGACAAAGCTTTGTAAAATTAATGAGATAACACAGTCCATCCCCGGAATATTTGAATGTCTAAGCATTATTCCATGAAGCTGAAACACATGCTTAGGGTTTCACATAGCAGTGATCGCAAACAAAAGTGCCAATAAATCATGTTAATTACATTTCTAAAACAAATAATATGGGAGCCCTGGTTTGCCCACTTACAATACAGACAAATTGGTTTATTTCTTTTAAACAAGCATGGTCATTTCCTATACACCACAAATGATCTGACTGCCTCAGCCTTAATTAATTAGAAAACTGCCAAAGTATTCTGAAATATGCATGGTATACAGATTTAGTTTTGTTATCAATAGACTAGCTCCGAAATATAATTAAACCATTTTAATATAGTGTGACACTATAAACTAATAATTTATTCAGTGCATTGAATTAATTGTCTATGCTTCCAAACATTATATTTTTTATATATTACATTATATATAAATATATTAAATGGTATAACAAATATCTGAAGAACACAGACCCAAAATATTTCAAAGACCGCAGCACCACTATACATTTAAGGCATCTATTTATTTGGAAATAAGAAAACTGAATTATGATACCATCAGACTACTATTCTGTAAATGAACTCATACCAACAATTTGGAACATGCTGATAGCTCCTGACTCATCTTCACTCATATTGTATGTACAGTCTAAACTGGTGACAGGTTATGTGAACATCATTAATCAAAATGTTAATCCATTTACACATATCTCTGCTGTAAAGAATGCACTTTGTTAAGTGAGGAAGAATCATTCAGCCCTTGTTTAGACTCCAGGGCTGTCTGAGGTGTGTTTTGGTTCACTTTAAACAGTTAAATAAAAACACACACGCCAACATTTTTAATAACCATTAACAATACTGCACTTACCTCCACTATCTACTCCAGTGGCTACACTGGTCTGTTGGTGGCTGATGTCCCACCAAAAGCAGCAATCAAAATGATTCCTGCTGCCAGCATTTGTATAACAGGGTGACACAGGTTCCTGTCCTACTAGGGGTAATAGAGGGGAGAAAAGATTATATACTACAGGGACCTCTGTGCAATATCCCCAATCTGACTCTCTACATCATTGGATGGTAGGAACAAAGGGGATATTCCCCAGGAAATCCCCGATTTTCCATCCACTCCAGTGATGCTCCAAACATCCCCTCTAACATGGTGCACAATTGAGCTCAGCATTAGGCCCAGCTGGGTGGTTTAATGTGGCAATCTGTTATTTAAAAATTAGGATTTTCAAGGGCCTTTGTGACATTGACGTGACATGGCCCTGGTGTACAATTTGATTTAATTCTCACGGTGGCAGATGCACACAAAAGATGAAGCAGTAACAGAGACCATATTGCCAGACTAGGTGGACAACTGTGAAAATTCGGAGCAGGAATGACATGAATGGAAGACCCATTCTTTGAGAGACTTTCATGGTCCAGATCTCAGATTCCTACAGTAGATGCAATGAGGAATGGCAATCCAATATAGAGTGCCTACTCTAAACAACCTTTTGTAGCTTTTGATAGCTCAATCATCGCTTAACTTGAAAGTGTTTTAGTAAAATACTTGGTTGCCTTGAGGCCCTAGCAAGAAATAAACCTTTCATCAGCCCTTTCTTATTCTAAAATAATATTTATCTACAAAGCACAGACAGGCAGAGGTGGTATTCTCTAAAAGCCAAGCCAACCAAGATTAAATATTTGCAGACATAAATGCTTTAAATGAAATCAAACATTTTCAAGCATGACTTGAACACTTGTTGAGGCTAATATATGTGTACCCTTGTCTACTATCATGTTGTATTTTAAATCATGCCCTGTGGATCAGCGCCATTAAATACACATACATGACTTTTACTACCAAAGGTGAAATTGCAAGTGGGCAGCCACATTATAAATAATACAATGGTTGAATGAACAATGTCATATTAATGTGAGTCTGCAATCTTCGAGATATAAGAGGAAATGTGGCAGAACAGGGAAATACATGTACAGTATTCATTTAAAATCTATTGAATCTATTTAATAGCTTCACTAATATGCAAACAGTGACCAAGAAAAAAACTCTACGTAGCCCTAGTATGCAATTCTAGTAAGACCAAATCAATCAGACCAGACACTATAAAGGTGTTCTAGAGGGGCGAACTGATATTTAATTGCATTATGTTTTACATAATATGTTAACATATATGACCAATATAGGCATCACACAAAAACACAATTTTTACTCTACAAACAACCTCTAAGGTTTCACAATCCTCTTCCCTCCCCAGGAACAGCTCATGGGGTCTCTTTGTCAGAGATCCCGTGACACAACAGCTTTGCCAGGAAGGGTCCTTGTTCACAGGGGCACTTAACTAACCTAACCTACTTCCTCATGCCATGCCTCTGGCAAGTGGGTAAATAAATGTTATTACTAAGATTATCTGTAAATATAATATATTATTACTGGGAAACAAACTCATAAAAATGCATTTGTAGTTTATTAAACCATGATCTAAACACTAATTAGTCTGGTCTGTGAAAAGCTAATCTAGTGCCTTATCCATCAAACCAGCTAACATACAAATCACATCAATTAAGCTGAACAATTTCTTCGACTCAATTGACACCCAAAACAAGATTTGAATAAAACAAAAACAATATTGAAATATTCCCTCATCTCTGGAAGCAGCTTACTTGTATGTTTGGTTTAGGTAAACTTAATGGAGCATGAGCTGATAGCCACTCCCCTTCAGGTGTATGTACCAGCACCAACCATTCAGAAATGCACTGTTGGATTACCAGTAGTGAGTATACACAGAGTATACATGGTGATCTGGGGGGATTTGACACATTCTAAATTGAGATATCCCCTAAAACGGTAGACCACCAGCCCTAAAGTCTTACAGTTGCTTCTCTTTATGCAACTGAAGGATTCTGCTACAAAATAGGTATACATTTGTGTAGCTTCTTCGCCATTAAACATCTTTGTTACACGAGGATTACTACTTCATAAAAGAAAAGCAAATGACAAACATTCACCATTAAGCAAGGAAAGATTCTAGTCCTGCTCTTGTGAGTTTACAGTTTAAAATCAGGGCCTTTGCTTATTTAATAGTTTATCAATTTACAAATTGTGAGACTAAGCACTGCTACACAGACGCTCACCTGGCAATACGTGGTCCAAGTCTTAAATTAGCCTTCAAGTCTCTGTTCACCTCTGATGTGCTTATGACCAATGGATGTTCAAAAGTGCTTCCAGAACAGATATTAGCACAGTTCTAACATTGGAGTTTACAGCTGAGTGGTGCCAATGTGGCTGTGATTTAGTGATTTTCTGGATAAAAGGTAAACATAGAGCTTTTTTTTTGCTTTAGACTTAAAAACCTCTCCATTAGCTCGCCCATAGGGACCATTCTGAAATGAAGCAAGGAAAGATTATAATTCTGCTCTTGTGAGTTTACAGTTTAAAATCAGGGCCTTTGCTTATTTAGTAGTTCAATTTAGTCGGAGTTTCTTATTTATGAATGAAGCACATGAGTTCAAATGAAGACTGTAGCTTTATGATAGCCTGATGCTGCTTTAATCCAGTAGCAACACTTCACATCATGAGTAAAAAGGGTTGTGGGAAATGCTGGCTTATGGCAGCTGGACAGCGGCACCATGAACACCAGGGCACTAAAGAGTATAAAATCTTTTATGCGCAATTGGCTCCTCAGATTAATATAAATGCTGAAAGTGCTTCCTTCTCTTGAGAGAAATCTCTTTAGATTTTACCAGCATACTGAATAGATCCCACAGGCACAAATGCATGTTAGAAAGTAAAATCAAATACTTATTTCAAATACACAATTATTGTACCACTTTCACATGTATTGTATTCTGAGCTTTACTCGGCTAAAAAGGATTTCTGTCTGATGATCTTTTTGTAATATATTGGCTAAAAGCTAGAGATTTTTTTTTAGAAATAGCTGGTTCAATGCCTGAGTAATTCTAGAATCTCAGATTAATTATTATATGTGCATTTGTACTGTAGCAGCAACGGCAACAATATGAATGAGTGAACTCCTAATTATATCTGTGAAACAGTTCTTAAAGGACATTTTTAGTTTAAAATGTAAAAGCCTATGCTATTCTTTTCTCCCTTTGCAGCAGATGACGTGGTTTTCAGCTGTTCACTACTCTTTTTGAAGACAGAACACTGGAATGAACTTGTGTATCACTGCTGCATTGCACAGAACGTGCCAAGGCGGTGCTGGCCACAGTATTTCTGGCCATGCACTGAGACATTGCTGGCAGTAATGTTCCATCCACCAGTTTGCATTTAAAATTGGTGGAGAATGCAATATACAGAGAAGACCCTTGGGACATTATGATGTATTGCCACTGGGACCTGCCAGCAGATAGTAGGTGTTGGGTTCTGAAAATGTCTTTGGAAATGTCTCAATGCCAGTCCAACTGGTGGGACCATTGAATAACCTATACTACCCAGGTCCCAATAACTTACTAGAAGTCTTGTTTTCATTTGAACCCCCAATAATGGGGTTATAATGTGCTGTAGGTCATCCACCTGTGAGAACTATGTATTGGGTTCTAGAAATGGCCTAGAATTACAGTCAGCCATACACAGCACAAAAACCAGGGCATGTAGCTTTGGTTCCTAAAAGGGGGGAAACAGGTAGAGGACAGGAGCAGACAGTCCGAATTCATAAGTACAGGAGGAAGCAAAGGTTCAATTTGTGGCAATAAACTAGGTCAGAGCATGGATGGTAGAATACACAGAAAATATTCAAATACAAACAACTTTTTAGTGACTCATGCTTCATGTGTGGAGACATTTTTCCGGCACAAGTGCAATTTTGAAGAAGGGCAACACAAATGCACATAGTAGAGCTAAAGCATACATGAACGTACATTTGTCCACATGTAACCTCCTGCACACGCACAACATAACCTCATGATTTGAAGAGAAATATCCCCAATTAATCCTGAGTTTTGGAGGTTGATGTTATAAAGAGGATGAAGCCTCACCCTATCCTTTCCACAAACTACCTGATCCATTGCCCATCCTCCTGTCATGCTGTCTCATTCAACTGGTCATCACTCCAGCATGTCATTGGGCGATGTGCTGGCCAAAGCACCAGCTGCAGGCCATGGCTTGAGCAACACCGGCCCGAGCAACGCCGGCTCCATCTAGTGTGTACGCACACTTGCGCACATGCAATGTTTATTTCCTTTGGCGGCGACACATGCAGCGCCACTGCCAAAAGCTATTTCAAAGAGGACACTGAACCCCGGCCATTGGTTACTGTGGGCTAATCAGCCCTAACTTTCTCTGGTCAATCCCTGCACACCATCCCCTAATAAAGTATCCTAGCTCCTGTCTGCTATGCCCCTGATAGCTTGGGCTTTGGTGTTGTGTGGTTTGTTGTTCTCTTGCTACTCGTGTTTGACCTGGATTGACCTTGACCTCACCTGCTCTGCACCCCCTGTTGCTGACACCAAAATCCTTGACCCTGCCTATGCTAGCTCCCTTGGGCACCTCACTCCAACTACAGTTTTGACCTTCGGCTGGTCCTCTGACCCTGACTTTGGATATCCCTCTGCATTGACACCTGTTGGACTGGCTTCCAGCGTATGACCTTTGCTTCATCCAACCTCCCGTGAACCCCAGTTGCACTCACCCACCTGCAGGTCCAGCCCTCAGTTGATATTGTTTGCAAATTTTAAGACCTGGGAGCCACCATGTCTGGTGAGCCCTGCTTGCATTCTGACAAAAGGGGGCTTGTCTAGAGGTGAAGATACCAGCAGAGATTGGGCGTTATTGACTTAACTGGACCTGCTAACTGGTGAGCCTGACACTTCCCTTTTATTTTTTATTTTTTGTTATTATTTCTTTTAGTTCTGCCCTGATAACCCCTCTCCCCTGTTTTCTTCTATATTCAATCTCCTCTCTTTCTCTTTCAATAAAAGGGTTATGATTGGACCCTGACACAGCTCAGTCTTTGGCTCCCAAAAATTGCGCTTTCCTCTTGTCTCTGAAGATACATATGTTCCCCTGTGAGACCATCACTGATCAATCTCATATTAGGCTACACCCTTATATACTTCACATTCTGGTTACCCATATGTAGAAAGATTAGATGCACTTGCCTTTATTGGTTCTGGCTTATTAAACCTGGTGGCATTTCACCTGTTATTTTTTGTGTGTTTCACCTTATGCTGCTGCTTTCACTATTTGTTGTCCTCAATCTTCAATAAAAATGAATAAAATTAAATAAAAAATCAATTCAATATAATCTAATTTTGATATAATACATTATTCCCTTAAGTGAATTGGATTAGTTGCCTAAACCAAAAGCCAAGCCAAATACATATATAAGATCACTTGGATTTATTCCAGGTATTTCCAATACACCAATGGCTCCAAAAGCATACATGTGAAGCTTCTGATTCTTCTAGGTGTGTATATGTAGTGAAATCAACTACAACTACACTGGATTTGCTCATCGGTCATTAAACTTGAACCTTGAAACTTAAAGTTGAGTACAAATATAAAATCATCTTATTTTTACTGGAGCTCTGCCTCAATCAGTATAATTAATGTAACACATTTAATCATTAGGATGTAAATTTCCTTGTGTAATTGAATGATCAGAGCTGTAAGGTTTGTAAACTGAGGATGAGTATTTTTTTCTTAAATATGGGCTTCAGGGCCGAGTGCAGGATGCACTTAACTGCCACTACCTTTCGTTTGCTGCAGCATTGTCCTATTAGACAGTCTTGGGTGCTTTGACAATGAGACACCACCTAGCGTTCTCGATTGGCTCTGTAGTGAATCAGGGAGAGTACTTCTACAGCACCCTGCACAAATCACATTTATCAATGTTGGACAAGGTACCACAGCGTCACTTGTCTGCCTGCTAAGCGGTCGCTCTAAGCGCCACTACACAAACGCTCACCTGGCAATATGTGGCCCTAGTCTTAAATTAGCCTCCAGTCTCTGTTCACCTCTGATGTGCTTATGACCAATGGATGTTCAAAAGTGCTTCCAGAGCAGATATTAGCACAGTTTTAACATTGGAGTTGACAGATGAGGAGCGCCAATGTGGCTGTGATGTAGCGATTCTCTGGATAAAAGGTAAACATAGAGCTGTCTTTGCTTTAGACTTAAAAACCCTTTAACACCTCTCCATTAGCTGGCCCATAGGGATCATTTTATGTAAGCCAAAGGTAAATTTATACTTTTGGTCCACCATAATTCAAAATCTACTCTACAACTCACAGACACTGTTTTACATTTTTCCAATCTTTTCCAATAATTATTATTTTATTTCATTCATTTTAGAATGGTTCATTTTGAGATCTCAAGGCCAAATGGATAGGCTCTCTATTCACTTCTTAAGTAATTTAATTTTAATCTTTTGCATCTTATTAGGATGATAAAGTATTGGCTGTCAACACATTTGCCAGTGAGCCAATTAACGTTGACGTCATGATGACAATACAGCCTTTTGGAACGTGTATTTTTTTAAAGCACACTATCCAATTAGTATTAAATGCCTGAAATGAATCACCACCTAATGTATTGTCAGGGAAGAATATTGGAAAATACATCTTTGCAGTAAGCTATTGAAAGCTTGGGCTCCAATTCAGAAAAAATAAAATTAAGGGAAGTTATAGACATCGAAAAGTTTTAAAGGTCATGTGCTATTAACTACCTATAAATATTTGGAGATAATTATACCAGAAGTGTAGTCAAATAGTGAAACATTCAAATGCTTAAAAAATGAAAGTTAGAGAATTGCAATGAAACATTGCTCAGTTGTGTTTCTGTCTGAATAGCTGTCTCAAAGCTGTCTTATTTTTTTTGTTATTTATTCTGGATAAGGATTAGAATATAATTTTTTTCTACCACATCAAAATGGATTACTGTAATACAAAAAGAACTGAATTTAAAAGCCAAAACCATCCATAGCTACTCAGGCTACAGACCATTAAGGCCGTACATGACCAGGATAAAGGACCCTTGTTATCAGAAAAGAAATGTGCAGAAAAGCCAGTAGAGTTAGGACTATAGTGTTAGTTGGAAATTAGTATTTTATGTTTTATTTTTGTTTATAAAGTCATAGCATTTAAAATACCCCCAATGCTCAAACCCTCACATTTATTTTAAGTTTTCATTTAAAATGAAATGATCCACTTAAGGGCGGCAGAATACAAACCACAATTTGGCAGCTCTAAATCTGTAGTGGTTTGGAAGCCCAATTGCTACTCAATATTGGTACTGGCCTTTAGGCAGAAATGAGAATCTAACTGATACCACCTGGCAGTACCTTGAATGCAACAAAAGAAATCTGTTACCAGTGTTGTAACTAAATGTGTCAAGGACCTGGTGTGAAATGGGGCCCTGTCAAGGCTTATAAGGTTCAATTTTCTGTCTTTTGTATTTTCTGTCTTTTAACAAATTTAGATACAACTAGACAGCTAAAGACTAAAACAGTAGAGTCAAATGATACTTAATTTCTCTACATTATTCATAGTGAGCACAAATCATTTAAATAAGTTGGCGGAGCCCCCTGACCTTCTGGGCTCTGGTGCTGTACACCGTCTAAACCCCTTATATTTACGGCCCTGTCTTTTACTGTTAAGAGTATATGTTATGCATAAGAACAGTTTTTGGCAATAAAGTATTTAATTTTTAGGTTCTACTTATCCCCTGTTTATTTGAAGTTGTTGTGTCCATACTGCCAGGGGCGGTTTTAGGAAAAATGGGACCGTAGGTAAATTTCAAAAGGGGGACCCCAAACTAAAAGGTGGGATTAGGTTAAGATGCAGGTCAGCGGCTGAGGAGAGGGATTAGGTTAGGGTGCAGGTCACTGGTTAAGGAGGAGGATTAGGTGAGGTATCTAGGTCAAAGGCTGGGGAGGGGGGTTATGTCAGGGTGCAAATCAGAGGCTGGGGAGGGGGTTGAGTGGGGATGCTAATCAGAGTATGGGGAGTAAGGTTAGGTGCGTTTGTGGATCAGAGGCTGGGAAGGAGGTTAGGTGAATGATATTGGTCAGAGGCTAGGGGGGTTAGTTGAGGGATTTGGGTCAGAGTCTGGGGAGGATGGTTAGGTGAGGTATGCGGTCATGGGCTGGGGAGACAGAGGAGATTGCACCCTGAGAATGTAGCGTCCTGTGCATGGTTCAGAGGCATGCTGGGGCCCCATCTATAAGCTCTGGTGCATCGATCTAAGCACAAGGCCACCAAAAATATACAATGGAGGCTGCTTGAGTCCTGTGGCCCTGTCTGTCATGGGTCTCCCAGGCAAATTGCCATCTTTACCCCACTCACATTAGTCTTCTCTGGTCCAATATGGCAACCATGGTCAAGTCAAGTTTATGCCCCACAGCACATCTACTCCATTTATTGTACTGAAGGCTGCTTGCTGTGGCACACCTGCATGACCCTGCTATAGGAATGCCCCCTTCAGTGACTGAATAAATTGAGTTGTTTTTCTGCAGAGCATAACTCGACACACGGTCACCATCTTGGACTGGAGAAGACAGACGTGGCACACGTAAGTTGTACACCACCGGCTCCGTCGGTGGAGCTGTGCTGGACAAGAGGTGAGTATAGCTGTTTTTATATATGATCAATTAAGGGAATATGCCCTATCTTTGTAGAAATGTCACTACATGAGTGGCCCCTGATCTCATGGACCTTGATGTGGTTACTACCACTGTACCCCCTGAAGTTACAACCCAAATGAAGGTTACCTTAAACTGAAAAAACTGTACAATTGAAGTGTACAGTAGGAATGTGCTGGGTAGACAAGAGGAGAGAGATGGAAAGCAAATATGGTCCACCAAATGCGGTCTTCTTATATATTTTACCCTCTAAAATACTAATTTTGTAGCCCAAGTTAAAATACTGCACAGAACAACTCTACATTAGTATTTACATAGCTTCTTCACTGTCTGAGTGGATATAGAATACACGCCACTATATCTCTTCGATGATATTGCCAGACAATTCTTTTCATGGCTGTTACATTATTCTATCCAAGCCATAGCACACTATTACTGATACACTGGAAAAATTAAGAAGGAAGAGACACAAAGACATCATTTTACTTGCTTTAAAGGATAAAATGCCATTCTCACTCCAGGCAAAGCAATTATTAGTTACTTGCATCTTACAAAATAGCCTCTTTGACATTCAGTGCTTTTGTAAAGCAATATACCTGTGAGACACTGTGTGCTCATGTCAGCCAAATAGAAGATGTCACTTTTCTGTGTGTGGGATGTGAATAAATAACCAGGGAATCCTGGTTATTTACCTGTTGGTTGGCATATGCAACAAATAAAGCAACATTATTGATACTGAGTTTGCATATAAATGATCCCAATGTACTAGAAGCAATGACAGTTCGTTTTCATCTTAGGTCCTGCTTATAGATTTGTCATTCAGTTTTGCATTTTTGAATAAATGTCATACAGCAATGAGGTACAGTACTGCATCTGTAAAATGTTGACACTACACAGGCAAACTCATGCGTCAGAGGCACCATCAGACATTTTTGGACTCCCCCTCCAACCAGGAATTTGTTTCCTTACCTTTCATGGGCACAGTATGCCCCTTCCTATACCTCCCTGCTGGCCCAAGCAATTCTTGGGCTCCATTTTCCAGCAATATAAAGCATAGACATATCCAAGTGGTGGCCTAAAACAAAGCTAAGCGGGATATAGTGTAGTTCTCAACACTTTTTTATATAAATTGAAAACAAATAATAGTCACCTAAAATCTCATAACATGTAAATATTCCTCCATGAGAAAAAGATAAAAAAAATTACAAGCTTGTAGCTAAAAAACACCAAGTGGTGCTCTTGCCCCCCACAATGCAAACCCATACTAACCAAAATCATTCATATAAGTGGCATGTTATTTTAATTGGGTTCAGTTCCCTGCTTAAATAGGAATCCAATACTTATTAATATTTAGGTAACCAGGCTAATCAACATCCACAAAATGGATCTAGGTTTGCCCCACTTACTCCACATGAGCCCAATGGAGGATGAGATAGGAGACAGGGATCTGCAAAGCATAAGCAAAACTGATTGATCTTTCAGGCAAAACATGGAAGCTAGTGGAGTCTGATATGGACATCACCCCTGTGAGCTTCAAAGCTTCTTCACAGGTCCTCTTGAGAGTCCTGGTATCTCTAGTATCTGCATCCTCCATTTAATATAGCGCTCCAGGTAGCTGATCATCCGGGTTGTGCTCTAGCTTTCTCTGTTATAACGCAGCAGCAATATGGCTTGTACATTCCATTAACTTTCTGTACCATCCTGGAAACCATCAATACCACTTAAAAACCCTGTATATAAAACACATACCATAACACTGTCCAACACAAATGCAACCTATTCAAACAGAACCTATATAGAGCTCTGCAACCCACCAATACCCCCTATACTAGCTAAGAACCCTGTACATGACACTGCAACCAACTCATACATCCATACAAAAAAAATTAATACAATGCTGTATTCCACTATTACCCACTAATGACATGTGACTATCCACAGCAAAATAAAAATTGCAAGGGCCAAACTGAATACATGATTGTACTGCCCTGATTGCGTCCCTGTGTTTTGGTTCCTTTATGTTTTTTTTCTCTAGTAAAAAGAGTGTGGTCCTGTGATCCAGGAGGTTATTTAAGAAACTAGCCACGTAGTGCCAGATGAGTGTCAGGTGAAGGACAGGTCCCCGTGCAAAAGGTTTATTCATCAAGTCAAAAATCCAGAGCGCCTGTGATATTGGCAGGTAGTGTCCCATCTATCAACAGCGCTGGCGATGGGATGAATGCCGGCGCTGAGTTCCCTACAGTATCAGAAAAGACCAGGCACTCACCCTGCACTGTGTGGCCTTATCCCATACATTCCAATGAGCTTGTATTGTTACAAAATAGTTCCCAGTGTTTGGGTTTCCGTGCCCCCCCCCCCCCTCGAAAATAAAAACCAGGGATTGCCACAGGCGCTATGCCCCTAGAATCTCCTTCTGACATGGGCGCAGTTTATATTTTTAATAAATGCTAATACTTTCCTGTGCTCTCAGCCAGCGCTAGAGGTCGCTAGCGCATTGCATACAAGGCCAGCGCTACTCCAGCTGGGGGGGGAGCGCAAGCTGAACGCTGGCTGTCTTAGGCCGCCGCACCAGTGCAAGCACAGAGAGTCTCAGTAGAGATGCTTATCAAGCACCCGCACGAAAAATTGGTGAATTACCCTCTCTGTCCATTTTATTCTCTAACTTGCTTTGCTTCAGGATGTGTCAATGTGCAATAGACTGCTATTATTTATCATTGCTGGATCCAAAGTCTTTTTAAATAACATAAAGTTGCTATCAACAAAATGAGACGGTCATTGTGGTCAAACCAGAATATTACATTAGAGTTCAGTATGAAAGCCTAATGGTGTATATTGGTTGGGAAAGCCAGTGCTTAACTGCTCTGAAATGTCAGTTCCCATGACATCAAAGCTTTGTCTCTTAAATATGGTTGAAAATTCACAGAGGATTAAAAAAAATATAAAAGTTCTGACACAGTAAGAAATATTACCTTAATTACTTATTTGCTGGTGCCTCTGGCATGCTTTCAAACAGTACAGAACAATGCGTGAACAATGAGAACATGTAATAATATATGAAAATGTGAACAATATATCAGCATTTTAGGCTTGTAAATCTGACAATGAGCTAGTAAAAAGAATGCTGCACATCTCTGGGTGAATATTTTAAATAAAATGTACAGCTATATTGATTGTGGAGAACTAAACTAGCTATGCATTTAAAGGGCAACTTTAACAAATTCAAGAGATTTTTTGTTTCTTAATATAAATGGTATCTACGAGAATATAGTCTATCCATTGTTTAAGGGGTCCCTTTCTTAGGAAAAACAAAATAATGCGGGTTGCAATTTCCAGTCTAAAAATACTTTAGGTCAGTGGGGCATAACCCTTTCCTTGTGTGTCTCTAACAAGTCATGTTTTGTGGATCTCCACTTAACTGGCTCTGTCTAAGTCCATCCTGGTGAGTGGGGGGGCACATTATACTGTTATAAAGTAAAGTTATATCCGCTATATCCTCAAACAAGCATTTGATGGCACCACATATCCCTATGAATAGATGTAAATTCCCACGCTAATGTTTGTTCTCTTTTGTGGTGCTTGACTGCATGGTGCAAGTTCAATACAGGATGAAAGGTGCCTTCCACAGTTCTTGCCCATTTTTAAAAAAATAACAAATAACCTGGTTTCTGTAGTCTGGATTAAGGTATGGCATTTCATGTACTTTGCATTCTTTGTTTTTACATTTTTTAAATGTGGTTTGGCCAGCATGGGTGCCTGTTGGTGTAACTAGGCAGTGGTAAGTAATACATTCTTGCTGCAATGAAAACTAATTAGCAGTGATATGTTCTCTTTTGGTAACAGATTCAGCTTCTGGGTCAGCATAGAGCTGTCTGCCAAAAATAGCCATAACTAGGGATGGGCTCTAGATCTGGACAGTGTTAATTCCAACCCAGAACTTGCCCAGCTGGTCTAGTCCGAGCTAGCAGTAAGTCCTAGGTTAAACTACCCAGACAACTTTTTATTTTTTTATTTTTTTTAAATTAGTTCCTCCATGTTACCAGCTTGAAAAATGGGGGTTTGCAATTTAGGTTCTGGAGGGCAAACGGCTGGTATCCCATGTTGCAAGTGTACTAGTCACTATGTCCATTCAACCCAGAACCAGTGTTCCCTCAGTGGTTCCGAGAGTTCCAGTAGAAAAACGAGTGAACTCCAAGAGACCAGATGGTAAGTGAGTTGAAATTTTTATCAAATAATCAATTTTGTAAAGGGCAGTTGTGTTTCTAGTCCCATAAATGTAAACTGGTAAGGTGTCACTAGGGTGGAGGGGGTTGCCATGCAAGGGGGAACTCACTGGTATCCTGCACCCCCAATAGGCACTTGGGTACATAGAAGATCCAGGCTGTCACCACCATGTGTCTGGTGTTTTTCCAGGGTTGCCCTCTGAACTGTGGGACCTGCACACAGGGATAGAAGTTGTCCACTCTTTCCCTAAGCCCTTGGTTACCCATCTCTGTTCCTAGTGCCTTGAGCTGGTAGCCCAGGGAGGAGGGTAGTGATGCTGTTTCTTTTTTAAATAAATTCCTGCGAGTACCAGGATAGCTTGGCTGGTCGAACAAGGTGGATAGAGAGTTCTGCCTGGCTCATCACTAGTTATAATCTAACCTCATACAATGTTTTTGCTGGTCCTTTTCAAGACACACAGCACAATCTTTAAATTTCTTGCACTCCTTATTTTTAATAAAAATTATATTTTATACTGCAACCTAAAATATCGTACTAAGTAAATAATGCATGCATAATAAAAGTAAACCCTGGTATAAGGAGCTAAATGGAAAAAAATGATCAATAGGGAGCCTTATTTATCTAATATTTCTGCGGGTGCCAGAAGAGTGGCTGGCACGAGCAGATATCTACGCCCACACTTGTCCGCTATGCCTGTGCTCCCTCCCAGCCGGTGGGATGGCGAAGCACTGGGCTTGTGAAAGGCAATGCAGCTGTGACCACTAGCGCCACCAGGGAGTGCTGAAGAGCAGCCCCAATAATAAAAAATAAAAAACACACAGCTTTCCGATGGGGATTCTGTGTCTGTAGTAAACCCCATTTTTATTTTTTGGGGTGGTTGGGGACCAAAAAAAAAAGACCGGGATTGCATTGGGACACATGAAAGACAGGACACATGATTTGCACCACCCACATAACAAGTTGCAGTGCAACACAAGAGTTCAAAAAACACTCCCAAAAACAATTCCAAACAGCCCAGGGATCCCATGGCCATGCACCTGCCAAAATAATTCTAAGCATCCCAGCCCATTGAAATGTATGGGATAAGGCCACAGAGTGCAGGGTGAGCGCCTGGTCTTATCTGGCACTGTAGGGAACTCAGCGCCAGCACTCATTCCATCGCCGATGCTGATGATAGATTGGACACTACCTGCCACTATCAGAGGCTCTGGCTTCTTGAGTTTCTAAAATAAACCCTTTAGATTTCTTCATGATGTTTTATTGACCTAGTCAAAAAAGTCATATGTATTGAATTTTGTGGGTTTTTATTGACAATGCAGTTTAACAGCAGCCAAACCTATTTACAAGTTGTAATACATAACATTTAATTGATTGGTTGCCTCCTAATTTGGACAAGCATTAAATCTGGATCACTAATGTGAAATAACTTGTCAACTTATGAAAGGTCAGGCAGAACCAAGTGATGTAATTTAAACTGTTTTATTCTGTTTACGTTACATTCTGAAGCACTAATCTTCTCTTTCTCTTCTCTGCTAACTATTATAGCCATCCTCGCTCACTGGGACTGTGAAAATGCTTATGGAGCTCTTTCTGTTTGTGGGTATCATTGAGTCTGGTGCAGCTATCAAAAGTGACTGCTCTTGCCATCATTTTAGAGTATATAAAGCATATATTTGACTATAGCCTCAATTAACCAATCCAAGCTCAACAACAAACATTATTACTCACCCTTTCTCTCCCACAGACACTCTGTCCAAGTCTGGTGAAAATGAAACTTACCGGGTCCTGTGTCCCACGGGAACCAGGCCAGAGATGCCATTGGCACTTTCACTCTCCCTATTGCAGTGAATAGTACAAGCATCAGAGCGTAAATTGGGGGGGGTGCAGGGGGTGCGACTGCACTGGGGCACAAAAGGTAAGGGGGACCCCCATAAGGTAAGGAGGACCTTAATTGTTGCTCCTTCACCTTATTCACCATATCTGTCCTCACTTGGGATCATTTATAAAAAGGAAGCAACATATATATCTGCTGTTTCAGTCATCAGTTGTCTAGTTGTATCCAAGTGACTTAAAAGACAGAAAAATAAAAATGTTTACTTTATGAGGTGTGAAAGGGCCCCATTTAATGTTCGCACCAGGACCCCATGATATATAAGGCCTTATTTAACAAGGGATAGCGCCAGGTAGCGAATGGTGAGCGAACGGTAATGACGCTCACCGCCACGAGAACGCCGGCTCCCCTCCGCAATCACACATTTATCAAGCCGATCCTGCTTAGCGACTGACAGAGCGCCAGATAGCGAATCATTCATCATTATTCCAGCCTCACCCCACAGCGCCAGCGAGCGACCTTGAACAGCGACAGGTATGACCTCTCGCTACCTGGCGCTCTCCAATGCATTTCAATGGAGCAATCTTTAAATATTCATAATTAATTGCTATTAATTTTTTTTTTTTTTTTTAAATGTCAAAAATTCTGTGACCACTTCTGCAATGTTAGATTTTTTTTTTAAGGTAAAAAAAAAAAAAAAAGAAAAAAATTGTGCAGAATTGATATTACAGGTCTGATATTAATGTATTCATATTACAAAATGTTTTGAAAAACATGTTTTTATTTTTTTCTAAAAATATGGTTGTTTGGGGGTTAAAAAACTACTTTTAACCCATCGCCGCCAGCGCTCTGGGGTTTAAACAAGCATTTCACAGCGCGAGAATTTTTGGAGCGTGATTTTTTAATGAATATGCTGGGAGCCGTTCGCTATGGCCGTTCGCTGTCATGCGCTCCCATACAGCGCGGAACCTGTCAAACAGCGACTCCTAACCCCGTATTCAACATTACCGCACACATTACCGAATACCGCACACCGAGTCGCTGTCAACAGCCGAACAACGCCCAAGCACAGCGAATACTAGCAGGCGCTGTGAAAATAACGCTACTGTCGCTCATCTGTCGCTACCTGGCGCTATTAATGAATCGGCCTCTTAGTCACGCCAGTGACAAGCATGGACAGTCACAGCTATTTACTGTGTTGCTCGCCGGTGAGAGAGGATGCTGTAAAAGACTGTGTATGTTTTATTCAACTATACTAGGATCAAAAGGCTTCAGGGGAGAAAAGGTGAGTATTAATGTGATTGACCATCGATATAACAAAACAAATGGGCACTTACCTTCTGTCCCCCATAGCTAATGACTCCATCAGTCAGCAGCTCACCCAATCACAGGATCACATTCCGTGCCACCCGCACAGCAATCAGGAGCACTTCTTATGCCCCCCCAGCCATCAGTCACAGGAGAGCTACAACGTCCTCTCCAATCAGTGCAATGGAGGGGGTGTGTCAAGCCTCAGCACATCTTATCCATTTCAAAGTGTGTAGAGGGTGTGGCAGCGCTCTTGTAACTGATGGTGGGAGCTACCCCTTGAAATTTCTCAATACCTCCCAGTGAACTCTCTCCCTTTCTGCAAGACCTCCTAAGTGGCAGATGATGAACTCATACATGCATGTTTCAATATGAGGGTTCCTTTAGAAGTCATTTTAGGGACCTGAGAAATAAGATAGCAAGATCCAAAGGGTTTATTAGGGAGTGCAAAGTGCTGGGGAATAAAAGTTGCCACCCCTGACAGCCAGCATGGGACAAACAGAAATCATGGATAACGTAACCCTTTGCCTGAAATGTCCCTTTAATTGGCACAACTCTACAATATATGACACCAATCTAAGAAGTATAAATGTGAATAGAAAGATGTCACAAAGGCATAGTCAACAGAATGATAATGATGGTGATAAAATTATATTTTACAATTCTCAGCTTCACATTAACATTTGTGATTAGGACACTTTTTGATTGTGTGGACTAATATACAATTAATTTGAGAACTACCCTGCAGAGAGTAGCTAAACGATCACGTCTTTTGCCTCAATACAGATCAAGAGCTTTTAGTGTTTAGTATTAAACAAAGTCAGCTTTTATTTTCCGTTTGATGACAGTATTTAGGCCTCGACTACTATATCTTTGGTTACAGATTTGTATATTAGCTTTCACAAGTGTGCTGCATAACATGTATATGTTATATGCCTCTTGAAACAGCTGGACCTGCATCCTTGGGTATGAGCTCAACCAAGGATAACCCCAAAAAAGAGCCACTTGAGGGATAGTCAGAGTTTGTTCCTAAGGGAACTTGGCTTGGAAACTGGGAAGTTAACCTTGTGGGAACTGCACTTTCTATCTACTTATAATCAGACAGATTTTGAGCCTAATTTCTTTTAAAATATCAGCGAGCGCCAGATGAGCCGCTATCTGCGTGCCACGGGGAGAGAGGCAGTGTTATGACAGCGATCCCTCCCAGCCAGTCGGTCGGCACAGAGACCGGCTTATCAAAGCCGATGCGACCCCTAGCGCCAGCTAGGAGCACTGGAAACCCAGCTACTTAAAAAAAAAAAGACAGCGCCTCACCGGCGCTGTGTAAAGGGGATCGCAGGACAACAGCACCTGTTGTCATCCCTGTTTTTTTGTTTTTTAGGGTCAGGTTTTTTTTTTATTAAAATAACTTGAAAAGCAAAGGGGAGACTTGACACAGCTTTTTCACAGCCCAGGTACAGGTCATTTGGGGTGAAAAAGGTAGAAAAAACTTTTTTGCTCTTTTTTGCGTCTAAACACTAAAAAGCTCACCAGGATGCAGGTTGCACTCCACACCGCATTGCACACAAGGTCACACTGGCTTCACCAAATATTTAGCATTCTACAGGCCCAGTGCCCGATGCAACTTGTTGATATTGAATGTTGTGCACATTTTTTATTTGCAAATTGCTGCCCATTCATCTTCCTGAGTAATGATATTAATTGGAGATAGTATAATAATATTTTGTTATTTGGCTTGCATTTTTCGTTTCGTGTTGTTACTTTTGTGATGTTTTTAACATGCAGTTCCTTCGCTTTAGGTCGGTCTCCTCCCCACCCTCCCCTTTCTGGGTGTCCCCTGGTTGACTGGCAGCTGTTATGCTCTCACATATATGCTTTGGCCGACCCCTCCGATTCGGGTGGGGTCCATTGTGCAAAGTCCGGCCTCCATTTGCTCACATTCCTATACTTGGGCGTTTTTTGGGCGGCAGTGATTGGTGGAGGATGGCGGATCCCACACAACAAAAGGAACAGGTAGGACTCACTCTACATGACTCACTCTTGGAAGTGGCATGATAGTCAAGGACGCGTGGGTGCTCTGAAATTGCTGCCCTTGCTGCTGAGACACGCCCTTTGTCTGGTGATATTATTTTGTATGTATTAGTATTAATCTGTTTCTATTTGCACAGCAGCTCCAGCCCTATTGTTGGTTTATCACTTGTATGTGGAACTGTTAACTATTCATTGTTCAGCTTGGCACTTTAACTGTGACTTAGATCTACACCACTGGCACTTTATATGTGTGTTGGAGACTGTTGGAGATTGGTGATTCACTTGGTATATTGTATTGTATGCTGGAAGCCAGTGGCGGACTGGGGCCAAAAATCAGCCCTGGATTTTACCAGCCCCTGGCTGGCCCAAGACGTCCCTACTGAAACCCCCCCAACCATGATACCGAGGTTATAGCATTGGAGCTGGGGTTCCTTTGTTTGTGGGTACAGTGTGGCTGGGTACAGGGGGAAGAGAGGGAGAATAAGGGGGCAGGGATTTAATGTGGGTGTTAAAAACAGCAGCCCAACTGGCCCCAAAGCCGTACGTCCCACCAGACATTGTCCTTAGTCTCCCTATGGCCAGTCCACCCCCTGCTGGCTGCTGTACTACCTATATTAATTGTATTTTTGTAATGAATGTGGGGGTCAAGCTGCCCTGTGGGGGTCAAGTGTCATTTAGTTTGTGCATTATCCAGTTTGTTGTGCATCCTTACTTGGCACATGCCCTAGGGGGGTCCAGTTTGTTTTGGTGTTCCAACAACTTTTAAGTGCTGCACACCATATTTATTCTTTTTTGGTTTGCTCATTACCTGTCACAGCTATGTTTGAGTGTCAGGTAAATCACAGTCCCACAACTGAAACTTATGATGGGACATGGCTTGTTATTTGTATGTACTAAGACACAGCACTGTGCATGGAAGCTTTGTGAGCAGACACATTCTACTTCTCTGCCCCTAACAGGCTGCTGATCTCTGTCACTTTCTGCTGTCTCAGCACTCTTTTTGAACTCCAAGTGGGAAAAATGTTTTTTTTTTTTTTTTGCCAAACTCAACAAAGTCAAATATATATATATTTTTTTTCTGTAGCCTACCATACCATAACATGTGGTTTTCACTGGCACTTTTTTCAAAGGTGTGCATTCAGATCAGTAATATATAGGTGTGCCTTATCATAGTTAGCAACCATTTCTTTTTGATTGTATGATGCTCTACTTGAAGCCTATCTTTTGTTGTAAGGTTGTTTAAGTAATTGTTCAGGTACACTCAAAAGTATCCTCATGTTCTCATTTATCTCCCTTTTTGAAAATAAAGCTATATTGCCAAGGCAATTATAAATTAAAGTTTTGCCTGTGCTGTCCTCTCTGATGGAAGTGGCAGGCTTAAGTCATACAAGCACACTGTGTGCATTGCATGGAAGTGAGCTGAGATAAATTCTAGCATATCGCTAACAAAGAAGGTGTCAACCTGACACAAGCTTCAGGATTGCATTGGTGGTCAGAATTTTTGGGGGTGTGCTGAAGGCAGAGGACTAACCGCTGCATCAGGTAAGCTGCCAGGCAAATGATTTTAAACTTCGACTGGTCAATCCCTTGTTGTTATTGAACTTTTTGAAACGTAGAAGTACTGTGTGAAAATATAAAGACCCAACCCTCACATTTTCATGAAGGCAAGGCAACCCCAACCCTCCCACTTTCATGAAGCCAAGGCTTTGGATTGGCTGGTGAGCCACCAGCCAATCCAATGCCT
Organism: Gastrophryne carolinensis; assembly: GCA_027917425.1. NCBI lineage: Eukaryota > Metazoa > Chordata > Amphibia > Anura > Microhylidae > Gastrophryne > Gastrophryne carolinensis. Next base: position 404,443,056 of record CM051236.1, read on the forward strand.
TGCTTTCATAAAAATGGGAGATTCCCAGTAGATTTAAAGGAATCCTCTTTTTGTCAGATTTTTGTTGTTCTGTCCTTTTGATTTCCTTGTTTGTAATGTAAAATAATCATCAATCAGCAGCATTGACCTCCTCAGGTGAGAATGCTGAATCAGATGATTAGCAAACCCCGATAACACCGGCTATTGTACGTTGCTAAGGTAAACACATTGTTGCTGGTGAAAACTGCTTACTTTTATATTATAGAGTTGCAACAGAAAAAAACTAGTAGATTAGCTCAGCTCCTTGAGGAGCATACATTTGGCACACAATAAAGGAAGTGTCTTCAAAAGTGGATTTCCACTTCAAACCTAAGGCTACTTTATGTTTTTAAAACATCTGTGCTTCAACACAAAGAGCAGAATCTTGTCCTTTATTAATGTTTTAAGACATGAAAAAATGAGGCAGAAAACTGAAATATGGGGTAGTACAACACATTTAAAATAAAGAAAAGGCCTTGGGGCATCTCGCTACCATCTATAGAATGCACAAGATCTGACACATGCAGAAATATTGCTGCTCTTATAGTCTCTATTGTATGCACATTTTAATATTAACAATACTTTCCTACCAGATGATCTAATGCATGAAAAATAATTAATGAGTACATTTCATTTAGCAGCAAAAGGTCAAATAAAATATATTCTCCTTGCCAACAAGGTGCACAAAGTGTTCCACGAATAAGGAGATATGTGCGCATGATTACTTTTCTAGAAAAAAAAAAAAGAATTATTTCTTGTTCTTCTTCTGTGCTCAGTAACAAAAATGTAAGAGTAAAGACAGATGGGAACCTTCTTGAAAGCTTTAAGCCCTTCCATTCAAAACAGATTCTATTCAACAGCAATAGTAATTATAGGAGTATTCTAAACAAGATGCCATTAATACACAGGAAGGCAGACTCACATGCTACATAAATAACTGTGCAATTATGCAACAAAATTGCCATAAATAAGGTAAAAGCAAACCCAGCTGAGATCCTTGAGGAACACAGCAGGCACGAAAATCATGGCAGATTTGCTATTGTCCTTTACTCATTCATATACCAAACTGAACATGTACACTTACATTTACATTTTTTCCACAACTTGGTATTAGAATTTGAAGAACCACTAACTAAATGAATACACCTATTTGTGAACCCATTATCATCCTAAACATGGAATATAACTAGACCAGGATGGAAGCCCTTTACAGGTAGAGGAAATGGAAGCTGTGGAAAAAGATGCAAAAATAGATAAAATGTTAAAAAAAGTCTGGTAACAGGCTGGTATCAAACTATTCTATAAACAGCTGAGGGCAACATTTAAGAATGGCAGCAGGCACAACGGCTGATCAGAAGACTGGTTCTTGCCAGGACAGGCAAAATACAAGCAACCAAATCCAGGATCAGCTCCAAAACCTAGCATACCTGAGCAAGCACTGGGGACCTTAGCATTTTCAGGGGTCTACTCAGGTTCCTCAGAGGCAGTGTAGAGGGTATGAGGACGAGAAGACAATCAACAGCAGCAGGAAAAGAAGCAAGAACTAAGAGGCAATTGGAGGCAGTGGAGAAGTTGTTGAGGAATACAAGGCAATCGTGGCAATAGAGAGGGCAGTAAGGATTGGAGGGTCATCAGAAACAGAAAGAGGGGAATAGAATTAGGCACATGTCAAATCAGACCTTAATATGAAATGGTTAGGTCTGCTGATTACCCTTCACGGCTCCTTGACAACCCCTTAAAAGTCAGGAAAGGGGCTTAATAACTTATCCAGTTCAAGCTTCCTTGCTGCTCTCATGCCCTAGTGGCCAGATTCACCCAGTGCACATGATGAGCACACCTGTCTGGCAAACCCAGTTGGTCGCTAAAGTTGATGGCTGAATTTGGCAGTTGTGATGGATTCTAGAATGTTGAATATGTAATGGGACTGTAAATTCAATAGACAACAAGCAGCCTACCTTATGCCTGTCCCATCTTCCTCTCCCCCATCCCCTGCAGTGCTACATAGCAGAGCTCCAAAGTTTTCAATTTCTTTCCTTCAGGACCACACAAGCAAATCCGGCAGGTCATAGTGGTCCCGCAACAGTCTCTGAGCACAGCTCGAGCATGCTCTTGACTCATAAAGCTGCCCCATGACACAACCCTCCCAGTTCAGCTACACTGGGAACCACATTGATTGTTGTAAATGGAGATGAGTGAGACAAGCTAGGTATGTGAATAGCTGAGAAATATGATGGACGTGTAAGTGAAAGCCGATATTACTATAAATACTATAGAAATACATATATCCATATCTATATCCATATATATCCATATATATATATCCATATCCAACAAGTTGTGAAATGGTTGGCTTATTGAAAACTATGATTCGGTTTAACAGTTAACAATAGAATACGTTTTATATGCTGGTTCGTAATTGGACTGTTTAGTCTTGAAATTTCATTATCAGAAATGTAACTCACTCTTTGTGATCTGAGACAATAAATAAAATTGTAAATTTAAAAATATATATACTTTATTGTTAATTTACAATAATAATAATAATTTAAATTTTATATATGCTGCTGTAACTCATCTCAGACCCTCTACCTCTCAGTGTCGGCGGTGGCAGTGGCAACGTTGTTTGAAAACAGAAAGAGGGCTACAGAAAGATGGTCACTGGCTCCCATGAGTGAGGACACTTCTAGTGCCAGCTGGCAGTGCTGGTAGTAGAAGTGTCCTCATTTATGGGCGCCAGCGGCCATCTCTTTGGAGCCCCCGCTGGGGCCCAATTCAAACACTGCTGCTGCTCCGCTGCCACCGCCACCACTGCTGGGGAATCATAGGTTGAGGTGAATGGTGAAGCCGGTTGGGGGGCTCGGTAGCCCATCAACCAACTTTTCTGTGTTCCAGCTGGACCGTGAACTCAAACACAAACTTCTGGCTACAGTCCATGTTTGGCTTTGGGAACCCGAACTCGCAAAGTTCCATTACGAACCCAAATTTTGCAGTTCGGGTTCATCCATCTCTATTTAGCTTCTACTGTTCCCATGGAGGATAAGGTGGGATTGCCTGGACAGGGACTTTAAGCTCCTTTTCAGCCCAATAAAGGCTTGAGCAAAGTGGCCTGAGTTGTGTGGATAAAGAGGGTGTTCAGTGGACCTAAACACCTAAATTTAGTTTAGTAATATTTGCTGCTATAACAGAACAACCAAATAGTGCTATACAAAAGGAAGGGCAGCTGTGGACAATAAAAAGTGAATACTTACCTTAACTTCCACATAGCTGACATTTGTGTCAAACCCAACAACCCACTACAAAAGCAGCAGTTTATTTAGTTTGGATACTGTGTGTTAACAGTAGATTTGTGGTTGTAATATCTCCCTGTGCCATTGACATTGCTTGTCTCAACAGGGAGGGGAGAACCAGACACTGCCTAGGTGCACTCCCTCTGGGACAGCAGTGAAGAGCTCCAGCTTTATAATGGGGTATGTAGCGGGGATCCAGAAGCAATCAGCTGCAATAGAAGTAAAGTTATTAGTCCCTTTTTTGCCTACAGATACATTACACTTATTCAGCTTTCAGTTTTGAATTGATAGCAGGAAATACTTGGTTGTTTTTTTTATTCTACTGTTCTGTAAATGAACTCAGCTACAAAGTTTTATGATACAGTGGTTTGGTATACATGATATTCAAATATTTATCATGGGATTTATATTCACAATTGCTTGTCTATCACTTTCTACACTTAATTACAATTATAGAGTTTGTAGGCAATATGGGAAAACTTTTCTTTATCACCAGTTCGAACTAAGACAGATGCTACTTTTTATAGATGATAAAAAAAGTTCATTTACAACCTGGAGATTTGAGTTTAAAACTTTTATTTCGTCATTAAAACTATACATGATAACTTTAGCATTTATGCATCCAAGTTTTTGCCTTAAGCTTTAAATTGAAAAAGTATAGAAGGCAAGGTGCACTTTATTACCATTGTGGTTAAATATGTCAGAGTTTAATGGAAAGCAAGATGAGAATTTGAAAGTGCAATATAAACCAATTCTTATTTTGCACATTAAATTCCCAGGTAATAGCCACCAAGCAGGACTAATAGTAAGTGCGCGGCAGAGGAACCAATTCGTAAAGACCTCATAAAAATATATAAAGTGGATACGCACTAAGAACTACATAGGTACAGTAGACAACTAGGCAAGACGTTTGTTTGCTGTCATGTAGATCATGTTCAGAGTTTTGGTTGGTTGTTCAAGTTGATGAATGGTCAGCCTAATAAATGAATTGAATGTGTAATAAATGATAAAACAAGCCACAGTATCTCTGCTGATAATCTGAACTTTGAGGATAAAATGATTGTTTTTTACCTTTGACTGTGAAAGAAGATGAATCATGGCACAATACAGGAGAGCTTCTTATTGAAAACTACATTAAGAATAGGTCACTTCTCCAGTTCTGTACATAAAATGTAATGTGTCAGGTTCGGACAGGGACTCTGTTGTAAATGGCACCATTTTGGTAGATGTCATACCCTGACTAGACAGTGTATGAAATATTTTGTTTTAGAACACTGATGCTCATTTTCTAAGCTTCAGGCTCCTTTTGTATTGGAGTTATAGCTGGAAGAAAGCCCAGATGAAGATGTAGACTATATTAAAGAAAGCTGCACAGTGTTTACAGAGTTGATTGAGATATAAGAGACAGCAAAATAACTTTATGGCAAGTCGAATGACACTATCTGTTGCTTTATTTTAATTTGCTTGACTATCCTATTGGTACAAATTCTGAAACCAGAAGTGACTTGCTCAAAGTAATTCCAGGTTGCACAATAAAGTAGGATTATATATATATCAGCAAGAAAATTCAAGCACTACACAGCTTGCCTGTAAAATCACAAAGTGACAAGAAAGGCATTATAGCAGTATAATTGTAATGCCATGACAGTGTTGATAAAGGGGTCTCTGAGCAATACTTTTTGGTGTGATGCCCAGCTATAAAGTTATAGGCTCTATAAATAACAATAATGATAATGCAAATAAAAGTAAAATATCAATTATTTCTATTCTGTTCTGCAATAGGCTAAATTACATATACAATAAATCAGTCTTATGGGCTTATTTTATACTTAAGGGCTTATAGTATACTATAAAGCAATCAGTTGTCAAACAGAGCAGCCAAGTCAGTGAAGGAATCAGTGTATATTTTTAATTAACACCTTTGGAAAAGACAAATTATTATTATTACGTTTAAAGATGAAGATGGTTGTCATGTATAGTCATATAGTTAGTTTAATTAAAATGTATACAACTCTTTAATAAGGAATTAAGAAATTGTTTTGATGTGTAAAATAACTCTAGAGATTAACAAATTGAATAGAGAGGGTACACCAGAAAAAACACACACAATGCCACCTCCTTGATCCAACCCTTGGTTAAAAAAGACTTACCACTGGGCTAATGTGTAAAACACTACAATAAGCTTGATTGTAAATAATTACAACTTCAATAAAAAAACCACACACATCGACCCTGCAACACACACACACACACACACACACACACACACACACACACACACACACACACTTGGCAAAAAAATGTAGACAACAATGTCTAATTTAAAAACTGAGGTACACCCTTGGTATATTCTAGGTTTAGGTTATGGCTCTATGGGTTGTGCCCGGGGAATTAGATAGTGATACAGGTTCCACGTATTTCCTTTTTGAGGGCAGAAACCCTCTGGATGAAATCTCAACTATAGGTCCTTTTTGTACTTGTCCACTGTATTGAACATTTGTAATTAAATCCAGTGTTAAAGTTGGGGAACTGAATGGTGCGTGGCTAAACCTTAACCCTTAAAGCAGTTTACCCTTTCAATTAAGACATAGAAGTCCAGACTACACTTTTTTAGTTCCTAGCGTCAGTAAATATCTTTCAGTGCATTCATTTTCATATTCTGGCAGTGATTGAATTCGAAAGATTAGCCTACTCAATAGAGATATATTAAATGGGAATGTTAAATGTATTGTTTAAGGTTACCCATAGATAGGTCTCCATCTTTTTCCAACTGGGGGAAACTAAAGAGGGTATTTTGAGCCCTTGCACATTCCAACTGCTGGCTGCTCAGACAATTAGGGAAACAGTACAGGCTCACCAAATACTTAAATAATTTTGACTATCCTGGGTTTTGGTCCACTCTTATAGATTCCCAGGCCGATCAGCTGGGTTTTGGTCCACTTTAAGGTCCATCAATGACTAGGCTGTATTTCCCATTAGGAACTCAATGCAGGGGTGTGGGCAGCACCCTCTGGGAGAAAATCTAAACAGATATTCAATATTTTATGTTTTATAGATCTAGTGTATTAACCCTACTGATCATTTACAATAAAATCCAGTGTAATTGATGGGGGGGGGGGGGGGGAGTACATGGCAGTCATTGAAAACCTAAACTGTCAAACAGACTGGATTTTACACATATTTTATTCATAATAATTGTTGTTCCACCCTGTACTTGGTGCGAGGGGGGGCATATAGTTTGCCAGTGCTCACCAAGTTTTGATCCCTGCAAGCCCCTTTTTTACTTTTCTCCTTGCAAGGTTAAACCAGCATTTGGCCACTGGTGGTCTTATGGTCTGTACTCCACTGATGTCCAAACTCGGGGCTCAATTCACTAGGGGGTGGGGAGAACGGTAAGAAAGATGGGGCTTGCAGGAAATTCATCCAGTAATTGGGACACTACCCACAGGACTGACACTCATTATGGGCAAAATGTCCAGTTTAAATAGAACACAGACACATGTACACCTTTTGGTTTATGGGAAAATAAAACTAAACTCCCCCTAACAAAAGTGACCAATTATGTTGCATCTACCAAACCAAAGTTCCTTCTTATCGCTAAAGGCAGGTCACTTTAGATCTGGATTGCTAGATTGTCAAGATATTGTTATGGATGCAATTGCATGTCAGTGTTTTATTAGAAAAGTCACATAAAGCACAAACAAATGTATTAGCCAAGCATTCTGAACCTATTTACAGCTAGCAAGCTACCAAAAATGAATACAACAAATAAATACCTTTAGTTCCTTTGTCCCTTGTGAGTGAGATAATCAGAACTATTGTTAATACTGTGCTCCCTGACAAAACAGGTAGGCTTTTTTTAATGTCCCAAAAAATGAAAATGATGTAGCATGCATTTAATCACAGCGAAAAGCTCTATCTTGATTGCAAGCACATCAATTATTTATATCGTGCCATTTCTTGCCATCAGTGTGGGGTTTTTCCTCTATAGTTTGTGTGATTTCATTATCTTTGATTTACAGTACCTGCGCTTGACAATGCTGGCAATCTCTTTATACAACACTTTATACAGTACTTAGAAATCATTTTCTTGTTTCTAAGCAACAGAAAACAAAGTGATTTAGAATTCCTAATGCTCAATAATATATGAAGACAAGCACCGAACTCCAGTTTCTAAAGCTTTTATATCAGAAAACCTTCATGAAAGAGGCACCACGGGTTGTGCTGTGTACCTGCAACATTGGTACAGAAATTTAGCATCATTTTAGCACCATTACAACAGGTCAGACTGTACACAAGGATACGTGTGTAACTGTTCACTTTCTACACTGTTGGTATAAAGTGAGTGGAAATACTATGTAGAATAATGCAGCCCTTTTTTAAAACAAATAAAGTATTTTTTTATAAGCAATGTGAATGGCTTGCTAGAATTGGTTATGATGTAAAAGTACAGTTGTATGCATTGTATTGATAACAGACAACTATGCTTGAAGAGGAAGTCCAAGTATTTTGTAACACCCCATCCACCCCTCCCTCCAACTGAACAAAGCCCAATTTTGGAACTAACATAAATCTCTGGGGGTGCGCAATAAGCATAGAAGCTGGAGCCCAGCTTGACCAACATTTCAGTCACCCAACCAACTGCATGCAGCAGTGTAACTATAGTAATGTATTACTCAAGTCCAAGTGTTAGGTCCATGGCTGGCATGCAGAGTCACAATGATCAGCTGTGGGATTTCTATTATATAACCCCCCCCCCCCCCTTTGGGCTTATCACATGGAAAAAATGGGTGGCTGGGGGGTTACAAAAAAGCTTTGGGCTTTTAAAGTTCCTGTCCAGACAAAAAGAAACAAAAACACAAGTAATGCTGTTAAAAACAAAAATGTAACAATAAATTTACTGGGTGCAGTGATGCAAAGCAAGACATTAGTGTGCATGACTATCCTATATTTACTGTTTGGAAACATGACTATTAGTTTTTATCCATTATTTTAGACAATGTTTTATCCACTGGGAGACTGGGAGTCTCCCAACTGACATACTGGGGTCGATTCAGAGGCGGTGAGAAAACTCAATCCTTTTTTAGGAGAGAAAACTGCTATTGACTTTTATTGTCGACCGGGTGTAAATTTTCATCTGGCTCTTAATCAACCCCCAGGCAGACAATTCAAGTGAATGGCAGTTTTCCCTCCAAAAAAAGAAGTGGGGTTTCTCACCAGACTGGGAATTGACCCCATTGTTGACATTCATTTTAAACTAAATATGAAAGTTCTATTTTACAAATACAATCTCAATTTAAGTGATTCAGCAAGCCAAAAATGGGAACTTACCTTTTTGTCCCCCACTACTGATCGGTACTAGTCCGGTGAGCAGCAGCTCACCTGATCAATGGATCCGAGCCTATGCCACAGACCACAATCCCGCACTGTCTGAAAACCGAACATGGGTCGTATTGATGGTATGCTGGGCTAGTGACTCGCCATTAATCATAGGTGTGCTGCTACGCCCTATCCATTCATTGCAATGGAGGTAGTGGACAAAAGTCTAACACACCCTATATCCTTGGTAGTGAATGAAGAGGGGGCATAGCCAAAACCATGGCCAGGAAATGAAGTTCAGGCTCACAATGATGTGGGAAGTGAGTGCTGTGATGCGAGCTTGGATCTAGCGATCAGATGGGTTACTTATCACTGGACTCTCATCGGCCAGATGAAAGGTGAGTACCCTTTTGCTTTTTTTCCTGCTGAATAACTTTAAACAGAATAGATATTAAATTTTAGTTTAGCAGAAGTACTTTAATACTGTTACCAAAAGTCTAATTGTAGCTATACATGGCACCATTCATTCACAACATTTTTGATTTTACCTGCAAAACTTAGGTACCTGCAGAACTATAGTATGTTACTATTTAAGAGTTTCCAGCATTGCAGTATTATAACTGCAGCATAGCAATACATTTACCCATTGCATTCAAATACATAAATCTGAAAAATGTTCTTAGGTCAGGTAACCTGATACAATGTGGCAGAAAAAAGGTAATGAGAGATTTCTTCTGCTTTAAACCACTCCTCGGGTTTTGTGTCTGAAGTAGAAAGAAGCTTTTGTCAGAAGGTTGGGGTCAGATCTCTCCTTTAGCAGATACACTATTTAACATCTGATTCATATAATTCTTTTGTTGATGGTACACAGCTCACAGGGGATGAAGAGCAGTTGCTTTTATAACATGGTTTCTTCCTTTTTCTATTGAGACATATTTATTTTTATGGATTTTTCAAAATTATTGTGGTTCAAAAAATATACATGGTAGCAGAAAAGTGAAATACAAAAGTTTAACGTTTAGTATAACAAATTCAGATTAAATCAGAAAAGGTTTTTTAAAGGATGGGTAGCATTTTTCACCCCAGAATCAATAACAAAGGAATCAGAAAAGTAACCCCATGTATAAAATAAGATATGTTATGCAAGAAAAACCCTTTTTGTCATTGAAGTTAATGTAAATGAGTAAGTAAAGTTGGTTGATCTTCTGGAATCAAACCAAACTATACAGAGTTCTGGTCAACATACAAGGACAGCTTCACTGAATTCACTGAATCTTGGGCTGTAAGGTTTTTACCTTTTGCTGCAGCATATCTCCAACCTGTTGTATAAGGTATAAATCAGATGAGCCATGTTCTTACATTGTAAAAGCCAGCCAGGCTCTTTAACACATTACAACAACCAGGCTATGGCTGATTGTTTCAAATGTAACAAGAGCTAGACCTGCTGGGCTACATTGTAAAGTAACAATAAGCTAAACCGGACCTTCAGCATCATTTAATGAAATCTCCAAACCTCTCAAAAACTATTCCCCAGCATCTAAAATTAATATATTTTATGTTTTTAGTCACTTACTTTTTATTCTTTTCTGCACTGGGCTGCAACACTGTAGAATATGGGCACCACCATCTTGCCTCAGATGCATCACATCCTTAGATGAGGGGGCAAATGCACAGGGGGCAGGATATAGCTGTGCTTTGCACAGACAGAGCAGAGCTGGAGTCAGGAAAAGGACAGCAATCCCAGAATGCAAAGCAGCACAATCAGAAGACACTTCCTGTTTGCAGGCAGTCTGGGACTCCATGTGCCACCATCTTGGATGTTTAAAATGCAGTGGATGCAGGTATTTTTAACATGGGCAATCTGTACAGGGTGGGGGAAACATACAAGATAGACTCTTATCCAGGGTGCAGGCCCGGTTTAAGTGCTGAATCCGCAAAACAAAGTCTGTCTGTTATGAAGCTGTGATTCCCATCTTGTCTCTCGGCTTCCTGACTGCCTGTCAGTCTACCAGGTGGGAACTCTGATTGCGGAGACTAAGAACTGGCTCATCTCTCTACTGGGAAGCCTGGAATCTAAGGACCAACCTGGTTTTCACTAGAGCCCCAGAAGAAGGCCCCAGGTCAGGCAACCTAGGAGTGGGTTTTGTCAAGTTCTGGGTAGAAGACAGACCAGAGCTGGACTGAAAAGTGGAACAAGCTGAAGTCATGGCTGGCAGAACAGGATTGATAAGTCTTAAACAGGCCAAGGTCGTAGGCAGGCAGAACAGGATCAAAGTCATAAATAGGCCTAGGTCATCAGGAGAGTAGTCAGGAAGAAGCTGGGTTGGTACACAGGAATGGAAGACTGAAACTCAGGAACAGGCAGGAGAAATGACCAACTGGCAATGGAGCACAGGGCTCACCCGTATTTAAAGGCCCCTGTGGCTTGAGCAAAAATGTGAGCGCACGGAGAACCTTGGCGCCCTCTGCTGGGAAACAAGAGGAACAGTCCTGGTTCTATGACACTGCCTCTTCTGATGACATGTTGTTCTTCCTTCACCTAATCTCAAGATTTCCTTAGTCCCATTTCCTATGCAATCTGCTTGTCTGGCCTGTAATTTGTTGTATATTTCTGTTACTTCATGTACTAGTGTATTTCTTGTAATCAGCAATAGTTATATTTGGATTAAATTCTGGGGGCCACCACTAGAATGTAACTTCCACCAACTTTTGCTCTGGACATGACTTGGTAATTTTTTCCCAAAAAAACTTGTAGGTAGAGGTAAAAATCCAGACAACCTGTGCCTTAATGCGTAATCTAAACTTTTGCCTCTACAACAGTTTCTGAAGCACTGATATGTTTTAGTATCAAGGCACCATGGAGCATATAAAATAGGACAACAGCAAATGTAATAATACTGAATCTTTCTGTAGGCTGGAAAAGCATTCAATAGTTAGGTTACCATTGTTATCTGTGCTCTGTTCAGAAGAACTTTCCGCACTTTCTTACCTTCTGTAAACTTGGGTGTAAAACAGAAATATGAGTTTATAAGAGATCCATAGAATCTCTATGGAGTTGTAAAAGGAAATGTCAACTTTCGCAATGCCTCTCTGACAGCCATTGGTTTGCTTTTTCCATAGACAAATGTGCATTTATATAATGCATTATAAAGTATGTATTCCTAACTTACACAACACACAATCAAAATACAGTTTGTGCTGTTTATTATTTCCATTCTAGGGTCATACTCTGCCATTGTGCCTAGAAGTCAAGTTATAAATTAGAAAGTGGAATTATTGCTTGGAGGTAAAAGATCTTTATGCTGCCTCCAGAAGACTGCCTAGTAGTGTAGACATCCAGTGCCAGCTTCCCAAGGATCAGGTACTGAATACCCTCAAGCTTTTATATTTGATGCCTGCCTCTGTTACTAAAGGACAAGTATCTTTTGAAAACTGTGAAAAATGTTATGTTCTTATATTATAGACCTTGGAAAAAAAAACATTTCATCAATTTACAGTACTTTAAATAAAAAAAAACATAATTTGTTCTGTGCTTTTTTTCCCACGTGAAAGTTACAAAACTCTGCAAGTTTTGTTACATTGATGTGGGAAAAAATACAAAAGGAAACATTTTTTAAATAAAGTATATTGGTGAAATAATATAAGAACATAACATTTTTCAGACGATTCAAATAATACTTGTCCTCTAAATGTAGCTTTCCTCTGCCAAAGCAACTAAAGGCTGAATTTCTTGAAACCCCCAATAATAAGATAATGCCACACTGCCATTTTGGTTCCTGTTCTACATGCATAGATTAGTATGCAATGCATAAGACATAAATGTCACACAACTATATGTCTCATAGACACGTTTACTTTTTTAGTTGGAAGCTTTAACGGAGCACCTAGAGTTTGTGATCTATGAAAGCAGGTGGGTCCCTACTTTTCTTACACTTCTGTAAATCTGGAAATGTACCTACAGGTTAGCTGTAATCTCAATCCCAACATGAACCAAAGAGCATACAGGTACATTTAACTGTAATTTCCCAAACTCCCCTGTATATCTGAAATCATATTCCTTGATTTAACGGTTCTTTATTTGTATCATTATGTAGGATCCTAGTTTCATTTAAAAGGTTCATGTTGATTAGCTGCTTCGACCACGTGTTTTTTTTCCAATTTTTGTTTAAACGTTTTTGATAAAACTGCAACAAGCCCTTGGTACACTTATGTCTATAACAGCCTATAACAGGTTAAAGAAGATCTACAAATCTTGTCCAAAATACCAATTCCTATTCAAGAATAATTCCTAATTTCTATTTAAAAGGTTCATGTTGATTGACTGTTTCGACCATGTGCTCTAGTTTTTTTCCAATTTTTGTTTAAAAGTTTTTGATACAACTCCAACAAGCCCTTGGTACACATAACAGCCTATAACAGGTTAAAGAAGATCTACAAATCTTGTCCAAAATACCAATTCCTATTCAAGCAGTGGGCTGCCTAAGCAATGGCATCCAGTTAGCAGTATTAGGGAACTAGGTGCCTTGCTGAAGAACACTTCAGTCATGTCCCTGATGAGAATTAACTCTGAGAATGCCCCCCTCCAGTCACAGGCTGCTTCCTTAACCACTAGGCCATGACTGCCCCTTAACTTTAAGGAAATGACTGTGATGTTCCTTATTCGTCAATCGCATGGAATTTATATTAATAAATAATATATATAAATAATATAGTAATAAATAAAAATGGACTATTCAGCTGAGTAAGATTCGACTTTCTTGTCACGAGTCAAGTTGGTCAACGTATTATAATGAAAATTTACTAGAAAATAAAGACAACGGTTTTTCATAAAATAACGTTTTTGAGGGAAGAAAATATATTCTATTCTCTAATGTGGTAGAGGAGTATTAAAACAAAATATTTCTTTAATAAGCTTCTGGAACCTGAAAACACAGCTTCTAATCTCATAAACCGCATTCCTTTAAATGTAACTGTAGCAGCACATTTATATAGTTATCAAAGCCATTTTGTTTAAACAATTGACCCTAAAATTGAGGAATCAATCACAAGCTGAATGTTTTTCCTCTGGGCATCTCTAGCAATAGGATTAAAGTGCAGTTTGGAGTCGTTCTATTCTATGTCAATACACTGTGTCAACAATAGCTTAGTAAGAGAATTCTCTTCTCTAGGAATTGGCATAAGTACATGTAATTTATACATTTGTGAAATATAATTTGTAACGCATTAACAAAAATGGTCAGTTCTGTGAAGGTCTTCTGTGGATTGTGTGGTCAGTGGCATAGGAATACTGTAGCAGTGTAGCAGTCACATCAATGGCCAGGCTAGAAGAGCAGGAGTATGAAGAATTCTCTTGGACTACAATTAATGTTGACCACAGATGAGCTCTCCTACAGCAGTGGCAGCAGCTTTAGACTTCTATTAAAATAGCAAGTCTCCTGCTGAGCTTGCTGAGCTAAATGACCCCCTCTCTCTGGGTTGCTACCCCCCTTACACTTTTAGGGCTCGGAGAGGGGAAAGGGGGAGAAAATCACCCCTGCAAGCATTGGTTTTTAGTGTACATTGGATACTTAGACCTGATATACCTGAATGGCACTGGCAGCAGGAGAACACATTTCACAATTTGCAGGCATACATATGTTTATATTAAGGATAATATCTCAGAGCTGTAGTTAATTTCAAACTAGACTTTCATTTAAGGTTGGCAAATTCTTTTTCCCACAATGCATTTCTTGGGCCAACAAAATAAAGCCTTCCTGATCTAATCTTGAAAGATTTTGGTAGGAAAATGGCAGCATTTTACAAATTTAGTATCACACCAAACTGATATAGAAATCCACATCTTCATGAATACAAAGCTATATTTGTGTCACAAGTTTTGAAAGGAGTTGGTAAGTATTATTTCCCAGAATGCCTTGGTTGGTCCAAATGAAAAACCTTAATCTCCAATTTGAAAGTCTTATCTGGAAGTTATAGTATATGAAGATGGCAGCAAATATCTTATAACACACCTCACTGCTACAGCATATGAATCCAAGACTACATAGCTGTATTTGTGATCCAAGTTCTGCTTTAACAGTACATTTAAAAGAAAACACAATGTTTGCTCTCTAGTAGCAGAGCTTTCATTATTCTTCCCACAATGTTATGGAGCAGTATAAATAAAAAACTAAGATGGAGATTTATGGCTTGTGCCCCTAGCAATTGTGGGAAAAAGCCCTCATGCAGACAGAAACAGGGAGGAATAAATCATATGTGTACTACTCTATGCCTCTATGCAGGTCTTAAGCATCCGTGGTTCTGTCACCTGGAGGACCAGGGACATCAGCAGCAGTGACAGGAGGATGCTGGCCATTGGCAGCAGCAGAAGGACGCCAGCATAGCACAGGTAGCAGGGAGACAATGCAAGCATCCAAGTGGAAGGACCTTGCTGGTTAAACACAAAATAAGGAGGCAGCAGTGGACCAAACTGTGAGGACCAATGGCGATGTAGCGACCATTAGAGATTGGACCAGAAGGCGATGGTATGTCACTCTCCCAGTTGTTGTTGCTCTTGAAATGGGCTTTCTGATTTGGGATGCCCCACTGTGTGGATCCCCCCTCTGGCAATCCTATGGCGCCTTCACGGGCATGCAGCAAATCAGCACGCTCAACTTTATTTAACTTCTGCTAGCCACTCTGACATCAGAGGGGTGAGCAAGTTGAATGGAGCAAGTTCCCCGTGCCCCAACCCTCGCTCCTCTCAGATGAAGGCATAGCAGCCTCGTCCCACACATGTGCTATGAGTAGGGATGAGCGAACCGGTTCGGACGAACTGGAATTCGCTCCGAATTTCAGGGAAAATTCGATTCAGCACGAACCCGAATCTTATTTGGTTCGTGCCGATCGAAAATTTCCCCAAGAAATTCGGGTTCACCCGAATCGAACTTTCACGAATCGCTCATCTGAAAAAAAAAAATGCCGGCATGGTGGGAGCGGGCGTAGCCGGCCTGCCCGCTCCCACAATGCCGGCATTTTTTTTTTTCAGATGAGCGATTCGTGAAAGTTCGATTCGGGTGAACCCGAATTTCTTGGGGAAATTCGGCGAATCGCCCAAATCGAACTTTGAAGAAGTTCGCTCATCTCTAGCTATGCGATTGTCAGTTATGTAAGGATACACAGCTATCACGGGGTTTTCACACAGGCATAGGGTATCGGCTAGCCCTGGAGTCTATTAGATTTCAGGGCCTGAAAAAAAGGCCATTGTACTGTACCTCTTGCTGTACCACAGCAATACAGGGCTTTACCCATGCTGCCCATTGACTTCTATGTTCTGGCTTGGGTTGCACAGCTCTCATGGGCAGGATTTCCTCCTTAGCATAGTCATTAGAGTATTTCAATAAATTAAATGATATGGTTGTCTTAACCTTTTTATATGAGACTGGCTGCCTAAGTAATAAAAAGCAGCCATATTTCATGGTATGACATTTGAGAATCGGAGTTAAATGCCATGAAAAAGTATAGTAATCCTCATTACACCAGTATATCAATAGTAGTACTTTGCAAAATATCATGCCCATTACTATTCGCTGGTGTGTTGTGCAGCTTTTCCATTCGGCTTGACAATCTGTAAATGGAAGAGCGTAGAGCGATGCCCCTGTCTCATTCTGCTGACTCATAACAAGCTGTTCAGAAATTGGCATTAAGGAGACAGGGGCACCACCTGGATCCTATGCGAAATCACACAGACATTCAATTCCTCGGAGAAACATGGACAGCGCTGTCAGAGAGCTGGAGTCATTTTTTTCTTTGCTTTCAGTAATTGAATAGAGATTGCTTTGCAATGGCATAGGTTTGATTTTCAGCAAACACAGAACTCAAGCCACAGCAGTGTGCTCTTTCTTTTCAGCAGCTGTCAGAGAGCTTTGAACGAATTATGCAATTAAAAAGCTTTGTACTTTTCACTGAAACACCGGATTTAGGACAATGGTGCTCTAAGTCATTCCAGGTTTTGAACTCGTATTTATTTTTAAACTTGCCTTGCAACAACAATTTCAGGATTTTTTCTCAGTAACCCCCCCCCCCCACACACACACACACACACACACACACACACACACACACACACACACCATTATAGGTTTCTGGTGGTCATATGGCAAAAGTAGCAAGATCTCTTAGCTTTTTAGTTTAGAAGAGTAGAAGAATATACAAGTACTTTTATATAACAGAAACTACTTATAGGTTGTTTACTGACCAATTATAACACATGTCCATCATTCTTATTAAGTAGTTGGAGCCATGCAAATTTATATTCACATTTCACTGCTCTGAGAATTTGCATGCAGTGCTCAGATCCAGGTCTTATATTTTCATAATCTTTCTAGTTAGTTTTTTCTATGATTAAATCACCAAAAGAATGCAAAGTGAAAAGTGAATGTGTACAAATACATCCTGGGGTGCTCAGTACAAACACTTTTTCAAAAATGGAAGCTCCCCTATTCCCTAAAGCCAAAGGTTGAACCTCCTGACCACGCTATCGAGACTTCCCCCCTCTTTTCCCAAGAAACGGTCTTCTTTCTTAATGACCTGGAAACGCACATGAACACATAAAAACCTATAAGATACTACACGTGTCAAAATTAAAGTGTTAAAAAGTAAGGTAAACAGTGCTAGGTGCTTCAATGCAATAAAAAGGTACTAAGTGCTTGACTGGGCAGAGCCTTGTGGCCATAGAAATTATCCTGGTGGGAGCCATAAAGCCCTGCAAAGGAGGGTAAACTTAAAGCCTTACTGGTGCACATCCACATGTCAATCCCTTTAGAGCACCAGGCCCTATACCTATACCTCCCTGGTATAGCTGACTTTTCCCAACAGGGTTCCCTTGAGCCCCTTTTTAATTTGACGGCAGTCAACCAGTCCTTTTGGCAAGTGGCATAAGTCCCAGTTAAGAACAATGTTCATTTCAGTTTCACTGACTTTCCTCCCAACATCAACATCTCCTTTTAATGGAGCCTATGATACTAAGTACAGATACTACACCTAACCTTAACCAAATAATTGTAATATTACAGTTGTGACCTGCAGTATGTGTCTTTTTTGCATCTAACCTTAGATTACATTTTATGATTTCAACACTGTGCTTAAAGACCTAGCCCTGTCTGTAGTGCATTGACTATACCTGCATATGCCATTATTATGGGTTTTCCATTTTCCAGTATCAACAGTTGCCAATATTCGTTATGTTAGTCTCTGTGTATCTTGTTTTGTGCTCCATCTTGTATTGTCATAGTCTGCTATCTAGTCTGTAATCTATCTTCCATGTATGGTCCCTCTCAGTTTTCTACCCCCCCAACCTGGGTTACTTTCTCTATCCATGTATTGTTGTTCATGTCCTCCTGTTCTTAGTTGACCTGAACTTTAATCTTTGATATTTGATTGGTAAATTTTGATCACCTGACCCCTCGATCGATTCGGCCAGGTGTCCTACATACCTTGGGGGCCCCCGGGGCTCTTCCAGCTTCATGTGAAGGTCCGAGATAGGCCTCTCCTGTTTCTGCAGCATCCGCTGACAGTCACAGAACAAAAAAAATGACAGTTACTCACCTCCATGTGCGATCCCTGCGGCTGGCCTCCAATCCCCCCCAGGCGCTTCAGACTTCAGTAGAAAACCAAAACAGGCCCTCTTCTGCCGTCGCTGTCATTACCACCACCACCATTATTTCCCATCACCCAGCAGGTATAAAAGGCTTCCAGTAGCAGCAGGAGGGCAGAAGCCAGAGTGATCGGCGTGGGAAACAGTGTTCAAGGATGGATCAATCCTAGGTATTAAAAAATAAATAATTCTAATAGATTTTTCTGATGTGTGTGTGTTTTTTTTTTTTTTACATTTAACCCTTTGTGAACTGGTGAGACCCCCTATACCAGTTCACAAGGCTTGTGGGCTGGCAAGTCACTTGCCCCCTATTACCTGTCTCCACAAAGCCCAGGAGGGGGGCAGAAGAGCCTGGGGCTACAAGGCTAAGCAGGCTTGTAGCCTTGCAGGGTGGGGGGCCACTGAGGCTGACCCTTGCACCCTGTTATAAAAGCCCTGAATAACTGTTTCCTTGGCTAATTATGCTGGGTAAGGGGGACCCCACATCACATTTGGGGGATATTTAAGGGCTTTTAACCAGGAGGGGACCCTATGACATTTTCTTTAATTAAACCTTTATGCCCCATCACTCAGCAGGTATAAAAGGCTACCAGCAGCAGCAGGAGGGCAGAAGCTAGAGTGATTGTGTGGGACACAATGTTCGAGGATGGTTGGTGACTTGTCATTACCCCAGCATCCTATAACCTGTCTCCCCAAAGCCCGGGGGGGGGGGGGCAGAAATGCCCACTGCCCATATAGGCTACGTGTAGCTTTAAGGCAGGGGGCCACCGAAGCTGGCCTTCATGTCGCGTTTTACAAGCCCCCATAGCTGGTGCCCGGGTTAGTTATGCTTGGAAGGGGTTACCCCATGCAATTTATTTTTATAATTTTTAAGGGTTTTCAGATTTAGCTTGTTTTTTCTTGTTTGCATATTGATATTTTATGAATATGTTTTTTTCTAGTCTGCTTTTTTATATACTTTTTAGGTAAACCCTGTGCAACCAAATAATTTTTCTAGGGATTACTTCCAGCAAGATGAGCCCACTATAACAAGCTAGGTTCACCTAAAAAGCTTATTGTGTGTACTTTCAGGGAATATATGATTTGTGTGGGTATTTAAAACGTAAAGGGTTATTTGGTAGAAAAAGTGCAACGTGTGCACTTTGCAGAGCTGAAGTTTTAATGTAAAATTGCCCTTACATGCATGTTTTATTTTGGGGTGTTTGACAACCCTACCCTTGAAAGTACCTATGCATGTTGGACATTGTTCTTTTCAGGAGACCTTGCTTTTTCAGAATTGCCTTGCTTTTTCTTCTTTGCATAAAGGCTTTTTTTTAGGAAACTGTGGCTTTGATTCTGCATTTTTATTCTTTTTTTTGCAACCAAATAATTAATCAAAGGATTACTTCCAGAAAACTGTGCCCATGTCAACAAGCCTGGTACACCTAGAAAGATTGAGGTATGCACATCCAGAGAATATATAGTTTGTGGGGGATATTTCAAATGTAAAGGGTGTTTTTTCTTGAAAAACTGCAAGGTGTAGATAGCAGTTGTGTTTTATCTTATCTTATCTCCTAAAATGCTGTTTCAGTTTGAGGGAGTCTCCTGTGCAGGAAAGGGTGTCTACCAATACATATGTGGTACTGTTGTAACCAGGAGAAATTGTGCTTTTTTTAACGCAATATGATTTTATTGATTTATTACAAAAAACACTATGAATTATTTTTATTTTTTTGCACATATTTAATCTAAAAATATTTCAAATACAAAGAAACAAGGCAAAAGAAGGCAATTCATGTTAAAATCTATACTCTGCTGAAAATAGCAATATATAATTGTCCGGGAAAACCCCTGGAAATCCCCTCAAAGATCACATTTGAACATATGTTGCGCAAAATAGTGAAAAAAGGGTCTGGCAACAGTGACAAAATTAAGGTAGGCTTGCAGTTAAAGTTAAAACTTGAAGACTATTTTAAGCTGAAGCAAATAATTTATATGTCAAACAATCACATAGGAGACCTTAGTAATGTTTTGACATTTCTTTGTACGTGTACATGCCTTTTTTTCTGGTAGGCTGCAACCTACAAATAGTGAGTCTGAAGATCATATTTATGACAATATCAATTATAAAGGTCATTGTTAATCTTGATTACTTAATGAGTTCAATTAATTAGCCACTTATTATTACACTCTTACAACAACTTTATACATGACTATAATGTTAATGAACATGGCCGTTATTATAGTGCAGAATCCTTTATTAAGGTTGCGAATACCACAAGGAATAGTCTTCTTGCTATTCATTATTGGTATAAATTCAAACACTGCAGTAAGGGGGGACAGGCACCCCTCGAAATATTTATTATCAAAAACATTTAGGAATTATTTAACTGGTAGCCATCTACTTTGTATTTGTTTTCTTAACAAGTACAATTCTGTTACAATCACAAGCAAGTCCAGCACATGTAAGTCCTGTCGCATATGTATGTAATTTCTTTTTTGAAAATCACAAATATATAATCAATATTTGGCCCTATTAAACACACTTATTTTTCCCCAAATGTGTGTGTGTGTGTGTGGGGGGATGTCAATGAGTTTTATCTGGCACATAAAGAAAGGAAAAAAGTCAACTCACCTTTCCATCCTTCCCGTTTGCACTGTCTTGCCATCTTTTCTGCTTCTGCCACCGTTTCTTCTCCATGGCACCTGCACACACAGACACCTGTCTTCGTGCAGAGGGTGTACGCTGTATGGAGCCAGGTGTTCGTTCTGTGTGTGCTGGCACCGCAGAGAAGAAGTGGTCGGGACAGACGAGCGATGGAGGCAGCTATATCTACCGCTCGTCCTGTTCCCATATCGTCTTTTCTGCGGCGCCAGTACACACAGACACCCTGCTTTGTATAGCGCGTGAGCCCGGCTGATGCTCAATCTTCATCCACACCCACTGATGAACGGAGCCAGGTGTTCACCCTGAGTGTGCTAGCACCAGGGAGACGAAGCAGCTAGGACAGCACGATTGGTGGAGACAGCAGTATCTGCCGCTCGCGCTGTCCTCACCACTTCTTCTCCATGGCACCAGCACACACAGACACCCAGCTTGATAAAGTGGGTGGACATGGCCAACGATTGAGCATTGGCCACACCCACTGCTGTATGGAGCCAGTTGTCTGTGTGTGCAGCTTGCAGTGGCAGATACAGCGAAGACAGTGCGGACAGCGCAAGCAGGAAGGATGGAAAGGTGAGTTTACTTTTCTTTACTTTTGCCTATGGGAATGGGAGGGGAAATGCCACACTGACTATATGAGGATTGGGAGGGGGAATGAAACACTGCCTATGGGAATGGGAGGGGGGAATGCCACACTGCCTATGGGAATGGGAGGGGGGAATGCCACACTGCCTATGAGAATGGGAGGGGGGAATGCCACAGTGCCTTTGGGAATGGGAGGGGGAATGCCACACTGCCTATGGGAATGGGAGAGGGGTAATGCCACACTGCCTATGAGAATGAGATGGGGGAATGCCCCACTGCCTATGGGAATGGGAGGGGGGAAATGCCACACTGCCTATGGGAATGGGAGGGGGGAAATGCCACACTGCCTATGGGAATGGGATGGGAGAAATGCCACACTGCCTATGGGAATGGGAGGGGGGAAATGCCACACTGCCTATGGGAATGGAATGGGAGAAATGCCACACTGCCTATAGGAATTGGAGGGGGAAATGCCACACTGCCTATATGGGAATGGGAGGGGGGAATGGCACACTGCCTATATGGGAATGGGGGAAATGCCACACTGCTTATGGGAATTGGAGGGGGAAATGCCACACTGCCTACATGGGGATTGGGAGGGGGAATGAAACGCTGCCTATGGGAATGGGAGGGGGGAATGCCACACTGCCTATATGGGAATGGGAGGGGAGAATGCCACACTGCCTATGGGAATGGGATGGGCGAAATGCCACACTGCCTATGGGAATTGGAGGGGGAAATGCCACACTGCCTATGGGAATTGGAGGGGGAATTCCACACTTCCTTTGGGAATGGGAGGGGGGAATGCCACACTGCCTATATAGGAATGGGAGGGGGGAATGCCACACTGCCTATATAGGAATGGGAGGGGGGAATGCCACACTGCCTATGGGAATGGGATGGGGGGAATTCCACACTGCCTATGGGAATGGGGAGTGGATGCTACACGGCCTATGAGAATGGGGGAGTGGATGCTACACTGCCTATGGAAATGAGAGGGGGGAATGCCACACTGCCTATGGGAAAGGGAGGGGGGAATGCCACACTGCCTATGGGGAATGGGGGGGATGCCACACTGTCTATGGGAATGGGAGTGGGGCCATGGGGATTGCATAGCAGAATGGCACTCTGCCCGTTATTTGGTTCTTGGGGGATGGTGTTTTAGCACAACATTTGGTTAAGGATATTTATTTTCATTTCCTCCTCCAAATCCTAGGTGCGTCTTATAGGACGAAAGATAAGGTAAATTTACTGTTTAAAGCACATAGCCACCACCATGTCACAGGTTAACATATTAACACATTAACACAGAGCATGCAGAAGGCTATTATTAATTGCCTACAACTCCCCATTCAATAAATCACTGTGAAGGTAGTTTGAATGCAGACAAAACCTATATCTGGACAGAGCAGGAACGTGTTCATTGCGATTTACCAGCTTCTTATTAGGTTCTATGTGAGTAAATAAGGGTGATGGGAAATTCTCAAGCATTCTCTATAGCTTCCTATCTACACTAACAGATTTTTTTTGTGTGTAACCCTATCAAGGATCAATCAAGGAGCTGACTGGGGTGCTGACATTTCATGTATACCATGCTGACACAAAATTATTCCCACAGCATGTATGTTATTGTGAAAAAAAAAATGGTTAGCCAACACACAGCCTAAGAAAAAACAATAAATAACCAATGTCCAATGTTTTGCTTTTTCAAGAAAAACATTATCCTTGCTATAGTTTTTATTGTGCTACACTAATGTATTTAAAAATAATGTCAATCCAAAAATAGGTTAGTTAAAAAAATATTGGCTTAGGAATATACTGCTTGTCACCAGCAGGCTCAAGGGAAGATTCCATAAACATTTAGTTCATAGAATACCTCTGCGGTAGTGTGGGGGGGGGGGGGGCTGAAAGACATGGAGTAAAAGCTGACTAGCATGTAGCTCATTATGAACTTGGATGACAAATCAGCTGATGCTGATGCAAACCTTCAGTTATAAGTAATAAAAAATATGCCTGCACTGTAAAAAGCTATGTCAGCCCCAAGGCCTGATTATAGCATAAGCATGTGTATTATGATTGTATTTGTGTAAAATGTATAGTCCAGGACCTGGGTGAGGGATCACTCAGACTGTTTTGTGTATTCCAGTTTTATTGAGGGTTCTGTTTGTGGTACTTCCTTCTTTGAAGTCAAAAGCCTTTGTAGCAGCAGGATGTGCTGTCTCTGAACCCACCATAAAAACCAAACTGAGATAAGGGACCTGGAAAAGAAATGTCCTCACCAGGTGGGGTCAGAGGGGAGGGGGGATGAAGCTTTTCCCTCCGAAATTTAGCTAATAAAACCTAGATGCTAAGGACATTCTGGAGTCAGAAACCTCAGTCACAAGCCTGCGGCAAAAGCTGGACAAAGCAACAGCTGGAAACTCACCCACAAGGACTGCTATGCCATTATACTGTAAAGACTTTCTTTTTGTTTTCTGAACTTGTCTTGCTGTACTCTTTTATGTATTTTTGTACCTGTATCCCATTTGCTTCTGTATTTTACATCTAGCACTGTGATACCTTTTTATCAGATTAAATGTTTAATTAATCAGCTCTGGCCTTTGATCTCTAAATATATGAGCTCGCCTTTCTGAAGGAAGCTCTGGTGAAACACATTTATCAAAGGGTTAATTTGGTGACTTGCTGGGACTAGTAGTGAATACCCAGGGGTCTGGTGGCTTTAACCCTTGCACAATCACACTCTCTCTAGCGTCTTGGCTGGGCTGATAGAGTGCGATCGTGATAAGCTAATTCTAGCAACAAATACCCATGCAATTTACCCTAAGATAGTAGTTTTTATTAACAATTAATTGTTTTTTATTAGGGAGGCAAGCTTTTGAGTACATTTTGCTATCTGTGACTCACCAAGGAAATTAAAGTCCCTGTCCAGGTAACATAATAAAATAGCTATACTCAGCTTCTGTTCCACGCAGATCTCAATGCAGCCCTAGTTTCTTCAAATTTACCAACTGTGGAGAATGAGTGATTCCTCCGGGCTATGCAGATACTGTATGGCAGCTTTAAATAAAGTTTATGCTCCTATCATGCCCAATCCATTTATTGCAATGGAGGAAGCATATCAAGGTTAAGGCCCGTCAAACTCCCTCCATTGCAATTAATTTAGTGGGTATGTTAGGAATGTAAAAACCTCCTTAGTACTGTTTTTTGTTGTCTGAACAACCCCTTTAAGGTTTACATCAAGCCTGCAATGACCAAACAAAGCGCAGATACCAAAGTGGGATCTGAATGGTTACATGAGCACTGGAACTACGGGATGGTCCTGATGGTAGAAGAATATGTGCAGCAGGCAGCTTTTATTTTTCGCGCATGCACTTTTTTTGTGATCCTCAAAGAATATTTTGTTTAATGTTAGCACTTTGGAGACACAATTCAAGCATTCTCCTTGTTTCTTATCTTCATAGACTATTTGTTACATGTGTATATCTATATACTGGATACATTCTGCTGGAGATAAATGTTTTTGAGAGCAATCCCCTGATTGAGCTGATGATAGTGTATTCATGATTAAAATATATATTTTTTGTATTAATCAGGAGCAATCTGCTTTTGGTTAAGGAAGTTGACATGTAGTCCCCTTATGAAAGAACAGGTTAAAAAAAGGAGGAGAAAAGTGCATCTTATAGAGCGAAAAAGACAGAAATCATTTTCTAATAGTTAAGCATTATTAAATTCGAAATTAAACAACTGCAGGCAATGCAAAACATACATATTTATATGTCAGTATGTTTCCCATACATGTATTTATAACAGCCATTTACTATTTTAAAATGATGTTGTATGTGTACTCTACACTGTTACTGTAGCTAATGCTTCAGTCTTTGTATTTGCTTATAAGTATATAAAATTATCATAAATATATACTGTTATTTTTAAGCAGTCAAATCAAGGCACAACATGTACTTGGTTTTTTTTAAGCCGTGATTCATTGATTTTCTGAAATTCGGGTAGTTATAGTAGTTCTCATGATCCTCAGCAGCTTCCTCCTTTGATGTACAATGACAATGAATGACCTTCATTGTGGCATCAGTAACCATTGAAATTTAAACCACTGTAGGACCCTGTGCCCTGGCTCCTTTAATTAAGGAAAACCAAAAGCTCTAAAGCTTGAAATTAGAAGTGGAGAAATCCTCTTATTTTAGTTTTTACCCCAATGTTGTTAAAACATTAGTGAAAATGCATCTGCCTCACTTGGGAACTTCTGCACTGCAAGACAATATGTACACTTGGGTTCTTTAGTTGGAGAACTCAGTTGTGAGTATAAAACAACTGAGGCAACAAACTCTCTTACATGGGAAGAATAGCTCCACCTTCATGTCAGTAAATCATTTTCTCAACCTACATTGTCATGAACAGCAAAAGGTTATGCTAACATTTCCCTTCTCTAATAAAAATACAAAAAGAAAAAAGTTTCAGCTATGTAACAGTGAATTTCTTGCATATGTTAGATGTAGCCCAAGTAATACTAGCGCTAAGCCTATGCCACTAATTCTTCTAATTAACTGAATATTTGACCCCTGGCCCCCACCCTTCTCGCTACCAGTCTTATGAATTCCTGGGTCTCTACATATTAGTGCTCATCTCTATTCTTTTATAGTGTGTATAGGATAAATACGTTGTGATGGCTTGCTAGAGTCCCTCTAATCTACGGGCTTGCTAGGGCCCCTCTAATCTGCTAATGAGCAAGTAGTCTGTTGTGTTTTGATATGGTCCTTATATTATGGATTTTTTACTAGTCATATTGTTTTGATTTTAGTTGCTGATACTATAAATTGCAGTGTAGATATAAATCAACCTGTAATGGAAGCAGAGAACAGTTACTGCTCCACAAAGTGTTATGATTCTTATTTCTGTAGATGGATGGATGTGATGTGTGTCTTCTTGCCATCCAATAATCGGTCATGTACAGTTGGGAAATGAAATTATGAATGGGGGGGGAGGCTGAAACATAGCCAATTTCTATGACTAGATCATTGGAGAGGTGCAGGCATGGAAGCTTTGCAAATGAATTGGCCTTCTATGGACTTATGATTGAATGGAAAAGCTGGTCATTTTTTGACACACATTTCACAACAAAACTATCCATGAGGAAAGCTAACATTTGTATCAAGCATTTTAAAACCCCAAAAGCACAACCCCCCTCCTACACACACACACACACACACACACACACACACACACACACAACCCATGCAAGCAGTAATGCTCTTTGCCTTCCCTGCTAGGTCACTGGTAGGTTTGGCTGTTTAGACAACTGAACTGAGCTGTCACACTCTCATTACAGTAGGTCATCTTACACCCCTGAAGAATTCTTTAAGTAGGGTAAGACATCCAAGTTGATATTTGCTGTGGTGTAGTTTAGCCATGCCTTGTGAATATGTTTTGTTGCTAAGAATAGTAAATCATTGTGTTTAGCCACCCTATTAAAGATTATTAAAGGTTTTTTGCATGTTGCTTGAATAAGTAGCCCACTGTGACCCAGAAACATTGAAATGAAATAAATCAGCGCAGACAGAAGGGTGCCCGTGGATTAGTTTTTTTTTTAACCTAACCATTGTAGTACCCCTTATAGAAACATAGAAACATAGAAGGTTGACGGCAGAAGGAGACCATACGGTCCATCTAGTCTGCCCTTATGTGTATACTGTATGTACTCTTTATCTTAGGATAGATGTGTGCTTATCCCAGTCATGTTTAAATTCAATCAATGTTGATTTTTCAACTACCTCTGCTGGAAGTTTGTTCCAAGCATCTACTACTCTTTCTGTAAAATAATATTTTCTAACATTGCTCCTGATCTTCCCCCTGACTAGCTTCAGGTTGTGCCCCCTTGTTCTATCATTAAGTTTCTACTTAAAAACACTTCCCTCCTGAACCTTATTGAATCCTTTCACATATTTAAAGGTCTCAATCATGTCCCCTCTCTCCCTTCTTTCCTCCAGACTGTAAAAATTTAGTTCTTTAAGTCTCTCCTGATAAGTTTTAAGTTTAAGTCTTTCCACCATTTTTGTTGCCCGGACACGTTCTATTTGAATAATGTATTTTTGCAGGTAAGGTCTCCAGAACTGCACACAGTATTCCAGCTGTGGCCTCACCAGGGCTATATACAGTGGCATCATAACCTCCCTCTTCCTACTGTTGATGCCTCGAGCTATGCAGCCGATCATCCTGCTTGCTTTTTCCACTGCCTGGCTACACTGTCCACTCATCTTGCAGCTATTAGTAATCAGTATCCCTAAATCTCTCTCCTCCGATGTCCTGGCTGACACAGTACTCCCTATTAGGTACTCAGAGCAGGGATTCCTTCTATATACATTTCTTCTTATACATAGCCTTTTACAGAATTTTATTACAGACACATCACAACTTCTCATTGCCAGCATAACAGCCATGCAGTGAGCCATCCATTCTATACTAAGCTAGTGTTACAACTTCAAACGGGGCACTAAAAAGCATCATGCCTGTGGGGGCCATACCCTGCCACAGTATCTGCCCCTAAAATACTAAAGCTTCAGTACTATCTCTTCAAGAGTGGCCATTTCCATCCCTGCCCATGATCTGCTGATAAATGCATTTGTTGACCTGCTGGGAAGCACCCTGCGGGCAAGGCTCAACATCATAGGCTGGCCTGGAGCACTAAAGTCCTGGGCTGATTCTTGACCCCAGTACAGCTATGGTGGGATGCTGAGAATAGTAGTATTAGTTTAACTGTAGGAAAAAAAATATTAAAACTATGACTTTTTGATGCATCCCGTGCTATTAAGGAAATGCAATTTAATTTCCTTCTTTGTTTTACTGATAATAACAGCTAATCTATCATAGTGCTCCCTTAGTGGGTGAAATCAGGTGACATTTTACAGCTTTAAGCTGTCTGCTGTGTGCCATATATTTACCCCTTAATGGTTCAGACACATCCATGTTCTCTGCACACAATATCATGGAAGCTAGTTTAATATGCTAAGTTTATTATTACTGGGAGTTAGTTTATTATCTATTAATACAACAAAATGACCCCAATAGGTCTTCAATTAGAGCTTTAATATGAATCCACAAGCAGCCATTAACAGGAGCACTAGTCAAGCAGCTAAATGAAACAGCATAATAAATATTTAAAGCGGACCAAAACTCACATTTTTAACTTGCAACCTCTGAATTGCTCTACCCATGAAGAGCACCTTTTGCTAATTTACACTCCTCCTGCTTCATTCTAATCCTAGATAACCTGTTTTAGCTGGTGAGCTCCGCCTTCTCCATTTATTGTCATTGTTGTGTGTGGCAATGATATGCAATGAGGGACAGCCAAAAAAATCAGTGCTCTAGGATGAATTGAAAAGCAGAAATATTGGTTACTAGCTCTACACCCTAAGAAGAGAGTATCGGCAGGGGCTTTGGCCAAATGTATTTCACAAGTTCAGTGAGTTTTGGTCCCCTTTAAGTGCAGGATTTGTTTTGCATACAGTTCTCCTTTAAATTTATTAAATCAACATAAAAGAGAAACCATATTTTGTCTAGTAAAATACATCTATGGCAAGATTCCTTTCCATTTTAAATCTGTATTTTGTTTTTGATGTTTTCCTTGTTAGGCTTCTCATATGTCATTTAAAGGACTAATATAATGTCCTGTTCAGCTCGCACACATAGCAATGCGTGCCGTACTGAGGTGTTATGCTTTACATTACTGTAATGCACTAGTTAAAATATAGGGCAGATATGAGCAATCAGTGAGCCATTTCAAACGAAATGGAAATGCAATATTTCTTCAAATTAGCTAGAAGAAAGCACAGTAAAAGAAAGGTTTCACATAGAAGTGAAGCCTGCAAAGGACATAGCAGTTTCCTGGGTAACATGGGTCATAGATTATAAAGATCAGAGCTGACAGTAGACCTTGCTGAGGCAAAAACATCAGAAATATCATTTCCGTGCACTAGAGTCTCAGCGGGCAGCTTGTATATTTTCAGAGAGAAACCCACCATGTTTCTTCCACAATATATTCCCACTTGAGTTTGGACTTCAATATAAAATGTTGCTTGCCACTAAAGCAGGAAGGTAAGGTTGCCTCATTGTAAGTCTATTTAGTAATATTTTAACTCTAAGAAATACATTCTCCTTGTACTTAAATCTTTATCTATGACACAAATACTATAAATACCCTTTCTGTGTTCCCTGACGAGCGAAATATTTCTATTTGAAAGTGAATTTGTAATATATCATTATAAAGGAAGGGCCTAATTTCCAATAAAGAAAGGTCAAAGGGAGTACTGTCGGTTTAAGTTAGAAACAGAGTCATCTTAATGGTTATAGAAGTCTGAGAAATGCAATTAGTGGAGTCATTTCTGATCTTTGGGGCAGGGGTTGGTCTTCTAATAGAAGCAGGTCTAAGCAACCGAGAATGTCTACTATATTTCAGTAAAAGGTTGAATATATTGTCTACATTTCCAGAGCTGACTTTAAAGCAGGATACTTTTCCCTCGTTTGTACGTCTTCACATTTGACTTTCTCAGTGTTTACTGGCTGCCCAAGATAACAGACAACACGAAAAATCAATAAGTAACTTTGGAGAACCTGCACGGAGCAGCAGTCAATAGCCACCAGTTACGTTACTTGTCCTCTTTTTTTACAGAAGGTAAACATGCATTGTAAATGGTCAGTAATGGTGACTTCACAAAATGTCAAACTTTATGAATTTTTTTACTATCTCGCCCTGATAACTAACCTGTAAGTTAGGAACAATTGGTGCCCATTGCAAAATGTAAACATTCTGTGATCAATAATGTTTTTAACTTCCTATTGTAACCTGATGATATTCACATCCAAATTGTTCAATCTGTGGCTCATCTTGGGGAACAATTAGAACCAGACCATAGGGGTTGATCTCTCCTCTGCCAAACAAATTGTGATGTTTAGATTGCAAGAGGTGACAAAGCCCAGGGAGCTATATATTGGGATCAGAAGAAAAACCTTGAGATGGGCTGTCTCTACCCCCTGCTGTGAGGGGAACAAACATGATTAGTCATTCTGAAAAGCCTAAACAAGTCCACCAAAAACACAGAGCAATCTTGCTGCACACCACTTAAGGCAGGTAAACTCAATTAGCTTCTATGCAGAAGTGTAGTCATAGGAACTTCCCACTAGCGTGCCCACCACCAGCTTATAAAACTCATATCAGGCCACATAACATAACATCACTAAAACGCTATTTCCAACAGCAACGCCATTTCCAACAGCAACCATTCCTCCCAAAAGATTAAGAGTGATAGTGTCTCAAATAGGTCCAATCGTGGTCAAAACAAGCATGTAAAATGTAATAAAAGGATAGACCGATCCAGCGTAATAAAGTCTTTCCTAATAAGCATTTCAGAAAAGTTAAACCGAATGCACTCACATGTGAAGAAAATAGAAGTGCATAATCATATAGAAACATACAAGCATCCATCATGACCCAGTCAATTAACGGATGATATGGAGAGGCAAAGATGAAGTTCTCACAGCCGGCTCACTTTCTTCTTGATTGGGCCGCTTGAGCATCCAAGTCGCCACCCAGACTGACACATTGCGTCCTTACAGTAGGTATTTATGGCATTCAAATGGAAGACCACGCCCATTGCCTGTGATGTCACAGGAAGCCGCCACTCTGTCAGCACCGAGCACATAGGGAAGTGTGACAGATCAACTTCAACATTTTGGACTTCTTTCAGCACCAAGGAGAGTCACTAGAAAGCAGATGTGGCACTCAGCTGCACTTAGGGGGTTATTTAAGAAAGCATAGTGCTAGGTAGTGCCTCGTAGCGGCAGGTAGTGAATCTGGGGAGTGCCATTTAGAAGCACCTCAGCATATAGTGTCGGCGCTCTAGGTACACCTTTGCTCAGTGTAGCTCTCCAATACATTTCAATGGGCTTTTATTTGGTTGTGTTAAAATAGCGTGTTTGGCAATTTTTTTTCCTCTCCTGGCCTGCAAACAAACACTTTTATACATATTTTTGACTTTTTATGTTCTTATTCACAATTGCATTTACAGGTCTGGCAATAAAGCTTTATTGTCACAGTGTTAAAACAATGTCATTCCATTTGTTTTTGCTTTGTTACTGGTATATGTGTTCAAAAACAGACTTTGATCACACAGCATCTGGCGCTCTATGCTACAGCGACCAGCTTTAGAGCATCAACGCTGTGTGTGTGTAGTTTTTACTTTTCGAGTGGCGGATGCACCGAGCTGGAGCTACCTATCGCTCGCTGCAGCGTTATACTGTTGTTAGAGTGCCCAACACACATTACATTCATCAGTGCCGGCCAGGTTACTACAGCGCCGCAACGCTAGGTTCCTGAAGATTGACATAAACTAGCTTAACGGGTGTGCTACCAAGTGAAGCAAAGCTTCAGACAGGACAGCAATTTTACAGCTTTAACTTGGTTATCAAATGCCCTAATGATTACTCTTCAAAATGTATGTCATTTGGTTTAGGCTTCTATTAACAAACATAAAAGAAAATAGTACATGGAGATTCTCTAAATATGAACTCTGCTCTATTGCAAATTCCGCACTTGAAATGAACTGAGATTTCTCCTAGCTGTGTATCGTTTTGTAAAGGAAACCTTTTAACCTACCACAGAGCTCCAGTGTTAGAGAACCGTTTCAACTGGACATTTGCCAATCGTGACATCAGTTCAGTCAAAACAAAGATGGACATTGTTTAACAACTCCTAACGATGCTCCCGTACTTTGCCTGCTATAATCTTCCTTTACTTACCAGTAAGAAATCCAATAATTCCTTTCAATTAGATGACTCACTTATTGGAATTTAGGATGTTCATAACACTGAATGCCAAAGCCACAGAGTAGATCAAATTCATGTTTCGAAATCGAATAAAGCTTTGGGAACTGTTGTAAATAGAACTGTTGTAAATATTTCATTAACTATTAGTCATGCAAGTATTTGAAGATTAAATATGGGAACTAAATAATATTAAAAAGATGACAGTTGCATATTTTTATATATATATATATATATATATATATATATATACTAAAACTTTGTAATAACAATAATATTCTTATAATTATCAAAGTATCTGATAACAATAATAACATATAATAATATATTCACAATGTATTAATATAATCATTCAATTTAATAATAATTAAGATTATTATTGTTATTTCTATCATTATTATTAGTAGTGGTAGCAATAGTAGTAGTAGTAATAATAATAATAATAATAATAATAATAATATTAAAAAATTATGAATCTATATTAGTTTTTGCATTCTGATTGTTTTCCTATCTTAGTCATGAATGTATTTTACTTCTTATTGTTTATACTACTGCTACTAATAATAATATATAAAGTGATAGTATTAATATTGACAAGAAGAAACAAGAAAGCAGATACTGCCTGGGAAATACTGTACTAGCCTATATTTGTAATATGAATATTATTATTATTATTATTATTATTATTATTATTATTATTATTTCTGATTTAGCGTTATATTTTTATTTTAAAAGCCTTGTAAATTGTTTTTAAATTCCCATAGGCTGCTGCTATTTCTGGACTTAGAAAAAAAACATCTACCTAAAATAACCTGCACTATGTTCATACAGGCCCACACAAATATTGCAGTATATTGCAGGTTATTTAAAGAGCAGCAACCAGCAGCCTAGAGTCTACAAGTTACTAGGGTTGGTGGTCTCTGACTTTTTGGAAGATGCCCCAATGTAAACAAAATGCTAGAGATTGATTTTATATCCTCTCATCAATATGCATGGCATAGAAAGCTGATTGGAGCACCACAGATGTGCGGTAGAGTGGCTGTTGTGGTAAGAATACTGGCATTCCTAGGGCTTTTAGACTTGCCTAGAAGAGAAACAAAAACTTGGGAGAGTGAAAATCACCAATTTGGTTCTAGTTATTTTTTATATGAGAGGTGATCTTTTTCTGCAAATAATAACATTTAGGGGGTTATTCAAGAACGGATAGTGCAGGAAATGCCTGGTGAACCCGGGCGCTGTAGGCAAAATCACATTTAAAAACCAAATCTGGTGAGCGCCTCTAACAGTGACATGTAGCGTCACATGTGTTAATCCAGACGGGTCAGTGTATAGCGCCGGTGCTATAGGCTCTGGAGCGCCATGTAGTACCTGTCGCTCTGTACAGCTCTCCCATACATTTCAATGGGGCTTCATTAGTTGTGTATAAATAGCATGTTTGGCAATTCACATTTTTTTTTTTGCTCAAATCATTGTGTGAGCTCTCCTGGCTGCAAACAAACACTTTTATACATTTTTTGGACTTTTAATATTTTTATGCAGAATTGTTTTTACAGGTCTGACACTAAAGTTGTATTGTCCCAGCGTTAAAACAATGTCATTCCATGTGTTTTTGCTTTGTTACTGGTGTATATGTGTTCAAAAACAGACTTTAATCACACAGCATTGGGTGCTCTATGCTAGAGCGCCCAGCCTCAGAGCGCCGATGCTGTGTGTGTCTAGTGTTTTATTAAATATGGTGTGAATCGCCGAGTGCCAGACACACTGAGCTGGCATTACCTGTCACTCGCTTCAGTGCTATACTGTTGTAACAGCGCCCAACACACTTCACATTCATCAATGGCGGTCAGGTTACTGCAGCAACCGCAATACTAGGTTACAGTGCCCAATACAGCGTCTACTAGCGGTCGCTCTAAGTGTCGCTATACAGACGCTCATCTGGCAATACCTGGCATTAGTAGTGAATCCGCCTCTTGGCTTCTTTCATATAAAAATCAACTGCACCTGCAATGGGGGCAAGTGAGATTCAAATATATGAGCGTGTTAAAATTATTATTTTAAGTTAGGACATAAGTTTGGGCTATGGAAATTTACAACCGATCAGCTGCTCAACCAATTTAAATAGCCCTCACTGTAATGTAGACCACGCCAAATTATGTATAATTTAATTGAAATGTAATAATTTACAAATATTCTCAACATAACTATAAAAAGAAGAGGAAGAGGGAAAAATATTTAAAATATGACATACAAAGAAATTATTATATTACAATTATTATTATTACTAGGTGGATTATATTTTCAACATTGATAAAATAATCACAATAATAACAGAAATATTCCGAAGAAAAAGAAGGAAAAAAATACACATATAAGTATTATTATTATTATTATTATTAATAATAACAACAACAACAACAACAACAACAACAACAACATCAACAACAACAACAACAACAACAACAACAACAACAACAATAATAATAATAATAATAATAATAACAATAATAATAATAATAATATTAATAATAATAATAATATAAAAATGATATACATATAAAAAGGACGGAATGGCCATAGTTGTACTGCAATAGGGCTGTATTCAATTTATCGAATTTCAAAACTCCACACACTCACACAAGAGCATTGGCATATGCATTAATTGGCACATCCTAGACATTAAATGTGGTACCTTAGGTCAGGAACAAAGTGCTTTTTCTCTGTACGTCCTTCTTCTACTGTAGCATTCAGCTTGATTTATGATGAGTTACTAGAAAAGGTGGTAGGTCAGTTGCCAAAGCCATGCATCATGGCAGGCATAAACAGTTATGTAGAGTATATGAATGCGGATGTCAGCATAAATGAAACATATATTGGTCAGCCAGCGGATTCTAGACTCACTAAGTGACAGAAGAAAAGGGCTATACATCAAATATGCACAAGCATACATGCACTTGTACTTTATGTCCTATAGAGATATTAATGAATAACCATAGCACAAGTCTGGCTGAAAGCCAGGATATTTCTAACTCCAGAGGCTGGAAAAATGGAGGGACTCTAGCTTTTTGAGCTATTGCCTTATGGCATGGAATGTATTATAACCCCCCGATTTACCATTTAAACTTTACAAAAATATATCCAAAATCTGGCATCCCAAATAAAAAGTGTAAACTTGGCTCTCCAGGCTGGTTATTACTAGAGATGAGCGAACTTCTCAAAAATTCAATTCGGGCGATTCGCCGAATTTCTCAAAGAAATTCGGGTTCGTCCGAATCGAACTTTAACAAATCGCTCATCTCTGGTGGGAGCGGGGAGGCCGGCTGCGCTGTCAGCGGGCGGCGGAAGCCGGCTTCCGCCGCCGCTGACAGCGCAGCCGGCCTCCCCGCTCCCACCAAGCCGTGAAATGGAAAAAAAAATGCCGGCATGGTGGGAGCAGGGAGGCCAGCTGCGCTGTCTTCTGCCGCCCGCTGACAGCGCAGCCGTCCTCCCCGCTCCCACTATACAGCAAACATTTACCGGCATGGTGGGATCGGGGAGGCCGGCTGCGCTGTCAGCGGGCGGCAGAAGACAGCGCAGCTGGCCTCCCCGCTCCCACCATGCCGGCTTTTTTTTTTTCCATTTCACGGCTTGGTGGGAGCGGGGAGGCCGGCTGCGCTGTCAGCGGGCGGCGGAACCCGGCTTCCGCCGCCGCTGACAGCGCAGCCGGTCTCCCTGCTCCCACCATGCCGGCATTTTTTTTTATTTCAGGGAAAATTCGGTCAGCACGAACCACTAAAAATTCGGGTTCGTGCTGAATCGAATTCTCCCTGAAATTCGCAGCGAATTCAGGTTCGTTAGAACCGATTCGCTCATCCCTAGTTATTTCCTATGATGTGACTGTAAAACAAAGTGTTGTGCAGCCCAGCCTGGAGTTCAAGGTCCCTCACTGGGTGTAGCAGCTTGGAGTAAATCAGTCATCAATGTTCCAAAATATAATCTGTTTTCTAAGAGAAGCAATGAGGCAGACAAATATAATGTTTCATGTGATATGGATCATATTGGTCATTGTTCAAACAGAGAGAGCATACAGAAAAAAGCTTCTGCTGGATCAATATAATTGTGTGCTTGTTGTCAGAAATGAAAAATTTTGCTCAAAGGTAAGACATTTAATCATATAGACTGGGACAGCGCTGGCATTTATACTCTTACAGAGATAACAAATATGGAAGATGAAAAACGAAAGATGTATGTTGCCCACATTATTTTACAATTTTGAGAACATCTATATATGGACGTGTGAGCAGAAAGTAACAAGTGTAATAGTTGTAAGTATGCATTAGTCAGCATGAAAAAATGATAAAACATAGTTAAGTATTCCCATATATACATAAATCCCAACATAGAAGGTTTTCTTTAAATCGTCGACATTCAGAGACACATTAATGGTCTTGTTTGTTGACTGTGACCCCACTGTGGAGATCTAGCTTAGAGGGCGTCTATAGCTTAGAAATGTTAAGGTTCACTCCTCTGATGTCCTGAGGTTTTCCTCTTCTACAATCAGCTATTTTAGAATCCTCTGCCAGCTCGATGTGCTCACAGTCACAAGGAGTCTGCTCCCTTGTTGACTAGTGGTAGGAGAGTGCTCTAAGGGTTATCCATGCAACAAGCTTTATTTTAGCATGGCTGGTCTGGAGCCTTTTCCTATTGTGATTTTGATATCATATGTGTTATTGTATTTTGTTCCAGACCAGTGGTATTAGTGCCACTGGTGCTACTCCAGCCATCCTCTGGTGGTACTCAGGGTCACCAGTTTTGAATAGTGAGGGAGCATGGAGCAATGCAGACAAACTACTGTGTCAACATGGCAACAAGATGCAGAAACATCTTGGCATACTGGCATATCTTGTATAAGGGCTTGTGCTGTTTGGCCATGTGTAGTACATACAACATAGTTCTTTATTGAAGTGGGCCTTCACCTTCCCAGGAAATGTTAGTGTTGATGGTTGAGTGGTACTTGAGAAAACTGGAAAATAGCAAGTAGTACCCCATGAAAAAGGTTGGGAAACACTGTTGTAGACAAAGGCAGACAGTTATGAATCATCACACTATTTTATTCTGACCAAGCTTGTATTTTCTATCTTTGCTACCTAACATAATAAAGATAGCACTGGCTGTTGTAGGTCAAGTAAGTCAAAACAAAGCTAAAAAGAACACAGGTTTCCTATGTAAGTGTGGGGATCATAACTAGTAGAGATTCAGTCAAAAGAGGCCTCCTTCTTTCAAAGCTAGGGGAGTGAAAACAAAGCAAAAGTGCAATGCCTTAGGATGATTGCAATATAAATGTACAGTATATCTTTTATACCAATACCAAAGAAATATCAATTTTCTCCACCCACTTTACCCCTAAACATGCACCATCCAGCTTCAGAAAGCACATCTACCCAGCTTTTGGTTGCTCACTGGACTTGAGTACAAATTCCTGAAAGAGCGAAAGTCTGACAAGTAAACAAGTGTGCTGGCAGAGCAATTCTGATAATTCTGATATTATCCAGAATCTGTATCGAAAAGTCAGGTTGAGAATTACATGTCAATCTGAGTTCAAGGGAATAGTGTAGAATAGGGTTAAAACCTCAAAACATACGTTTCAAAGAATCAAGAGTTTGAAAAAGAGTGCCCTCAAAAGAACTCATTAACAGACACTTTACCAGTTAAGTTCAATCCTTTAATCGCCACAGGAACCAATAGTGGAATTCAGATGCTTAACTATATCTGGTGTAGATATTAGATAGGGGCACCAGCATTGCTCATATAGTAACCTTTCTATTATTATTATTATTATTAATGTTTATTTATATAGCGCCATCATCTTCCATAGCGCTTTACAAAGTAGTAATTACAGACAGGGTAGAAACATACGGTACATATAATAATTCAAATGCAGTTTTACAGAGTTGACAATGGATATTCTGAATACAAGATACAATAGGGGAGAGAGCCCTGCCCTTGCGAGCTTACAGTCTAAAGGAAGAGGGGTGAAGACATATAACCCCTAGGCTAAATCTAACCAAATTAGACTATTAAATGTTTAAATAGCAAATACAAATGGGGCTTTCTCACTCCTTGCCTATTAAAGGGACATTCCAACCATAGGGTTAAATTAGCCTGCTTACAGCTTGCACCGTGCCGGGGCTGCATCTTTTATTTTCCAGCACTTTGCATTGCCTTATAAAGACTTTAGCCTTTCTACTGACTCAATTTCTGCTTTTCAACAGTGTCCCATGTTTGAATTTGCATTTCCCCTTAGAGATACATGTATAGCTGATGGCTCATCCTAGCATGAGAGGCCCAGCAGAAGGAAGAGTTTAGAAAATATAAAGCAGGCTGAATGGAAGATTTAGCTCCTCGCAGCCAACATGGGGGAGCAGAAAGCAGGCTAAACTAACCCTTTGCCTGTTGTGTCCTTTTAACATAGGAGTTAGTGAGATCTGTGTGCACTCAGCTTATTCATTTTTGGGTAATGGTCTGGGAGTGGGCACTCTGGTGAGTGTAAACAGAACAGTCATTATAGTCACATTTGTTTTGCCTTGCTTGTGACCATCTCTCAGCACTAAATGTGGCACTTAGACTTACAGGCTGATTCATCACTAACGCCAGGTAGCGACAGAAGAGCGTCTGTAGCAGGCATTTTCAGAGCGCCCGCTAGTAGTCGCAGTGCTCGGCCGTGAGTCGCTAGTTTATAGCGACTCAGTCAATGTGCAGTAATGTTGAATACATTGTTACGAGTCGCTATTTGACCAGTACAGCGCTGTATGGGAGCGCATGGTAGCGACTGCTCATAGCGACCGACTCAACATATTCAAGAAAAAAAAAGCCTCACACAACTCTGGCGCAGAAAAATGCTTGTTTGAAGCCCAGAGCGCAGGAGGCGGTGTGTTTATTGTGTGTTTTCCAGCATCTATCAACTAGTAACAAAGTGAAAACATATGGAATTACATTGTAACAACATTGTAACATGAACACTTTAAGGGCAGACCTGTAATGTCATTTCTGAAGAAATATATAAAAAATGAAAAAATTGTGAAAAAAATGCTTTTTCAATGCCAGAAGAGGTCACGGAATTTTGATTGTGATTTTTTGAAAAAAAAAACCCTGTTTAAAGAGAAGAAAAGTATCGTCCATTGAAATGTATGGGGGAGCGACAGGTAGCGAGAGGTCATACCTGGCGCTGTGCAAGGCTGAACGCTGGCGCTGTTCGCTGAGGCTGTGAAAATGATGAATCAGATGCTACATGGCGCTATCCCAGTCGCTAAACAGATTCTGCTTGATAACTGTGTAATTGCGTGCCGTGTCCGGCGTTCACCAGTCGCTACCTGTCGCTACCTCTCATTAACCAGCCACTACCTGACACTATTCCTTCTTAAATAAGGGCCTCAGAAACATTGGGGATCCCTGTTGCACATGATGCCTGCCATGTGAGTACAACATTGGACAAATTATGTTGAGGGACAACAATGGCGGGACCACCCCATGTTATGGTTATGTAGGGCATGCTGGATATGGTCGGTGACAAGGGAGGTTTGCAGGGGAATGGAGCAGAATGTATTCTTGTGACAGACAGGAAATGGCACATTTCAATAGCTCCTGAACATGGAGCCCAGTTACTGCCTAACTGGTTAATAAACCTTACATGGTAAACTGCCCCCCCCCCCCCCGACACATGAGAGGAACCTGGGATAACAATGTAAATAGTATACCTTCTTAACAGCTTAATTTAAAATAAGCCTCATTTCTTGAAAAACTATTAGTGATGTTGTTTTGTAACCCCCCTAAGCACAATAATACACTACTGATTGTGTAACATGTTATATAAATGATTTTATTCTTTCTTGAAAGAATCTTAGCTTATGCAATTTGAAATAAAAGAAACCTATAAAAAAAGAAAAATGATAGATTAATTGAAGTATATTAGATGACTCATCTGTTCTCAGCCTCCCACTGTTCTGTAAATGCCAAGCAGCGGAGAGATTGTCTTGGTAACTCACCTGCTTCCCATGTACCGTATGTATCAGGGATGAAAGATGATTATTTCTGAAATACACATTGTAGCACATCATGATGTGCTGAACAATCATTGCTATTCAAAGCCACTAGCACGACATCCCTCTTGAACAATCTATGAGAGCTTGATAGAACCACACTTTTGAATCTCCAACCAACACTAAATCACAATCAATATTTATAGAGAAGAGAAAAATGGTGCATGAATTACATTGTTGATTAAACTTTTAATGCATCCCTAGAGTGGTTCAAATGGCAATGCCTGTTTTTCTTCCAGATGATAGATGTACAAGAAAATAGATGGCTACGGGGATGGTGCTGTGGATGAGAAACAGCAACAGTACTGTATGTGAACATTCTCTTCTTAATCTTGTAATTAAAAAACAACTATTATATAGAGTTTATGTTTAATAATTATTTGATCCACAATTTTCAACCACAATGGAGTCTTTTTTAGGGGAGAAAATTGCCATTTACTTTCATTGTCCATCTTGGCACTGATTTAGAGCCAGGTTAAAATTTACACCCAGAGTTTTCACACCAGGCTCTGAATCAACCCAATTATGTATACAGAAATGCTAGGGACAATTAAACTCATAACAAATGGGCTGAAGTCACTGTAAATCTAAAAAATCCCACATTTTGAAGGCTCGACCCCACAAGATTGAGTCCTAGGGGGTAGGCTTGTATTTTTTCCATGCTAGGGGCTGAGCTGGTCCTCAGCATAAGTACACATCTC
Source organism: Gastrophryne carolinensis (assembly GCA_027917425.1). Classification (NCBI taxonomy): domain Eukaryota; kingdom Metazoa; phylum Chordata; class Amphibia; order Anura; family Microhylidae; genus Gastrophryne; species Gastrophryne carolinensis. The sequence goes on from CM051236.1 coordinate 404,484,140, forward strand.
TGCTCAGGTGAGGCTCCAGGGTGTTGTGGGCCCCTGGGCAACAGGGTCTTTGCCACATCTCTTTAATGCTCTGTTTGTAGATCTGGCATACAGAGTGAACCACATACCTGGTTACCTGATGCGCTCCCACATCCAGCTTAAATATCTGGGCAGCAGATCTAAAAGATTCAAGGGCCACTTGTTTCTCCCAGTGGCTTCCCAAACCAGGATGCCCCACTGTGTGAAACCCCCCAGAGTGCCGATGTAGATAAATGCCTCAAGAACCACTTGAGGGGTATGTAAGGGCTGTCGCAAGTCACCTAAAACAACCATTCTAAGTTCATGATATGCACCTAAATAAACATAGGGATTTTTGGTCGCCTTTTAGCTTGGGCAGTTTTATATTGATTACTATTATTATTAGGCTTGGTTAAAGTATGTATGGCAGCAGATCTGGTCAGGGTAAAGATCAGCAGCCTGGCCAAGTACCACCTTATGGGACCGCAAGTACTATCAGGGGTATTTATATCACTGGTTGGGAACCCCTGTGCTAAATAGCAGAATAGGTTACATAAACAGTATTCCCTGCACCTAACGAGGCTTGATTTGCTATCAGAGTTGAAAGGTTTGTGAATGTACCATTCAGTTTTTTTTGTTTAAGAGGAGGACTGCCCCACTTTTAATGGCTATCCCCTGAGTCAGCCTGTGCTGAAATAATGGCTTATTGCTTTGCAATTCTTCTGATGTGTGTAGCTGCTTTTACTAATCATGAAATGCTTTGGGCAGATATTACATGGAAAGCCTTAACTTAGGATCTACAGAAACTTTTTGAAAATGGATTGAAGTTTAGGACAGCGCAATGTGTAGCCTGAAACAATGGGACAAAAATCAGGTTTGCCTTTAGTATAACTTTAATGGAGAGGAGTATCATACGTGTTCAATATTGCAAACAAACTACGGTAGATCTTATCACATATGAACACGCGATGTGACGTGGAAACAATATCTGTTTCCTAAAACAATTTTGTGCACAAGTGAAGACTCAGTAGACTTGTGTCAAGTAACTTCATGTATCCTCAGTTATAGCACGTAATTAGTGTTTTAGTGAGTGAATCGTATTGAGGTAAAAGATCAGAGAAATGGTAAAAGACGCTGGTTATCTTGGTTCAGAAGTCAGAGTAGGGGGGTAAGCTGCCATTGACCTGGTGCCCGGGCTATAAGGATGAATGCGGGTTACAGTGACAAGGGTAAATGCATAGGAGTATAAAACAGGGTTTAGACCAGACAAAACAATTTACCTACAAGTACACATTAATGGTACTAGAGGGGTGTCAGGGAGGACCTATGGAGAAAAACATAGGTACTACGCTCATTAACTGTTAATGGTGGGTTAATTGTCAGTATGCCTACGTTTGGGGCTATTTAGGGTCCCCATGAGGTGTAGTGAGCACATTTCCTTTTCACTCACACCTAGTACCTATGGTTTCCTCCAAAGGGCCTCACCTGACACCTCAGACTTACCACCCTTCTAGTACATTTAGGTGTACTTTCAGGTAAATTGTTTTGTTTGGTCTACCCCTATGTGTTTACCTTTACCCCTTTAATCCCCATTTGTCCCTTGTAGTTCCAGCACCCGGTCCCTGGCAGCTTACCCCCCTACTTTGAGTTCTGAACCAAGGTAACCAGCACCTTTTACAATTCTATTATCTTTTACCTCAATACAATCCACTCACACTAATTATGTATATACTCCCTTCCTGGATCAGTCGCCTATATACTTGAGGAAACGCATCAGGGCACAAAACTATGCTGTATGCAGTACAACCGGCCAAAACATAAGGGTTGAAAATTTCTGCAATTGTGATTGCACACCTATTTACCTTGCTACAATTTGAAAAGGGTATAACCCTGCCCCCAGTGCTGTAACTGAGGATATATGAAGTTACTTGACACAAGTCTACTGAGTCTTCACTCATGTACTTTGTTTGAAGTTATTGTTTCCACGTGACATTGCTTGTATATATGTGATATGATCTAGTTTTTTTTTTGCATTATTAAATGTGTATGATAGGCCTCAAACATTAAGGCTTTATTACCCTATAAAAGAGGCCATCCTTTTATTCTCTTCATTTGTGTACAATTCATATTTGCATAACCCTACCCATAACACTACACAAAGTGGTTAGATTTTTTTTTTTTTTTTATAATAATATAAGCTTTTAAAGAGGAGCAACCTCTGCCCTAGAGTCAACAATGGCTGGTGGTCTCCTTCTTTGTGGAATCACCATAAAACTCCACCTTCTGATGTTCCCATGGCACATCCATAGGCCTTGGTGGCATCCCTGGCATCCCACATTTCACTGCATTCATTTTTTTAAATGAATGTGCCGTAACGTGATTGAATCTTTTATGACTTTAATCTAAATATTCTCCTAGTGATGGCTTCAAAGGAACCAGCATTGCCTAACCTTTATTTATATGCAAAAATGAAAGTATCTCAGGAAGGGTGTTTATCAAAAATAATCAGTCAGTCACTCAATGATAATTACTGCTGTGCAGCAAATTAGTTGTTCCATCAGGTTTTCACCAACTATAATGCTGTATAATTATGGACATATCAAACATGTCCTCTCGTCACTAAAAATATATTTTTTCACTCCACTTCAGCTCTTCTCCTCCTCTCATTACACCGAATGTTCCTTAACTGCACTTTACCAAGGCTTATAATTCAATAATTAACTGTCAGAGCCATCAGCATCTCACCTCTACACAATCTTGACAGATAGAGACTTTTCTGTGCAGTTTTGCCCCAAAATACCAGTTTAATGAGGCAAGAATCTTGTCTGTTTTCATGTTACATAGCCATTTATATCCGTGTCCTGCAGAAATATCTGATTTGCATTTGCTATTTACGCAAATTAGCAGAGGAAATGTTTTAATTCTTGTAAAGCAATATGGAACATAGTGACATGTTATGACTTGTTTTTAGGCCATGTATCAGTGGCAAGATCGCATGTCTTATGGGAGAAAGTGTGCCATCAGCAGTACAATTACCAGTCTACTGTGTGTGCCATTAAGAGAGAATGTATATTAGAAAAAAAACATCCATATATAAAAATGTAGTTTGTGTTGATTTTTATAGGTGTAAGTTTGTTATGATCATGTCCTGTTTAAATTTCATGTTTGACTTTGAGAGGAAAACAAATCTGTTTTTATAGCAGACCCAATAGTAGCTGATTAGCGTTGCTCAATTATGCAAGATTTTGCCCATATGTCCAACTCTATTCGGTCCAGTTCACCACATCCTGGATACCGGCAAGATCTGGGTCAAATTATCCGGTATGCCACCCGCCAATGCTGGCAGGTGGCATGCTGGCTTCATACTACTCTGTCCCTGTTCCACTTATACGTTTTAAAACAGTTAAAAAAGAAAAAAAATCATTATAAAAAAAAAACTCACCATCACTGTGTCTTCCTTCATCTCTCCCCAGGAATCCCTCTACATGTCCAGCAACATCATTAGTCACATGGAAGAATTCCACAGAGTCTCCTTCTCTGGGGTATAAAAGACTCCCTTTCCCTGGCCCAGCATTATCTTGGGGGAAGGCCAAAGAAGGAGAATGGGAGAAATGTCCCTCCTCACTACAGATGCAGGCAGCATGGCTGCCCCTGATCCTGCAGGGAGAATGCCGCCTGACATATTCATGAAGATGCAGGGATGTTTAATTCTTTTTTTCTTTAAAAACTGCTTTTTTCTTTTTTAACTGCTTGTGATTTGGTAGAGATTACATTTTGTGGTATCCAGAACTATTATCTGGCCGGAGGGCTACCGAACATGAATGTCCCTACTCCGGCTATCTCCGGCTTACTATATACAAATTGTACTACGAAAACAGTTTACCTTGAAGACAATCAACATAGAAGTAATTTATTGTGTGTAAAAAAATATTTTTCAAGGTATACATAGTTTTTTTTTTTCCAGAACTAGATCCAGAATCTTATACAGACATCCTTTTCAATCCAAGGTACCACATGGAGGAGGTCCCGAATCAAGTAAATACAAAGAAAGTAACTAGTAGGTATGCAGAAATAAAAGATGAGTTGAGAGAAAAGGGGAAAAAACCTTGTACTATGCGCCTATAATCCAGAGAGCCATATTAAAGACATAGAAACATAGAAGGCTGACGGCAGAAGGAGAGCATACGCTCCATCTAGTCTGCCCTTATGTGTATACTGTATGTACTCTTTATCTTAGGATAGATGTGTGCTTATCCCAGGCATGTTTGAAATCACTTACTGTAGATTTTTCAACTACCTCTGCTGGAAGTTTGTTCCAAGCTTCTACTACTCTTTCTGTAAAATAATATTTTCTAACATTGCTCCTGATCTTTCCTCCGACTAGGTTCAGGTTGTGCCCCCTTGTTCTATCATTAAGCTTCTTCTTAAAAACACTTCCCTCCTGAAACCGTATTCAATCCTTTCACATATTTAAAGGTCTCAATCATGTCCCCTCTCTCCCTTCTTTCATCCAGACTGTACAAATTAAGTTCTTTAAGTCTCCCCTGATAAGTTTTAATTTCAAGTCCTTTTACCATTTTTGTTGCCCGCTTTTGGACCCATTTGAATAATGTCTTTTTGCAGGTAAGGTCTCAAGAACTGAATGTATTAGTTTGGGGTGACCTCTACACCCCCTGCCAAAAAGCCCAACAGAGACTCACTATTGCACTCAAACAATCAATTTATAAATCCATTTTATTGTAGCATATTGTTTAAAACCAATTTAAAAACAATTTTACTGAACCATATGCATGGTAAGCCACCAGGGGGCGCACTCCCTCATTAACAATACAATCTCATATACATATAAGTAATTTCAAAGTGATTCTGTGCTAATCTATCAATAAATTCATATATATACAACTATTCTAAAACTTAATATACAATTCACAATTAATATCCTCACCCTAATAAAGTGTCAGTGCTTCCATCACAAATAATCCCTTGTGCAAAATATTTAAACCCATTCACAGAGAGCAAGGGCACACAGACAACACACAACAAACAAGTGCTTACTGTTAGTATGGTGACAGGCAGGCCCCCCTCAGGCGCAGACCAACGCGTTTCGAGCCCCCTATGGGCTCTTGCTCACGGTCAGTACTGACCGTGAGCAAGAGCCCATAGGGGGCTCGAAACGCGTTGGTCTGCGCCTGAGGGGGGCCTGCCTGTCACCATACTAACAGTAAGCACTTGTTTGTTGTGTGTTGTCTGTGTGCCCTTGCTCTCTGTGAATGGGTTTAAATATTTTGCACAAGGGATTATTTGTGATGGAAGCACTGACACTTTATTAGGGTGAGGATATTAATTGTGAATTGTATATTAAGTTTTAGAATAGTTGTATATATATGAATTTATTGATAGATTAGCACAGAATCACTTTGAAATTACTTATATGTATATGAGATTGTATTGTTAATGAGGGAGTGCGCCCCCTGGTGGCTTACCATGCATATGGTTCAGTAAAATTGTTTTTAAATTGGTTTTAAACAATATGCTACAATAAAATGGATTTATAAATTGATTGTTTGAGTGCAATAGTGAGTCTCTGTTGGGCTTTTTGGCAGGGGGTGTAGAGGTCACCCCAAACTAATACATTTGGTTTTTGGGTATTAACCCACAGAGCAGTGCACCTATAGAAATATTTACTGGTGCTGCCCACATTTCTTATCCGTAGCCCAAACGGATGTTTATTACTGGTCTCAAGAACTGCACACAGCATTCTAGCTGTGGCCTCACCAGGGCTCTAAACATCAGCATCAGAACCTCCTTCCCACTCGTGTTGACTTGAGGTATGCAGCTGAGCATCCTGCTTGCTTTTCCCACTGCCTGGCTACACTGTTCACTCATCTTGCAGCTATCAGTAATCAGTACCCCTAAATCTCTCTCCTCCGAGGTCCTGGCTAACACAGTGCTGCCCATACAGTACTCAGAGCAGGGATTCCTTCTACCCAAGTGCATGATTTTACATTTATCCATTAAAGCTAAATAATTTTCCATGTTGCACATACCGCCAGGAATATCCACCGTATTACTCACCTTTGTATCATAAACAAACAGGCAAGCCTTCTTCTATGTAACTTACAAACATATTAAAAAGAATGGTGCCTAGGACAGAGCCTCGCGGCACACCACATGTATCGCATGCCATTAACAACAACACTCTGAAACCTATCCTTCAGCCAGCTGAACTATCCACTATCAATAACCTATCTATGAGGTCTTTATGTGGTACAGTGTCAAAGGCCTTGCTAAAATCCAGACAGGCGATATCCACACCACCACCTTCATCCAACACTTTAGTGGCATTGTCAAAGAAATCAATAAGATTGGTCTGACATGATCTGCCCTCAGTAAAGCCAGGCTGTTTCAGGTCTGGTCAGAGTCGTTGGAGAATAACTTGAAGGCACATTAGGGGTGGACATGTATCATGGGACAGAGGGGGGGGTAATGGACAAATTATATAATTAAGAATAACTGCTGGCATTAAACATTTTTGTTTTACTTAAAATAAAGCTAATTCTATTTGAATTCAACTTAAACCAAAATCTAAACAGTAGCATTATGGGGATTCCCTGGTTAGAGTTTGTTTCACCATGTGACTATGTTTGACATTTTGTTGTCCAGCTATTAACTGTGTTATGTACTACCTTCTTGTTTTCCCCATGTTATTGCCAAAACCATAGGAAAAGAATATAAAAGGTGGGGAATTGAGACCTTGACAATAAACTCAGCTGAGTAAAGGACTGTTCTTGTTTCAACCTGCCTGAAGCAGACGGCCACAGCTATAAACATTGCTAGCCATTTAATACCAGCAGATTAGTATGCTTAAGAGCCTTAAATTGTGATAAAATAGTTAATCAACCACACAGTACATTATTTCATACTTAACATTCAGAAGGAATGTGGTCATGGCGGCACTAAAGTTATGGCAAGGTGGTGAATAGGAGTCTGTACTCTCCATTAAAGCTTATTATTTAATAACAGGTTCTCTTGTATGATTCAAACCACTGTAATCTGTCATTGCCTCTGTTCTGTTTGATGATTTGTTTATACAAAGCACCATACAAAATTAACTCAACATTTATGGGCACAGATCTAAATGGCCCTAACTGTTGACTTTCACAAAAAAAGCTATCATTGACTCCCACCCGACCTACCAATCTTGCTGAATTGAATATAATGTCATAGTAAATATTTAATGCTATTTAGAGGCACTGTCATGATGGAACTTACTTGTAGGAGAAGCAGGTTCAGTCACACGATGTCTACTACCATTCTCTGACCCTCAGGCAATATACTAATTCCAGGGCAATTAAAATGAAGGTTGTGACATAACTCCCCAGGGACTAAATGTTGCTCCAGCTCCAATGCCATGATTGAGTGCTTAGATGTAAAACCTGTCAAATCTTTTGTCATCTTTTCTTGATGGCATCAATGTAACACAACAAAACCATGCGGGAGGGTCCCATTTTTGCTTTCACGCATTACTATACAATTGGGGGGGGGGGGGGAATCAAAGGCCGACTGGTTCAGAATGGAAGCTGGGAGACACTTTTTAAATATAGAAATCCATTGGGTACAGTCCAAAGTATGGGCCATTTACCAGCTTTCACAGATTGCTATAAAAGAGTCTGTTAAAGCAATGAGGCTTCCATCATTTCCAATAGTTTATTCACAGTGTTGCAGATAGTTAAAACATAAATTATGGATTTTATTTGATTGCTTGTCTGTTGTACACAGAGATAGATAGATAGATAGATAGATAGATAGATAGATAGATAGATAGATTTCTGTATAGCCATCATATTTCAGACAGTGTTAAGGATGGGTAACTAGCTCTGTTTATAAATGAATCTGGGACCACTGGTTCCAGGCCAAGATTAGATCAAGCAGTCTACAAATGTATGTATGATCCACTTGCCACAGAGAAGGTAAGGTGCGAGCATTGCTGCTGCAAATACTGTCTAACTGTCTATATGTGCTAAAATAGAACGTGGGGATGCTAGGGATGCCTCTATATGGTTTACAATGTAATCCTGTTTAGGTCCACTCCAAAATCCCAGGGCCACAAGCATGAAAAAGCCTGAAATATCCACAAGAGGAAGACGTTAACTGTGTAAATATTATAATCTTTAGCACAGAACACTCAATGGGTTCTTTCTAAATAAATGAGTGACATAGAGATGAAAAGAGATCCTCACTATGAATATTGAATCTAACCTGTTATTCTTGGTATACTTATGCCATGTAAATGCTTTGTGTTTGAAGAATAGACAGCCTTTTTGTCTGTTTTATGCCACAATATTAAACATGGATCCTTTGCCCCTCTGTTACTATGCTCAACTCCTTAGGTATGACCCACATGCACTGTCCAATTCAAGATGAAATGTTTGAACATAAACCATTTCTAAGCTTAAAAGAGAACTGTAGGCAAAAAATACTCCATAATACATGTTTACATTGTATTCTGACCACTAATAGGTTTAGAGTAAAACTATCTTTAAAGTCCTATTGTATGCAAAGTTTATTATAAATACTACTAACTAAATACCTCGAATAATTAACTAAATAAAAAATAGATCCCAAGATGTTCTGGTGTGAAGTGGACATAGATGATTCTGAAACATTTGGGAGTAATCTAGGACTCACAGCTGACATTAGTAGCCTGATTCACTAGCCTAGATTATCAAAAATTAGGGAAAAAAATAAAAGGAACATGATATTTTCTTGCTAATGCAGGATGTTTTAAATGGGGCTTATTGGCATTAAGGAATAATAATTTGGCCACAGTCTCTATATGCAGTCCATGGTCTGGTCAATTTTGGCCGTTCAATGTAGTCCTATGGATCTGCCAGAGGCCTGAAAAGAGGAAGTGCCACTGGGTTTCTTGCCACTTCCTGTGTTATGTAAGTTAAGTCCAGGCAGAACACAGCTGGGATGCTGAGACAGGAATATGCCTCTTGGGTGCTCCAAGATGGCCACGTGTCTCAGTGGGAGCAAAAGTGCTGAAAATTATTCAGTATCAGGCATGCAGTTTTGGAGAGTCGTTTTTAAACTGTTGGTCCTGTTTATTATCATAAGATAAATGAGATGGGACCCCTCCTATTCAATATACAGATAAACATGAACTTCCTATTCAAAGGTACAAGTTAAAAAGCACTTGCTAAAAACAGAAAGGATTTACATGGTATATACAGACAAAGAATAACAGGTTAGACCCTGTCTGAGTAAGTGGAGCCATGCAGCTCATCTCTTTTTGTCTCTACGCTATCCCAGGAGTATAGCTTCTAAAAGTTACACAGCCATTCTACTCAATAGTCACTGCCACCACTATCACTGGTACAATAAAGGTCAATTTTCTTCTTGTTAAGCAAATCATTTTAAACCAAGTTTGTCTGTTTTTTCCTTCTTCCCAAAACGTATATTAAAATTTTAACCTAAATATTGTTCTAGGTTTTAGTTCCTCCAATTATTGTGTATTGCATTGGGTGTATCTATGAGGACTGCTGCTGTTAGCAATGCTCATCCTTATGCGACATCCAGATCAGAGAGATCTATCACCACCTCTTCACCCGTAGTTGACAAGCCCCCATTTGCTGGGATGCTGAAACCATCTGTTCAGGTACAGCTGTCCCCAAGGGATTTAGACACAAGCAATATCTCCTGAGTTTTGGGAATCACAAGTTGGCAAACACTCAATGGAAGGGTAAATGGATATTCAGGAAAGCCAAGGACAGGAAATCAGTCTGAACCATGTGCCAATTTACAGGGAAGAAGTAATTTAAAGTCCAGGAGAGAGTCGGAGGTTATATACAAGAAATCCCCAGACGAGGTTCCAGGAGAGTAGAAAAGATGAGGTAAGCAGAAGGCCAGGGTTATACATGTATTTTCATCAAAATACACCCAAGCAGAATGCTTTAACAGGAATCTGGAAATAGACTAGATGGGCTTTATAGTAATACTGACCAATAGGCTGGGGATATTAAGGAAGCTGGGGATTAACTAGAGAAGGACCAGAACCTATTGGCCCTGAGAACATGATAACAGGGCAAATTAGCTGAATATACAATGAGAGCTTAGAGCCCCTAAATAAAACAGGGTCAGCTCATTGGCCACATAAACTCTGAGAGCCCTTTCTTGGAAGTAGGGGCTCATTGGATCATTTACATTTCCTTCTGGTGGCTGCATTGCTGCCACTGCCATCTAGAGGGTGGACACATGTGCGAACATGCACACAGGCAGAGGAGCAAGTTGCCAGCTTGGCGCATCCTGGGGGGGGACACCCGGGGAGCGATGGACTGGTAAGATATTATTACTTATACTATTCCCTCATAACTGCTCATTTCCCTATACGGTCATTTTGCTGCACGGAAAATAGAACTTCTTTTTTCTTATAGCAACCACAGTACAAAGTGGACAGCAATGCATAACTTGTAATTCTGATGCTAGCTATCTTCTTCATTGCGCCCACTCCTCACAATGCTGACTTAACAGGATTCCGCAAAAAAAAAAAAAAAAAAAAAAGAAAAATGGTTTAGCAAGTTTGGCATAGCAAGTTAGCAGTTTGCATCTATCTCAGCACTGAATCACCACTTTGAAACTTATTTAACTTGCAGCGCCAGAGACACTTTTAAATGTATGTTATTCTGAGAGCAGGTAAGAAAATCCCTCTGGATTAAAGTGGATAAAATAAATTCAATTTAAAAGCTTTGCAAAGAAACTAAGGGCAGAGCCGGATGAAGATTTAAGCAAGAGGGGATGCAAACCAGAAAAATGTATCATATGATACAGGGCTTGAAATTTTTTAATAGCTGTTTTTATAGAAACACAATGTTGCATAAGTTTGCCTTCGAGCATGACGCGTTCAGTTTGTACCTTATTTGCATTCTAAAATGAACAAGCTACACGCACACATAAAGCTTTCCTAAATTAGTAGTATTGCAAGCTTACCTCCACTGAAAATATTATGCAGATCTACTAAATGACTATATTATGCACAACTTCACATAAACTGTTTTCGCATTCCCTTAAACTATTTGGTATGAATCTAAAACTCCGTCTTTTGAATGATTTACAACTTCACACCACAACACAAATATGATACAACAATATAAAAATGTATTAAACAAAAAAAACACCATTTACTTAACCTCCATTACAGTATCCCATTGTATGTAGGGAAGAGGATAAAAAAGATGGTAACAAAAGGAATTGCTACTACTTACATATAAATAACTATATGTGCCATGCAAAATACACTTCTGTGGCAAAAAGTTTTCTGTGACAAAAAGTGATTCCTTTTTATAAAGGTTTTTAAAATATTTTTATTCTTTGCAGTAGATCACATTGACTGTAAGCACTCCAGCATACAGAACGCCAGCTATAAGACATGTGTTACCCACGCCGTTCTTCTCTATTATACCGACATATCGTTTTGGACTCCTGTCTTCACTTATGGTGGCGGCCATCTTGTTGCCCGCCGGACGCTGCTTCCAGCATCATCATTCGCCCTGGATGCATTTGAGACACGCTCCTGTTGGGCTTCGGTCCACGGTGCTGGCGGCCGCCATCTTTGGTTGGACTAGATACTGCACTCCGGATCTTCCCATGGTGCACTTCCTCCCGATGGACGTCACTTCCTGCACATCTGTGATTGGCCGCAACATACGTTGCCGTGACGACGGCGGCCATCTTTTTGGCTCTATATACTTACTTAAGACCTTTTCTCCCTTTTTGGCTCTATATACTTACTTAAGACCTTTTCTCCCTATGCTGTTTTACTACTATCCTTATCATCTTTATATTATTGGGTACACACAATGCGGCACGCCAGGGACCCCGTGCGCCACTGGGACACCATGGGTGATTTTTTAGCCTGATGCCCCAGTTTTGGTCGGGATCCTCGGACGCGACCGCTGATGACGTCATCATCTGGCGCCGAACATGCTGGCAGCCATCTTGCTGGAGTGTTTTACTATTTAAGCAATCTCCCTTCTGATAAAGGTTCTCTAACTGAAACGTTGAGGGTCTTATCTGTCATCCATCTTAGGTACTCTGCTCCTTACTTGTTCCTTTGCTTATTGACTTGATTCGCTGTTTATGTGCATGCACTAGAATTTTGTTGATATACTGTGTTATTAACTGCAATCTGTATGTATTTGATCTTTACCGATTTTGGGATATCCCTTGTTACTTAAAGACACAGTCTATTATTACAAATCTTTACCTACCCTGATGCATGTATTTACTGTATATAGAATGTTCTAGCACTATATATATGTTGTGACACTCTACTGATTAAAATATCAGTCACTAATGGCATTGCATAGTATTGGGTGTTCATTTATATAGCCATCTCTTTTCATTAAAAAGTTTTAACAACATGTGCAAAATTACTTTAAAGGCTAAACCTTAATGAAATGCATGTGTGGGACATCTTACCTCATGGACATACATAGTAAATTACACTATTAGAGAGCAGTTTGAGGGTTCCAAAAAGTAGTCATTTGATTACCAGTAGGTTTTAACTGGCCCCATCCCAACTGCTACTATTATAATGGGGGGGGGTCAATTCGCAGGTTTTAGTCAACTTTAGTCAAAACTATAATCCTAATTCTAAAACAGTGAACCCTAACCCATGGCTCAGCTTGCATCTCCTGCAGTGTGACTTGTGGGCTACCGAGGAGCTGCGGGTATACATTTTAGTACTGTAGAAGTAAACATGGAGCAAAATACCCTCCGTGCTACATCCAGTAACAGACATGTCCAGATCACATGCTGCACATGCTAACCCTGGTTTTAAGCCGTGCCCCAGGGCACCCCAATCTCAGATACCCCACTAATTGAAACCAGATAGTCCATAAAGACTTACCTTGCGCCAGTCCTATGTGCATGCATAAGCTCTCGTGCAAACAGCGATGTGTGGCGTGCATAATAATGATTGGCCTATGACTCTGTTAAGTTGAAAGGGTGGGTTTAGGTCAATGTTCAAGTGAACCAAGAGTAAGTAAGGCTATCGGTCTACTCCTCACCACAGCTTGGTGGCATCTGTGCTTTAAAACACAATGTATATGTCCTAAAACTGTGTGGCCACACAGAGCATCATCCCTTTCTCTCTGTAGGTGGGCACCAGAAGACATACATCTTTCTTTTATTCCTTATACCCTATTTCCTTTCTTTTCTAAATTCACACTACCTCGTTCTAATTTCCACATTCCCTCCTCCCCCCGTTTCCACATTTTCTACCTTTTTTTCTTTCCCTCATCAAACTTTTAAACATTTAAATAATATTTAGTATCTTTTCCACAATTGCTTTATCTCCCTCTCTGTCCACCCAATACAGAATAGCCTCTCTTTTCACCTTTAATATTCTTAACCACTCTCTTTTCCACATTTCTCCTCTCTGTCTTTTCCACTTCTCAGGTCCATTTCTGCATTATTGCTTACTTTTTCCCTATTATTGCTCCTTCATCCATCTCTCTCTCTCTTTTTCTCTCTCTCTCTGCCTCCCTGTTTTCTGTGTTCCCTCTTTTTCCACATTCATTCTGTGTTATGCTTTTGAGTATTAAGCTATGCATGCCTTTGAGTGGGAGGTTGGGGGGGGGGGCAACATCCTAAACATTTGCACAGGGTGGCATATACCCCAAGACCAATCCTGCTAATGGTGTCTTGTGAGTGTGGCAGCCATAACTGGAAATCCCATTTCCCAAAGTTGGTCACATACACCACTGGAACAAAGAGGAGGCTGGGTAATCTTTGCATGGATGGGAGGTGGATTGCTGAATGGAGAGCAGGGATTGGCTGTTTTGAAGTTTTGGCTTAAACACACCTAGATCTGTAAACACCTACTGAACATAGAGCACTTGTCTGCAAGAAGTGGCAGCGCTGGGACACAACTGTGGTTCTCAATAAATATTGCTCAAGACTATGTCTCTGCACCAAATGTGGCTCTCAAGGTAAAAAAAAGGTTGGGGATCACTGCTCTAAATCAGGGGTTCCTGACTAGTGATACGGGTACAACTGATGGTACTCGAGAGCCTATCTTGTGGTACTCAGCAAGATTACAGAATGATCTGTGACCCAAGCCTAATGTTGACTGATAAACCATTTTTTCATCAAGTAATTCGAAACTGGTACTTGATGAAAAAAGTTTGGGAATCCCTGCTATAAATGGTTTGCCAATATTTCAATCTGAATAGATTTTCTTTATTCTGCTGATTGTAAATCGCAAAGCTCTATAACTGTGATATGAGCTAAAGGTTGTAAAACAACATTTTTTCCTTACTTTCCACCCTGGATATTCACCCGAAATGCTTCTGAATAAGCCTGTGGTTGATATATTCTTGATCTTGACCTTTTTCTATAATCAAACAGTTTTTAGCTTGACCACCTTTTGAAAAACTTAGAGGAAAGGCTATATTTCCTGCATTACACTGTATCAGACAATAAGTATTACATTGTATAAGACAATAAGAGTGTGATTTACTAAACTATTCGGCCGGCATTCGCTGAATTTTTGCTATTTGCCACATTTACTAAGCAAAATGTGGGGTGTTTACCCAGCGATGTCAATATTTGCTGGATTTACGTCAGGTTCATTGCAACGTTTTATTGGTGCTCTGCCTGTAATAGTTATCTGTCTGTATTTATTGTGTGTTATTGTGTATATTACATGTCTTTATTAAACATACGGGGGCTGCTCTGTTTCTTTCCCAGTTTCCCCAGTGTTGAAAGGAAGGTTCGTTAACATCACAAGTTACATGGCACCTTCTGGTTGGTGGTATTGCCTGGCAAAGGTTTTTCTTCTTTTTTTTTATTTATGAGAACCAAGAGCATTTAAACATTGAGTTATGATTAAGGACCTGCTGGAAGTATGAAGTGCATCAACAGTTTGGTTATTTTGCCTCTGTTCCTGCCAGATGCTAATAAAGGATACCTGTTTTGCAAGAGCACAGTAATGCTTGTTCTTTCTTAAACTGTTTTTCTCAAACTAATTTTAAAAAGCTTAGCAGACTGCAATGAATGGGCTGAAAACCTATTTTCCTGACAAAGCGTATGTGTATGTTAGTAATACCAGTCAGGCTGTTGTACTTGAACTTTTGCTTCGTCAGCTTCTGCTGCCTTTAATATTTGTAATAAGGCTTCATGTGCAGGGACATTAAGGCCAAGCAGCTTGAAGCCCATTTCATTTGTCCTGCTTAGACGTCTGTCTGCAGTGTAGCAAAACCACCATTCATCTTTACAACATAAAGAGGTTGTTACATGTACACAGCTCAATGCTGGGATATAGTTCCATCCTGTGCAATCTATGATCACCGGGTTTTGTTCCTGGGCTCACACAACCTCTAATGACAAGTGTGACTTACTGTAGGCTTAAATGGTCCTATACTCACTATACTGGATTCACTTATGAAAACCCTTTCTGCATATATCCAACCCTCTGGGGTTTAAAATATATTTAAATTATAGCATAAACTACAATTACCATACTTAGCAATGATGTGTATTTTCTTGTGCGGCATCCTTCCTCCTCAATCAAGCATCTCCGGTTGCTCCAGCAATTGTGGTGCATACCGGAACAGGGTCCCCTCCTATCAGTGGCACACCCAGGATTTTTTGTCCTGGGGGCAGTTGGGAAGGGTGGATGCATGCCGTGGAATAGGTGGGGCACCTTGTGAGGAGCATATCTCTAAACCTTTGAAGATGAGAAGGAGGGGGGAGAGAATAAACATGCGTAGCATGACAAAATGTATGTGTAAATGTTTAAATGTAAGTAAGCCACACCCCTAACCCTTAACTCGAAGAGGACCTGGAACTCCATATTCCCCTTGTAGACAGATCATGAAAGAAAAGGTAAGTATGTCCATAATATCAGGCTTACTAATGGCACAAGAGTGTGGCAAGTAAGGTGCATTTTAGGCTCCTACAGGCCAAGACCTCTGGGTGAGGGAGGATCCTGGTTCACAGGGTGCTTAAAGACTCCAGGGACTGCTGATTCCCTATTCCAAAGCGGGATGTACCCTGTGTGAAATGCTCCAGATTGGCTAGTATACTCGCTGCCATTTCTGGCTTCCCTCTGGCTAATGCACAAACCTGCTCTAAGCATTTCTGAATGCTTGGCACAGCTGTGCACAGCCACAGGGGAGCAGGAAGCTCTATTCAGCTTTACTATGCAACTCTGATGTCAGCTCTGTCAGAGTGACTTAATAAAAGCTGAATGGAGCACTAGCCACTGATTGGAGGAGAGCATGTGCATGTGCCATGGGATCACTGGCAAGGTAACAATTATTTTTTCCGCATGCCCAGCTAGAGAGAGCCAAAATCTCAAGGATACTGAAAATAGAGTAATTGTTCCTGTTTAACCCTTCCTCTTCTGCCACCTGTGAGAACTGCAGTGCAAACACACCTACCTATTTCCCCTGGTGATTTATTTGAAGGGAGACCTAGAAATGGCTGCACATTGGGCGAGGTGTATTTACAGTTACCTGCATTGTGGGTCAGCCTCTCAGTACTTACCACCCTTTCCCGATCATTGTTGTCAGTCTCCCAGTCTCCTCTGCTGCTGAAAGCCTTCTGGTACTTGCTGCCCTCCATTTTCGCCCCCTCTTACTCTGCTGCTGCAGCTGCTTGCTGATGAGTCTTTTGCTTGTTTAGGTCAGAGACGTAGGTCAGTTGGGGGGGGGGGGTAGGGTGAGTGGTAGAGGACAGTGGCAAGGGGTGAATTAGCTAGATAAGTGGTAGAGGACAGTGATCAGGTGTTGTGGGGTTAGGTGAACAGTAGAGGACAGTTACAAGGGGTGAAGGGGTTAGATGAGTGGTAGAGGAAAGTGGCAGGGGTTGGAGGGGTTAAGTGAGCAGTGGAAGACAGCAACAAGGAGTGGAGGGGTTAGCTGAGTGGTATAGGACAGCGGCAGGGGATGGAGGGGTTAGATGGGAAGTAGAGGACAGCAGAACAAGGTGGAGGGGTTAGGTAAGTGGTGGAGGACAGCAGCAGAGGTTGGAGTGGTTAGGTGAATGGTGGAGGAGAGCAGCAGGGGGTAGAGGGCAGCAGCACAGCGTAGAGGGGTTAGATGAGTAGTGAAGGACAGCAGCAGGGGTTAGAGAGGTTAGGTTACACAGTGGGGCATCCTAAATCAGATAGGTATAGTCAAAATTGCAGAATTCTGTCCTTTAGGATGCATCATATGAGGGCATCTTGATTAGGGATGTCCCACGGTCCAAAACCCTGTGGACCCTTATAGTCAGAACCACATACTCATTTAATTTCAGGATCCTATGCTGTTGAAATACAACATAAAACTGAGAGACTTCCTCTGCAGCAGTTGCCCTGCTCTCTGCTGGCCTTCCAGAGGGGTATAGCAGAGGTATTCGGATGCGGCTACTCACGGTCACATTTGAACAGCACGAGATCATGGAATTAGGTGAGTATTTGGCCCCATTGTACCATAATGACAAAGTAGATCTCAGACCATTGGGCATAGTATGTGATGGCGATAGAGTATGTGAATAGGCAACCTACCCTTGCAATAGAGACTTCATAGTATCCCTGTACATAACCCCTTTTTTAACTCTGGTGGGGTCATATCGCGCTGTTGTAAATACATTTTTTAGTATTATTTTTGCAAGCAGTTTTACTCCAACCGAGGGGGATAATTCTGCTAGTTGGAAATCAGATTTTTAAGAGTGGGAACAATCCTGTTTGGAGGTCTTCATTTGGACACAAAAAAAGAACCCACCACTGCAGCTTCTCCTTTATCTGTCCCCAGTAGTTCAGCATCCTCTCTGCAGGTCTGCTGGGTCAGGAAATTCCTCCTGGTCCCCCAGGAAATCTCCCTCCATGTCCCCACCATAAAGTGACATCATTAGTCACATGGGGGTTCCACAGAGGCTCCTCCTCCAGGACGAGATTAGTTGGGGGGAATGGCAAGATAGAAGGAGATGGACCTTTATCCCCCCCCATTACAGATGTTAGAGTGCTGGATGCAAAAGCGGTTCTGCGGCATTAAGAAGATCACAGACCACAGGACCAGAAGGGAGCCTCCAACCCGACAAACCTGCAGACATAACCCTAATTGGATCTAGGATAGTTGCGGCAATGGCAATTTCTTTTTATTCTAAAAATAATTAAATGAATTCTTTTTTTTTTCTTTTTAAACTGTTTTGTGAACTAGTAAGGGGTCCAAGGGATTCCACCTGCCAGCATTGGTTGGGGGAATGCCAGATAATTTGACCCGGATCTTGCTGCTGGCTGCCATGTGGGGAACAGGAACGAATTGGCAAGATCTGGGATCAACTGTATCACTTCTTGGGGGAGGTCATCATTTTAAACAACCTAGATCACTGAACTTTTTGGGACTTGGCAGGTTAAACAATGGCTATTCAGCGTGCATAAAGGGGATATAACAAATGTTTTCACTTTGTAAAAATGATTATGAATGGCTATTTTTATTTCTTGTTAGAACAGCAAATTAAAATTTTCACTTTTCCCCTAGAGTCAGAATTAAGCCTCATATGCTACTAATGGTAGCCCTGGTGACCCTTTATGATTCTCTTCATTGCAGCTCTGTAATTTCCTGGTTTTCTCATTCCATCTGAAAGCCTCGTTTACTCCCTCTTCTTACTGGATGTGACTGGCAGGCAATCAAAAATTAAAAGCAGTATCCTCTAGAAAACAGCTAATCACAGCTAATTTTCCCCTATAATGAAGTTATATACTTAGCATCCTGAACAGATGTCCTAATAATGCATTTATCATTGCCAGTAAAAAGAATCTTCTGTTGCCCTGTGCTGCCATAATGTTTTTTTTTTAAATAATGTCATATATGGTCAATATCATTTGAAAACGAGCAGACAATTAATAGTAACCACCACCCAACCAACCATAGTTTGATGGCTACTGATATTCATGAAAGTTACACTTGTTTTAAAACTAACCTAGAATTTTTTTAAAGACCCTAGAGAGGTGGAACTGTCCTGGGACTTCTAATGTTGCACAAGTTCAGTAAATCCCATCGGCTCTCTGTCAATACATCCTGGCACATTGTTAGAATCTCTGCATCTTGGATGCTTTCAAAATGACCAAACAATTAAAGAGGAACAACATTGTGACTTTCTTGGCTTTTGTTCCTCTCTGGTGGGGCACCCTGATTTGGCATCACCCTGGGATCACCCATAAACTCATCCTTAACTCATTCCCATGGTGCATGTATGAGATGCTTAGCCAGTCAGTGATGCTTCTTCCATTCAGATTTCCCCTGACCTCAGGTTTGATTTTACTATTTAGTGTTCCTGTGACACTCTCTAGCACATGAAGTGAGGCTTATTATATGCAATGGGACCACTGAAAAAAATTGGTTATAATGCTCCCTCACTCCCTATACAAAACAAAAAGAAATGGGAGGGGTGAACCTAGACCCGCCTACTATACTATAGAAAAGCGCCCCCTGCCCCAGGACGTGCACTCCACTTCTCTGCCTAACCCCTTCATATGATGGGACTGGTGCCAAATTGCTGTGGGGAGTAAGAGGTGGGA
Source organism: Gastrophryne carolinensis (assembly GCA_027917425.1). Lineage (NCBI taxonomy): Eukaryota > Metazoa > Chordata > Amphibia > Anura > Microhylidae > Gastrophryne > Gastrophryne carolinensis. Next base: position 404,503,707 of record CM051236.1, read on the forward strand.
CCGCAAGCATTGATCAGCACCAATGCAGGACTGTACAGTATGCAGTGACACCCCCCCAATCTCTACTGAATCACAAATGATATCCAAGTATATGAGTAAAAAATAAAATGCAAAAAATGAGTACCAGCAATTGCCGCCCCCACCCCCCCAGCATTGCCGCACACGAAGGCGCCTCATATGGCCTCATTACAGGTGCACCCCTGGCTGAAAGGCTTTAAAAACACAATTACTTGCAATGTAGGGTCGTTTGTGCCTTTTCACAAGTGACCAAATTTTAGTGTTAGTTTTTTTTATAGTGCATAGCTGCACTAGGACCTGCATTTTCTTCTCTGTCCAAAACATTGTGTGCAAAATCATTTCTAGATGGAAGTATGGAGACATAGGGAGAACTCCCGATGGGCTACACTGCTTTCTGGCCAGTTGGGCTGGGCAGAGCCCACAGCACACAGCTAACCTCTTCTAAAGCCTGTGCCAGAATTCAATATATAGCTTCTAACACCCCCCTCCACTCTCCAAAGCCTTACCCCAACTGCTATCATACTCAACCCTACTGTCCCCTTTTGAAAACCCACCACCCCATGCTCAGGCACTGAAATTTTATAGAAAAGAGAAGTACTTCCCTTCTCTGTCTGCCATTTCTGCTAAGGGCCTTGCAGAGGCCCCACCATGCTCCACAATCTTGAGGAGGGCAAGAATTACATGGTGAGCTGTTACCCCTTTTCCATATGCTGTAATTTTATCGCCCTGGCAGTATGGCATCCCTGTCTTAGTATTTTCCCTACAATACTAAAGATTTAGCACAATTACTTTAGGATTGGCCATAACCATCAATGACTATGATGTGCCTCTGTCAAGCCTAACACCTTAGCTGAAGAATGCACACCGCGACAATCTAGGAAGCACAGTAGGAGGGGGGGGGGGGTGAATTTGACCCCAGTCTTTCCCTGCTTTCCAAATAACTATATTTCTCAGCTCTCTAGTTTGTCTGTGCCTATTAAACCTATGCTGATCCACTCACAGACCCCCAAGGAGGACAACTCTGACTTAACATCTTCTAACCTGTGCCATTCATTTTATTGTTGGCTGTTGGTGTCTATGAAGGATTGACTGATAGTCACTCTAGATGTGCCTCAATGAGTGATAAATATAAACAGTTTAACACTTAACTCCGGTGCCATAGTAGGGTGATTTACTGGGTCCAAAGTTGTCATAATTCCAACTGTTTTGGTAACATGAAATAATAGAATGGGAAATAATACAGTCAGCCAAATAATTTGGAAAATGTATATTTGGACATTTAGGTCATCATGAACTGTATACATATTGCAAAAATGAACTGTCAACAGCTACTGTGCAGTTGTGTATTTATTGGTTTTATAACATTGGAACATATATATTTTATAGACAATGCTGCTAGCAGCTGAAGGTTGTAAGCATACAACAAAAACATACTGTCACTTGTCCTTTGGGTCAATATATATTCTAATTCATTTGGGTTTAAGTGCTTTAAATTTTCATCTCCCCAAAAAACTTTGTGAAACGATTTTAGAGTAGATAATGGAATGCTTTTTTTTACTATCTATGGCCGTGGAGGAGTAACTTAGCCTGTTTAGATTGATAGTTTTCACCTGGCTGGTATCACTCTTTGATTTAATGTTAGATTAATTTATGGTTTGAATAGCACCTCAAGTAGTGAGAATGCATTTCCATAAGACAATCAGAACCTTCAAAAAGAAAGTCTTGAAATAAGTCTGTGTTCATTTCAGTCATATCATGCGCAGTTAGTTTCCCCTGGAAATGATGAGTGATGAGTGTTTGAAGTGAGCACAAGTGCGGTGCTCTTAGGAGGAACAAATGCAATTTGATATAGAGAAAAGACTAAAACAATGAATATGATCTCTGTCATCTGCATGTCTCAGAAGTGCTGGGATGATTGGCTTTTGTGTAAATTCTACACCTTATCATACTCAAAATCGAATCATTTCAAGAAAACAACAGTATACACTAAAATCTTTTTACTTTACAACAAGGTAAACCAGTTAAGCAGATGTCTAATTTGCAGGCATTCGTCTAGGGGTGCAATTAACACAGCACCTAATTTGTGAAACCTGGAAAACTCTTCTGCAAAAGTTTCTCACTCAACTCGCTAACATTTCTGAATGTATTTTAGGTTTTATAGGGCGAAAAATGCGGTAACTTTAAATGTTTGGAGATACCTTTTTACTATGATAAAGCTTGATTTCTCGTTTGCCTCTTAAAATTAGTCATGATACTTTTTCTGGTAAATTTTCTAGATGAGTGAGTAGGTAGTAGCCTCACTGAAAAAAAGATCAAGAAAAGGATACATGCACTACATACAGAACTACTTATATAAAATAGTGAAGAAAGAAGCTCTGGGGGGCACTATCCCCAAATTATACACAGGTGTGCACTTCAAAAGCAGAAAAAGGGAATACAATACAAAAAGACACTGGGAGAGGTGTTCCTCGGAGAATACCTCTCCCAGTGTATTGGAACTGCTTCCAATAGGCTGCACCCCACACAAAATATAATCAAATAACACTGTTTATTGTTATAGACTATACAAGCTATACAATACATAACTTAATTAAAACACACCCTGAGGCAGTGGCGGGTTACACCATGGAACCACGGAACGCGTGGCTCCTTGATGGATCTGACATACAGGGCGCTGGTCTGCTGTTTATCTGCTGCTATTAAATACTGATAAGTATCTCTTCATTTATATTTTATCTTTTCGTTCATCCACTATTGGCACTTTATAATCTTAATAGGGTTGTTGATATAGATGTTATTTTAGATTATGTGTCTGGTGATGCATTTATATAGCACTTTTATGTTGTGTATTGAATTGTATAGCTTGTATAGTCTGTATCAATAAATTGCATTATTTGATTATATTTTGTGTGTGGTGCGGCCTATTTGGAGCAGTTTCTATCCAGGGGAGTCCTCCTTGTAATGTAGTCTTTATGTAATACTATTAAATATTGAAATAAATCTAGCTGAAATCCCAACCCAGTAAGTATTTTACTCATCCTACAATTGAAGGGAGAGCAGAAGAGGATAAATTAACAAACAAATGTGAATCAGCCCAGGAAGAAAAGGGTAGCACAAGGCACTGATACAGAAAGTCACAGAAGGAGGCAATACAGCTTATATGGATGCAGGTCCCATCTGGACCGTCAGACTATGGACTTACCACACAGGATTATACAGAAGCAGGGAAAATGATGCATCATAAAACAGGTCGCAACAGCTTATCATAGGTATGACATACAACAAAGCACAGCACATCATATCATGTTACAGCAAGGAACAGCAGGCCTAGGTGGAGCACAACAGATCACAGCAGGGCTCAATGCGTTCACAACAGACTGAATAATAAGGGTGACTCACAGTAAGCAGGCTTTGTTCAAGAAGCTAGGTTGATTATATAGATGGCAGTCTGGATGCACAGCTTAGAGGAAGGCAACATTGGGGTTTTAGATAGAAAGCCGATGACAAGGCATTGGCTGTAGATGCAGATAACAAGCAACAGACTGAATGGCAAATACCTTGTGATATTGCATCCCCAGCTCCCCTGCAGATATGTGAGTTGTACATCCATTTCTCTCTTTCACACCCTTGCCAGCATAAGAACTTGGCTAATTTTTGTCAGTGTCAGTGAGGCAAGGCAAGGAAAATGCAGGTAGATTTCTCCTGCCGGACCTAGTATGCCCCACTCAGTCTGATGCGCCAGGAGTGGAGATATGTCCAACTTTCAAGGTAAATAAAAGGTGGTAATGCACAAATAAATTCCCAATGCTATCTTAAACGAGGCCGAATCTTAACTTGAACACCTTCATTCAGCAGCATAGTGAGATGGCTCATCTGCAGGAAAGCAAACGTTGATTTGTTTTAACCCCTAGGCCTAGATTCAGTAAAATGAAAAAAGAAAAAAAAAACATTAGAAATTAGAAGGTCACTTTTGCTGAATCCCCAGCTAAGAGGATAATGAAAGGCAATAGTACTTTTTACTCCTAACAAAAGTAGTGCATTTATCACTCCCTTTTACAATGTAGTAAATAGTAGCATTGACTTATTGTCTGTCCAGCAGCAGTAAAATTCTCATGCTCTTTTCACCTCAAGTGATTTTTTTACTACCATGAGAATTGTTTTCAACTCAAATCCTTCCACTATTATCATTATGTTTGTTGATATCCATTGTTTCTTAATTTCATACTGCACTTTCAATAAGTGAGTGTTTCGAGATTCGTTTTTTTTTGGGACGATTCAGCTGATTTGGTATCATGTCCAATTCATCCAAATCAAAAATGCTGCAGTTGACCTGAAAAACCTTTTTACAACACTCTGAGGTCTCCAATGTATCTTTAAGCTCTTTAACACATTTAATACAAGGAAGATTAAAGAGAAAAAAACGAATAGTATGGCCATTTGGGTTGCAAATCAGGGCTAGGCAATTTTTGTCTGAAATTAATCCCCAAATTAGCAGCTTTGATCTGATATTTTAAGAATTCCAAAGCAAAATAAAATCTTACCAAATGTATTTATTTAATCTGTATACTGCACCAATGAAAAAACTAATTTGACAGAAGAAGAAATATTGTCTCTAGTTTCCTGTTTTGCATATCATTCCAGTATAACTCACTATTATAAATGCCATTGATGGCTTTCGGATTTTAGCAGATACGTATAAAATCCTCAAAATATATTTACGATGGTTCGAATACCGGTCAGGTCTTATCAATGAAAATACATATCATGACCTTGTGCTTCTTGCATTGTTGACAAGGGTAGACATCATTTTAAACTAAAACTGAAGTAATGAGGTCATCACTGATATACATCTAATAATAGTCCATTGTGTGGAAATATTTGCTGATTGTTAGCTGGTATGTGGCAAACAAGTTTGAATTATATTCAGAATGACACAAAAAATAAATGACTGCGAGCAAGGATCTGGAAGAGGCACAGATAAAGCTTTGTCCAGTGACATCTAGTGTGGTCTAAATAAGATAGTAGCAGGAAAGCCTTAGTGGGAATTATTCATCTACATGCCTAATCCCCACTAAGCACACTCTGGAGGCCATCCATTATTTGAGAGGCTGCCAATCAAAGATCGTTTTCATTCTAAAACTGTCTAGATGTAGTATGTGCAGTAATATGTGCTAGAAATAGAATACGTCCTTCACAGAAGTACAGCTCAGTGTTGAGTTCCTGCCACAAGGTTAGCAATGTTTGTCATTAGTGATGGGATGTATTACATGAAATATTATGAAGTTAAATCTTTTATTGACCCTTCCCCTTAAACACAATAGCAAGTCATTTGGTGGAACACATTAATTTCTGTTTTGTTCAAGGCAAATAAGCAACCATCATTTTTCTGCTACAAACTCTGATTTTAAATCACAGTACACTAATTATTATAAATGAAGCATTGAGACTCGACATTTAAAGAGGTTTACAGCACATGTGGATGAATTGAAAAGGTCACAGTTGTATAATGTGCTAGGCAAGCTATTATAACAGATGAAATACCCACAGACGTCACATGTAATACAGTGTTCCATTGCCTGAACAAAGTGCTGTGTAACCTTGATAAGATATCAGAACATTTTGAGCTTTATAACTATGTGATGCAGTAATCTTACCAAACATCAAAATGTGCTGTTTATCCATTCTGATAATTCCTATTTTTGTAAAAAAAAGTAGATGCATTTATGGCAAATAAGATGTTGGAGTTGGATTGTAGTTATTCTTTGGTAATTTTGTAGTTTCCCCTCATTGCCCTAAAGTCTCAGTCCAGGCACGCACCAACTTTCCCCCATCTTATCCCCTTTGGGAACGGTGTAAAATTAGCCATTTTAAAACATCTGAAAATCTCAGATTATATGTAAATGCTTTATGTATTCTAAACAGCGAGGAGTGTGGCTGTTATACGTTGTAAACAGAGACACATCCTGCTGTGTTTACACCTTGGATTATCGGTCAATAAATGCACCCAGCCAATATTAAGAGGCTGATTCATCATTAGCGGCAGGTAGCGACAGATGAGCGTCTGTAGCAGGCATTTTCAGAGCGCCCGCTAGTAGTCGCAGTGCTCAGCCGTGGGTCGCTACTTTATAGCGACTCAGTCCTGTTCAGTAATGTTGAATACATTGTGAGGAGTCGTTGTTTGACCAGTACAGCGCTGTATGGGAGCGCATGTTAGCGACTGCTCATAGCAACCGACTCACACCATATTCAGGAAAAAAACAGCCTCACAAATCTCTGACGCTGAAAAATACTTGTTTGAAGCCCAGAGCGCAGGAGGCGGTGTGTTTAAAGTTTTCAAGCATCTATCAACTAGTAACAAAGCGAAAACATATGGAATTACATTGTAGCAACATTGTAACATGAACACTTTAATGCCAGACCTGTAATGCCATTTCTGAAGAAATATTTAAAAAATGTAAAAAATTTGAAAAAACTGCTTTTTCAATGCCAGAAGAGGTCACAGAATTATTTGTGATTTTTGGGAAAAAAAAAAAAAACCCGTTTAAAGTGAAGAAAAGGTTTGTCCATCGAAATGTATGGGGGAGCGACAGGTAGCGAGAGGTCATACCTGGCGCTGTGCAAGGCTGAACGCTGGCGCTGTTCGCAGAGGCTTTGAAAATGATAAATCAGATGCTACATGCCGCTATCCCAGTCGCTAAACAGATTCTGCTTGATAAATGTGGAATTGTGTGCCGTGTCTGGCGTTGACCAGTCGCTATCTGTCGTTACCTCTCATTAACCAGGCGCTACCTGACGCTATCCTTTCCAAAATAACCCCCTAAGTATGGCCAAAGCCATTCAGCCCACTAAAGGGTCTAACTAAATAGGCTACAATCAGATTACTAAGCATTAAACCATGCTGATGCATTTCTGTACATGATGTAAGTACAAATTAGATAAATAATGTGGAGGAGCAACAATGGTGGGGGGCTGCTAAAGCGTGTACTTCCTCTACCCTCTTTTGCTGCATTTTAAAGCAGCCATGTACCTGCTATTCAAATGCAAACAGCTCACAGCTGACTCTGCTTCCTGTGATGTGTGATCAATGTCTCCATCACAGTGCTGCAGTGGAGACATTACAAATGAAGAGTGCTGCATGAGAACATGAGAAATGGTTTCTATATACTGCTATACAAGTCTTAATAGCAAATGACTATGTAAATAGACAGTGAGTATATTAGTATAATGTAGACTCATTAGGCACTGGTTTATTGATGTTGTTTACAGTTGTACCATCATTTATATAGTATCCCCATGATTCCCCTCTTACCCGATGATACTCCTTGTTAGAGATGAGCGAACTTCTTGAAAGTTCGATTCGGGCGATTCGCCGAATTTCCCCAAGAAATTCGGGTTCGCCCGAATCGAACTTTCACGAATCGCTCATCTAAAAAAAAAATGCCGGCATGTTGGGAGTGGCCAGGCCGGCTTGCCCGCTTCCACCATGCCGGCATTTTTTTAAAAAGCAAACACTTACCTGCATGGTCGGAGCGTGGAGGCCGGCGCCGCTCTCAGCTGTCATCAGAGGACGCGTCATCAGAGGGTGCCTGAGAGCGGCGCCGGCCTCCACGCTCCGACCATGCAGGTAAGTGTTTGATTTTTTAAAAAAATGCCGGCATGGTGGGAGGGGGCAAGCCGGCCTGCCCGCTCCCACCATGCCGGCATTTTTTTTTTTTATTTCTGGGAAAATTCGATCGGCACAAACCAAAAAAAATTCGGGTTCGTGCCGAATCGAATTTTCCCTGAAATTCGGAGTGAATTCCGGTTCGTCCGAGCCGGTTCGCTCATCCCTACTCCTTGTATGTATGTATGTACATACTAGCCCATAAATGATTGAATGTGAATCTGAAAATTAATCTCAATCTGAAACGCAAACCCCCACTGATCAATGGCTGAAGACTTGAACAGTAAGGGCTGCAGTGAATAAAGCAGCTCAATTTCAATGTTATCTTCGGACAACATTCATCTGTAATATTAATGTTCAGAGATGGGGGTTGCAATTATCAGCTGAAAAAATGCAGAATTTCTAAATTCTTTTTAAAAAATGACTTTACCTGCCTTTTAACAATCGCCCTTGGAGGATCCTGATTTGAGATGCCGCTACAGTAAAAGATCCTTAGGAAGCCAACATCAGGCATTAAACTTGAGGGATACAGATGAAAGATATAGCATAGCAATATGCATGCCCCTTATTGGATGAGATGGAGCTCCGCTATGAAAGGATGGATCTCACTCTATTTGGGTCTCATTCTATTGCAGGGCATTGCAGGTTAGTTTAATATCCCTGTGGGTCAGGGACCTCCCTGACACAGAGTGTCCTCAGATAGAGGCTGAGAAGCATGAAAACACGTGTCTAACACTCATCCTTCTGCCATCTACCAATTTGGCAATCCCAGCCTTTCCTCCTTCAGCTAATCTGGTGCAGCCCATGTGCATTTCAGGCCACCAGCGGTCATGTGGGCCAAGAAAGGGATGTTGGAGCATGGACCAGGTAAATAGCCAAGGCCATTTTTAGGAAGCCTGGCATTCATTTAGCAGTGGGTCATCCCAAACGGGTGCCCCTGGTGGAGAAATTACTTGACTTAAGGCCCACTTCAACTATCTCCATATCAGTGTGCTTTCAACTTGAAATAAAAATTAATGTTTTCTACATCTGTACATAGAAACTGAGCTTATTTATTCTAAAAGAAAAAGATAAGCCTTTGGTAGATGCCAAAAGGTTTCTGCTAAAAAATAATTTTGTGAATCTTGTGAATCATTTTTATACACGTTTACTTTTATTATCATGTATTCTGTATTAAATGACTTAGATAATACTTTCTAGTTTATCTTTTCTCAGATGATTAAAAAAGCCCAGTATCCGTACTATGAAAACTACATTTGCTGCATGAGAAAGCGTGAAAGATTGTTACAATTACACAGACATCTGTAAAATGTTCTAGAACACTTCTGTGCTCCTTTAGTAATCTTGGTTTCATCCCAAAGATCCGTGAATATGAAAATAAACTGACAAAGGGACATATATTGTTATTATTCTAAAATGCAAAAATCGAGATTAGTATAATAAACATTGGTACATAGATCACAAATCTTTATTCATATAAATAAAAGGTTTTCTGTAATGTAATACATGATTTGTTCTATTAGGTGTTGTTCAAATATGCCTGAAGTCAAATGCCGTTCAAGTTCATGCAGTAAAATTAGATTGTGTGTTTCAGTCTCTGGAAAGCTACAAAAGAAGCCAAATGCCCCCAATTTCCTGGGAAGATGACCAAACCTTGAGAAACATTGTGCTGATAGTTGCACATGTGAACCTAATTGGATGTTGTCAGCCACATGAACAGCATGAGGCTGATTCGCTACTAGCGTTACGTATTGCCAGATGAGCGTCTGTATAGCGGCACTTAGAGCAACCGCTATTAGATGCTGTAAGCGGGTATCGGGTGCTGTGTTGCAGTCACTGTAGTAACCTGGTCGGCATTGATGAATGTGATGTGTGTTGGGCTCTCTAACAACAGTATAACGTCGCAGCGAGCGATTGGTAGCGCCAGCTGAGTGTGACCGGCACTCTGCGGAAAAAACTACACACACAGCATCGGCACTGTAAAGCTGGGCGCTCTAGCATAGAGTGCCAGAGGCTGTGCGATTAAAGTCTGTTTTCGAACACATATACACCAGTAACCAGGGCTGGCTCTAGGTTTGTGGGGGCCCTTGGGCAGGAGAGACTTAGGCCCTTATTTAACAAGGGATAGCGCCAGGTAGCGAATGGTGAGCGAACGGTAATGACGCTCACCGCCACGAGAACGCCGGCTCCCCTCCGCAATTACACATTTATCAAGCCGATCCTGCTTAGCGACTGACTGAGCGCCAGATAGCGAATCATTCATCATTATTCCAGCCTCACCCCACAGCGCCAGCGAGCGACCTTGAACAGAGACAGGTATGACCTCTCGCTACCTGGCGCTCACCAATGCATTTCAATGGAGCAATTTTTAAATATTCATAATTAAATGCTATTAATGTTTTTTTTTTTTTTTTTAAATGGCAAAAATTCTGTGACCACTTCTGCAATGTTAGATTTTTTTTTAAGGTAAAAAAAAACTAAAAAAAAAATTGTGCAGAATTGATATTACAGGTCTGATATTAATGTATTCATATTACAAAATGTTTGTAAAAACATGTTTTTTTTTTTACCAAAAATATGGTTGTTTGGGGGTTAAAAAACTACTTTTAACCCATCGCCGCCAGCGCTCTGGGGTTTAAACAAGCATTTCACAGCGCAAGAATTTTTTGAGCGTGATTTGTTAATGAATATACTGGGAGCCGTTCGCTATGGCCATTCGCTGTCATGCGCTCCCATACAGCGCGGAACCTGTCAAACAGCGACTCCTAACCCCGTATTCAACATTATCGCACACCAACTGAGTCGCTGTCAACAGCCGAGCAACGGGCAAGCACAGCGAATACTAGCGTGCGCTGTGAAAATAACGGTACTGGCGCTCATCTGTCGCTACCTGGCGCTATTAATGAATCGGCCTCCCCGTCAGCCCCATAGTAGGGTGTCAAATAATATAACTTCCACTGACACAAATCGGTCATCTTCTGCTGCTGATGGCCCTCCAGTCCATATTGCCTTCCCTATAGCCACCAATCATCCTCTAGTCCTTGTTGCATTCTCTACTGCCACCACTCACCCTTCAGCCCTTACTGCTTGCTCCGCTGCCACTAAAGACTTCATCATTGCTGTCGGCTGTCACCTGGTTCTCGCCACCTTCTGAGCTTCCATCAATTGCCCTCCATTCCATGCCACCCTTTCCTGTTGTGGCTGATCATCCCCTGTTGCTGAGGCCAGCTATGAGAAGATCTGCACACAACACCTGGCACTCGGTGGTTCACGTCCACTGTAAAATAATACCATGGCCAAGTGTAAGCCTAAGTGGGCCCCTGAAAATGCCAGGGGCCCTGGCAATTGCCCAGGTATGCCCTGTGCTGATGCCGGCCCTGCCAGTAACAAAGCAAAAACACATGGAATGACATTATTTTAACACAGGGACAATAACACTTTAGTGCCAGACCTGTAATGACAATTCTGCATAAAAATATAAAAAGTCAAAACAATGTATACAATGTGTTTGCAGCCAGGAGAGGTCACACAATGATTTGAGCAAAAAAAAAAAAAAATGCCAGACACACTAAACTTACTTACTCACTTAAAACAAATGAAAGCCGTTGAAATTTATGGGAGAGCGACACTGAGTGAAAGGTAATACGTGCCGTTCTTGAAACTAGAGAGCCGGCGCTATACACTGAGCCCCGTCTGGTAATACATGTGACGCTATATGGTGCTGTTAGAGGCGCTCACCACATTCGCTTTCTTAAATGTGGTTTCCCGTACAGTGCCCAGCGTTCACCAGACGCTACCTGCTGTTACAAAGCACTACTTGGCGCTATCCTTTCTTAAATATCCCCCCATTTCATCAGGGGAATGAGGAAGCAGTGAGGATGGACTGCTTGGTCTCAGAATTTCAGGGGAGTGGATGCTGCTGAATCCCCAATATGTTTTGACTAGAGGTCCTGTTCAAACCAGATGACAGCTGACCCTAACTGCTCTCTGCTGAATAACACCCTCAGATTTTGTGCCAGTACCCCACACTAATTCCGGAGAAAGTTTTTTTTTTACTAGGTGCAGAGTTGCAGTGGAGGACAAAATGAGACTTCTTCTATATTCTTTCAATTTAAAAATATGTTCCTTTGCCAAAATGACCCAGAAATGAATTTCTTTTTTATTAAAAAGGGAGATGACAAAATGAAATGAAATTGGATTGAAATGAAATATTGGCAAAATTATTTTCAGACCAACTCAGAAACTAAATAGATAACTTGCATCACATCAGCTGGTCTGTGCAGATCTGGTGCTCTTTTTAAAAATCTGGGCCCCTGTCTCTTATTTTCGAATACTGAGCGGGGCCATAGCCAGTTGTAGCCTTGGTACATCCCTTCAATGGCATAAAGTCGGATTCTCCACAAGTGCCTTTGGGTGCAATGCATCCCTCACCCTTTGGGCATCGCATACGAATCCCAAAATTAGGCAGTTCAATCACCCGGTTCATCCTCTATTGCCATGTGGCCTCACACCGCATGCAATTCCACTTGCCAATCCCTATTGCTAATGTGAACAGGGTTCGTAAGTTGCTTATGGAAAGGAATGTCAGATTGGGATGCCCGGGGGTGGGAGATAAAACAGCACTGTGAATTATCTCTCTGGGTTTGCTTAAATGATTAAGACTGAATTAATACCAAGTGACCACAGGGCGATTGCGCTTTCAGGGCAGGCTCCATGCAATGGCTTGTGTTCATTGTATGGAGGTTGTTTGCTCTAGCCTTCTCCACACACATGGAGTTAGTGCAGCACCCTCCAGACCCTGCTGGCAAGGCTTTTGTAGAGTCATGTGATCGCTCTGAAAATGTGAACACACCCATAGATTACTATGTGTAGCATTTCACTGGTGACTGCAGGGCAATCACAGACAACCCACAATAGCGCTGGTGTAAAACCAGTGTTTTTGGGTGACTAATCCTAAAGGTTTTAGCCTACAAACTGCCATTTTGTTGCATACAATTTTTTGTCTCGGTAGTTGAATTTTGCTTCAATACCAGATAATTTGAGTATTTGAAAAACAAATAATATAACAGCTTTTAAATTACTTTTCACTATTTTATAAAACTCATTATATAAAGTTTTCCAAACAACCAAGAATTTCCTGAGATACCACACAAGCTATTTCTCCCCAACTTCAGTGCTCCTTGTGCTCTGCAACTGAGGAACATAGTAGCAAACTGAGCTATAATTCTAGCAAACATAGCTATGATTGTAGCGGTAAACATAGGGAGAATTTACTTTCTGCTGCCTTTTTGCTTGATTTCAATGCACTTTGTAACAAAAATGTGAAAGGTAATGAGAAAAAAGTTTAACCAGTTGTTTTTCAAATACTAGTTAAATATCAAACATTAGTGCTTAAAACATGTAAAATTCAACTAAGGAGACTATCTTGGAAAAACTACCATTCATTTCGATGGTGTATGCTGGAAAAATGTGGCACGCTGCTCAAGTGTTTTCATGTCTTCGCCCAGCTACGCCGAACTAATGATGAATATAGCTAACATGGATGTAATTGGGTGAACATGGGACACTTTGCTTGGTAAATGCAAATTTCAAAATAATACAGGCTAAGTGGTTAGTGAACCAGGCCCATATTGTTTGATTACCTAAATTGACTTACTAGTGCCTGCCATTTTAGTTTTTTTCTTTACATATTATTTTTTCCAGCTGCGAGAAGTTTTTACAGTAATTCATACAACAAGAAACTAGAGCAACTTGAAATATTGTATAGACAGCATGATATAGAGTAATCTTGTTGTGGAAAACAGCAAACAAAAGCCAAAGATCAATGCATATATTTGAACCAGTCTTGCTTGCTTTTAAAGCTAATATTTTAGAGCCGCAGCTATACTTTGTAATAGCTGCTTGACCAGCTTTCAGCAGCAGACTAATGAATTCAGACTTCTCTGGCACAGTAAATTTGCTACTGCCAGCAGTTAATCTTAGGAATTAACTCTGGCTGTTTGCACGTCTTAAAAATCACTTGGGGGACAGGAATGCTCATTGAAATACAAGAAATAAGAATGGCCTTTTCTTTACAGATCACAACAGTTAAAGCGTGCCAAAATAGATTTTCAATCATCTTTCCTACAATCTGAAAGACAACGTATTTGGATTTTTTAACAATTTTCTTTTTAATTTTAGTACTGTATCTTGCTGCCAACTTGACCTGACCTGGAACCCATACTTTATTATGGGGGTTATACATCAAGGGATAGCGCCAGCTGTGGCAGGCAGCATCTGGTGAGCGCTGGGCGCTGTACACAAAACCAAATTTAGGAAAGTGTATCTGATGAGCGACTCTAACAGCGCCATGTAGCGTCTGATTCATCATTACAGGTGGCTCAGCGTATAGCGCCAGCGATCTAGCTTCCAGAGCGCCAGGTATTACCTGTAGCTACCTGTCGCTCTCCCATACATTTCAATGGACGTTCCTTTTCTTCTGTTTATACAGGGTTTTTTTTATTTTTTTATTTTTTCTCTCAAATAATTGTGTCACCTTTCCTGGCATAGAAAAAGTCATTTTTGAAAACATTTTAGTTTTTTTGTTTTTTATGCAGAATTGTCATTACAGGTCTGGCACTAAAGTGTTGAAGTGATGTCATTCCATGTGTTTTTGATTTGTTACTGGTGGAGATGTGTCCAAAACAGACTTTAATCACACAGTGTCTGGGTCTCTATGCTATAACGACCAGATTTAGAGCGCCGATGCTCTGTGGGTGTAGTTTTTTGATAAGGATGGTGTGGAGCGCCGAGTGCCGGACGCACTGAGCTGGCGCTACCTGCAGCGCTGTACTGGTGTTACAGCGCCCAACATACATCACATTCATCAATGCCGACCAGGTTACTACAGCGCCCGATACCCGCTTACAGCGTCTACTAGCGGTCGCTCTAAGCGCCACTATACAGACGCTCATCTGCCGATACCTGGTGTTAGTAATGAATAAGGCTCCACGTGATCCTTTTGTACTTGATACTGGGTAATGATCTTTGCCTTGTTTCACAACAAGCTCATTCTTATTGGTCAGGGCTGACAATGAAAAGTGACAGCACACCAGGTGGAAAACAAACATACATAACAAACAGCCGAAAGTATGAAAGGGGCCCTGGATTTGACTTTTTAATGGGACTGCAAATCTAATGGAATGATAAGGCAGCAAGCCACTCACTTGCTGCCTGTCCCATATGCCTGTCCTCCATTTCTTACAGCGCTGAGTAGAATCCTTAGCAGAGGTCCAAATTTTCCCCCCTCTAACAGCCACTCTGTCCCTTGTGTCCCTTGTGTTTAAAAAAATATGGGGCCAAGCTGGGGTTCCAGCTGGCCACTGACCCTAAAGGCTCCCAGCCTGTATAGCCCTCATAGACCATGCACTCTTGTGTCCCCAGGCTTTAGGGAGACAGGAAATGGGGCCGGTCCCTCCTGCCTTTTGAATTAGTGTAGAGGTCTCTAGGACCCATTACCAGTTCACAAAAGGTGTAAAAAAAACACACCCAGGGAAAAAAAAATAATTTATTAAATACATTTTTGTCTTTACTTATCTCTGATCCAATGTGATCAGATCACTCTCCTACGCTGTCACTTCTGGCCGGTAGTGATCAGCGGAAACCAGGTGCTGGGGCAGGGGATCAAAGTCCCTTGCCCTTGCACCCGCCCTTCATCATTCACTACTGGCTTCTACTTGCCGGGCACTGACGGAATCAGCCTTTTATAATGGGAAAAGTGAGATAACATTATCTAACTCCTATAAAAGCCCCCTTCCTGCAGTGACCAGTGAGGTGATGGAAGCCAGTGTGAAGACCTTGGACAAGTGATTGGAGGACCGCCGGGGGTCTCCTCTTCCAATGTGACATCCAATGCGTAGGTGAACGTTTTTTGTTGTTTTTCTCACTAGTGGGGTAAAATGCCAAGAACCCTCTTTCCCTCTACATGTTGCTAAATAATAACCATGGTTTCAGCCAACTGGTTTCATCCAGTGACAAGCTTGATGCCATTCTCACTTACTTCCAGTGACAAGCTTGATGCCATGGTTATTACTTAGCAACATGTGGAGAGAGATTAATTATAGATTTTGGCCTCCTAGCAATGTCGGACTGGCCCGCTGGAAAACCAGAGGTTGGCCCTGGGCACTGACCCACGGCCACCATCAGGGCAGTACAGGAGCTGCAAAACTGGCTTGCCTGGATAATTCTCTGTGTTTTTATTTTCTTCAGGATTATTTCCCCTGGTGGGTCCAAGGGGAACAACTCTGACCCTGCCCTCTGTGCTGCGGCCTTCCAAATCAGGATGTTAGACAGAAGAGACCAAAGCTAGTTTTGTGGAAAAGTCCACTTTTGTGTTTTCAATGGGAGATAGCTTTAAAGAGGCCACACGAAGCTGCCAGCTGGACCTGAGAAGCACAGCTCCTGGCTTCACAAACAAGGGCTACCGGAGTACGATCGTAGATGCCGGAGTGATGGTCATGTAAGAGTTACCTCTGGCACTGCTGGAAAAGTCCAGGAACGCAGTCAACGCAAGTTATATGTTTTAAAAGACCATTGAGTTGATGTGTTTCCTAACTACTAAACTAGAAGTTTACATCTAGCTATTTTAGTGCTACATTATTTAGATTTTACTTAGCACATTTGCCAGCTGCCATATTGAGCATCCTGTAAGCAATGCTAGTACAGGGCAAACAAAGCACTGCAATGGCAACCTCCCAGGCTCAATCGGAGCCTATACTAGGAAATATAACAACCACCCTGACAAGCTTCTTTTAAAAGCAAAATTAAATACATTATCATTTACAAAATTGCTCGCGTAATGTCTTCTGCTGACTGAACATGAAAATGATTTTATATTCCATATACCAGCCTTGCAAGTCACACCAAGGTTAGAGCTATCTTCATTTTACTCCCGATGAGTTTTGAACAGAAGAGCAAATATTTATCTGAGTGTAGCTACTTGCCCAAAAGTTATTCACATGAAGAAAAAATAATTATAAAATCATCTATATAAACTTAATAATGTCTCAAGACTTTATATGATAATAGAATTAAAGAGTAGCATTTTAAAGTTGACTCATTTGCCAATATGTAGTGATTAATGTTTAAATATTGCTTTGTATGGTTTGAAAGCAGCTCAAAACATGATCAAATGCTTTCCAGTTTTCTAGGGATGTACATGGCAAAAGTGGTAGAATCACAGTGGGTCTCCCAGGCATAGACCACAAGGTTTCCTCGCCCTAGAAGAGCCACTTCTCTCTCCCTCTTCCTCCTGCCAGCTCTTCATACTGCCCTCAGCTGTCCCACTCCTTGCTCCTTGGAGACAGTTGTGCCTCCTTTAATACTTCTAGAAAGTACCTTCTGTGCCTTCTTCACTACCTCTAGAAAGTTGCAATCTGCACATCTGCCATTATACATAGAAGGAGTGACTGTAGAGATGGTACAGTGCATGCAATTCTGGATGACTGTCTTTACCCAATAATTAAAATGGAGCAGCCACATTGTGAGGAAGGCCCAAATAAGAATTCAAAAGTAAGAATCACGTAACTTTCTGTTTTATACTACTGAGTCAGTGATTTGCATTTCAATGTTGGTCTGGTGTTGTAATGCCACCAAAAATAGCCTGCACAGAATCAGATGCACTGCAGGACAAATCATAGCAGACAAACAATGCAGACTTAAAACTTAACAAGATTACTGGCAACTGTACTCATCCTAGGCATTCAATTTTCAAAAGTTAGGTTTAGGATCCTAGTGGCAAGAACTGACAGATTAAAAAACAGTTTTTAGTCCAGAGTGATCCAACTACAGAACAGCTGAACAGGTTAATTAATTAATAAATTAATTTATTTAGTTGTTTTTGAAATGCATTATTGTTGCATTAGTGTAGTGTAAAGTTGGGTCACCCCTGTTAAGACAAATTCTCAGTATGTATGTAATACATAAGCTTGACAAATAAACTGATTCTGAAACTCTAATAGGCTGTGTGCGGTTCCATCACCAGACAGAGTTCTGAAAGAAAAATATAAGTATCTGCTGTATGTGATGATGACTGGCAGTGGATGTGAACCTCTCTGGCACAGATATATAGGACTTAAGGAGTCCTGGGGAGTTCATATTTATGCTGATTCTTTTTAAATAGGACCTAAATCCTTCCTGGCAACTGAGATAAGGCCAAGACCCACAAAAAAACCCAAAACTAAAACCCTAACCCACCAATCTTCAATGTCCGTGGCCCCACATTTAGGAGATATTCACCTTTTCCTTATGGAGCTCTGTAAGATGGTGGATGAGGATACAGCTGCATGCTGCAAGGCTGCAATCGTCCTTTTGGGTAAAGATGTTTCCTGTCACTCATTGACTAGGGCTCCATTAGAAATAGGTCAGTATCTCTCTAATGCAAGTTGAACTGATGGCATCAGGTGGTGGAAATGGTTAATTAAGTTTACTGCCCCTGTACACCAGGACCCTCCCAGGCACAAAGTTGGGGTACTTTAGGTCTACCTTTTTATATACACACTGTATACTATATTTTAGCATTTATTTTAATTTTCACTGTCGTGTCAGGGATATAGATTTCTTTTATCAAGGTAGAAGCATCTGATCAAATGTTTGGGCTTAATATTTATAAAAATGAATTATCATTTCCTATTAATCTTTAGCTATAACTACACAATTTCTTTCAGCATTTTTCGTAGACTCTGCTGTTGCTATCCTCTTTTCATTCTCGTGCACAATATATTTGATGCACAGCAGTAGGCTGTACCCCGTTGACCTGTTCATCTCTTGCCTGGAGTACTTCTGCGTCGTTCTGGCTCTTGCCCAACTCTGTTGTTCATTCTACAATGCTGATTAGAAAGCAAAGTTATCCCTGTGTAATATGGTTAGCAATGCCAAACGACAACAGTACAGAGACAAAAAAGGGGGAAAGGCAAAGCTAAAACAAAATGTATATATATATATATATATATATATATATATATGCATTTGTTTTAGTTTGTAGTATATGCATATGCGTGTGTCTGTATATATATATATATATATATATATTAGGGATGAGCGAATCGATCCGGACGAACCCGGATTCGATCCGAATTTCAGGAAAAATTCGATTCGGATCGAATCCAAATTTCCCCGCGATTCGATCACTCGAAGTTTTCCTTTAACATCCATTCATTTACATTACAGGCATTCTAAGATGGCGGGCGGGACATGTCTGGACATGTATCCCGCGCCAGTGCAAGCTGGGGCAGTCACATGCAGCCTATCAGCAGCCAGCAAGCCCGGTGACGTCACACAGCGGTATTTAACGGCGGCCATCTTGCTTTTCCTCATTTCTCTATTGCATTCGTGACAGACAGACAGAACGCTGTGTAGCTGAGGCAGTTAGACAGGCTGGAGACAGGCTGGAGACAGGGACAGACAGGGACAGGCTGGAGACAGGCAGGAGACAGGCAGGAGACAGACAGGAGACAGACAGAAAGCCAGGGAAAGGTAGGAAAAACGGAGCTGGCTGACAGGGAGATTTTTTTTTTTTCATCCAGCCTTTGTTAGCGTTTTCAGGCTGCTTATAGTAACTAACTGTGCATATATACTGAACTGATCTTAAGTCTGCTGTGAGGCATCCCATTCTGTGACTAAAGCAGCCTCTATTTAATAGCATAATAAACATTTGCACTTATTCTCATAGAAATCAGGCCTGATAAAGACACTTTTGCTGTGCATGCTCTCTGGTTTTTGTGGCACTGGCATCCCATTCTGTGACTAAAGCAGCCTCTATTTAATAGCATAATAAACATTTGCACTTATTCTCATAGAAATCAGGCCTGATAAAGACACTTTTGCTGTGCATGCTCTCTGGTTTTTGTGGCACTGGCATCCCATTCTGTGACTAAAGCAGCCTCTATTTAATAGCATAATAAACATTTGCACTTATTCTCATAGAAATCAGGCCTGATAAAGACACTTTTGCTGTGCATGCTCTCTGGTTTTTGTGGCACTGGCATCCCATTCTGTGACTAAAGCAGCCTCTATTTAATAGCATAATAAACATTTGCACTTATTCTCATAGAAATCAGGCCTGATAAAGACACTTTTGCTGTGCATGCTCTCTGGTTTTTGTGGCACTGGCATCCCATTCTGTGACTAAAGCAGCCTCTATTTAATAGCATAATAAACATTTGCACTTATTCTCATAGAAATCAGGCCTGATAAAGACACTTTTGCTGTGCATGCTCTCTGGTTTTTGTGGCACTGGCATCCCATTCTGTGACTAAAGCAGCCTCTATTTAATAGCATAATAAACATTTGCACTTATTCTCATAGAAATCAGGCCTGATAAAGACACTTTTGCTGTGCATGCTCTCTGGTTTTTGTGGCACTGGCATCCCATTCTGTGACTAAAGCAGCCTCTATTTAATAGCATAATAAACATTTGCACTTATTCTCATAGAAATCAGGCCTGATAAAGACACTTTTGCTGTGCATGCTCTCTGGTTTTTGTGGCACTGGCATCCCATTCTGTGACTAAAGCAGCCTCTATTTAATAGCATAATAAACATTTGCACTTATTCTCATAGAAATCAGGCCTGATAAAGACACTTTTGCTGTGCATGCTCTCTGGTTTTTGTGGCACTGGCATCCCATTCTGTGACTAAAGCAGCCTCTATTTAATAGCATAATAAACATTTGCACTTATTCTCATAGAAATCAGGCCTGATAAAGACACTTTTGCTGTGCATGCTCTCTGGTTTTTGTGGCACTGGCATCCCATTCTGTGACTAAAGCAGCCTCTATTTAATAGCATAATAAACATTTGCACTTATTCTCATAGAAATCAGGCCTGATAAAGACACTTTTGCTGTGCATGCTCTCTGGTTTTTGTGGCACTGGCATCCCATTCTGTGACTAAAGCAGCCTCTATTTAATAGCATAATAAACATTTGCACTTATTCTCATAGAAATCAGGCCTGATAAAGACACTTTTGCTGTGCATGCTCTCTGGTTTTTGTGGCACTGGCATCCCATTCTGTGACTAAAGCAGCCTCTATTTAATAGCATAATAAACATTTGCACTTATTCTCATAGAAATCAGGCCTGATAAAGACACTTTTGCTGTGCATGCTCTCTGGTTTTTGTGGCACTGGCATCCCATTCTGTGACTAAAGCAGCCTCTATTTAATAGCATAATAAACATTTGCACTTATTCTCATAGAAATCAGGCCTGATAAAGACACTTTTGCTGTGCATGCTCTCTGGTTTTTGTGGCACTGGCATCCCATTCTGTGACTAAAGCAGCCTCTATTTAATAGCATAATAAACATTTGCACTTATTCTCATAGAAATCAGGCCTGATAAAGACACTTTTGCTGTGCATGCTCTCTGGTTTTTGTGGCACTGGCATCCCATTCTGTGACTAAAGCAGCCTCTATTTAATAGCATAATAAACATTTGCACTTATTCTCATAGAAATCAGGCCTGATAAAGACACTTTTGCTGTGCATGCTCTCTGGTTTTTGTGGCACTGGCATCCCATTCTGTGACTAAAGCAGCCTCTATTTAATAGCATAATAAACATTTGCACTTATTCTCATAGAAATCAGGCCTGATAAAGACACTTTTGCTGTGCATGCTCTCTGGTTTTTGTGGCACTGGCATCCCATTCTGTGACTAAAGCAGCCTCTATTTAATAGCATAATAAACATTTGCACTTATTCTCATAGAAATCAGGCCTGATAAAGACACTTTTGCTGTGCATGCTCTCTGGTTTTTGTGGCACTGGCATCCCATTCTGTGACTAAAGCAGCCTCTATTTAATAGCATAATAAACATTTGCACTTATTCTCATAGAAATCAGGCCTGATAAAGACACTTTTGCTGTGCATGCTCTCTGGTTTTTGTGGCACTGGCATCCCATTCTGTGACTAAAGCAGCCTCTATTTAATAGCATAATAAACATTTGCACTTATTCTCATAGAAATCAGGCCTGATAAAGACACTTTTGCTGTGCATGCTCTCTGGTTTTTGTGGCACTGGCATCCCATTCTGTGACTAAAGCAGCCTCTATTTAATAGCATAATAAACATTTGCACTTATTCTCATAGAAATCAGGCCTGATAAAGACACTTTTGCTGTGCATGCTCTCTGGTTTTTGTGGCACTGGCATCCCATTCTGTGACTAAAGCAGCCTCTATTTAATAGCATAATAAACATTTGCACTTATTCTCATAGAAATCAGGCCTGATAAAGACACTTTTGCTGGGCATAGCACTACTGGACCCTGCCAGGTGCACTCCTATTTGGGGCATCCCATTCTGTGACTACAGCAGCCTCTGTTTAAGACCATATAAGCATTTGCTCTTATCATATTTGAAATTAGGCCTGATAAAGACACTTTTGCTGGCCAAAGCACTCCTGTACCCTGCCAGCTCGATTCCTGCCCGGGGCATCCCATTCTGTGACTAAAGCAGCCTCTGTTTAAGACCATATAAGCATTTGCTCTTATCATATTTGAAATTAGGCCTGATAAAGACACTTTTGCTGGCCAAAGCACTCCTGTACCCTGCCAGCTCGATTCCTGCCCGGGGCATCCCATTCTGTGACTAAAGCAGCCTCTGTTTAAGACCATATAAGCATTTGCTCTTATCATATTTGAAATTAGGCCTGATAAAGACACTTTTGCTGGCCAAAGCACTCCTGTACCCTGCCAGCTCGATTCCTGCCCGGGGCATCCCATTCTGTGACTAAAGCAGCCTCTGTTTAAGACCATATAAGCATTTGCTCTTATCATATTTGAAATTAGGCCTGATAAAGACACTTTTGCTGGCCAAAGCACTACTGTACCCTGCCAGCTCGATTCCTGCCCGGGGCATCCCATTCTGTGACTACAGCAGCCTCTGTTTAAGACCATATAAGCATTTGCTCTTATCATATTTGAAATTAGGCCTGATAAAGACACTTTTGCTGGCCAAAGCACTACTGTACCCTGCCAGCTCGATTCCTGCCCGGGGCATCCCATTCTGTGACTAAAGCAGCCTCTGTTTAAGACCATATAAGCATTTGCTCTTATCATATTTGAAATTAGGCCTGATAAAGACACTTTTGCTGGGCATAGCACAACTTGTCCCTGCCAGGTGTACTTACTGCTGGTTTTTAGGGCATCCCATTCTGTGACTACACCAGCCTCTATTTAAGAACCTAACCATTTGCACCTATTCTAATTGAAATTAGGCATGATAAAGACACTTTTGCTGTGCATAGTCTTACTGCTGCCTGCCAGGTGCTCTCTGGTTTTTGGGACATCCCATTCTGTAACATACCATTAGCCTCTGCATTAACTGTAAGCTGCACAGTTATTTAAAGAAATTTGGCCTGTATGAGCCTGCTAACACACTGCTGCTGTGTGCATATATACTGATCTCAAGTCTGCTTTGGGGCATCCCATTCTGTAACATACCATTAGCCTCTGCATTAACTGTAAGCTGCACATTTATTTAAAGAAATTTGGCCTGTATGAGCCTGCTAACACACTGCTGCTGTGTGCATATATACTGATCTCAAGTCTGCTTTGGGGCATCCCATTCTGTAACATACCATTAGCCTCTGCATTAACTGTAAGCTGCACAGTTATTTAAAGAAATTTGGCCTGTATGAGCCTGCTAACACACTGCTGCTGTGTGCATATATACTGATCTCAAGTCAGCTTGGGGCATCCCATTCTGTAACATACCATTAGCCTCTGCATTAACTGTAAGCTGCACAGTTATTTAAAGAAATTTGGCCTGTATGAGCCTGCTAACACACTGCTGCTGTGTGCATATATACTGATCTCAAGTCTGCTTTGGGGCATCCCATTCTGTAACATACCATTAGCCTCTGCATTAACTGTAAGCTGCACAGTTATTTAAAGAAATTTGGCCTGTATGAGCCTGCTAACACACTGCTGCTGTGTGCATATATACTGATCTCAAGTCTGCTTGGGGCATCCCATTCTGTAACATACCATTAGCCTCTGCATTAACTGTAAGCTGCACAGTTATTTAAAGAAATTTGGCCTGTATGAGCCTGCTAACACACTGCTGCTGTGTGCATATATACTGATCTCAAGTCTGCTTTGGGGCATCCCATTCTGTAACATACCATTAGCCTCTGCATTAACTGTAAGCTGCACAGTTATTTAAAGAAATTTGGCCTGTATGAGCCTGCTAACACACTGCTGCTGTGTGCATATATACTGATCTCAAGTCTGCTTGGGGCATCCCATTCTGTAACATACCATTAGCCTCTGCATTAACTGTAAGCTGCACAGTTATTTAAAGAAATTTGGCCTGTATGAGCCTGCTAACACACTGCTGCTGTGTGCATATATACTGATCTCAAGTCTGCTTTGGGGCATCCCATTCTGTAACATACCATTAGCCTCTGCATTTACTGTAAGCTGCACATTTATTTAAAGAAATTTGGCCTGTATGAGCCTGCTAACACACTGCTGCTGTGTGCATATATACTGATCTCAAGTCTGCTTTGGGGCATCCCATTCTGTAACATACCATTAGCCTCTGCATTTACTGTAAGCTGCACATTTATTTAAAGAAATTTGGCCTGTATGAGCCTGCTAACACACTGCTGCTGTGTGCATATATACTGATCTCAAGTCTGCTTTGGGGCATCCCATTCTGTAACATACCATTAGCCTCTGCATTTACTGTAAGCTGCACATTTATTTAAAGAAATTTGGCCTGTATGAGCCTGCTAACACACTGCTGCTGTGTGCATATATACTGATCTCAAGTCAGCTTGGGGCATCCCATTCTGTAACATACCATTAGCCTCTGCATTAACTGTAAGCTGCACAGTTATTTAAAGAAATTTGGCCTGTATGAGCCTGCTAACACACTGCTGCTGTGTGCATATATACTGATCTCAAGTCTGCTTGGGGCATCCCATTCTGTAACATAACATAACCTACCTACCATACTAAGCAGCTCTCTTATTTAAACTAAGCAGGCCTCTTGGAGGCTGAGTGTCCACTTTTGGGTGTGCATTTATATTCGGTTTCATATACAGTGGGGTATCCCAATTTGTAAGATAACCTACCCCAACCATGTAAACTAAATAGGCCTGTTGCAGCCTGAGTTTCTCTGCTTGCGTATGGCCTGCATTACAATCTGTCTCTTTCAATGACACTGCTGCCTGTGGTATCCCAATTTGTAAGATAACCTACCCCAACCATGTAAACTAAAGGTTACGTCCTTCCAGAAGGAAAACTTATGCCGAACACTATTTTTGTTAGGGGCATTGACCTTTGGATTGATCGGCATGAAATTAATTTTTTTTTTTCAAAGTATGGCGCTGTGAAGAAGGTCAAAATGATGTCTCATACTTGGATTATTGTTACTTTTTGTTCAGCTTGAAATATAACAGGCCACACGGGCATCCCAAGGCACATGCTATTTTAAACCTATCTGTTATACAACATAAGCGTTGATCAGGCTACTTCAGTTTGCACTTGTTTTTGACTGATTTTAATAAACCAGGCCGCAGGGCACCCCAAAGCTGCACCTTGCACCCTATCTGGTATACAACATAAGCGTTGATCAGCATCAGCTTCATTAAGCTACTTCAGTTTGCACTTCCTTTTTGACTGCTTTCATTTAACCAGGCCGCAGGGCACCCCAAAGCTGCACCTTGCACCCTACCTGTTTATACTAAATAAGCATCTACAGCCTCAGCTTTATTAAGTTATTGCATTTTGAATTGGTTTTGGTCTGCTTTAAATACACCAGGCCGCAGGGCATCCCAAACCTGCATGTTGCACCCCATCTGTTATACTAAATAAGCGTTGATCAGCATCAGCTTTATTAAGCTATTGCATTTTGCATTGGTTTTTGTACTGCTGCCAAAACACTAGCCCATATGGGCATCCCAAACCAGCACATGTCACCCTATCTGTTATACTAAATAAGCTTCTACAGGCCCTTTTTTTATTTATTTATTTTTATTTATATAGAGCTGCAATAGCTTATATTGTGAGGTTAATTTGCCATTTTGCAGCATAATATAGAGCAGCCCCTGTGTAAATCTGAGGGGCAATAGCTTATATAGTGAGGTAAATTTGCCATTTTGCTTCGTTATATAGAGCAGCCCAGTTGCCATCTAAATCAACTACTGTCCGGCCAGTACAGCTTTTCCAGGGCAAACTCTGCTAGTTGCGGGCACAAGTCAAGTTTGGCTTCCCAGCAAATCCAGTGGATCTTGAAGGTGTGTTGGCATGGTCATGTCAAGGTATGACATGACCTGCTGTTTGAGGTCCAGCTCCAGGTCTTCCTGCTGCTCATGAGTAGACTCACTATGCGGGTGTAGAAAGCTACTCACTAGCGACTGAAGACTGAGGCTGCTGCTGATGGAGCTGCTGCTGCTGCTCCTTCCACCCCCCCAGCAGCCATGGCAGTGGAAGGTGATCGCAGAGGTCCCCCCGAGTCAGACCTGCGGGAGTATGGGCCATGGCGCAGATAGACATCGCCCAACTGACTACGTGGGATGTCTCTGTAGTAGGTCAGTTTGTCCTCCCTCTCAGTGGGCGTAAAAAATGCCCCCATTTTGTGCCGGAAGCGAGGGTCCAATAAGTTGGAGAGCCAGAAGTCTTCCCGCTGACAAATGGAGACAATTCTGCGCTCACTAGTACGCAAGCATGTGAGCATGCATCGTGCCATTTGTGCAAATGACTCGGAGGGACTACCTGTCTCCATCTCCACTGTAAACTGCCACGGTGTGTCTGGGTCCTCTGTCTCACCTTACTCACAACCCTCTAGCTCCTGTGGCTGCTCCTGCTCCTCCTCTTCTGTCAGATGACTAGATAAAATGGTCATTTTGTGAAACCTAAACTGTGGTTTGCTTTGCCCCACCCCCTCCTCCTCCTCCACTTCAGCCCCCACAGGCTTCATGTGGCTGTGAAATGTATGTGCCATGTCTCCAGTGCCCTGACCAGCCATGGTTTCCAACATGTGTTGTAGTACATGAAGCAGTGGAATCTCATCGTTCATCTCATAGTCCTGGCAACTGACTAATAACGTAGCTTCCTCAAAGGGCCTGAGCAAACGGTCGGTGTCACGTATGAGCTGCCAATGGTTTACATTGAATTTACACAGGTGTCCCCCTATCCGTTTGGATCATCCAGAAATCCGTGATGGCTTTTCTCTGTTCCTATAGTGCAGTGGTCCTCAACCCTGTCCTCAAGGCCCACCAACAAGTCATGTTTTTTGGATCTCCAAATAGCCAGCTCTATTGCTCTGCAGCTGCACTAATTACTCCACCTGTGCATCTTTGTGGAGATCTGCAAAACCTGGCCTGTTGGTGGGCCTTGAGGACAGGGTTGGGGACCACTGCTATAGTGGATCCTGCATATGGAGGGTGGAATTCCAACGGGTGGAAACATCGCAAATCAGACTATGGTGGGGTACACCGTTGTGACGCTGAGGCTCAATAGGGTTGTGCTTCGTGGTGTAGGAGTGCCAGAAGTGCATGCTAACTTTCTTTCCTGTTGTTCTTTCAGATGGGGGCAAGACTTAAAAACTAGACTGAACACGTGTGCCATGTGAGGACGCATGACTTTGGCTTCCTTGTCGCAGCGCAAACAAGATGTTCTTCCAAGTGTAATGCAGCAGGCTGGACTTATGGTGACGCTGTCTGAGAGGAGAAATCCCTCAGACATCAAGATTAAAAATTCCAAGAATTTTTGAGGGCTAATTATTCAGAGGCAAATGATAGCTAGTTGTTTCTGATTTAATTACAAGGTGGAAACACACCCTCAAACAAAACTTCACTTTGGCAATACTATTGCATTTGTCTATTCATAATTTTATGTATATACACTAACTAACCTACTTTTTCTCCCCAGGATGCTGCATGAAACACTGCCACATCGCTGAGTAGCTGATTTTTCCGAACAACAGTCCGCAATAATCTGCTGCTGCTGCCGCCGCCACCGCCGCAGACTCCAGGGACCCTCTTCCACTACCTCGGCTTGCAACACCTCCTCCCACGACACTCTCCTCATCACTAATTGCCGGCTACTGGAAGAAGAGGCGAGTGTCTCCTCCACTTCTTGGCTGGGCAGTAGCTGCTGAATTTTATGATTATCAGATCTTCATCAATGGATAGTGGAGCTGAACCCAAAGCATAACAGACAGACAGTTGACTGGGGGTGTCAGATGCCACTTGTGATGCAGTGGACTGCTTTTGCAGCACTTCGAGACAAAGTTGCTTCATTGGCTGACACAATGACTGGTAAATCTGTGGAACATATGGTTTACAAGCAAGAATAACCATTTGTTTTTATATGAAAAAGACCCTGGTTTATACAGACTTTTTTTTTCCAGAGACTGCCCTGCGTGGAAATGAATGGCGCTTGGATCATCCAAGCTTTCCTCCCAACAATGCCTGATGTATTCCAGTAGATTGATGACGGGGCCAGACCTACACTAAAGAAAGATGGATCGTGCAAAACAGATTTAAGGCGCTGCTCTCCAGTTACAGACATTCCTCCGCATCGGACCACAAGTAAGTATTGATAAAAAATCCTTTCCGTTACTCTTACTTTTTATTAATATTCTTCGGATAAGACGGATCAGACATGATTCCAGATTAAAAATTCCAAGAATTTTTGAGGGCTAATTAGTCAGAGGCAATGATACCTTCTTGTTTCTGATTTAATTAAAAGGTGGAAACACACCCTCAAACAAAACTTCACTTTGGCAATACTTTTGCATTTGTTTATTCATAATTTTATGTAGATATTACTAACTAAGCTACTTTTTCTCCACATGACTCTCCACAGGGTGTGATTCATCCAATTTTTGGGCTCCTGAAGCCAACCCCAGTGTCTCTTTAAAGTAATATTTGGGCTCCTGCTGCTGCCAACTCCAGGGTGTGATTCATCAAATTTTTGGGCTCCTGAAGCCAACCCCAGTGTCTCTTTATAGTAATATTTGGGCTCCTGCTGCTGCTGCTGCCAACTCCAGGGTGTGATTCATCCAATTTTTGGGCTCCTGAAGCCAACCCCAGTGTATATTTGGGCTCCTGCTGCTGCTGCTGCCAACTCCAGGGTGTGAATCATCCAATTTTTGGGCTCCTGAAGCCAACTCCAGGGTCTCTTTAAAGTAATGTTTGGGCTCCTGCTGCTGCTGCTGCCAACTTCTGCCAACTCCAGGGTGTGATTCATCCAATTTTTGGGCTCCTGAAGCCAACTCCAGTGTATATTTGGGCTCCTGCTGCTGCTGCTGCCAACTCCAGGGTGTGATTCATCCAATTTTTGGGCTCCTGAAGCCAACTCCAGTGTATATTTGGGCTCCTGCTGCTGCTGCTGCCAACTTCTGCCAACTCCAGGGTGTGATTCATCCAATTTTTGGGCTCCTGAAGCCAACTCCAGTGTATATTTGGGCTCCTGCTGCTGCTGCTGTCAACTCCTGCCAACTCCAGGGTGTGATTCATCCAATTTTTGGGCTCCTGAAGCCAACTCCAGTGTATATTTGGGCTCCTGCTGCTGCTACTGTCAACTCCTGCCAACTCCAGGGTGTGATTCATCCAATTTTTGGGCTCCTGAAGCCAACTCCAGTGTATATTTGGGCTCCTGCTGCTGCTACTGTCAACTCCTGCCAACTCCAGGGTGTGATTCATCCAATTTTTGGGCTCCTGAAGCCAACTCCAGTGTATATTTGGGCTCCTGCTGCTGCTACTGTCAACTCCTGCCAACTCCAGGGTGTGATTCATCCAATTTTTGGGCTCCTGAAGCCAACTCCAGTGTATATTTGGGCTCCTGCTGCTGCTGCTGCCAACTCCAGGGTGTGAATCATCCAATTTTTGGGCTCCTGAAGCCAACTCCAGGGTCTCTTTAAAGTAATGTTTGGGCTCCTGCTGCTGCTGCCAACTTCTGCCAACTCCAGGGTGTGATTCATCCAATTTTTGGGCTCCTGAAGCCAACTCCAGTGTATATTTGGGCTCCTGCTGCTGCTGCTGCCAACTCCAGGGTGTGATTCATCCAATTTTTGGGCTCCTGAAGCCAACTCCAGTGTATATTTGGGCTCCTGCTGCTGCTGCTGTCAACTCCTGCCAACTCCAGGGTGTGATTCATCCAATTTTTGGGCTCCTGAAGCCAACTCCAGTGTATATTTGGGCTCCTGCTGCTGCTGCTGTCAACTCCTGCCAACTCCAGGGTGTGATTCATCCAATTTTTGGGCTCCTGAAGCCAACTCCAGTGTATATTTGGGCTCCTGCTGCTACTACTGTCAACTCCTGCCAACTCCAGGGTGTGATTCATCCAATTTTTGGGCTCCTGAAGCCAACTCCAGTGTATATTTGGGCTCCTGCTGCTGCTGCTGCCAACTTCTGCCAACTCCAGGGTGTGATTCATCCAATTTTTGGGCTCCTGAGGCCAACTCCAGTGTATATTTGGGCTCCTGCTGCTGCTGCTGCCAACTTCTGCCAACTCCAGGGTGTGATTCATCCAATTTTTGGGCTCCTGAGGCCAACTCCAGTGTATATTTGGGCTCCTGCTGCTACTACTGTCAACTCCTGCCAACTCCAGGGTGTGATTCATCCAATTTTTGGGCTCCTGAGGCCAACTCCAGTGTATATTTGGGCTCCTGCTGCTGCTGCTGCCAACTTCTGCCAACTCCAGGGTGTGATTCATCCAATTTTTGGGCTCCTGAGGCCAACTCCAGTGTATATTTGGGCTCCTGCTCCTGCTGCTGCCAACTTCTGCCAACTCCAGGGTGTGATTCATCCAATTTTTGGGCTCCTGAAGCCAACTCCAGTGTATATTTGGGCTCCTGCTGCTGCTGCCAACTTCTGCCAACTCCAGGGTGTGATTCATCCAATTTTTGGGCTCCTGAGGCCAACTCCAGTGTATATTTGGGCTCCTTCTGCCCCTCATAGTGATGCCACTTCAACTCTCTGCAATTGTGCCGCTCTGCGATTCTATTAGCGATGCCTCTGATCTGCATGTGATATTTCTTCAAAGTATTATTTAACAAACCCAGCACGCATCCTGTGCGTGTTACAGCAAGGCTGAATGGTTTACAACCCTATTGAGGCTGTAGGAGGCTCAGAAATAGCCGTTTTTAATAGCGATTCGTCGCGAATTTATTCGGGTCGAAACGATTTTTGTCGGAAAATTCGGCGAATCAGTCGAATCGAATTTTTCAAAAGTTCGCTCATCTCTAATATATATATATATATATATATATATATATATATATGTAAGGAAGGGGCTGTATGCATAATGTTAGGGGTCCTCATTAGCGATCACCTTTCAATTAAAACCTGGGTGTTTATATATATTATTTTTTATCTTTTTTTTTTTTTTTTTTGGGTACTTTGTGATTTGCTTCACTCCAAACATGGATGGTATTTTAGGGGGGCACATTCTATATATGTATACTGAATTTGCCTTAAAGTGATTCGGCAGGGAAATATAAAATGGAAGACGACGCGATGAGGCATCGGCTGCAGCCCCAATAGACCAATCAGGTGAGTTGTGGAGCTCTGGACCTGCAGCGATCAGTGATGCAGGACAAAAGGTAAGTAGCCTTTGTTTTTTTTATTTCCCTGTATTTAAAATGGAAGTCCAGTATAGCAATAATGATTTTTTCCTCTTTTGGGCAAAAAGGGCTTCAGTCCGACAATGATCCCATCATTTGCACAGTGGTTAATTATCTATAGAAAGATGATTGGACCTCCTTTTGTCCAATACAACACTAATGTGTAAATTTTAAGCTAGCCCTTGGCATTGCACAATCACCAGGCTGTAAAGAGGACATTTGCATTGCTCCACCAACTGCAAGGAGTGATGAATAAAGAAAAGTGATTTCTGTGTAATCTGGTTAGCAATGCCCAACTGACAACAGTAAAGGAACAAAAAACGCAAGAAAAGCTAAACTAACTATATATATAAAACTGGCAAGGGCAGAATCGCTGTGCTCCCTGAAATGTGATCTAAACTGAAGCCTGGGTGTTGTTTATACTACTTGCACTAATCCTTGGTATTGCCCACTCACAGGTTTTCCTTGGATGGCACCAAGCTGTAAAGAGATCATTTGCATTGGTCCAACTACTGCAAGTAGTGTTGTGTAAATCTATTATTTTTTGTGTTGGACGCTGGGTTCTAGGAAATCACCTCTTTTACTTTACTCATTTAGAAACAGATGCAAAAAAGTTTGGTTTAAGTCTATTAAACTTTTTTTTGGGTTTGTACATTGCACTTTTAGCCTTTGTTTACTGATCAGGTAATATTGACTTTCCATTAAGGAATACTCCACAGGCCCTGCTTTGTTATTTCCCAAATCTTTGCCAACAGATAAAGCTTCGTAAAAGGCTTGTTTTTCTTTATGTTTGGTGGATGTAGGAACTTGAGCATAGGGGAATTTACAGGCAGAACAACATATTTAACTTTTATGCTCAAGAGATTTCCTCAGCGTTTCATATATCTAGCGCACCTGTGCATTATTATGAATTGGGAACACAGCACATCCCTTCTCTAATATAAATGTTATTTCTGATTCAGGGACAATAGGTGTAAATCCAAACTCAAATGTCTAAAGATCGCCTTGTGAGCACAGCCAGATTTAATGGAAAAAGAAAATTCATGATAACGTTGAATGCACTGGATGACTTCTAACAAAAAACATGAACGGCTTCGATAAACATTAGGTATGTGGGTACATGACATTATTTATCATCAATGATGTATTTCATTTAAAAACATTAAGAACAGTAAACTCGCATAACTGAACATCTAGATTGCTACTTAAGCAGTCAGCCCCCCGTCCCCCCTCGGCCTTTCTCCCCTAGGCGATCACTCTTCCTGTACAAACATTCCAGCTACTAAGACACAGTGACAAGGGGCTTCCCCCAGCACTCTTCCTACAGCTTATGAGAAAGACATCTTTCTCCTGAGTGTACCCACAGCCCTGACACAGCATGTTTGGTCTGAATGAGTGGCAGGTCCAAGTGGCCACCATTCAAGCAGCTGGCAGGTACAGAATTGTAAGTAGAGGACTCTCCCTCATTAGGTTCCTGACAAGCACATGTTTAACCCCCCAACAGATAGAGGATTCCACTCTCAGTCTCCGAGAACCACAATATAAGGTCATAGTTAAACCCCCCTAACATCACAGTGGATCCATACTAAAACTTTGTGGGAGAATATGCTTATACTTGTGTTAGTACTGACAGAGCATAGGGTTGATTCATTTGAAAATATCTTTTTGCGATGCAAATATATATTCGCATGCAGCTTAAGTTTGTACGCATGCCGATTTAGCATTGCAGACGAATCTATTCCGTGCATGCGAGACCTACGTTGACATGGATTTCACATCCATGTCATCCTCGCAAAAAAAAAACAAATCGCAACACTGCTGAATCACAAGAAGGAAGAACAGCAAAAATTCTAATTGGAATGGTGTTGAGTCGGCCATATTGTGTCAGAGAACCCCTCTCCATATAAATATATTTTTCAATAGAAATAGAAAAATAGCTGCCATAGGAGACCTAAGACTTGCATAAAAATTAACATTTGCACCCAGTTGGGTTTTGAGTTTTTGTTGCACATTCAAATAATAAAGCCCTTGTATGCAGAATTGTATTTATTATTCAGTTAATGCAAGTCTTTGCTCCTTCTGTATAAACTAGAATTTTTTAATTATATGTATCTATACACTAACGTTGACTTTAGAACTGTTTTTCAACACTGGAAGTAAAGAACTTCAGACAGATATAAACTATGCTTGAAATTCTGGATGTCATAAACAAAGCCATAAACCTTTTTACAGATCAGTGCATTAATGAGAGTTTGGAGCTGGCAGTGGAAGGAGCAGATCAAAGGTATTCACATTTCAATCCATGAACAAGCACATTGATGCACAGCCTTTTCTCAGCAAAGAAGAAAAACAGATTATGATGAGCTCCATGAATGGAAAAGCTACACTGAAAAATGTATTTTCCAAATCATGACGATGAATGTCCTTTCAGTCATATCTTAATAGGGCCATATAGAATAATATATATATATATATATATATATGTTGGATGGTTGGATGTGTTACAGTGGCCCTGCAAGCATTTTTATTTCCCTGTCTAAAAGATTCCAGGACGGGGCAATTAACTCCTCGCAGAGCAACCAAGTTTGGGATTGTCTGCTGCGTGAAACCACAGCACAAACACTGACCTTTGCAGCAATCCTACACAGTGTTCGCTGGCCACATCTGCATCCCTGCCATTATGTAGATAAGGCACTGCAGACTGCAGAGTCTGGGGATGGGGCTGCTCCCCTTTAACTATGCTGGTCTCTGTGTCTAAACAGAGCTATATGCCATGCATCAATATGCATGGCATAGAGCGCTGATTCGATAAGAGCCTGCTCTTGTGCTATGGGACTGGGGGAAAGGTGAGTTTAAAGGTCAATCTAGATACTAAACATCCTGGCGATAGGTTTATTTAAAATAATGTAAAATTAGAATAACAAAATACCATTTGGTCATTTTTCTTAGGAGCAACTTGAAGTCGACCAAAACCCAGGATTTTGACTATCCCAGGTTTTGGTCCTTTCCCCAAAAATTGGGATGCCCCAATGCATGAAACCACCCAGGACGCCCAGACCAGCTCACCTCTTCCCGCTCCTGCGGCACTCTTATCGACCTGGCGACACTTCCCTCTTACAAGGAAGGTGAATGGGATGACCTGGGGTTTCCCCTGGGGGGGAATCATTTGCCCCCCCCCTGGGAATCTTATAGATCCCTGGGACAATTGGTGTGGGTTTTGATCCACTTTAGGTACCAGAACCCTGCTAGCTAATCTGGAGATTTCATCTTTATGCCATGTGACACTGCAAGGCAGTGGGAGTTGGTGGCCCCCATCTCTGGAGTATAAAACTTTAGGAAGAAGATTCTGAAGAGGAAGTTAATTGTTAGTACTTACAGGAGTTTGAAAATACCAGCAGCTTATGGGGAATCCTAACAAGTTTGGATAGAATCATGTTTAGTGTGTTTGGATTTCCCATAGGCTGCTGTTTCCAAACTTCTAAAATACAGTTTGGAAACTTGACACTGCATTTTGTGTGGTAAAAACTCCCACTGCCTCGCAAAGCTTAGCCTCCTCAGAAAACTCCAAAATACCTACCCGTGTTTCAAATATGTATGGCATAAAATACAATACAATTTAAAAAAATACAATAGTATACAAAATACAATGGTGTATCCAGACAAGGGTGTCAACCTGCTGCCAATGCCAGTGAAGACTGCATTGTACATAAGCATGTGTACAAGAATGTAGGGCAAGTATGTACAGTAACTCAAAGGCTGCTTGGAGGCATATGACAAATTAGAACCTATATAAAAACAAAACACTTTGCCTACTGTACCATTTCCTTTAAATAAATGTTGCACTTACAACAATGGAACTTATGATTCAAAAACCTTTACTTTTATTATCCTTTTTCTGCCTAAACACACATGAAATAACAATACTGACAGCCGTCCATTTTTGTTCATTTGTTTTTATTCGGTCCATTAGGCTGTGCAGCATTTTGAAACAAAACCTTCCAAGAGTTTCACAAGATGTTTGAAGGCCTTGATGTTTTATGTCTCACTTCTATTTTTTCACACAAGTTTTAGTATTATCTCAAAATATTATTTTTTGGTTTAGATTTATGTCAAGAAATTCCTTGGTAACCTACTGGAAATTTGTTCCCGGCTGGATGCTTATACAAATATTTTCTATCATACATACAGGCAAAAAGCTGATGAAGAACCAGATTAAGAACTATTACAGCAGATGCAAAGCTTTTGGATAAACACCTCCCAGCAATAAAGGAGAATGGGGACACATTGCCATTTCTTATAAGGTTGGGAATGATTGTTTTTTCTTTTATTGCTGTCTGTGAATCCATTAGGGATATCTTCCTTCAATGGCCTGACTCCAGATCACAGGCATTCTGTATTTGTGTAGGTTTAGTTTATCTTAGACTGGGGTTCACAACCTCGTTTTATCAAGTACCACTTTCCATTTTCCATTATATTAAGTACCACCTGGGTGGTACGTGTGAGTTTCTGGTCACCAAAAACAGTAGTAAAAGCATGGTAAGGAAAGACACATAAATGCTCATAGTTTTCACTTATCACCTATTGAAAACAGATTTTTACATATGAAGCAAAGCAAGGATTGGGTGAAGTATAGATTGCAGTAGATGAAATTGGGGCACAAGTCAGTCTCTAGCCTTGTAGAGTACCACCTGATAGAAGTACCACTGGTTAGGAACCCCTTAGACTATTCACCTTTAAAAGTTCCCTTGGTGTCTCTCAAAGTCACTGCATTTGTCCCCCACCCCCAGGCATTATGGTTTAAGCGTAAACCCCAAAGGAGACCTAATAATCAGACAAAGTCCACATTATAGCACTATTCACTTATCCTAAGGTGTTTACTGGATGGAACTGGTAACCATCAGAGCAGCAAATGAGCAGATGCAGCTGTTGGCCTGTGGAAATGCAGATGGGTAGACCTTTGTCAGATTTCTGAGCTTACTAGGGTGGTTTCATTTTAGTTGTAGCATCTCAAAGTCCGATGCTCCTGTGGGTGTGGTCTATTTATTTATCATTCACCATCTGTCTCCTCTTTGGCACATAGTCAACAGCATGCCTTTCACCTCCTTCCCCCTAATGAGATTTGACCTCACCAACTTCACCCTCATATAGAAGCAAGGAAGGGATAGGAACAAAACCTTGTGAAAACTGTATTACTGCTGTATGTGGAGGAGCTCAATCAGGAGGTCAATCTATTTTCGGAGATAAGGGAATAAGGGTAAGGAATGTTAGACTGTGGATCAAATAAGGATATTGTGACAGCAATTTTATTCATTTTCTTGTGGCTTTTTTTGAGAGCTGAACTTTCAGTTTGGAGCCATTGTTGACAAAGCAAGAAAAGAAAATGTCAACAATTGGTGCCATTTAAAAAATATACTTTAGACTGTAAGCTGGCAAGGGGTCTTGTGTAACACACAAACCTCATTGCCGACACAATGACAACAGGTAAACCCCAGCTTTTACTACTATTATACAATGAAGGACCAGGATTGGTCCGAAAACAGTAAAACATACAATTTGTATGAAATTCCCTAAATGATGTCAGTTCCCTAGAAATTACTTGAACTCAATCAGACTCTTCAGGGAACACATAAGACAACTCCCTTTTTTGCTCGCTGATTGGGAAAAGCCTGGGGACTTGTTAGTAAGTCCAGAATCTAAAGCCAGCATCCTCTATAGAGTCAGAAAGTCTCAAACTTTAGTTTTCATATAATCCCTCAAAATACATTGCATATGGCTGATCAGCAATTTCTTTGGTTGATGGGAACATGTCCAAGACATCTGATGTTAATGCTTGGGGGGGAGGGGGTGGCTCTAATAAACATTTTAGAAAAAATATATATATGTTTGTCTGTTAAATGTGATCATGTTTAAGCACAAAAAAATGTAAACTGTTCTTATTATACAATCTGTTTTTTAAACAAATTTATTGAGATTGGATAATCTGTATTATTCAATCTGTTAAAAAAAACAAAACACTAATACAATACATATGCCGTGGATAATAACAGAGGCCATAATGTACTTTTCTTTATTAAATTCATTTCTAACATATTTTCATTTATATAAAAAGCTCACATATAGCCTATATAATCCTAAATGTTTCCAAGGTTACTGGGCCAATTTTATACCTAACATGCTGTCAGTCATAAAGCTCCACTATTTATATTAATATTCCCTTTAAGATAGTTCTTCAGAAATTATACCTTTTCATACCATTTATTATAAGAATTACAGATTGTACCTCTTACACTTAATAATATGTTACTATGGTTACATGACGTGTACTCTATTACCAGTTAGTGGCACAACACTGCCAAAGGCCTACAAATAAAATGAGAAGTAAATAAATAAAAATAAAATGTATATGGCTAAAAATGTGATTAAAATACCTATGAATATGACATCTATTTTAAAAACGCATTGCAAGAGGAATTCCATTTAAATGTAATGCAAAAGCATTTGCAATTTTATAGTCCGTTCTGTACATAATGAAGTCACTAGCTGCGGAAGTAATAATAAGAACAATATGTCATAAAAGGATAAATATTTCAAGAGAAACCTCCAGTGTGTTAGAGTATAATTTGTAAGATAAGAACTTGTCATTAAACTCACATTTACAACACACACCTTCGCACAAAGCAATTGGATTCTGAATGATTAAATATACATTTCTCCCCAAAACACAATTACATTTGCATACTTTGATACAGGAATTGCATATCTATTGAAAAATTTACCTAAAATTATATGAGGGTCAACAACGTTATTAAGAAACCCTACGATTGCAAATCAACATTTATGTTGCTTTACAATATTTTCTGTTATTTTTTGAAAGTTTTCACCATTTTCTGCTGCTCTTGGCAAACCAGTCAGAGTAATACTGCAGATGTCAAGTAAACAAATACCCTACCAAGGGCAAGGTAGTACAGATGCAGCATTCGTAATTTAATGCCCTGGCACAGTTTTAATGCTTTACAATGGCTATTATGTCTCCATTAGTAATAAGCTTTGGATCTTGGCTAAAGCTGGATTCGACCTGGATCTTGCCGATTCAATCTGGTTTACTCCATCCCAGCTATCAGTAAGATCCAGGTCAAAGTATCAAGGTCAAGGTCAAGGCATGTAAACAATCACTACCTTGTGAACTAGGCTAGGGGTCCATTGTTTCCCTTACCAGTTCAAAAATAGTTGAAAAAAAAAAACAGATTTAGGATAAGAAAAAACTCACCATCGCTGCGCCTTCCTTCATGTGTTCCATGTTGAGTCAGGGGCTTTTTGTACTATTCCTATTGCTTTTCTAGACTAGCTAACTGGCTTGCTAGCTTCTTTTCTGTGAATATGAGGTTGATTTGTAAAAAAAAAAAACAATTTAGTGCTCTTTTTACTCCTGGTGCTCAATCAATCCCCTAGGTAGACGCTAAACAGGAATAGCAATTTTTGCTCCAAAGAAAATTGCACACTTTGCCACCTGATGAAAAATCTTCAAAGACTGAAACTGGAAAGTTATTCAGCATTGGATGCAGAGGTCATATATATTTTTCTTTAAATTTGTTATGCAAGTTGGCAGTGAGGACTTTCTAGCTGATGTTAAGATGTTGAAGAGTAAAGACAAGGCTGCCACTAGAACAAGGATAGGATGCTCATGGGTACAGTGAATCAAGCAATATTTTTCCCAGCTCACAGAATTTCAATATCATTAAGAGGAAGAGCTCACCATGTGGGCCAGTGCTGTTTTTGTTGCCTGTACTCCAATTTCGATAATATGACCATGCCTAATTGTACCCACCACAACCAAAAGTAGCAATCATTGCAAAATATTTTCCTGTAGCAGCGATATCCTACTGTCACACCAATATAATTTTTATTTCCCCAGGACTGTAACTGATTATTGCAACATTCTACTGTAGATCTTCTTTATTTATAAAAAAATATCTTTCTTGGGTGTTGTTGCTCACTG
Source organism: Gastrophryne carolinensis (assembly GCA_027917425.1). Classification (NCBI taxonomy): domain Eukaryota; kingdom Metazoa; phylum Chordata; class Amphibia; order Anura; family Microhylidae; genus Gastrophryne; species Gastrophryne carolinensis. The sequence goes on from CM051236.1 coordinate 404,542,996, forward strand.
AAGAGGCATCCCTCTATTTAGGAAGCCCCGATGTGTGTATCCCTATGGATGGCCCAAAAACTTTATGGGTTCTCAAGGATGCTCAGACAATCAGCGGTGCTCGTGTTAATCAGATTTCAGTTTCTGCACTGACCCCTGTGCATCAAGAAAATCTGTAGAGCCACCGGCCACATGCCTGCCACCTGCCTTTAGCTGCTCCCACCCATGCTTTCCATCTATAAAGGTCTGGTGCAGGTACAGCTACAGCTGGAGGCATTTCAGGAATGCCCTATGGTGTACAGAGGAGCATGACATTTCAGGATGTCCCATATAGTAGTAGAGCAACCCCTCAAGAGCCTTTTAGACTTAAGGGGGTGTTGCCCCTCTTTGAGGGAGCCTACATTCCAGGATTTCCCTCTTCTACTGTAATGCATATGTAAGTTCTTAATTATTTAAATATATATATATATATATATATATATATATATATATCCTGTTAGGTTACTGTATAGCTGTATCATAAATACATCACAAACCAAAATAAAACTAAGCATTAGCAAAGTAGGAATATGAGAGGAGTACCATAAAGAAATCCAGTTTTGTGATACAGGAAACTGTCCACAGGAGTATAAGAAGGCCAGTGGAGAAAGCAATGAATTAAATAGTGTGACCATGATTGAAGAAAGTTAACAGTCCCTGAAATAAAACATGATGACCCATTAAAAGGCCTGTTACCAAAGCTAAAACTCAGATATTTGTACCATGTAATGAAAAGCTAGCACTCATTAGAAAAGACCATTATCTTGAGCAAGACTGAAGGGAAAGGGAGAAAGGAATGACAGAGATAAGATAGATAAACAGTTTCAGTGAAGAAATTAACATGAATTTCTAGGAACTCTGAACGCCGGTTGATGACATACAAGCCCTGCATACTAACACCCATAAGGTTACACAGGGTCATACTTGACTGCATGATTGAACAACTACACTAGCACTGTAAAAAGGTTATGCATAGACGTCTCACCACTGGAAATAAACCAAAAACAAAATGGCTATATTTCAAAAAAGAGCCGTGCCAGGCAAATGTTCCTAATTTTTAGATTTGTGCATCTTATTCCTGGGGATTTAAATGTCTTTCTGTCTTTTACTTATGAGGCTTGGTGTGCCCAAAAGATCAAAAGTCTGTGTAGGAAATGTTCAGGATATTTTACCTTACTGAGTAATTTGATAAATGCAAGTTAAAACATGCTGGAAAATCCAGTTACATTGTATCAAATCATGACTTTTTACAAGCAAGGGTAAACAGGATCCTGGCTGATTTCTATTAAATGTTTTTCTGGGCACTACCACAGGGGTCCAGACCTAATAGTCAATAGCAAACTTGAGCTTTTTTTCATTTGATATATGCAAAGGGACTCATTTACCACATCTGAAACTATATAGGTTATGACATGGCAGTATGCAATCCCTTGTCATAGTGTGACGCTACAATGGCTATGTCAGTGTGCGCCAATATTGCCCAAAAATCAACAAGTAGGCCCCTTCAGTTAAGCTCCTAGCCGCAACACACCACTCAATATGGCAACATACATACATTTATTAACCCAAAATAACAATAAATGTATCCCCTTTTTTATTTTATATTCCCCAAATCATGAACAAAATAAAATGAAAAAACTGGTAAAATAGCATGCCGTTTAATTTGCACATTAAATCGCATGGCCAGTGAAACCAGGTATACAGGCCATCACTGTGCAACTGTAAGCTCATGATTTAGTAAATGCTTATTTGACATTACCAGTTGGATGTACCGATTTAAAAAACTTTGATAAAAATCTTTTAAGACATGTGCCAGTTCATGCACATCCTCAATGTGTTGACGTGTTCATTCACATGTATTCGTTTAAGTAATGATCTGTGCATAGAGGGTGCCAAACTGACCTTCATTACTGACTTTAACCTTCAATATGTGCGTCTAAACTTCCCAACGCATTCATATTATCTTTCTGCTTCTGAACTGAGTTTTTAAAAATGATAGCTGATTTCAAACTAAAAATGATTTTCCCTCCTATTTAGTGATGAGATGATAAATATAATGGCATATCTGTGAAAAAAATGAATACCTCACATTGTCAACAGCTGTAATGACTACTGGCTCACTCCTCACCTGGTTCTGAGTTTGTATTATCTCTGTGTCTTCTGATTTTGGTTGGTATGTTGACTTTACCTCAAATTTGTTTCAAATTTGACTCTTGCCTCCAGCACTGTTTCCTCACCTATGTCTGACTGCCCTTTGCTGGTAGCAAGACCCAGTAATTAATGAATAATAATCCTAAAACCCTACTCAAAACAACTTTGTCAAAAAAATAGTCTAATTATAAAGTTGTGTTCCAAAATTATGAAGAACTCCTGAGAACCTCTAAACAGTTTTGACTGGAGTTTAGCTTGAAAAAAAGCTTAAGGGGAACCCGCTCAGTAGAAAGCAGCATTCATGATCGTGGTGTCTTTATACTACCGTATTTGCCGGCGTATAAGACGACTGGGCGTATAAGACGAGCCCCCAACATTTCCACTCAAAATATAGAGTTTGTTATATACTCACCGTGTAAGACTACTCCCTCTTCTGCACACCTTCCACACACCAAATAAAACGTGAAAGAACATCAGATTTGCTTTAGTTTACATTTTTAGCGGGGCTTCTGGGGGGGGGGGGGGTTCAGCGTGTACACTGTGTATAACCCCCCAGAAAGTCCAGTAAACACTTACCTTACCTGGCTTCAATGGTGCATGCGCAGACTCTGGTCCAATGAAAGACGCTCACCGTCACTGCGTAATTCAACAGGCTGGGATCCCCATTAGTTCTAATGATAGCCACCTGCCCAATTACACAGTGACAGTGGCCGCTCTCATTGGACCAGAGCCTGCGCATGCACCCTGGACCTGGAAGAGGTGAGTGTCTTTGGGTATTGTGGGGGCTGGCCTCTGATCTTCCCCCCGGACATTCCAAATCGGGATGCTCCTGGGTAAGCTGGCCAGATTAACTTGTTGGTCGCGGGGCAAGTGCACCAACACAGGCATGCGCGCGGGAGACCCACGGCCGAACTGGACAAAAAATGTTTTGTTGGTTTCTGCAGTCATGGACGGCCGTCTCCCCAGTTTGGCCATGGGGCTCCCGCGTGCATGCCCCGCGACCAACAAGTAAATCTGGCCAGCTGGCATCCTTCCCCAGGGGCATCCCGCACGGGCGCTGATCAAGCTCCTCCACCAGCAACACCACCCCTGGTTTCTGCACGCTCGGTGCCTGCGACCAAATCACAGATGATGGGGGGGTGGTCGGTGCCCATGCGGGATGCCCCTGGGGAAAGACGCCAGCTGGCCATGCGGGTATGCGTGCTGGAGCCCCACGGCCAAACTGGGAAGAAAATGACAATATCATCATCTATTATGCATTTTTTTTTTATATTTTTTTTAATATTTAACAAAATATATTTATATTCCCTCCTTACCTTTTCCTCCGCGGTCCTCAGGTCTCTGCTGCAGTCACGAGTCTGAATCAGCCCTGGTCACGAGTTTGAATCAGCAGGTGGGCGGAGCCTAATTGCCTCTCTCTAGTCCCGCACTGGCATTGCTTCCTGGAGGGGGCGGGCACCGAAGCAGCTGATTGGAGGGGAGGCGGTAAGGGCGGGCAGCTTCCGAGATCAGCATGGAGACCCCGGGCACGCAAGTGAGAGCCCCTTGACAGGTGATCGGGGGGGGTGATGGGCGGCAGGGTGCGGCAGGGGCAAGCGAGCGGCGCTGCTGGTGGAGGAGTCCCAAAATGCGGCAAATGCGGCCCTGGTCACCCGTGCACCCGGCATATAAGACGACCCCGCCACTTGGAAGCATGTTTTTCAGGGGCAGAAAGTCGTCTTATACGCCGGCAAATACGGTACTCATTTACAATCATGGTCCTATGATATTAGCATTGGGATGAGCATACTTTTATGTTAGGATAAGGAGAACATATAACTTAATGGCAGGCTATATGGACCATGTGGTCTCTATCTGCTGTAAACCTTCTTGTTTATATCGCTGTGGGCTTCCTGGTCCACTTCTAAGACTCATGTCAGACTGAAAAGAGTTCAACCTGGTGAAGGTGTCTTCTACCCAGCTTTTGTCCCTCACTGACTGACAGGTCTGGATGGCCTTTTTTTAAAATATGTGTTACTGCACTTTGCTTTTTTGAATAAAAACTAGTAAAAAGTTTGACCTAATGTAGGTTAATACAGGCAAAGTATACATTGCTCCATAATAATATTAAAAAATAAGCATCTCATTTAGAATTTCTAGCAGTCAAACAGGGAATCTCTTGGGAAAACTGGTACACATGAGGGCTCTAAATATAATGCATCCAGACAGTGTTAACAATTATTCTATTTATACATGACCTTGCTATTGTATTTGCTCAAGTAACGGAGAGAATTCTTGAAATATGCAATGGAAATACATTATTTTATTACTAGCAGAGCAATGACCATTTTCTGCAATTACAAGAGTATGAATTATTCTGTTTATTGATCGGCCTTTAGTACATTGCAATTTTAGCAGGGGTTTTTTAGAATATACAGCTGGACAGCTGGAATTATGGTGCAGTGTGATACATTATATATCAGCGATACTCAACTGGAGGTCCGGGGTCCAAATGCAGACCTAGGTGCCAGATTTCCAGACCCCTGCCCTGACAGCTCTGCACTCAGTTGCTTCTGTGTTGCCATGCTCAGAGCTGCCCCCTTGAACGGTGATGTAGTGCTTAGTCTCTAGTGTCATGGCTCCTTGGCACCTATTGCAATATGAAGTACTTCACAGATGGGACAAGGCATTGCAAGGTACACACAAACTTTGTTCCTCTGTCTCTTTACCCCATCCAATCCTTTCCTCCCACTCCAGCTCAGCCCATCTATGCCTGTCCCACCATCTTGTCTCCCCAGATCAACCCCATCCATCCCATCCCCATAAATTCCTGTCCCCCGAGCTTTTCTCCATCCATCCCTGTCCTCTCTCAGCTCTGCCCCACCCATCCCTGTCCCCTCAGCTCTTCCCCACCCATCCCTGTCCCCTCAGCTTTGTCCCACCCATCGCTGTCCCCTCAGCTCTGCCCAACCCACCCCTGTCCCCTCAGCTCTGCCCCACCCATCCCTGTCCCCTCAGCTCTGCCCCACCCATCCCTGTCCCCTCAGCTCTGCCCCACCCATCCCTGTCCCCTCAGCTCTGCCCCACCCATCCCTGTCCCCTCAGCTCTGCCCCACCCATCCCTGTCCCCTCAGCTCTGCCCCACCTATCCATGTCCCTTCAGTTCTGCCCCACTCATCCCTGTCCCCTCAGCTTTGCCCCATCCATCCCTGTCCCCTCAGCTCTACCCCATCCAGTCCAGTCTCTCTGCCCCATCCATTCCTGTCCACCCAACTTTTCCCCCCCAATACCTGTCCCCTCAGCTCTGCCTCATATAGCCCAGTCTCTCTGCCCCATTCATTCCTGTCCTCCCAGTTTGCTGATTTCTAACTATCACCCCTGTGAAGCACTCTGCCCGCCCGACACTCGCCTCTCACCGGATTCCTTTAAATGGACATCTTTAAAAAAGTGGTTCAGTACCCCTGATACATATGGACCACAAAACTTTATTTTATTCCTATAAGCTCCAGTATTGCTAAAGATCCAAAATTTCAAGAAAATTAACTGGAAACCAGATGTAAAGTCCTGTTTTGCCCGTAAGTGTGTTTAAATACACTGCTCCCCCCTTGCTGAAATCTCTTCCTGAATTGCTAAAAAGTATTTCAAGGCCAAAAACATAATACTTACCAGCCCGCAGCAAGCTCTATCCTAATAAGCTCAGGGCTGGCTGGTTGCATGGTATGCCATGGCTTTCAACCACTGAGGGAGCCTGTTCCTTGTTACCAGATCAGATATGCACACCAAAGATGAGGAACACATGCCCTTCTCTTGCCTCCCCTTTCTTGTTGTTGATTTCATTTTAGTGCTACTCTCACTTGTTACATAATCTTTTCCTGGTTACTCATAGCCGCCCCTCAATGCAAACAGTGGCCTTGCTTTGCTCAAGAGTGCCACAAAGACAGTCCTTGGGTGCTCCCCTGTATGTACAGAAGGGACAGCACTCACAGTTCTATAAATTACTTTGGGAGAAAAAAACTGGGTTGTATTATTATTCCCTCTTGCTGTGAATGTAACAAATAAAATTCATCATGAAAATCCTGCCAGCTCCCTGGTGAGGGTTACATTGTTATAACTTGGCAGCAGCTGATGCATCATAGTTGTTTCAATTGTAATAAGCTGTGATACATTGCTAGCAGTCATGCTCCTTCAATTGAACAGCAGGGTTACAGCTTTCTGTGATGTGTGCATTGCACTGCTGTGCTGTAGAAATATATATATATATATATATATATATATATATATATATATATATATATTCTTAGAACAATAGTACTTTTTTGTAGATAGTGGAAACTGTTTCCATAAAACAAATGCTGCATAAACCCACTGAGATATTAACTACATTCCAACAATTTTGCACCACAGTGTGCAAGATACACCTTTGACTGTGTCATTAATGAAAGATGCTCCTTTCTCTGCTTGGCTCTTCTTGGCTTTTTTAGTTCACTGCAAGGTCCACCAGTACCAACAGCAGAAAAACTAAAAACAATCCTGTTGTTATGCTAACAATGAAAAAAATAGACAGAAAGAAAAAGAGCCCCCCTCCCTCCTTCAAAGGTTACATGCAACCATCACAATATGTTTTTCACAGACCCTACAGAGAGAACCGGAAGGTATGGCTACAGAAAAGGAAAGAGAAAAGCTACAGCCGTCTGAGAAAGCACACTATCAGAAACCGCCTGGAAGGTAAGACAAACATGCTTTGATCTAACACTTTACCTTTAATTTTTAAGCATCCAAGACATACTATTGATGATGAAGACTATTGTTATTGTAATGTATTTTTTTCAGCAATATAATGTCATTCGATTAAAAAAAAGGCATGCCAGCACACCACCCCAGCAAAAAGGACATGGAATCCAGACAGGTCTCAGACAGGAATCAGGTTGATTTATCTTTAATGGCAAACATGTTTGTGTCCGCAACAAATGAAACGTGTGATTTTTAAACATTTGCTAAACCTTCATTTAGTTGCCCATGGTTTTTAAGCATAGCATAGCAAAGAATGTCAGTGAATTAAACAAGGCTTTTAGGTGGTAACCGAGCACAAATCAAAAACATTTTACTGCCCTTTACTATGCAAATGAAAAGTAAAGATCTCGCTGGACAATTTGTGCGTGCTATTATATACGAATGACATTACAAGATAAATGAGCTACTGGCAAGAGGAGGACAGGGAAATGTTAAATGAAAAAAATTGCTCGACAGAGATTGATGTGTAAAAAAAAAGACTAATTTTACAGTTAGATACATTTGATTCATATTTTAACAAGCACCGCTGGCAAAATATTTTTTAACTAATTTTTGGTTGAAAGATTTTACAGAAACCTGTCACTTACTATAAGCTGTATAAATGTACCATCAGCTGCATTTTGCTGAAAAGCAAATTAGTTTTTCACAAAAAGATACATTTCTGCATTACAACTGATACAGGTACTGGGATCATTTTTTTCTAAATCACCCAAGCCACAGCTATACACTAGATGCTATATTAACCCCTCTCTGGCACCCTCATTTGAAGCTGCTTGCTACAACCCACATCTTACCACAACCTTTCTAATTGTCCTTTACAGGGAGATCTACTCAACTCTAATGGCATTGTGCTGAAATAACGGTGTATTGTTGCTGTGTGAAGATGTTTTAACCCATCATGCAATGCTCTGGACAGGCAGGACTGCTTTATATTGCTGCTCTGCACAGGCTGGCTCAGGAGACAGCATTATAATGGAGCAGGTCACCTCTGTACAAGTGGAATGGAACCCTGTTTTTTATTTCTCACAGTTGTTTTTAGTTGGAGCAGACCACTTCACTTCTACTTTCACTATCTAGACCTTTTATACAGATTTCTGATATTGAGAGATTTCAGAGCAATTTTCAGAGTTGATATTGTAAAACTAGCCGTACAGACTCCACATGGACATAGTGGGATCAAGACCGTGGTTCAGGAATAATTGAATTAGCCTTGACAGTGACTTTAGAAGAGCTGAATGGCCCTCTGAGGAAACCCCACAGCCTTCATCCCTCACAGCCCTAGCTCCTTAAATGTAGCAGATCATTTTTTGCTCCCTATTAGGACTGACAGCTTTATCCCCTTTTAGCTTTTGTGTGCTTCAGACTGGCTATGCTGAGATAAAGGTTTTCAGCATGATCAGTTCTCCAATCTGCAAAGGATTGAAGGTAGAAATGCATGAGAATAGGGCAGGAGATCTGATAAGTTTCATGAGCTGAGGCTGTAAAAGATAAAAACTTTGGCTGGGGGGCGGTTAGATTGATGTGTTTTTTTTTTTTACAGATATAATTTTCTCTACAGTTTTTAAAGCAGACAAAAAGTCAGAAAAGATTTAGGTCTGTTTACACCCTCACTCACCCCCTCCCATGTTAAAGCAGAAAGAAAATACTCTTGAACCCTCTGCACCCCAGAATACATTGCGTAATACTGAAGGTTCGGCAGTGGCTCAGATTAAATAATAAAGTGCCAGCCAGCAGATTTGAGATTGCCGATTGGCTGACGTGTACAAGCCCGCTGGCAGCATCTTCGGCTTCCTAGTTGCATTCCCACCTTCAGCCTTTCTAAATGGCTGGCCACTGAAACCCACCTCAATGAATTGGAAAGTGGGGATGCAGCCACATGTAAGTGTAATAACTCATCTTCATGTGTTCCATTGGTGGTTTCAGCCAGTGACGGTGCGGTCATAGCTCTGTCTTGCAGAATCCACTTCCTGTGGGGCAGAGGAGCAGCATGGGAGTGCTAAGCTAATTCTGCCTAATTATTAGGCTACCTTTTACTCTATAGTTACAGGAGCATCTCAAAAACGTATTCCTGGGGCTGAAACAGACTAATGAGAGTTACCAGTGGTGGGCTGCACTGGGACCTGCTGGGCTCCTCCTTCTGACACATTTATCCTGTCTCACTGTAATTCCAAAACCAAGAAAACGTAACCCCGGTTTTGCCTCAATGCCATACCCTGGGCATTATGATTGTGGGGGCAATATCCACCCCTGCCACAGTATTTGCTCATACAATACTAAAGCTTTAGTACTATTCAGTGGTCACATTCACCAATGTCCTTTTCTGTCTCAGTAACGAAATAGCTGTAATCCATTAGGAAGTAATTGGGGGCAGGAGATTAGCAGGGATGTCATAGAGGGTACATGAGCTGGTCAGGGTCAGAAAAATCTCTGGCTGATTTATGCCCACTGGCCACTGCCCTGGTGGTGGGAGTCTAACTGAACCAAAAGTCTAAATGATTCCATCATCTTCAGTGGGATCAATTGTGTCAGCACACATGACACTTCAGTAAATAGGTAATACAGTAGATAAAAGCGAAATAGCCAATTAACCAGGCTAAACTTTCATGACTAATATGCAGATGCCCCATGAGAATACTATTCAACAAGAATCATTTCATGACACTGTATGTTATTACATGTAGCAATTAATCACCTTATGTAAAGCATTACAAGGCCTGATGAGTTGGTGCCATAAATTAACAGTGTCCTCAGTTCTTTTGCACATAGGAGAATCCTGTCTCTAATGGAGCTGCTACAAAATCTAAGGACAAAGGCCGAGTATGTAAATGAGCTGCAATGCTTTTACGTGCAGCCAAGCTGTGGCGCATGACCCCATCCTACTGTGAACAGAGCAGCTCACCGCTCTCGGATCTTTCTTTACATGAAAATCAAGAGATATTTATAGAAAGCAAAGCACAGGAAAAGGTGAGCAATCTGTTACTTTGCATTTTCTGAACTTCCTTGGAAACAACAAACTTACTTTTCCTACAGCACCTTTTAATTTGTGCCAGTTTATATGTAGGTGTCTTTGTTTATGCACAAAGGAATAAAACATGCTGTTAATAAACAACCCCTGAATTCTCAATGCACCCATCTGCAATTTCCACTATGGAAATACTTAAGGCACACTGATCTTCAGGGAACAAAAACAGAGCATGTGGTGGGACCAGGTAGCCTTAATAATTAGATTAATATGCACATAAACATATTTTAGTAAGTAATTGTAAATGATTAAAAACACATATGCCCACCTGTTTGGTTCATTTCATCCAAGAATGGATTTATGGAGGTTTTTAGTTTAGCAATCCTATACTCATTTGTTAACCACTTCCTCATTCATGAGTGGCTGCAATCATGTGACCGTTTGTGACCAATCTGGATTTCCGAATGGGCCAGTGGATTTCCCATACACCATGAATAAGGAAGTGGTGACTTGATTATAGTGCCGCTTTAAGCAGTTAAGAGCTAAGGTTCCATATGATTGGATAATGGCTAGTGTTGTACCTATGCCTAAGAAGGGGAGTAGAAAAGAAGCCAGTAACTAACTGCAGGCCAGTTAATTTATCAACTGTAGTGTTGAACGTAACAACCAGGGTTGCAGGGATTGCGGTTGTAATGGGGCCTGGTGACATAGATCATGTGGGAAGGGCGGCCACCTAACCCCTGTGACCACAATGGTGGAGTCGAATTAGGTGTGCTGCAGTGGAGGTAGTTGCAACCCCGTCTGGGAATTTGACTGTTTAATGTGAAGAGCTGCCTGCAGCACAGGGCAGAAGGTAGAAGTGGAGGAGCAGCGTGAGGTAGTGAGACAGGCAGCCTTGGATGTCATATGCAGAGCGGATGCTATCATGTGGGAGCTGCAGTCAGCAGCATGGGTTTCAGGTGTATCCTTCCTTCATTCCTTCAATGATTTCAATTATGATAAGGTGAAAGTGGTTTCGTTTGTGTATATTCAAAACACAGTGCTCTACTCTCCCTCCCCACCCCCTGCCCTCTAATTTAGCTATGGCAGAGGTGTCATCTAGTGAGGAAGACGCTGTCTGCCGCTGACTCATCACACATGAAGTGTTTTTTAGGAGCATTTACTCTGTATAAGTTTGGACTCTAACCTCCTTTAAGACCATCCTCCAAAAGGGCTCCCAGCAAAATGTATTATTTTTTTCTACTCTCCTGTATTTTTTCTCTATACCTCTGCACTTGCTCTCTGCCTCTCTGCACCTTCTTTTTCTCTCTGTCTCTCACTTTGTAGTCTAGCTGCCCCACTTTCTCTTGCTTGCTCTGCTATCTACTCTCTCTGTGTCTTTCTCTTCACTCATCCTTGTCATTCCCTGTTCTATTTCTTTCTCTTTCACTATTTTACACACTTTTCTCCTTGCATTATCCCCTCTTTCTCACTGCACTTCCTTTTGGGATGGGTCTGGGGGAGGTATAATGTGTTGAGAGGGGCAGGATCCGGGTTCAAATTTTGCTCTGGGCTCCTTGGATTCTATTTAGGCTTGGGTGAAACCCTCTTAAAATAATAATAATTAAACATGCTGTACCTGAAACAGCATGGCTTAGCTAAGGAGAGATCATGTCAAAAAATCTTTATTGACTATTACGCCACTAAGGTGTTGGATGAAAGAGGTTATGTGGAAATCACCTATCTGGATTTTAGCAAAGCCTTGGACACCATTCCACATAAAAAACTCATACATACGTTATTAAAATGTGTTTATAATCCATGAAAAGTTCAGTGGATATACAGCTGGCTGAAGGATAGGGTGTTGTTGTTGTTAATGGTGTGCAATCTGAAGAAAGGCAAGTCACAAGTGGTGTGCCACAAGACTCTGTCCAGGGCCTTATGCTTTTTCATTTGTTTGTAAGAAGGCTTGATAGGAAAAGCTTGCATGTTTGCTGATGATACAAAGATTACTAATAGGGTGGTTAATCCTGGAGGTGTCTGCAACAAAAAATGACTTGGCTTTACTGGATGAATATTCAAAACAGTGGAAACTGGTGCTCATTGTTCCTAAATGTAAAATGACACACTTGGGTAGAATTAATTCCCTCTTTGAGTATCATATGGGCTTTATTGGGTTAAACAGGACATACAGATATATAAATAGTTTACAGAGGATTAGATGTGACACTTTTTGGTATGTATTGCCTGAAAAAATAGAGAGGTAAAATGACTTGCTGCAGTGGATACCAAACATCTGTGCTCTTCTAAATTGCAAACATAAAGGCAGAAGGACAGACTCTACCCTGTACACAGTCAATGGAACTGCTCGCACACTGTGATGCAGACAGCAGCTCAAATTCAGGTCATTGTTCCTCTGTGCCTCTAATCTGCTGCCTCTGCAGCCTGACCAGCGAGGTAGATGGGGAGGGCTAGTGCCTATAGAATGAGAGCTAGATAATACAACCCGTTAACTAGGAGAGCTTGGCCGCATGTAAGGTAAGCTACATGTGCATTGACATCACATATATCATTTAACAATAATTGAGTTATGGTTAATCAATATTGTTCTACAACAACTACATTTATTGAGGTATGATTTCTAGCACCAATTTTTATTTTACTAGATTTTACTAGCCCTGGCCAGCCAGTGACCAGCCCTTGAGCTGCTGGAACACAACCTGAATATGCTTCTCAGACAGTCAATGAGTGTGTATGCCAGCTGAATCTATAGCAAGATGATGAAAAAAGGGGGCATAGCAACTCTCAAAATGATTCTTCTGAAGCATACTGTGATAGGGGTGTGTATGCCCTCGAGCCACAATGCTAAGGTTATATTAGTGCTGGTCCATAACATGGGATGGTTTGGCTGGGCAGAAGAGTGAGGCTGGGTACAGGCAGAGGAGTTTGAAGGGCTCAGGGGACAGGGAGTGGAGTTGGATATTAGAAGCAAAATAGGTTAATTCTGACACAGGCTCCAGCTGCATGCTTGGACTATGCTCAAACCAGTTGGCCACAAAGCAGTGCAGCCCACTGTTACCTGTGTTCCCTATGGTCAGTCCACCCCTGTGCTTACCTTGTTTGATGTCTATGGTAAGTTAATACCACAGAACTTTACAATGTGTATTTTAATTTTCATTTAATTTATTTTCTTCTCCATCGTCCAATTTAGACGTTACATTTTCATACCATGACTAATAAAACTATTAGGCAAATTTTCATGCTTATTTCCATTCTTAGGAAAGTCGGCATACAAGCATTCTTTTTCTGTGACATATGGAGCATGTTTTGGTAAACCTAAAATTAGATAATGCTCCAAGGATTTTTAAAATTACAGATGCTTTAGAGGGTATTTTAGTCATGTAAAAGAAGATCAAAAGATTTTAACAAGAAGATGTGTCTTTTACTATCATTTTATTGACCCTTTAATGTTTCCCTTAACAAGCATGTCTTGCTTAGGGATAATAGGAACAGAAAACAAACAGATGTAATTTTGTTATTAATGCACTAATTTCACATTTCATACCTCAGCTGTATGTACTGCCGCAGCTGCCAGAAACCTCCATCGTTTCTCGGCTCTTGCCTGAACATTTCCAACAAGCAGCTGTTCAATATCTGAAGGTTTTGCTAAATAATGCAAGATGAGATGGGAGCAATAACATATTTTGCTCAGCAGAAGTAAATAATGATTGATGTGTTGACTTCCAAAGATAAGTTAATTTAGGTGCCTAAGGAAGATTACTTTGCCAAATGTAGAAATCATCCTTATGAAAATGAAAAATATGTTCAAAATGTTCATTATGTGTTCTATAGCAGTGTTATACACAAGAGCTTTGAGGCGACACAGGGGGCAAGGGTTCTTCTCAGGCCCTAAGGTGTGTTGCACTGGTTGGATATGTGTTGCTGTAAACCTTCACACACTTTTGCAGGAGTACAAACACACATCTCCAGACAGGTCTCTTGAAAAAGGTTCCCCTTACTGTGAGGATATATTAAATATATGACCAGATAAATATATGGGCAAAACTATGGTTGTCAAAACACACTTTGCCAACTAGAGGCATGCTACAGTAGTACATTTGTCTCGAGTTACCAACAGGAATCCATTTACATATGACAGTACAGGAGAACAACCCATTTTAGAACCCTGTGCTAACTAGGCCTTTTGGCTGAATCAAGTGACACCTCCTTATGTGGTAATTGGCATCTACTTATCACAAAGCAGTGAATAAGACATTTGCTGCACATCTCTCTTCAAAAGAAAATAGACATTAAAGCATAAATTTTAACAATGGAACTCCCCTGAGACCCCATTGGCTACATCCAGCATGCTGCCCACCCCTATAACTAGTTTAAAAATGAGAGAGATGGCACAGATGACATGAAATGCCAGGGGATTGCTTCTATTAAGTAGGCTGTTATCATCACTTTCCGTGTACCCCTCACAGCAGGACATTATCTTCACAAGAGGTAAAGGATTTCTGTTTGCTATCCCGCTTAACTTCAGGAGAGACATCGTATGTGTGCTAAATCTTGTGCCCAGTATGCTTGCCTATCGCTACCATTGTTGGTCTAGGGGTGTGAGATCTCTTTACAATTGGTAAATCGGGGTGTGACTTTCTAGCTGTATAAGCGGGCCTAGGCTCTTATGGTGTGATTGGGTATATAACTGCATAAGGAGAGATCTTAGCCTGAGATCTGTGTGTATGCATTGTCTGGATATTTAGGGCCAGTGGTGGCAGCTTTTCCAAAGACCTGTGTGTGTGGGTAAAACAATCGTAGGCAGTACGATTGTAATCCTGTCTGGATCAGAACATCAAATCTTCTTGATTCAAGACACTTACTTTATTAGAAATCTCTTTCAAAGTTACAGCAAACTATTTCAGTAGGATTTCCTCAATCTAACCAAAAAACAAGAAGCTGAATGCCAATTAAAGGTAAATGTTTATTGTGCAATGGTCAATACCACACAACACGTGTCATATCTCAAAATTAATGTCATTTTATGAGGCACTACTTTGGCTACAGGGAATCCTGCAGACTCTCCTTTGTTGCCAGAGGAAACGAGTGTGGCAAAGCAACGGGGCATCACTCCTTGAGACTTAGTGTCACCCATATGTCATTTCCTGGCACTGACAGGAAGGAGCAACAATTCTACTGCAGGAAACTATGAAGCACCATTTTTACTTCTACCTATATTAAGCATTATGGACAGCATTACTCTGCATGATTAGTGAATGGTGAACGCACTTTTAACCCATCAATGGTGCATACAGTACTTGGCACGGGATCTCCTCTGGAATGGTTAGCTGGTTCAAATTTATTTAGATGTGAGGATGTGGTCTGGTGGGGCCCATGTGTTTTCAACACTGTTGTAGATTTTAGAGGGATGGAGGAATTTATGGGATATAAGATGTGTTGTGTGATTTAATATGGTATTTTTGGGTTGTGCAACAAACATTTACCTTATATTGACATTCAGTGCAAAGGAACCACTTCTTTCTTGTTTTGGGGTTAGATATTGTTGATTGAGAATTTAAAGCTGGCCACTGCATATAGCGGAGCCTGAGGTGAGTATTCTATTTTCTGTTTAAGTAGGCTGTTTTTTGTAGTTTCTGTTACTTCTTTAGCAAAAGTCATGGTTCTCTTTCCATCATGCAATTTCTAGTCTTATTCCCTTCTTGTAACTATAGTTGACCCAGCACACCTCAACATCAGTAGGTCCTTGGGCCTCAGTTTCCTGGCAGATGATGTCTGGCCTAGTTCTGGCCTAGGCTCCCCTCTGCAAAATTATAAATGTGGTTATGACTGGATTCACACATATAATATCGCTAACCAATTCAATGTTCACTACCTTCCACAGCTACTGGTAAGTCTAGATAAAAATTAAAGTCAATTAACAATCCATAGATCTACATGTACCCTTATATACTGTAGCAGGACATGTGATTTATTCCCATAGTCTATTGAAGCAGCGCATACAGCAAGTCCATTTTGGGGAAGCATTACCCTTCAGGTAAACTACTCCCCAATGGCATACAGTTACAATACATTCACTACCATGCATTTCCAGACCCTGTTAAATGCTGGTAACTCCAGCTTGCACAGCACTGCTAAACCACCAAAAGTAGGTACCTGGAACTTTGTTTCTGCCACAGGTTCCTGGTGGTTGCTTTGGGGCCTATTTCTGGTCTAGGGTCCTCTACTCTGCTAGTAAGTCCCACCTGCACAGACTTCTTGCTGATTTATGCCTTAACTATTAATAATCTAGTTCTGACTAGTTCCTCACCTCTGATGCCTAATTAAAAAACTATTATAACCAGGTAAATTCCAATGGCATGTGCAGAACCTTCCAAAGTTTCTGGGGAGTCTAGACACCTGTCTAGTTATCTAACAATTTCTATACATAACCCTACAGTGAGTGATTACCATTTAAAACATCTTGTCCAAAACAAATCCCTTGGCTGTCCACTTTAAGACTTTGCAAAATGATCATTGGAGAACTTTATTTTTGTGTTACATAAGACACATGGACAATCCACAGTCATCATATAAATATATATTTAATTATCCATAATTTTGGATCATAAATGGTGCAACTATTGAAACATTGTTATGTAAAATTTGTGATTGTCTGATACAGTCTTTAGTAGCGGCGGTGAAACAGCATGTTCAGTCATTTTAATTTAGAAAATCTAGTGAGCCGTTGTGATCCGTATCATTAAGCATACTTTCTGAAAGTTCTTTGTAAAATATGACCTCCGTCTGAGAGTGCTAATGGTCATTTTAAACCACAAGCACATTTTACCTATGTCAGCATTAATAGCAGGGTTTTAAGGTAGCTAAGACATTGTGGTGAAAGAATATTTTTAAGGAGAATTCTTTATGTGAGCTGTGGTGCCAGGGGCAATATACACTTCTAGAGGGGACATACATTTATTATGATGTAGCCTAACTATTATGTAACCTCATGAGAAACAGCAAGAACATCAGCAAACTCTGCTCACCAACATTCCCCAAAAGATCATAAGAATTTTGTTTTGAAAGTGCCTGACAGCTAATTCTTGATGCAAGGGCCTTGATTCACTAAAAAAAATTCTCATGGTAGTAAAAAAATCAGTTCATGAGAAGCTTGAGAATGTCACTGTTAGTGAATCACCAGATAGGAAGACAATGAAAGTCAATGGCACTTTTTACTACAGGTAAAAATGGGGTAAAAAGTTCAATACTTTTCTCAGGAGTAAAAAAGTGCTATTGGCTTTCATTGTCTTCCTATCTGGTGATTCACTAACAGTGAAATCCTCAGACTTTCTTTCTCATGAATTGAATTTTTTATTACCATGAAATTCTTTTTCAACTTTAAGTCAATCAAGGCCAATGTGTATGTGCTAGGTCTTAATTTTTACCTGGCCCCCTCTCAAGTCAGGCCAGTCTGCATGCCTCAAACCTCCCACACCTTATATACCCTGCTGTAGCTCAGTATTACTTGTCAAGTTAGGGGTTGGCATCAGAAGCCTTTCTAGCTTGCTTTTTCAAAAATGATTTTACTGCTCGCCAAATACATTAGATGTTTAGAAATTTTCTAGACATATAATACAGAGCCCTCCACAGCCAAAATGCTAAGGCCATAACAGTGCTGGGGCAGGGCATGGGCTGGCTTGTCTTGGTTGAGGGTACAGTGTGACTCGATATGGGGGGAAGGGTTAGAGTGGAAATGTAGGTGGTTGTGAAGGGAGGGGCTGTTAAAATGAGTGATTTCTGGTAAAGGTTCTGGATGAGGTGACCTTCATTCTTGAGTCCAGGGCCATTTCTAGAGGATGGCAAACAGGGCTTTGGGTGTATGTGGAGGGCACTTTATCCCAGCTATCGTGTTGTCTGCAGATGGGTTAGGGTCACTGTTAGTGGTGCCAGCCATAGCCCAGGCCATTTTTCATCTCATATTGAGCTTGGTCTTAAGTAGGAGGCACTGTCTACTGCTGCTATGAAAATGGCACGGCATACCATTATGGGACATCATACAAAAATCCTGTAACTGTACTCAATAGCACATGAACAACTAAAGCAGCCAAAAAAGGTAAGATTTTCACAAGGGCATTGGATATATTATTGGATAATGTCTGTATCTCATGCGAAAATGTTCTTAGCACTTTAGTAACTTTAGACATACTTTATCTGAATGTTTATAGAAAACGTTTCAACTTCTTTGAAAAACTTCTACACCTCACTTGGGGAATTGCTCCACTTCAGTTTAGTCGGTAAGAGAGAGGTCAACACACACTCAGTTTAGAAATAAAGACATATGGTACATAAAAGACTGCAGACTGCAAATCATTGTGATCTTTATAAATAATAGCCTACATTACAAATTAAAGAGGAAGCCTGAGGGTAAGATTAAACAATGACACTTATTGTCCACACATTGTTCAGTGCTTCACCTTGTCGATTAGTAAAGCTATTGGCAAACACAGAAATGCTTTTGGAAGCTGTAAAACTGAAGGAAAATGAGTTTAAAGAGGAGCAACACCCAGTAATTTTACTCTCCTGAGTATTGTTTCTCTCAGACACGGCATCCAGTTTTGGTATGCCATGATGTCTGTATTCCCCCAGTTCCCCATAAAAGCTCACCATCCTTGCATTGGTGCAGCCGAAACCGAGAGCGCAGGCAATGAGTACACTCGATTTTGCTCGGAGTGAATGAGCCCGCAACCGCGCTCTGTTTCTAGTTGTGGATGTGTCCACCCCACTCATTTCTGGAAGGCCTGGTACAAGTACACACACAGCTAGAGGTGAGGGTGGTCTCCACACATTGGAATGGCTGCCTGGCTACAAGGAATGAGTGTAAGGTATCTGTAAGTGTCAAAAAATAAATGTTCTGCTTTTGTCTCTGAAAAAGAAGAATGGCAATGATTCAAAGTTATTTTTCCCTTTCTTTCATCAGAAGAAATATAACTAGGTAATCATTTCCTTTTGCCATCTCCCATATTTTACTGATTCACGTTGCAAAAGATCTTCTTTATAGGTTTTTGGGGTAAAAATACAAACCCACTGACATTTGAAAATATTTCTAGGCAACAGATGAATTGAATTTAAGTTCAGGATTTTATATGCCAACAATCTGTTTAGGCATTTCTGTGATGTCTAACACCCTGCTAAAATGCACTCTCATAGAGAGCCAACTTTCTAACCAGTTCTTTCCAGGAACACAGAGAAATGTAAGATTGGTCCTGGAAATGAATATTGGATTCACATTAGAAAAATCAAACTGAGCATATTCTGACCCAGAAATCTGCAGCATGGTTGTAAAAACAGAAGATATTATCCCAACAATTATCTTCTAAGAGAGTAGACTTTCTGGTAGGTAGGGTGCTTGGTTTCAGGGGCTGTCTGTGCCGTTTTTAACTCCTTTCTAACCCTCACACACACATTTGGGATGCCCCTATGTTCAATAATTCTTAGGAAGCTAGAAATCAAGGATGCAGTTGCCAGAGTCCCACATGAATCAGTAAACTATATTGCCCAGTTTTGGGCTTCCAATGGATCCATAGGAGTGTTCAGTATTGCAATACCTTGGATGGGGGCCTAAAGTAATTTCTATTTCACTTTAGGACCACTTTACCATGCTAATAATTAGCATTAAACAATAAAGCT
Source organism: Gastrophryne carolinensis (assembly GCA_027917425.1). NCBI lineage: Eukaryota > Metazoa > Chordata > Amphibia > Anura > Microhylidae > Gastrophryne > Gastrophryne carolinensis. The sequence goes on from CM051236.1 coordinate 404,562,563, forward strand.
GTATACTCATTGTGACCTCAGGTTGATCCAGTATCTGCCACGCTTGCTCCAGAAGTTGAGTTGGGCATGCCTCACCTAATTAGTAAAGAGACTGCTACCTTGTGACCGGGAGCAGGTCACTGGGCTGGAGTAAGTTAAGCCAGTGGCGTAGCGACCCGGGGGCGGGGGGGGCGGACCGCCCCGGGTGACACCAGACCTAGAGGGTGACACCTCTCGGCCGGTCACCTTGCCTCAGCGTATCCGCCCCCAGCACCAATGAGACTCCTCACCCCCCAACTGCAATACAGAACAAAGGAAATGTGTGTCTACTTACATGTCGGGCTGCCGCCCCGCCCCTCCCCTCTACGGGCTGCCTGGCAATGGATGAATGAGAGGCCTCAGCCCCGCCCCTGGCTCCTCTACAGGCTGCCTGGCAATGGACCAATCAGAGGCCTCAGCCCCACCCACTGACTCTGCAGGGGCAGCTGGGAAAGAATGATGTCTGTCACAGCGCGCTATTTACTGAAGAAGCCGAGTGCTGCAGGAGAAGGCACAAGGTAGGAAGTGCAGTAACTGGAGGAGCTGAGAAACAGGGGAGACAGGGAGGGGGCAGCAAAGATATCTACTGAGCCACCAATGCTAAGCTGTGTAATGTAACTAGAGGCCATTGTAGAGTAACCACGGGGGAGGGACAGAGAGAGGATGGCTGCACTGTGTGTAAAGGTCATGTCTGTTCTTTATTTCTGGCTACTTCACTCCACAAGTTTGTTTATCCCTCTGTCAATTTATTCATCAACCTCTCCCTCTGCCTGTCTATCTATCCACCCACCCCTGTATCCATCCATCCATCCATCCACCCCTCTGCCAGTCTATCTATCTACACATCTACCTGTCTCTATCTATCTATCTATCTATCTATCTATCTATCTATCTATCTATCTATCTATCTCATATCTATCTATCTCATATCTATCTATCTATCTATCTATCCCATATCTATCTATCTATCTATCTATCTATCTATCTATCTATCTATCTATCTCATATCTATCTATCTATCTATCTAGCTATCCCATATCTATCTATCTATCTCATATCTATCTAGCTATCCCATATCTATCTATCTATTTCATATCTATCTAGCTATCCCATATCTATCTATCTATCTATCTATCTATCTATCTATCTACCAGTCTATCTATTTATCTATCTATCTCATATCTATCTATCTATCTATCTATCTATCTATCTATCTATCTATCTATCTATGAGAGTCTGTGCATTAACATCCCCTCCCTGGGGGCTTAACACAGCGGGGCATCCCGATTCAGACTGCCCTGGTAAAAAGCCAGTGGCCGGGCCTGGAATCTGCACTGATGGCTTTTGTTCTGCTTTAAAATGGACCCCTAATGCAGCATGGCATCCTGAAAGAGGCAAGTAGTAGCACTGGAGAAAGTGCTGCTATGGCTTTTATTCATATTTCAAATTCAATTCTCAAAAATGTTTAGAGGTTCTCATGAAAAAAACAAACTGGCTTATTAATTCCAATAGTGCCCTACCTCCTACCACATACACAGAAGCCTCTAATTTTCATTATCCCATGTACTACTGTGTGTACCATGTGTAATGTTTTTTAATGTCGTGCTGGACAATAATAGAGGGGGGGGGGGGGGGGGGGGGAGTCCAAAAAGTGCCTAGGGCAGCACAAGTCCAAAATACAGCCATGCCCTCGGTATAGAGACACTTACCTGCAGGTCCGGAGCGTGGAGGCCGGCGCCGCTCTCAGCTGTCATCTGAGGGCGCGTCATCAGAGGGCGCCTCTGATGACGCGCCCTCAGATGACAGCTGAGAGCGGCGCCGGCCTCCACGCTCCGGACCTGCAGGTAAGTGTTTGCTTTTTTTAAAAATGCCGGCATGGTGGGAGCGGGCCGGCCGGTTCCGCTGACAGCAGAGCGGGCCGGCCGGTTCCGCTGTCAGCGCGGAACCGGCCGGCCCGCTCCCACCATGCCGGCAAAAATGCTTTTTTTTTTGTTTGTTTTCTTTGGGGGGGGGGGGGGGGTTGACACCATTGGGGGGGGTGGGGTTGACACCATTGGGGGGGGGTGGGGGTGACACCATTGGGGGGGGGGGTGACACCATTTCCTACCGCCCCGGGTGACACCAGCCCTAGCAACGCCACTGAGTTAAGCTCATTTCTGAAGATCAGAAGGAGACCTTGTCTGCTGTCAGATGAGTGCAAGATAAGCTGGCCCCAGGTAATGTGAGTATAGGCACTTCATTTTTATAGTTACATAGTTCATATGGTTGAACAAATATATCCATCAAGTTCAACCAAGAGACGATTAGTCTTTCATTACCAATATGTAACTTTGTAATAGCCTATGGGGTTGATTCAGAGCCTGGTGAGAAAACTCATTTCTACTTTAGGAGAGAAAACTGCCATTTACTTTAATCCTCTACTGGGTGAAAATTTTCACCTGCCTCTGAATCAGGTAGACAATGAAAGTGAATGAAATTGAGTTTTCTCTCCTAAAAAAAGAAGCTCTGAATCAACCTCAATGTGTAGCGTTTTTCATCTGTATTTTTTTTGGGGCCTAAAACAGATGCTTATTATATGCTTAGCCAAGAATCTGTGGGTGTGGGAAAACACAAAATTCATTCTTCAGTGAATATGTCTCTTCCCCCCTAAAGGCGAATAACAACTGGGTCTAAGCAGTGAAAACAATGGAGCGTTCATAAGAAATCAAAGGCAAGTATGAAAATGCCATTACATACCAGCACCAGTCAAACTGAAGGGAAAGGTCAAACACATTTTTGAACTAGACAATCTAGACGAGTGGCTACTAGATTGCATAAAGAAATAATTACTAATCCATTCAAATGTATTTAATAGAAAATAGTCTTCCTGAGGCTCACACAATGCAAACATGTTTAAAAATACTAAACTAAATAAAAAACATAGTAAAGAATAATATCAACTACTTTGGTAGCATAGTTACCATCCTACATAAAATGTTATTCTGTTCCTGCCTAGCTAGAGCAGCATATGACAAATATCAAAGTATGAAGTTAAGTAAAATGTTCTTCAGTTGACCCTAAGGTTCTCAGTAGGGATGAGCGAATCGATCCGGACGAACCCGGATTCGATCCGAATTTCAGGAAAAATTCGATTCGGATCGAATCCGAATTTCCCCGCGATTCGATCACTCGAAGTTTTCCTTTAACATCCATTCATTTACATTACAGGCATTCTAAGATGGCGGGCGGGACATGTCTGGACATGTATCCCGCGCCAGTGCAAGCTGGGGCAGTCACATGCAGCCTATCAGCAGCCAGCAAGCCCGGTGACGTCACACAGCGGTATTTAACGGCGGCCATCTTGCTTTTCCTCATTTCTCTATTGCATTCGTGACAGACAGACAGAACGCTGTGTAGCTGAGGCAGTTAGACAGGCTGGAGACAGGGACAGACAGGGACAGGCTGGAGACAGGCAGGAGACAGGCAGGAGACAGACAGGAGACAGACAGAAAGCCAGGGAAAGGTAGGAAAAACGGAGCTGGCTGACAGGGAGATTTTTTTTTTTTCATCCAGCCTTTGTTAGCGTTTTCAGGCTGCTTATAGTAACTAACTGTGCATATATACTGAACTGATCTTAAGTCTGCTGTGAGGCATCCCATTCTGTGACTAAAGCAGCCTCTGTTTAAGACCATATAAGCATTTGCTCTTATCATATTTGAAATTAGGCCTGATAAAGACACTTTTGCTGGCCAAAGCACTACTGTACCCTGCCAGCTCGATTCCTGCCCGGGGCATCCCATTCTGTGACTAAAGCAGCCTCTGTTTAAGACCATATAAGCATTTGCTCTTATCATATTTGAAATTAGGCCTGATAAAGACACTTTTGCTGGCCAAAGCACTACTGTACCCTGCCAGCTCGATTCCTGCCCGGGGCATCCCATTCTGTGACTACAGCAGCCTCTGTTTAAGACCATATAAGCATTTGCTCTTATCATATTTGAAATTAGGCCTGATAAAGACACTTTTGCTGGCCAAAGCACTACTGTACCCTGCCAGCTCGATTCCTGCCCGGGGCATCCCATTCTGTGACTAAAGCAGCCTCTGTTTAAGACCATATAAGCATTTGCTCTTATCATATTTGAAATTAGCCTGATAAAGACACTTTTGCTGGCCAAAGCACTACTGTACCCTGCCAGCTCGATTCCTGCCCGGGGCATCCCATTCTGTGACTAAAGCAGCCTCTGTTTAAGACCATATAAGCATTTGCTCTTATCATATTTGAAATTAGGCCTGATAAAGACACTTTTGCTGGCCAAAGCACTACTGTACCCTGCCAGCTCGATTCCTGCCCGGGGCATCCCATTCTGTGACTACAGCAGCCTCTGTTTAAGACCATATAAGCATTTGCTCTTATCATATTTGAAATTAGGCCTGATAAAGACACTTTTGCTGGCCAAAGCACTACTGTACCCTGCCAGCTCGATTCCTGCCCGGGGCATCCCATTCTGTGACTAAAGCAGCCTCTGTTTAAGACCATATAAGCATTTGCTCTTATCATATTTGAAATTAGGCCTGATAAAGACACTTTTGCTGGCCAAAGCACTACTGTACCCTGCCAGCTCGATTCCTGCCCGGGGCATCCCATTCTGTGACTAAAGCAGCCTCTGTTTAAGACCATATAAGCATTTGCTCTTATCATATTTGAAATTAGGCCTGATAAAGACACTTTTGCTGGCCAAAGCACTACTGTACCCTGCCAGCTCGATTCCTGCCCGGGGCATCCCATTCTGTGACTAAAGCAGCCTCTGTTTAAGACCATATAAGCATTTGCTCTTATCATATTTGAAATTAGGCCTGATAAAGACACTTTTGCTGGCCAAAGCACTACTGTACCCTGCCAGCTCGATTCCTGCCCGGGGCATCCCATTCTGTGACTAAAGCAGCCTCTGTTTAAGACCATATAAGCATTTGCTCTTATCATATTTGAAATTAGGCCTGATAAAGACACTTTTGCTGGCCAAAGCACTACTGTACCCTGCCAGCTCGATTCCTGCCCGGGGCATCCCATTCTGTGACTAAAGCAGCCTCTGTTTAAGACCATATAAGCATTTGCTCTTATCATATTTGAAATTAGGCCTGATAAAGACACTTTTGCTGGCCAAAGCACTACTGTACCCTGCCAGCTCGATTCCTGCCCGGGGCATCCCATTCTGTGACTAAAGCAGCCTCTGTTTAAGACCATATAAGCATTTGCTCTTATCATATTTGAAATTAGGCCTGATAAAGACACTTTTGCTGGCCAAAGCACTACTGTACCCTGCCAGCTCGATTCCTGCCCGGGGCATCCCATTCTGTGACTACAGCAGCCTCTGTTTAAGACCATATAAGCATTTGCTCTTATCATATTTGAAATTAGGCCTGATAAAGACACTTTTGCTGGCCAAAGCACTACTGTACCCTGCCAGCTCGATTCCTGCCCGGGGCATCCCATTCTGTGACTAAAGCAGCCTCTGTTTAAGACCATATAAGCATTTGCTCTTATCATATTTGAAATTAGCCTGATAAAGACACTTTTGCTGGCCAAAGCACTACTGTACCCTGCCAGCTCGATTCCTGCCCGGGGCATCCCATTCTGTGACTAAAGCAGCCTCTGTTTAAGACCATATAAGCATTTGCTCTTATCATATTTGAAATTAGGCCTGATAAAGACACTTTTGCTGGCCAAAGCACTACTGTACCCTGCCAGCTCGATTCCTGCCCGGGGCATCCCATTCTGTGACTAAAGCAGCCTCTGTTTAAGACCATATAAGCATTTGCTCTTATCATATTTGAAATTAGGCCTGATAAAGACACTTTTGCTGGCCAAAGCACTACTGTACCCTGCCAGCTCGATTCCTGCCCGGGGCATCCCATTCTGTGACTACAGCAGCCTCTGTTTAAGACCATATAAGCATTTGCTCTTATCATATTTGAAATTAGGCCTGATAAAGACACTTTTGCTGGCCAAAGCACTACTGTACCCTGCCAGCTCGATTCCTGCCCGGGGCATCCCATTCTGTGACTAAAGCAGCCTCTGTTTAAGACCATATAAGCATTTGCTCTTATCATATTTGAAATTAGGCCTGATAAAGACACTTTTGCTGGCCAAAGCACTACTGTACCCTGCCAGCTCGATTCCTGCCCGGGGCATCCCATTCTGTGACTAAAGCAGCCTCTGTTTAAGACCATATAAGCATTTGCTCTTATCATATTTGAAATTAGGCCTGATAAAGACACTTTTGCTGGCCAAAGCACTACTGTACCCTGCCAGCTCGATTCCTGCCCGGGGCATCCCATTCTGTGACTAAAGCAGCCTCTGTTTAAGACCATATAAGCATTTGCTCTTATCATATTTGAAATTAGGCCTGATAAAGACACTTTTGCTGGCCAAAGCACTACTGTACCCTGCCAGCTCGATTCCTGCCCGGGGCATCCCATTCTGTGACTACAGCAGCCTCTGTTTAAGACCATATAAGCATTTGCTCTTATCATATTTGAAATTAGGCCTGATAAAGACACTTTTGCTGGCCAAAGCACTACTGTACCCTGCCAGCTCGATTCCTGCCCGGGGCATCCCATTCTGTGACTAAAGCAGCCTCTGTTTAAGACCATATAAGCATTTGCTCTTATCATATTTGAAATTAGCCTGATAAAGACACTTTTGCTGGCCAAAGCACTACTGTACCCTGCCAGCTCGATTCCTGCCCGGGGCATCCCATTCTGTGACTAAAGCAGCCTCTGTTTAAGACCATATAAGCATTTGCTCTTATCATATTTGAAATTAGGCCTGATAAAGACACTTTTGCTGGCCAAAGCACTACTGTACCCTGCCAGCTCGATTCCTGCCCGGGGCATCCCATTCTGTGACTAAAGCAGCCTCTGTTTAAGACCATATAAGCATTTGCTCTTATCATATTTGAAATTAGGCCTGATAAAGACACTTTTGCTGGCCAAAGCACTACTGTACCCTGCCAGCTCGATTCCTGCCCGGGGCATCCCATTCTGTGACTACAGCAGCCTCTGTTTAAGACCATATAAGCATTTGCTCTTATCATATTTGAAATTAGGCCTGATAAAGACACTTTTGCTGGCCAAAGCACTACTGTACCCTGCCAGCTCGATTCCTGCCCGGGGCATCCCATTCTGTGACTAAAGCAGCCTCTGTTTAAGACCATATAAGCATTTGCTCTTATCATATTTGAAATTAGCCTGATAAAGACACTTTTGCTGGCCAAAGCACTACTGTACCCTGCCAGCTCGATTCCTGCCCGGGGCATCCCATTCTGTGACTAAAGCAGCCTCTGTTTAAGACCATATAAGCATTTGCTCTTATCATATTTGAAATTAGGCCTGATAAAGACACTTTTGCTGGCCAAAGCACTACTGTACCCTGCCAGCTCGATTCCTGCCCGGGGCATCCCATTCTGTGACTACAGCAGCCTCTGTTTAAGACCATATAAGCATTTGCTCTTATCATATTTGAAATTAGGCCTGATAAAGACACTTTTGCTGGCCAAAGCACTACTGTACCCTGCCAGCTCGATTCCTGCCCGGGGCATCCCATTCTGTGACTAAAGCAGCCTCTGTTTAAGACCATATAAGCATTTGCTCTTATCATATTTGAAATTAGGCCTGATAAAGACACTTTTGCTGGCCAAAGCACTACTGTACCCTGCCAGCTCGATTCCTGCCCGGGGCATCCCATTCTGTGACTAAAGCAGCCTCTGTTTAAGACCATATAAGCATTTGCTCTTATCATATTTGAAATTAGGCCTGATAAAGACACTTTTGCTGGCCAAAGCACTACTGTACCCTGCCAGCTCGATTCCTGCCCGGGGCATCCCATTCTGTGACTAAAGCAGCCTCTGTTTAAGACCATATAAGCATTTGCTCTTATCATATTTGAAATTAGCCTGATAAAGACACTTTTGCTGGCCAAAGCACTACTGTACCCTGCCAGCTCGATTCCTTCCCGGGGCATCCCATTCTGTGACTAAAGCAGCCTCTGTTTAAGACCATATAAGCATTTGCTCTTATCATATTTGAAATTAGGCCTGATAAAGACACTTTTGCTGGCCAAAGCACTACTGTACCCTGCCAGCTCGATTCCTGCCCGGGGCATCCCATTCTGTGACTAAAGCAGCCTCTGTTTAAGACCATATAAGCATTTGCTCTTATCATATTTGAAATTAGGCCTGATAAAGACACTTTTGCTGGCCAAAGCACTACTGTACCCTGCCAGCTCGATTCCTGCCCGGGGCATCCCATTCTGTGACTAAAGCAGCCTCTGTTTAAGACCATATAAGCATTTGCTCTTATCATATTTGAAATTAGGCCTGATAAAGACACTTTTGCTGGCCAAAGCACTACTGTACCCTGCCAGCTCGATTCCTGCCCGGGGCATCCCATTCTGTGACTAAAGCAGCCTCTGTTTAAGACCATATAAGCATTTGCTCTTATCATATTTGAAATTAGGCCTGATAAAGACACTTTTGCTGGCCAAAGCACTACTGTACCCTGCCAGCTCGATTCCTGCCCGGGGCATCCCATTCTGTGACTAAAGCAGCCTCTGTTTAAGACCATATAAGCATTTGCTCTTATCATATTTGAAATTAGGCCTGATAAAGACACTTTTGCTGGCCAAAGCACTACTGTACCCTGCCAGCTCGATTCCTGCCCGGGGCATCCCATTCTGTGACTAAAGCAGCCTCTGTTTAAGACCATATAAGCATTTGCTCTTATCATATTTGAAATTAGGCCTGATAAAGACACTTTTGCTGGCCAAAGCACTACTGTACCCTGCCAGCTCGATTCCTGCCCGGGGCATCCCATTCTGTGACTAAAGCAGCCTCTGTTTAAGACCATATAAGCATTTGCTCTTATCATATTTGAAATTAGGCCTGATAAAGACACTTTTGCTGGCCAAAGCACTACTGTACCCTGCCAGCTCGATTCCTGCCCGGGGCATCCCATTCTGTGACTAAAGCAGCCTCTGTTTAAGACCATATAAGCATTTGCTCTTATCATATTTGAAATTAGCCTGATAAAGACACTTTTGCTGGCCAAAGCACTACTGTACCCTGCCAGCTCGATTCCTGCCCGGGGCATCCCATTCTGTGACTAAAGCAGCCTCTGTTTAAGACCATATAAGCATTTGCTCTTATCATATTTGAAATTAGGCCTGATAAAGACACTTTTGCTGGCCAAAGCACTACTGTACCCTGCCAGCTCGATTCCTGCCCGGGGCATCCCATTCTGTGACTAAAGCAGCCTCTGTTTAAGACCATATAAGCATTTGCTCTTATCATATTTGAAATTAGCCTGATAAAGACACTTTTGCTGGGCATAGCACTACTGGACCCTGCCAGGTGTACTTACTGCTGGTTTTTAGGGCATCCCATTCTGTGACTACACCAGCCTCTATTTAAGAACCTAACCATTTGCACCTATTCTAATTGAAATTAGGCATGATAAAGACACTTTTGCTGTGCATAGTCTTACTGCTGCCTGCCAGGTGCTCTCTGGTTTTTGGGACATCCCATTCTTTAACATACCATTAGCCTCTGCATTTACTGTAAGCTGCACATTTATTTAAAGAAATTTGGCCTGTATGAGCCTGCTAACACACTGCTGCTGTGTGCATATATACTGATCTCAAGTCTGCTTGGGGCATCCCATTCTGTAACATAACATAACCTACCTACCATACTAAGCAGCTCTCTTATTTAAACTAAGCAGGCCTCTTGGAGGCTGAGTGTCCACTTTTGGGTGTGCATTTATATTCGGTTTCATATACAGTGGGGTATCCCAATTTGTAAGATAACCTACCCCAACCATGTAAACTAAAGGTTACGTCCTTCCAGAAGGAAAACTTATACCGAACACTATTTTTGTTAGGGGCATTGACCTTTGGATTGATCGGCATGAAATTAATTTTTTTTTTTCAAAGTATGGCGCTGTGAAGAAGGTCAAAATGATGTCTCATACTTGGATTATTGTTACTTTTTGTTCAGCTTGAAATATAACAGGCCACACGGGCATCCCAAGGCACATGCTATTTTAAACCTATCTGTTATACAACATAAGCGTTGATCAGGCTACTTCAGTTTGCACTTGTTTTTGACTGATTTTAATAAACCAGGCCGCAGGGCACCCCAAAGCTGCACCTTGCACCCTATCTGGTATACAACATAAGCGTTGATCAGCATCAGCTTCATTAAGCTACTTCAGTTTGCACTTCCTTTTTGACTGCTTTCATTTAACCAGGCCGCAGGGCACCCCAAAGCTGCACCTTGCACCCTACCTGTTTATACTAAATAAGCATCTACAGCCTCAGCTTTATTAAGTTATTGCATTTTGAATTGGTTTTGGTCTGCTTTAAATACACCAGGCCGCAGGGCATCCCAAACCTGCATGTTGCACCCCATCTGTTATACTAAATAAGCGTTGATCAGCATCAGCTTTATTAAGCTATTGCATTTTGCATTGGTTTTTGTACTGCTGCCAAAACACTAGCCCATATGGGCATCCCAAACCAGCACATGTCACCCTATCTGTTATACTAAATAAGCTTCTACAGGCCCTTTTTTTATTTATATAGAGCTGCAATGGCTTATATTGTGAGGTTAATTTGCCATTTTGCAGCATAATATAGAGCAGCCCCTGTGTAAATCTGAGGGGCAATAGCTTATATAGTGAGGTAAATTTGCCATTTTGCTTCGTTATATAGAGCAGCCCAGTTGCCATCTAAATCAACTACTGTCCGGCCAGTACAGCTTTTCCAGGGCAAACTCTGCTAGTTGCGGGCACAAGTCAAGTTTGGCTTCCCAGCAAATCCAGTGGATCTTGAAGGTGTGTTGGCATGGTCATGTCAAGGTATGACATGACCTGCTGTTTGAGGTCCAGCTCCAGGTCTTCCTGCTTCTCATGAGTAGACTCACTATGCGGGTGTAGAAAGCTACTCACTAGCGACTGAAGACTGAGGTTGCTGCTGATGGAGCTGCTGCTGCTCCTTCCACCCCCCCAGCAGCCATGGCAGTGGAAGGTGATCGCAAAGTTCCCCTAGAGTCAGACCTGCGGGAGTATGGGCCATGGCGCAAATAGACATCGCCCAACTGACTACGTGGGATGTCTCTGTAGTAGGTCAGTTTTTCCTCCCTCTCAGTGGGCGTAAAAAATGCCCCCATTTTGTGCCGAAAGCGAGGGTCCAATAAGTTGGAGAGCCAGAAGTCTTCCCGCTGACAAATGGAGACAATTCTGCGCTCACTAGTACGCATGCATGTGAGCATGCATCGTGCCATTTGTGCAAGTGACTCGGAGGGACTACCTGTCTCCATCTCCACTGTAAACTGCCATGGTGTGTCTGGGTCCTCTGTCTCGCCTTACTCACAACCCTCTAGCTCCTGTGGCTGCACCTCCTCTCCTGTCAGATGACTAGATAAAATGGTCATTTTGTGAAACCTAAACTGTGGTTTGCTGTGCCCCACCCCCTCCTCCTCCTCCACTTCAGCCCCCACAGGCTTCATGTGGCTGTGAAATGTATGTGCCATGTCTCCAGTGCCCTGACCAGCCATGCTTTCCAACATGTGTTGTAGTACATGAAGCAGTGGAATCTCATCGTTCATCTCATAGTCCTGGCAACTGACTAATAATGTAGCTTCCTCAAAGGGCCTAAACAAACGGTCGGTGTCACGTATGAGCTGCCAATGGTTTACATTGAATTTACACAGGGGTGTCCCCCTATCCGTTTGGATCATCCAGAAATCCGTGATGGCTTTTCTCTGTTCCTATAGTGCAGTGGTCCTCAACCCTGTCCTCAAGGCCCACCAACATGTCATGTTTTTTGGATCTCCAAATAGCCAGCTCTATTGCTCTGCAGCTGCACTAATTACTCCACCTGAGCATCTTTGTGGAGATCTGCAAAGCCTGGCCTGTTGGTGGGCCTTGAGGACAGGGTTGGGGACCACTGCTATAGTGGATCCTGCATATGGAGGGTGGAATTCCAACGGGTGGAAACATCGCAAATCAGACTATGGTGGGGTACACCTTTGTGACGCTGAGGCTCAATAAGGTTGTGCTTGGTGGTGTAGGAGTGCCAGAAGTGCATGCTAACTTTCTTTCCTGTTGTTCGGATGTCTTTCAGATGGGGGCAAGACTTCAAAACTAGACTGAACACGTGTGCCATGTCAGGACGCATGACTCTGGCTTCCTTGTCGCAGCGCAAACAAGATGTTCTTCCAAGTGTCAGTCACCATGGGTCCAAATTTGCAGTTTTCGTGGATTAAGCAATGCTTTCATGGATTGAGTTCTCATTTTTAGTAGTTCCTCCCATGTGTGACTCTGATGGTCAAGGAAAACCATGTGAAGAACAGCGTGAAACAACAATCACCAAGGGGGCCTAAAAGGATATATATTGTCCACCATGAGTCTATAGTTACAGCTCCAGGCGTAGACAACACTGTGCACTTTGGTACACACTGACAGGCTAAAGGACTGGCCCACCTTCTGTTCAACAACCATGCCATGTGACTCTCCACCTCGGCTCGGCACAAGCCATCAGTTCTCTGAAAGGTCCACCACTGGGTAATGCAGCAGGCTGGACTTATGGTGACGCTGTCTGAGAGGAGAAATCCCTCAGACATCAAGATTAAAAATTCCAAGAATTTTTGAGGGCTAATTATTCAGAGGCAAATGATAGCTAGTTGTTTCTGATTTAATTGCAAGGTGGAAACACACCCTCAAACAAAACTTCACTTTCGCAATACTATTGCATTTGTCTATTCATAATTTTATGTATATACACTAACTAACCTACTTTTTCTCCACAGGATGCTGCATGGAACACTGCCACATCGCTGAGTAGCTGATTTTTCCTACCAACAGTCCGCAATAATTCGCTGCTGCTGCCGCCGCCACCGCCGCAGACTCCAGGGACCCTCTTCCACTACCTCGGCTTGCAACACCTCCTCCCACGACACTCTCCTCATCACTAGTTGCCGGATAGTGGAAGAAGAGGCGAGTGTCTCCTCCACTTCTTGGCTGGGCAGTAGCTGCTGAATTTTATGATTATCAGATCTTGGATATCAGATCAATGGATAGTGGAGCTGAACCCAAAGCATAACAGGCAGACAGTTGACTGGGGGTGTCAGATGCCACTTGTGATGCAGTGGACTGCTTTTGCAGCACTTCCAGACAAAGTTGCTTCATTGGCTGACACAATGACTGGTAAAGCTGTGGAACATATGGTTGAAAAGCAAGAATAACCATTTGTTTTTATATGAAAAAGACCCTGGTTTATACAGACTTTTTTTTTCCAGAGACTGCCCTGCGTGGAAATGAATGGCGCATGGATCAGCCAAGCTTTCCTCCCAACAATGCCTGATGTATTCCAGTAGATTGATGACGGGGCCAGACCAAGAAAGATGGATCGTGCAAAACAGATTTAAGGCGCTGCTCTCAAGTTACAGACATTCCTCCGCATCGGACCACAAGTAAGTATTGATAAAAAATCCTTTACGTTACTCTTACTTTTTATTAATATTCTTCGGATAAGACGGATCAGACATGATTCCAGATTAAAAATTCCAAGAATTTTTGAGGGCTAATTAGTCAGAGGCAATGACACCTTCTTGTTTCTGATTTAATTAAAAGGTGGAAACACACCCTCAAACAAAACTTCACTTTGGCAAACTTTTGCATTTGTTTATTCATAATTTTATGTAGATATTACTAACTAAGCTACTTTTTCTCCACATGACTCTCCACAGGGTGTGATTCATCCAATTTTTGGGCTCCTGAGGCCAACCCCAGGGTCTGTTTAAAGTAATGTTTGGGCTCCTGCTGCTGCTGCTGCCAACTTCTGCCAACTCCAGGGTGTGATTCATCCAATTTTTGGGCTCCTGAGGCCAACTCCAGTGTATATTTGGGCTCCTGCTGCTGCTACTGTCAACTCCTGCCAACTCCAGGGTGTGATTCATCCAATTTTTGGGCTCCTGAGGCCAACTCCAGTGTATATTTGGGCTCCTGCTGCTGCTACTGTCAACTTCTGCCAACTCCAGGGTGTGATTCATCCAATTTTTGGGCTCCTGAAGCCAACTCCAGTGTATATTTGGGCTCCTGCTGCTGCTGCTGCCAACTCCTGCCAACTCCAGGGTGTGATTCATCCAATTTTTGGGCTCCTGAGGCCAACTCCAGTGTATATTTGGGCTCCTGCTGCTGCTACTGCCAACTCCTGCCAACTCCAGGGTGTGATTCATCCAATTTTTGGGCTCCTGAGGCCAACTCCAGTGTATATTTGGGCTCCTGCTGCTGCTACTGTCAACTCCTGCCAACTCCAGGGTGTGATTCATCCAATTTTTGGGCTCCTGAGGCCAACTCCAGTGTATATTTGGGCTCCTGCTGCTGCTACTGTCAACTCCTGCCAACTCCAGGGTGTGATTCATCCAATTTTTGGGCTCCTGAAGCCAACTCCAGTGTATATTTGGGCTCCTGCTGCTGCTACTGTCAACTTCTGCCAACTCCAGGGTGTGATTCATCCAATTTTTGGGCTCCTGAGGCCAACTCCAGTGTATATTTGGGCTCCTGCTGCTGCTACTGTCAACTCCTGCCAACTCCAGGGTGTGATTCATCCAATTTTTGGGCTCCTGAGGCCAACTCCAGTGTATATTTGGGCTCCTGCTGCTGCTACTGTCAACTCCTGCCAACTCCAGGGTGTGATTCATCCAATTTTTGGGCTCCTGAAGCCAACTCCAGTGTATATTTGGGCTCCTGCTGCTGCTGCTGCCAACTCCTGCCAACTCCAGGGTGTGATTCATCCAATTTTTGGGCTCCTGAAGCCAACTCCAGTGTATATTTGGGCTCCTGCTGCTGCTGCTGCCAACTCCTGCCAACTCCAGGGTGTGATTCATCCAATTTTTGGGCTCCTGAAGCCAACTCCAGTGTATATTTGGGCTCCTGCTGCTGCTGCTGCCAACTCCTGCCAACTCCAGGGTGTGATTCATCCAATTTTTGGGCTCCTGAGGCCAACTCCAGTGTATATTTGGGCTCCTTCTGCCCCTCATAGTGATGCCACTTCAACTCTCTGCAATTGTGCCGCTCTGCGATTCTATTAGCGATGCCTCTGATCTGCATGTGATATTTCTTCAAAGTATTATTTAACTAACCCAGCACGCATCCTGTGCGTGTTACAGCAAGGCTGAATGGTTTACAACCCTATTGAGGCTGTAGGAGGCTCAGAAATAGCCGTTTTTAATAGCGATTCGTCGCGAATTTATTCGGGTCGAAACGATTTTTGTCGGAAAATTCGGCGAATCAGTCGAATCGAATTTTTCAAAAGTTCGCTCATCTCTAGTTCTCAGCTGAAAGAAAAAAAAAACGTCACAATCAGGTTCAGCTTTATATAATACTATACTTTGCCCAAATGTATTCAACAGGAATAGAGTACTGTTTCCATCCTTAAAAAAATATTCCCATGTCAGCTACTAGCCTGCCCTAGGGCATCCTATATCGGATGTCCTGCTGTGTGAAACCCCCTGGTAATCTTACCTGATCCTGGCAGGTCCTGCAATGCTTCCCTCGCTGGTGGCCGCATCCCCAGCTTTCATGTAGCTGTGCAAGCTCCACATGTCCAGCCATTCAGATAGGCTGGGTGTGCGGGAGCGTGCAGGGGACCCCGAGATGCAGTCGCCAGTATGCCTATGTCAGCACAAAGTTCAAATCAGTGGCTTTATGCAAAGCATTACTATGCGCCACATTAAGTGTCAATTGGACAAGTGTCCACATATGTGCCATGGGAACGACAGAAAGGTGGGTAAAAGTGGGCGATCCTACACCAGTTGCCCCTGGGGCAAGAACCAATCACCAGGATAGTCAGTGATTGGTCCACTTTAAGGGCTTGGCTCACGCTCTCATATACTTTAAGAAGCTCTTCCTACTTTAGAAAATACTCTAATACATGTGAGACAGTTACTCTATTTTCTAGTTTTACAAAATGTCTCCACCTCCAGAATGAACCCAGAGTCAACCATTATTTGCTACAAAAAATTGGGCCTAACTTCATACCCCGCCATAAATATCCAGCAAGTGTGGGACCTGACAGAGACCTGTGCCCACAGGAGCATGATAGATGCTGTGGAAGTTGAAGCAGATACGCAGTTACACCTCATGCTTTCCTAGTCCTGAGTCTTTTGGGAAAAGGCCACCAATTTATGGACAACTGGACCTGGTCTCCTCCTTTGCCCTAGTTACTTGGAAAGTGTTGAACCTAACATGGAGCTCTCGGACATGCTGCAACCACATGCTCCTGAGGGTCTGGTGTCTTCCCTGGGTCTTTCCCAAGCTCCAGAGCTCCCCACAGTTCCAGCCTTATGGTTTAAGGGAGAATGTGTTAAGTTTGAGCCCAGTCTTAGACAACCATTATTTTCTATCGGCGTTTGGGTCGAGCATCCTACTCCACCATAATCATCAGGCAAGTGCAGGACCTGGCATGGAGCTCACAGACATGCTGCACCCTCTGGAGCGTAATAGATTCTGTGGGACTGGAAGTAGGTAAGACGTTGCACCTCATGTCAACCTAGTCTGAGGTCTGCTGGGAAAACGCTACCAAAGCAGACCTTCCTTTTAAATCATGAATCAGCTGGCAGAAAGGTCCAGTCTTTTTTACAATCCATTTTCCCTCAATGGGTTTTGAGAAAAAGTTTGGAGAAATTTTACCCATTTTAGTAACACAACTCTCCAGATGGCGTAGGCTCCCAAAGATACAGAGATGGCCCCCAAGTAGCCATAGAGATTGTCCACATGTAGCAGATATAGAATTTCTTAAAGAATGTTGGAAAAAATGCATTACATTTTATATTATATACATTATATTTAATATTACCATTAAATAACGTTTGTGCCTAAATCTATCTGCCTTCTCTTGCCTGATGCATAATTCAATATTTTATAACACTCTTATTAAAAAAAATTAATTACAGTACTTTTATTACAAAAAGCACCAACGTCACTTTATTGTCCCACTGTGCACTTGATAATTAAAATAAAATAGATATTATGCATCGAATATGCAAAACATACACCACACAGCAATATTTATTATCATTAATGAAAATCTGCTGACATTCAATTACAGCATACACTGTGCTCCATTCAGTTCTGTGCGGCGGAAAAAAGGTTGTTGTACTTTGAGCATTCAACATGTTTTTCATAAATTAAAAACCAAATGAGTGAAATTACAGTTCTTTATCTCAGTTTAGAGAATATAATTTGCCAGCTGAGAACCCAAGTGCCAGTCCTCATTTTTTGTTACATCTGGCAAATAAATCAGTTTAAATACTCAAACAACACTCCCTGCATTTTGTATTAAAGATAATGTCGAGTAAAATGTTGGGTTTGTTTGCTGAAATTATTTTGGTATCATTACCTTGTATAATTAACTAATGCAAAACTGGGCACTTTTCATTTTTTTTTGGCTGAGCCTTATTATCTATATCTACGCCAACAGGGAAATTCCCAGAAACAACATCAATACTTAAAACATGGCTCTAAGGAGATGACAGAGCTACTAATGATAGCACAGTCAGGGCGGGAGATGAATGATATTGTTTAGGTTTTAGAAAGAAGGACTTGTATCCTTTTCTGCCTGGTGCAGGAACCTTCTCTGAATAATCAGCATGTCCAAATATAACTGGACATATTGGCCACAAGGGTCATGGAGCCCAGTACACCAGTATTGATTGCCCTGCTTTGATGTAGCCCTGTATCCAGCATTGTCAGAACAGCATCTAAATTAAATTGGACCTTCAGCATGATTAAATGAAAAGACCAAACCCTTAAAAAAACTTTCCCAGCATCTAAAATTATTATATTTTAAGTTTTTAGTAACTTACCAGGCGCCGCCATCTTGACTCAGAAGCAACTCACAAACTGAGGAGAGCAGGATAAAGTACAGGGGGTTGGTTATAGCTGTGCTTTTCACGGACAAAGCCGATCTGTGGTCAGGGAAAGGACAGCAATCCCAGAATGCAGAGCAACACAGTCCGAAGACACTTCCTGTTGGCAGGCTGCCTGATGGTCCATGAGCCACCATCTTTGATGTTTAAAGGCTCATAACATGCAGTAGATGCAGGTAGGATGATTTTTAATGTGAGCAATCTGTATGTACAGGGTGTGGGAAACATATAAGATATGCTCTTATTCAGGGTGAAGGTCCGCTTTAAAGTGGACCAACACCCAGGGGGATCGGCCCGGGATCCAATCCCTCCCCACGGGGCATCCAAAATCGGGATGCCCCGCTGTGTGAGACCCCCCAGGACGCCCGCTGCACTTACCTGAATCCAGGTCCAACAACGCATGCATTTGTGAATGGCTGGCCTGGCGCGCTTCCTGTTAGAGGGAAGTGCGAGATGCAGCCGCTGAGGTAAGACGTTGTTTTGAAGCGCATACCTCAGTGGCTCCGAACACGCTGATTGGATGAGCGGCCGTGCATGTGCCGTAGGAGCGGGGTGAGGTGAGTTATAGCCAGCGACCTGGAGGGAAGTGGACCAAAACCCAGGATAGTCAAAATCCTGGGTGTTGGTCCACTTTAAGTTATGCCACCACTTGTACCACAAACTGGACAGAGTTTGCTACTAAATTAAAACTAGTTGTTGCCCTGTTACAACATGACCATCCTTGACACAAAAATTGGACCAGTAAAATAAATGAACAGCTATACCATATATAAAAAGACGTTCCTTATATAAAAAGATGCAACAAGTTCCAAAATGATGCCATGGTCCTAACCTGGTTTTGCATATGTCTACTTTGCTGGTCAACTTATGAAAACATATCCAACAGTTCTTCATTAACATTCCCTTGGGAAGGTTAGAAACTACAGAATATAGAAACTGTCTACATTGTTTTGGATAGTCATTGTGCAGCCAAAGCTATATCGCAAATTAATGTAAAGGACTGGGCTGCATGCACAAATTCAAGATATCAGGATCACATTTTTCATTTCTTGTGATGTATGTCAGACATCATTTGCTTCAGTTGTAGTTGCTTAGATGTATGCACTGGGCAAAATCCTTTACAAAATATGTTCCATAAAAGCCTTGTTATGTAACGTGTCTCCTTCTTAATTCAGCAGCGAATTACCAGTGTCAGTACAATGAAACGTTGACTCACGCACACCCTGTATATTCACCAACAGTCTGAAAGGTCCTTTACATATATTAGCCAGGCAGATGTCTGCTATTTCTATATTGGCATTGTGACTCAACCACTCCTATTCCTGAAATTTTAAGCTCTAGAAATGCATTTAAGGCAGACCTCCAGAAGATAAAGTTTAGTAATTAGCTCCCCTAAAGAACCCCTTTGACGATCAATGGTGTATGCTGTATGAGAGGGCTGTAAACTATGCAGATGCTGCACTCATAAAGTTACACTGGTGCAGCCATTTTGGATTAAACCTGAGAGCCCTGCTTGCACATAAGCATGAATAGAGGGTTGCTAGCACACAGACACATTGCCGACGAGCTTCCTTAGGATTAACCCAACCAGCCAGGGAGAGATTTCATCTGTTTCCACACAGAACTTCTCTAGCCAGCTGCACTGATGCAGAGTGGCTGCAGTGTACATGTGATATTATTTCTCCACACAGGGCAGACTGTCTGGAGCAGGGTTTTTACTATAAGCAGTCCGCACCAAGCTGATAGAAACATTTAGCTCAGAAAAGGGATCAGTATGTTATGTTACACACACACACACTGCTGAAAGTGATGAATGTAACGGGGAGGCCGATTCATCAATAGCGCCAGGTAGCGACAGATGAGCGACTGTAGCGTGATTTTTTCAGCGCCAGCCAGTATTCGCTGTGCTTGGCCGGCATTAGCTTGATGACAGCGACTCAGTCGGTGTGCGGTAATGTTGAATACGGGCTGGGGGGTCGCTGTTTCACAGGTCCAGCGTTGTATGTGAGCGCCTGACAACGAATGGCCAGAGCGAACGGCTAGCTTCATATTCATCAAAAAATCACGCTCCGAATGTGCTGTCGCTGTCCATTCCTTGTTTAAACCCCAGAGCGCTGGCGTCGATCTGTATTAACTAGTTTTTAACCCCTAAACAACCATATTTTTTGAATGTAACATTATACATGTTTTTAGAATCATTTTGTTATATGAATACATTAATCTCAGACCTGTTTGATCAATTCTGCACATATTTTTTTTTTTTTTGACTTAAAAATAAATCCTAACATTGCAGAAGTGTTCTCCGATTTTTTGACATTAAAAAAATGTAAAAAAAAATTATTACCAATTAATCATGAATTATTATAGATTGCTCCATTGAAATGCATTGGACATCGCCAGGGAGCGACAGCTCATACCTGGCGCTGTGAGGGAATTTGCAGCGGCGCTGTTCGGTCCAGGCGGCTTCATGATGAATGCCGCGCTAGCCGTCGCTCTCGCCGGCGCTAGCCTCATTTTGCTTGATAAATGCGTCATTGTGACCGCCGCCGGGCGTACTTGAGTCGGTAGTCGCCGTTAGCTGCCGCTACCTGGCGCTCGTCGGACACTACCTGGCGCTATCGCTTGATGAATAAGGGCATAAGTATCAATCAGTGTAAAAGTCAAGGCCTTGGTTGCACCAGACTTGTTTACAATGTTAATACTGTGTTATAGGAGCATTCTGAGCAGTGATGGGGCATTACAGCTGATGGTGTTTTACTTCTGACTAGAAATAAAGCTTGATCTCTACAAGATTTATGGTCATTTTGACAGTAGGATTGCAGGGTTGTCAAAAACGTAGCAAGATGGCTGCCCCTTTGCAGTTCATTAGCATAGAAGCTGTGTGCTTTTCCACAACATCTGCACATAACCCCTCTCGAATTTCTTACATCAATAATTGCAAGAGAGGAGGGATTATTTTGGATTTTTGACTGGAGGTCCATTTAAAAGGGACTGAAAATACAATAATAAGGCAGCAAGCAGCTTAACTGATGCCTGTCTCTTGTACCTCTCCTCCATTTCCTGCAGCATAGGGTAAAAGCAATAGAAGGGCTATGACATTGCCCTCCTTTAAATTTCATTCCTCCAAGACCAGGAAAAAAACAGCCACTCTGTCCCTTGGTGCCCCAGCATGCCAGATTATTTCACCATGTTGAAACTAGCTTCTGCCCACATCTGAAGCTCATCACTAGTCAGTTTTTGGAGGTCAGCCGCTTTGGGAGATTCCAGAGGGTTGCCACAAAACTTCCGCTTTGCCCTGGCTCCCACGGTGATGTAAACATTGATGACCACATCCCCAGCATCTCTGGGTGGGGAACACTTCCACCTAAAAGGGAAACTGGGGATGTGGCCCTTCCTGCTCCCTATTGCTGAGCTTTGCATGTAAATAGAGCCATGTGCCAATCATAACCGTGCAAGTCATACGGCACTGCACCAAGCACCAGGAGAAGGTACATTGTCATGAGCAAAATCAGGATGCCCTGGGGCAAAGATCAAAACCCAAGATAGTGAAAACGCTGGGTTTTGTTCCACTTTAAAGGCAGAGCTCTTACACCTGTATCAATGTGCACTTATTACAATTGTTTGTGAATTAAACATATACTACTTACCCTCCCTAATAATAATAATCTCTACTTTAAGCGAAAGAAAAAATGCTTTGGTTGGATTTGGCCATGTACTGTCTGCACATGCCCCTGTCCAATACAGATACTACAATATCTCATTCATTTCATTCACAGCACAGGGATACTCCTTCAGATTTGCCCATGTCATTGCTGACATTAGAAAGATATTTGAAGAGGTTCCTGAGAAGTGCTTTCAGTGGACATTTCCCTGTGCTGTCTAGTGAGTAAATCAACCACAATGCAGCTACAAGGACTGTCTAATGTTGACATGAAGTGATTGGCCTGGGTATTGATCCAGATCAAATTAGCTTTATTCCAGGGCAGACCACAAAAATTAATCAGAGACTTTTCAATCACCAAATTGACCATGGAAACTGTGCGGAAAGATTCTTTGTTGCTCCACAAAATAAGGCAGCTCTCTACTCTGGGAAAAGGAAATATGTAGAATGAGACAGGAACATTTTGGAACTAAAATCAGGCCTATGAGTAATAAAAGAAACAGTAGAGTGGTAACTTTCAGGGGGGTCTCAGCAGACACATACCTGCCATGCACAGACACAACATCATGTATGATAATATACATTGCATTTACTATGGAAAAATATAATGTACTAAGTACATCAAATCCACCTTGTTCAGAAAATGCTTTAATTACCATAGGCAGTTATAAGTTCATTAAGAAGGAATTTAAATTACACTTTTGCATTTAAATTAAGCATACATACTTAATTTTAAAATCAATGCTCATTTGCTGTGTTTTAGTTTGGAAAAGCGTCTACAAATGAATATTTTGCCTGGGTATGTACTGAATATAGATGATTGCACTTCAGCATGTTTGCTGCATAAAGCACTTTGTAACGCAGTATAATATAATTATACACAGAATGATGTATATGTTTAACCATGAAATGGACAACAATGCTTCATTTATTCTAATTGCTACTATAAATGTGTACTCAAACTCACAGGCGTCTGATCACTTTGATAACAGAAAAGATGTACTTTAATGCTGCTTTTATTGTGTTATAATGCACAAAAAATGTCATGTCCTTTATGAACACAGCAAATTGATGAGACTCAAACTGAATTCTATCTGATGTTCATAAATTTCAAGATGGCTTCATATCCAAAACTTTAGGGATTTGTTTGGGATAGAGCTTAAAGTCACCCCGACGCCAATGGTGGTGGCCTTCATCAAAATGGAATCATGTTTCTACTGGGGAACCCATCCACCAAGTTGCTTCCCAGCATGTGATTTCATTAGTCACATGGGATTCCACAGAGGCCCCTCTTTGCCCAGCGGGCTGGGATTAGCTTGGGGGGATGCCAAGGAAAGAGGAGGGGACCCGTGCCCCCCTCTACAGATATCAACGGGGGGGGGTAGCCCAGCAGCAGCAGACGAGCGCTGGCCAGACCAAGAGGGTGCTCCCAACACAGTGGACCTGCAGAGATTATGCTGCCTGGAGGGGACAGATGAAGAAAGGAGGAGCAATGATGAGTTTATGAACTGGTAAGGAGTCCAAGAGACCCACATGGGAAAGTTATCAAGTAAGCTGCCTTATACTTGCCCCTTGCCTGGACTGTCCAATATATGTCACAGCCTTGAGAACAAACCTGATATAAGTACACGTAACATCATATTTATTTAGTGCAATATTTATTAACCCAATAACAAATTACTTACCTAACAAACTCAATGAACACTTCTGTGAAAGAGGAAGTAAAGTCAAGTCACCACTTCCTCAATTACTTGTATGCGAGCAAATAGCAATGAATCAATCATGTGACCAGCAGCCATTCTGGATTGATATGCAAGCTCATAAACATATTGGTCACCAGCAGAGATGTGATTGACAGCCATACAATGAATAAAGAAGTGGTAAGCATTGGCTGACTTTTCCTTTACTTCTGATTTAAGGCAAATCGAAAACATTGTGTTAATGGTAATATGGGCTTTGGCTAGCCAGTGAGGCTAAATGGTTTGTAGTCCTCCAGGAGAAGTACTGCACATGCTCAATCTTTATTCTCATATTAGGTTGAGTATAATTTATGTTTATCATTTAAAGGTCGCCCTTGGTTTTCTTTTCCTACCTCCTAATTTCTGACCACTCTAAACTTATGTTTAGGGCTGGCCATAATGGTGGAAGGTGCCCTGTGCAGGACTGCAGGATGGTGCCCCCACCAGGGAAACATTCTGTCTGTCCTCCAAAAGACCATTCCCAGTCCTAAATGATATATATCCCATGGGTTTATGTGTCCTGTATAGTGCCCCTCCCATTATTATCCAATGAACCTCACTTACTGTATGTTCCAAAAGCATGGCAGCAATCTGGCACATGACACCCTTTTGTCTCCACGCAGACCAAGCGGTCTATCTAAAGCAAAAAACTTGTCAAATAGGAAAAAAAGTCCCAAGGCCAGCCATGCTGATGATCATAGTTAGAATACGTTGCAGCTCCTTTTAAAAATTAAAACAGGCAACTGAAATACTAGAAAGTGAAGTTCCATTCAGGGAACTGCTTTTTTTTTACCTGTATTAAAAAAGTGCTTTAATGACTCCTACTATTGATGCTCTTAGGCTGAGCCTTTTTATGAGTCCACATAAAGTAGTTATAGCCTAGGCAGGCTTTGCACATTCTTGGGGAATAACACCGTCCTGGTAGTGCTGAATTAACATATTTCTGGATAAATAATTTGCAGCTTCGATGTTAATGTAATCCACGTTTTTAATCACCGAGGATTACTATGAAATATCTAACATGACTAACCTTCGCTTTCTGTATCTCAATAAGGCAAAAAGTTTTTAAGATCTGCTAAATTAAAAGCTATAACATTTTACAATGTGTTCAGAAGTTATTCCCTTCATCTATCAACCTATTAATGAGCTAATGGTAACGTGCACTGAAATGCTGTCTGCAGTCAGCACCCATGGAAAATGACAGGTTATCCCTGTAAAATATGAAAATCTAAAGACTGCGTTCTGGACATATCTAATTTAATGTTCATATTTTATGTACAGTCTACATTTGCTAAAATCTATTGGAAAATATAATGAAGGCAGAACAATAGGCTTAAGGCTGGATGGAATACATAAACCTTTAAAATCTCATGAGATCAATTAGTGGTTTTATGATATACTGGCCCTACTGCCTACTTTTGACCACTTTCTCAGTAAAGTGTCCTAAACCCTAAGGATAAAAATAGATTTAAGACACATTAGTTGCTTTAATACACTGTCCTACCTCATTAAAAATAAAAACAGGCAGGCAACTGAGATACTAGTGAAGTTCCATTCAAAGGACTGCTTTTCCTTACACGTTGTAAATACAAGTTTTGGAATTATTATATAGTTAGAATCCTGCATATTTAAATTCAGACTAATGTTGCTTCTCTATTGGGAATACTCACCCCACCTAGCTTCCATGGTGAGTCAGTAACTATGCATAGGATGCACACTGAGCAGTTACTCACCTTATCTTCCCGCATCGCATGTTAATTTCTTGCAGGTGCGTGCAGAGAGTTTACATCTCAGACACAGTCGGCACCTAAGCAATGTGTTATTTTGCATAAAGGGTCCCTTGCTGATTCTGCATCCAGTGGTGGCTCTGCATTCAGTCATGTTCCTGCATCCTTAATCCTGTATCTATCATGTCTCTACATCCAGCCATGTTCCTGGACAGATTGGGAGGGTCAGTGCGGGAGTTAAGGGAGGACAAACCAGGTCCCATCCCAAAAGGTGCCGCCTGCCTCATGACCTACTTTGTAACTTATTTTGTATTATTCAATCGATTTACCGCTATCCAGTAAATGTGTGATTATTGGGGCATGCGTGTCCGTAGTGCTGTGTGGGAAATGTGACAAAAAAAGGTGCAGAGGATGGTGCTAGATTCTGGGCAAGGTAAGCCTTTTTTCAGCACTCCGCCTTGCCTCAGCACCAGGGGAAGGAAGTGGAAGGTTACATTTGACTGGACTTCCACATTAATTTTGCTGGATGGGGAATGTTTTTTTCTGATGGGGGAATCTTGCATTTCTGAGCCTTGGAAGAAGATAGGGGGCGCAAATGTTTTTTCAAGCAATTTCAGCTGGTAAAAATTGGATTTGATTAGGGCCCCCTTTAATTCTGCCCAGGGCCACAGTTATAACACAGTTAAAAACTGTTGGATCATTTATCAGTTGCAAAGCCAGGCAATTTATTGAATCAAACAGAAAGGTTCATCATCACTGCTCACTATTAAAACATAGGCCCTGATTTAAAAACCATTTCTTAAAATCTCTCGAAAATGTGACCCCTTTCCTGTGGGGCATTCAAGGGCTCTCTTTCAATCAGTGGCATATGCCATGCATATTAATGATCGGAAATACAGCTCTGTTTAGATGCAATGCTCAGTCTTTAGACGTGGGCATGCTCCTACCCCTGAATAACTGGGCACAGGAGCAAGCCTCACCCAGAGTTGCGATTGTTTACTTTGTCATGGCAGCAAGGGCAAAGGGGAGTTTTGAGGTGACCCTGGGGGGTTTCACACAGTGAGGCATTCCAATTTGGGATGCCCCAGCGGAAGGTTGATGGCTTTCATACTCCATGGCCGGCTTTCAAGGGTTTTGTTACACTTTAAGTCTTTTCTGTTAAGCATATCAACTGTGGATCCATTATACTTAAACTGCATCATTCACCATCTTGCCTCAGAAGCATCACATACTGAGGAAAGGAAAGGGGTGAAAAGTGCAGAGGGTGTCATATAGCACAGAGCAGAGCTGGGGTCAGAAAAAGGACAGCAATGCAGAGAGGCACAGAAGACACTTCCATGTGCTAACATCTTGGATGTTTAAAAGCTCAGAAAATGCACAAGTTGCAGGTGGGATGGTTTTTAATATGGGCAATCTGTATGTACAGGGTGGGGCAAACATACTCTTATTCAGGGCGAAGGTCCGGTTTAAACAATGTATTTCTGTAGTTGAGGTCTCCAAACCAGTATACAGTATACCAGATTTTGCCTCACCAGCACTCTATACAGCACCCCTACTTTCACCCACTGTTAATTTTTATATTGATCATATCCCTCCTACAGATTCTACTATAGCTTCTACGAAAAGTAAATTTAATTTATGTATACACTTTCTCCCCAAAATATTTTGCACTTTCTCTATCTTTGAATGGGATTTAAAAGGTATGGCTAAGGAATAGTAACTGGCATTTAAAGGGTGGCAGAGGAAATAAACAGCTCCAGGGAGGAAGTTGACAGAGATTTACAGATTGTGGATAGCAAGGGTAATAAGTACTATGGATTGTACCTAATCCTGAAGTGCAGGATTAATAATTCAGGCTACGTAACAGTAAAGGAGTTAATAATAGTGTCAGTCTTCCTTTGACTGTGTCTCTCCTCTGCCTACCTTTCCTCGGGGGTGGGCTCCGCCAGTACTTCATTGGGTAGAAGGTACAGTATAAGGAGCTGCAAAGCCTGCAGATAAACTCCATGCGCTGTGCGATACCCTCTGTCTTATACACACCTGCACAGTTGATTTACCTGTGTCATTTTCATGGCTTAAACCGGACCAACGCCTGTTTTTCTATAATGGGTGTTGGTCCCCCGCATACAGTGAATAAGAACATAACCCCCAGAACGGCCAGTATCCTTACCTTTACTTTGGGAAAGGAGTCCTGTGATTGGACGATGGGCGGTCACATGGCCAGCACCGAGGATGCAACCATGGGCCACATGACCAACTAGCGGCCAATCACAGGACTCCTTTCCCGATGTAAAGGTAAGGATATAGGGTGTTCTGCGGTGGGATATGTTCTGGATGCCCCCCTGAGCTTGTTCTTATTCGCTGTTTGCGGGACCAACACCTGTTAAAGAAAAAAAAAAAAAACGGGTCCAGTTTAAGCATCACCGCATGGAGAAGCTGGGATGAGTGTGGAGATGAAGGCTGGGTAAGTGCGACTGTGATTATATGTCAAGATGTTACTGATGCCATATATTCTGGAGAAAGACTACTAAATACATTTTTATGTAGGGGGGGGGGGGTTACATTTACTTACACTCTGCTTTATGAATAAGTCCACCTTCTGAAATATCCTATTTACTTGTTTGCCCCATTTCAATGATGCAGTAGATTGTCATTCTATATAAGTATAGGTCAAGGTTTAGCCTAAAACTTCAGATGCAGATAGAACATTCACAGCAATATAATTTATGCATAGTACTAGTTCCAAGCACACCTTTTATGTTTTTCTCTGCACCTAACATTTTCATAGGTATAGGCATAGTCATCCATTGTAAAGCTTATGTCCTCGTTTTTGTGCCTCAGGCAGAGAAAGATAAAGTGACCCTTATGACCTGCACAAGGTTGCACGAAGAGCTGACACAGAAATTCCAAATGAGTTCATCCAGTGAGGGCAGTATTCATATCATTAAGCTGCTCTTTGAAACAATTTAAGAGATCTCCTTATCCTTCCCCAGCCTTGGCAACTACTGTCAAAGTTTACTGGAAGAAACGGTCTGAAAAGAAAATCATCAAAAAATGAATACGTGTGCTAATTCCTATCTGGTACTGAGGACTGTAAAACCATAAATATTCTAACCGCATATCATTAATGACAAGATGCAGATGAGTACAGATGAGTGGGATAAAGGCGAGCTGGCATGAAATTGAAATTGGCTTCTCCCATGGGTTCCTGTAATCAGTGCAAGGGTGTGATACACATTCATTTGAGAACTATTGATCACTTGCTTATTGCTATGGGGCTCCCTCTGGGTAGACCTTGTGCTATTAATCCTCATACAATTGGCTCAAGTAAATCCAACGCACACCCTGGTATACGCACATCCTGGTACACACACATCCTGGTACATGTACATCCTGGTACAGGTACATCCTGGTACACACACATCCTGGTATACGCACATCCTGGTACACGCACATCCTGGTACACACACACCCTGGTATACGCACACCCTGGTATACGCACATCCTGGTATACGCACATCCTGGTACATGCACATCCTGATACACGCACATCCTGGTACACACACATCCTGGTACACGCACATCCTGGTACATGTACATCCTGGTACACACACATCCTGGTACACACACATCCTGGTACACGCACATCCTTGTACATGTACATCCTGGTACACACACATCCTGGTATATGCACATCCTAGTACAGGCACATCCTGGTGTATGCACATCCTGGTACACGCACAACCTGGTACACGCACATCCTGGTACATGTACATCCTGGTACACGCACATCCTGGTATATGCACATCCTGGTATACGCACATCCTGGTACACGCACATCCTGGTACATGTACATCCTGATACATGCACATCCTGGTACACACACATCCTGGTATACGCACATCCTGGTACACGCACATCCTGATACACGCACATCCTGGTACATGTACATCCTGGTACAGGTACATCCTGGTACACACACATCCTGGTATATGCACATCCTGGTACATGTACATCCTGGTACAGGCACATCCTGGTACACGCACATCCTGACACAGGTACATCCTGGTACACACACATCCTGGTACAGGTACATCCTGGTACACACACATCCTGGTATACGCACATCCTGGTACACGCACATCCTGATACACGCACATCCTGGTGTACGCACATCCTGGTACACACACATCCTGGTACACACACATCCTGGTACACGCACATCCTGGTACATGTACATCCTGGTACACACACATCCTGGTACACGCACATCCTTGTACATGTACATCCTGGTACACACACATCCTGGTATACGCACATCCTAGTACAGGCACATCCTGGTGTATGCACATCCTGGTACACGCACAACCTGGTACACGCACATCCTGGTACATGTACATCCTGGTATACGCACATCCTAGTACAGGCACATCCTGGTGTATGCACATCCTGGTACACGCACAACCTGGTACACGCACATCCTGGTACATGTACATCCTGGTACACACACATCCTGGTACACGCACATCCTGGTACATGTACATCCTGATACACGCACATCCTGGTACACACACACCCTGGTGTACGCACATCCTGGTACATGTACATCCTGGTACACGCACATTCTGGTCCTATACTTCTGGGAAAGAGTACAAATGACATTTTTTATATACTGTATGTCAGATACGCTTTTCATGTTAAAGGAACACATTTACCAAAGCTGGACCAGCCTGTACTAGCCAGATCGATGCTGTCATGTAACAGAAAGAGCTACAGTGCTGTTCACAATCTGAATCAAAATCACATTTACTATTTCTGAGCACTGGACACATGTCAGCGCACATTGGCAAGATAGATTACTTTTAATGGACTCGGGGATACCCTGGCCCATAGAAGACATCTGGAATGGTGCAGTATGTAGAATATTACAGGATCCAAAATTTGAACGCATTATTTTATAGTCTACATTGGCCCTTATTCATCAAGCGATAGCGCCAGGTAGTGTCTGACGAGCGCCAGGTAGCGGCAGCTAACGGCGACTACCGACTCAAGTACGCCCGGCGGCGGTCACAATGACGCATTTATCAAGCAAAATGAGGCTAGCGCCGGCGAGAGCGACGGCTAGCGCGGCATTCATCATGAAGCCGGCTGGACCGAACAGCGCCGCTGCAAATTCCTTCACAGCGACACGTATTACCTGGCGCTACCTGCCGCTCTCCCATACATTTCAATGGCAGACGCTGCAATGATTGTTCTTAGTGGTTTTGGGGTTTTTTGCTTTGGGACAAAATTCAACACATGTTTATATTGATATGTTTTATGAATCTAGCTGGTTATTTATCTTTTTTTTTTTTTTTTTATTTTTCACAATGTAATGTTGTGAGTGACATGGGAATTGCATCTCCTCCACCCAAACTCATTGGCCTCAAAAGCGCTGGTTTTCCACACAAACGGGGCTTGTAAAGCTATTTTGTAGCCTGTCAGGTTGGGCGGTCACGTTCGCTCTTAGAAATTGTCAGCGCCCAAGCTATTCGGCAGCCCTGTCCTTGATGAATCTGTGTTGGTCAGTGTTTGTGCAGTCGCTGTTTGAATTCGCTATGTGGCGGCGCGAGCGTCGCTGTGCCTCGGTGCGCTGCGTTGTGCGGCGCTGTGCTGTTCATACATGTGCCCTTCTGCCATTTGCAAGGAATTCACTTCCCGCGACCCCAGTCGTTGTTAATGAATACACTGTAGTTGTGAGCGTGCCTGGCCCCATATTGCAGGATTAACATTCAGTCGTACCAGCTCATAACAACCCGTTATGCATTCTCATGTGTGCCACATTTTCAGGTAGTTGTCTAGTTAGATTGTGTGATGACTTTGTGAAGCAATAAGCTCTGTATATTTAAGCACAACGGTGTATGCTTTAGAAGGACCTATGCATTACAGTATGTAGAATCCCCAGCTAAATCAAGCTAATAGTTCGTTGCGCCTTTGCCCCTAGCTTGTTTTGCAGCGTCATTTTAATGTTTTTCCGCCACTTAGCTTGCACATAGCTGATATTAGCTTGTCCCTGCTGCGCGCATGTTTTTTTGGGAATTTTGAAGCACAGTTGCTTGCGTCATATCCGGTTCCGGGATCCTCCTTTGCGTTTCAACGCCACCTTAAGGTAAAACTGTCTTGCGCTTATGCCAATAGCTTGTTTTTCAGCGTCATTTTAATGTTTTTCCGCCACTTAGCTTGCACATAGCTGATATTAGCTTGTCCCTGCTGCACGCATGTTTTTTTTTTTTTGTTTTGCAGCACAGTTGCTTGCGTCATATCCGGTTCCTGGATCCTCCTTTGCGTTTCAACGCCACCTTAAGGTAAAACTGTCTTGCGCTTATGCCACTAGCTTGTTTTCAAGCGTCATTTTAGTTTTTCCGCCACTTAGCTTGCACATAGCTGAGAATAGCTTGTTGCTGGGGCGCGGTGCGTATTTTTGTTTTGTTTTGTTTTTTATTTGTCTCATGTCGCTAGCGTCATTTCCGGTTCCTGTTTCCTCCTTAGCGTTTCCAATATGGCTCCCAAACGGCGAGTAATGCGCCTCCCCAGCTCCTCCTCAGATTCCGGACCCACCACCCCTCCCCCACATCCCCCACCTACCTCACCTTCCCCAAATACCACCCCTCCCACCCATTCCCCTCCTGGGCCCCAAAAACAAAGGCGCACCCGGGTGGATAGCCGGGTAAATGGCCAGGTTGTGAAAGTGAGTATTTTAGTTATGTATTTTTAGCTTAAAAATTTATAAACACACAGGGTGGATAGGGGCAGAATTTTTATTGTTTTTAGGCCAAAATTTAACACTCCACATGGGGCATCCCCATTGTGGATGTCCTGCTTGGATGGCCCCCCCCCCCCTGGAGGGCCCTAAAAATTACCTCTGCCCCGTCCCATCTGTGCATGCGTGAGTTGCGGATGCCTATTGCGCTTACCTCTAGCAGGGTGTACCCCTGCGCCATACATATTTTCATTTGGTGTGCAGGCGCACTCCCTGTTAGAGTCAAACGCCACATGCGTACTTTGCCGTGCAGACACAGCTGAGCTGGTATGCACCTCCCAAGGCCCTTGGATGCGCATACCACACCGGCGTGGAGCGCTGTGTTTGGCTTGCGGAGTGACGTGGGAGTGTCCTCAGCGGTGTATTTGGGCCCTTCAAAGGGGGTTGCAGACAGTGGGCCACCCACAATAGTTGTGGCCCAAAAAAGTGCACCCAAACCCAGAATAATGTAAATCCTGGGTGTGGGTCCACTTTGATCTTGTCTCTGTATAACTGTTTATGACATTGTTCTGAGGTCATGTATTTAATTTTTTTTTATTTTTTTATTTTTTTTTTCCTAGGACTTCTGCCTGGCCGAATACGACTATGCCCGAGGAGCGAAAAAACGCCTTGCCATGGAGGTGAAGGCCACTGTGTCCCGGCGCTTCAAGACCGACCTGACCATCCGGGCGATCCAACAAAAATGGTCAGATTTTAAGCGCCGGGACCCAGAAGGCGTGTACCGCCTATATGATGCCTACGCATCAGGTAAGTTAAAGCTTATGTTCTTTTTTGCCTTTGTGCAGAATCATCTGCTAAGCTGTGTCCTTTTTTGCTCTTTATATTAATTATTTGCTTTCACCCCCTCCACACAGATAAGCGTCCTCCCCTGGGGAAACGTGGGAAGGGATTCCTCCCCCGAACCAGGCAGGCGGACTCGGGGGAGTCATCGGGGGAGGGTCCCTCCCGCGGGTCCTATTTAGAGGACCCAGGGGAGGAAGGGGATGACGCCCCAGAGGAGTGTGCTGCTGGGGGGCAGGCTGGATCAAGCCTCAGCTCCTCACACTCTGAGTCTGAGGACTCTCACCAGGCAAGGGGCCACTCTCAAGCAGGGAGTGAGAGGGAGGAGGGTGGCCCTTTGCCTGGTGGATCTTCTGAGCAGAGTGTGAGGAGCCGAGGCTCCCCGCCTCCTCCTCAGAGCCCTCCCTGGGCTTCAAGTGGCGCTTCATCCCCTGGTGAGTTTACATGTTTTAATTGTTAGTCTGTGCCAGGTTTCATCTGACCATTTGTGCTTAGCCCTTGCAATTCCTCTGTAATTTGCAGGG
Organism: Gastrophryne carolinensis; assembly: GCA_027917425.1. Taxonomy (NCBI): domain Eukaryota; kingdom Metazoa; phylum Chordata; class Amphibia; order Anura; family Microhylidae; genus Gastrophryne; species Gastrophryne carolinensis. Next base: position 404,595,777 of record CM051236.1, read on the forward strand.
CATCATATAGGCGGCACCTCCATGGATTTTTGGCGTCAAATCCTCCTCGGGCATAGTCGTGGTAAGTGTATGTTTTAAGCTAGTTCATTTTGGACTTTATGTCATTCCTTAAAGTGGACCCACAAACATTGATGATATTGCTTGGATTATGGCGCCTTGCCTGCCAAATCACATCCCTCACCCAGGGCCCCCCCCCAACCAAACACCACAAACTACTTCCCTCTTTGGGGGTGGCAGAAGCCATTGTCCCTGCCTCCTGTGTGGCACTCGAGATGTGTGTGCGCCTGCGCTCTGTTTCATACTGGCATGCGTGTGCGCACACACTGGCGGAGTGATGTGCGGAAGGCAGGGGCGGTGGCGGACTAAAATTGTGTTGCTCTGCCAAAGTAGACTACTACACTGAATATTCACAATCCTGTGTCTTGGTACACTTTTAACAGACACGTTTCCTGGTCCATTGTCTCAGCTGGTTTGCTAATGTACATTAACATCACAAACCACACTACAGTGCTAGCCAACTGGAAACCACCCCTATGTTTCTGGCCACACCATGATGTGTGCTAGCAATAGTTAATTTACGTGAAGTAGTTAGGGCAAACACATGTTGCACACTGGTAACATTATCCATTAAATTGGTAATGAGTCATTTACATTGCAATGTAAAGGTTAGTGCCAGATTTTCAAAATGGATACATGTGGCAACCATAAACACTTCACATTAACTAATGGGCCAGGAATATAGCAAATATCGTTTAACATGTATGTAAAGAAGTGTTTGTTTTTGGAGCTAAGACTCAATAACCAGATTGATGTCCAAACTTCGGGTGTCATAGCTCCACTAAATGTTGTTTTGTATTTTGTTTTTTTATGGACAGATGTCGCTACGCAGACGGAGGCAGAATTCCTCCTCCCCACACCAGCTCCAGGGACGGCCAGCAGCATGGGCCACCGCCACAGCTGCGATGGTGAGTACATCCAAATTAATATGGGTAAATACTTTGTAAACATTTCTCTTCTAGTTACATTTGTAGAAATTTGTAATTGACCAATGTGTGAATATCACACACATCTAGGTTAAATCTGTTTGGTCAATAATCCAACATGCCAGTCACCATCCTTGATAGTTGCCTCACATTCTTGTTACGGACACATACGGACTATTTGTGGCGTATAGACAACCAAATGGGGCTGATTAGGTGTTTACCAATAACATTATAGGGCAAACTTCCATCTTCCTTAGGCACTGATGTTTGGCTTGGACTAAAGACATAAATGTCCTTACTTGGCCATAAACATTATTACATTTGCAAGAGTTAACCTGGCCCAACACCAAGGGTGTTTAATGTGCATTAAACATTTAATTTGCCAACAACTAACAACTAACACCCCGCGGAACATACGATAAGTGCAGGTACCACGGGTCCAACCCACCAAGCAAACCCCTAATTATGGGAACTTATCTTCCGCTGGCTCCTGCGCAACACTCCAGACGTGCATTTTTCCCCCCTGGGCCTCTGTGAATGGCCGCCGGGTCCCCATGAGCAGCCAGAGAGTGACATGCGTGAAGAGGGGGTGGAAGAGGAGTGTACATTCCTGTTCCCTGCATAGACGTTAGCGTGCGTTCTTTGTGCCAAGCACGTTGGAGCATGGAGAGGTGAGTGGCTATGGATTACTGTGTGTATACACACATCAGGGGAAATACAGATCTGTGAGAAACAACAAAGTGGGCCAAAACCCATGATAAACTATATTGTGGGTGTTGGTCCACTTTAAGAGTAAAGGTATGTGGTCCTAACATGTTTTCAAGGCAATATTAAAACTTTATTTTAAAATGTTAGGGGCACATTGTTCACCAATGTTAATGTGAGTGTTAGCAAGTTAGAAACACTGACATTACATTGCTACATCTGTGTATGTTGAGTTCCCAATCAAATTCTAAGATATTATTTTTTATCACATCTCTACAGCTTGTATACGCCAGCATCGCAGACTGTGGCGGGCCTTCCGACAGATGAAAGGGATGCTGCTGGCCATGAAGAGGCGTCGGAGACGTTAGGGTGGGGGGGATGGCTGCCCTGGCCATGTTTTATTGGCTTTGTTGGCCTATGTTGGCCGTGTTGGCCCAATTTGTATAAATACATTTATATTTACCAAGAACTGTGTTGTTCCTTGACCAGCATAGGTTTAGATTCCCAAAAACCATTATGTCTAAAATTAGGCAGCCATTTTGAGCCAGTACATGTTTACACCATAGTAAGCAATGTTAACTAATGTGGCACATAAATGGTGGCATAATATTAGAGATGATTGAGCAAATCAGCCCTGACTGTGTATTTAGCTTTCACATGTATGGATAAACACAAATTAGAGGTGGTTTTCAAAAATATATTTACATAAATAATAAGAAAAAGGTTTACAAATTAATATTCTTGGCTGGGTGGCCGGGGAGGTTGGGAGTCATTGCTAGGGGCGGTGTTGGGGGACAACAGTGCAGTAAAAAATATAGACTGCTGTTGTATGAGCTGTTGTAGCAACAACAAAGTTTGGTCCTGCCGCTGTATTGCCTCTGCCTGGCGCTGTATTGCTTCTTCCTGGCGCTGTACAGATTGCTCGATAACATTTGCAAGGCGACCAAGGTCCTGGTTCTGTTGTAGGTTTTGCCTTAACTGGTCCACCTGGCGCTGCAGGCCCTCATTTTGTTGCTGACACATCAGCACCTGATTTTCCAACGCCGCAATGCGCTCATTAGTTCCATCACGCGGCTGTTGGCGACTGTAGTCCTCCAGCATCCGGACCCCTAGTTGGTAGAAATCGGCACTGGTTGGTGCCACACCTCCTCTTGCTGTGGTTGGAGGCTAAACAAATAGTAAACCACATTTTAGTGAAACGGAACAAATGCAGTTATGCCCCTCCCAAAAGTTACCATAAACACTCACTAGACAACTTACCCTTGTCTGAGCCTCTGAAGCTTGGCCACATGGGACTTGGGAAGAGGTCCCAGCTTGGGGTTCTGGTTCCGCCTCCTGCCAAAACAACAATGAAAGGAAATGTTACATGTTGCTTCTTCCACTACCCACGAATATGCCAATGGGTTTCGAGGTCGTCTACATCAGCCATGTTACCTGCGTGTCCTCCGGCCCAGGTAGGCTCGAGGTATCGCTGCCAGAGAGTCGCAATTCAACATCCGAGATGTCGGGCAAGTTGGCATATGCTAAACAGGAAAATCAGGTTAGTAGGTCTGTGGGCCAAACTCTAATGTAACCTGGTTAGGCTATCGAGGCCATACCTCTAAAAAGTTTAAAAATACACACTAGACCAAAGGTCTCGGTTAAACTCAGATTGTTAACATGTATGTTACAGGACTAAGACGCACTAATTTCTGCAAATCTCATCATAAACATTGCTTAAATTAAACATACCCGCAATATCCCAGATGTCTGGAGTGGGGTCCTCACTCGAGCTTGGACCTTGAAAATACATGTGGACACACAAGTTGCCAGAAGCAAGTGGCACAACATTAGAGCCAAAATACAGACTAGAGCAAGGCAAAACCACTTACCCTCATCTCTGGCAGCTGGAACTTGAGGGGCCCTTTCTGGACAGCCACTTCCGATATTCGGGTCAACTAAAACAAATTAAAAATGTGTCTAAATAATCAGCAAACTACTACAGGGAATGTTTGGCTAAAAATATGTCCGCAAATATACATTGCTATCACTAAAATAACTAAGAGACTGACCCTGGGGAGGCAACCAGCACTCCCAAGAGGCATCTTCAAGTTTACCAAGCAAACATGTAGCTTAGTAGACTAACAAAATTGAACCAGTGTAACCTAAACAGCAGAAAGGATACATTATGTATTGCTCTACACACCAACAGGGTCCTGTTGACCGGCAACATCGGAAGTGGGGTCCAAAGATGAACCAGTCACTTGGCCTACCAAGAAAAAAGACAAATGAGACACATGCACTTGAGTCAAAGTGGATCAAGCAAGGTGAACACATGCACTTACCGACATCCAAAGAGTAGGTGGGATCCGGAGGAGATGCTGGGGCCAAGGGCATGGGAGCTAGGCCAAAATTAAACCAACATTGAGCCATAGCTAATGTGCGTAGCAAAATACAACATGCATTAAGGTGTGTGAGCAGCTCTTTCACTAATATTGACTAATCAAGCCAAGTGTGGCTCACACATTGATATGCCGATATATGGCTACACATCTCTGGCATCCTACATATCTACACATGTTAGGGCCTTGTTAGTTACTGCCTGTGAGTGTTACAGTGGGCGTGCAATTAGGCCGCACGCACATATTATTAATAGTCAACAGGGCAAACCTTTATTGCTTGAGCTGCTCCCACACCCATTTGTTTTGAAAAAAACCAGCAAACAAATAATGGGTAAATACCTTCAATGGCAGACTGGGGTAGCCTTGAGGTTGCTGGAAGGGCAGGAGCTTGGGTGTCCGGAGCCACATCCCGGACAGCAGCATGTGCACCTATGCATAAAGCAACAGACAGAAAAGTTACAAATGTTTGAGCTATAATGTAATACTTCACAGGTCCTACAGTTAGTTGGTCAGAATGTAAAAATGCTAATCACAGACATTAACATTAGGTTATTGTAAAAGCCAGAAAATATGTACCTTCAGCCCAACCGGTGGTGTCATCCCCAGGATCCACACCCTGCAGCCGAGCCAGTGGGATTTTGGCCTTCAGCATCTCCTCATACGGCCTGTAGGTACTCTTTGGAGCCTGGATGAACCCACTGTCCACATCAAGATCGTGATTCATCTTTTTCATAAGGGCCCCTCGCAAAGAGTAGAAGCGTTTCCTGCAGGATGGGCCACTACGTGGGTGTTGAGCTGTGCTACTAAGCTCCACACCAATGGCATCCCACAGTTTGCTTCTTTCTTGTTTGCCTATGGACTTGCTTTGGGAGCCAAATATCAGCTCCCATTTCGCAAGTGTTAGGCGCACAAGATGATTATTCTCAGCCAAATTAAATTCAGGCTCCCTCTTGGCACCTGGGCGCTTAGCCTGGGGTGCTGCCCCACCTTCAGGCTGTGCCCTTTTCCGTAAGGGAGGTCTGCGCACAGCACCCACCAAACTCCTACTCGGGCCTGCTGTGGCCGGCAGATGTCCTGTATTTGGCTCCATCCTGTAGCTGCACACACACACAAATCAACACCCCACAAGCACGCATGCACACTACAGAATGGCATCGCAATCTCTTAGGCTTGGGCAGGTTTTATGTGCTCTAACAGCCAATCCAAAAGCAGCCCACTTAATTGATTCACACATACAGCCCAGTTCCTTCTAGGCACACCTCCACTGCACTGACAGAAGCATGTGTGTTAGCCAATTAACTCATTACAGACCTCATTAAACAAACAACACACACCCAAATCCAACAATGGACTGATGTATCTGCAACCCTTGTGACATGTGCTTAGCCTAACGGCTATTTAAAAAAACAACAGCTTCACTTTCATTGGTCCCCACCTGATTTTTGGCCCATGTCCGTTAATGCACGCACGTTACGGCTCAAGTACGCTAGTAGCGCTACTAGCGTGCGCGTGCGCACTCTGTTTTACGCACACCTGGGTCGGCTAATTGGCGCCCGGAAATAGCAGAGCGACGCAAAAGGCGGCAAAGCGGACCTGTCACTTTTGAAAATGAAGTATAAAAGGAAGGAATGAACTAGGTTCTGCTATTCTTACACTGTGGCAAAGGCTGTGGTGTGGTGCTGTGCTCGCTTCCCTTAGCTCATTTGAGCCTCTGTCTGGTTTCTGTCCTCACTCTCTGTGGCTTGTTGGGTGATTTCTGACATCAGTGCTGTTTCTTTAGGAGCTTGGTTTGGGTGGCATCTGCAAATATTGTGTAGCATACAGCAAGTGAGGCTTGATTTTGGGGCCTTTTGTGGGCTGTGCAGCAACTCCCCTCTTGGTTGTGCTTAACTTAGAAAGCTGGTTTTCAGCAGGCTGGTGGTTTGGACCACTATAGTTCTGGTTTTGTGGTGAGCTGCATTGTAGCGGGTGTGTGTGTAGTGTGATTGTTTGTGTGTGTGTTGTGTGTTAGTGTTTTTTTTTGTTTATTTTTGTTTTTGTATATATCTTTAGTGTGTGTGATGGATAAGAGGGTGATGTATGGTGTCTGGGTGGATGGATGTATGTGTATGCTGAAAGAGCAGGAGGAAAGGGAGCGGGGTGTTGTGAGGCTTAGGGCACCCCGCTCCTTTGCAATCCGCCTTTCAGTATGGGACTTAAGTGACGAGCAGATCAGGAGCCGCTTCCGTCTGAATCGTGCTGCACTACAGTCCCTATATGATCAGATTAAGACCAAAATCGAGCCATCCACCAAACGCACTCACTCCATTCCAGGCATAGTACGCCTGTGTGCCACTCTTAATGTGTTGGCACGAGGGACCTTCCAGGCAACCTCAGCCCTCCTCAGCGGGATAAGCCAGGCTACTATGAGCCGCATCCTAATCCAGGTAGTTCTGGCAATTTGTGATTTAATCCCAATTTACATCAAGTTTCCTGAGGATGAGGAAGAGGTTGCCAAAATAAAACATGCTTTCTATCTGATGGGAGGGATCCCGAATGTGCTAGGGTGCGTTGATGGTACACATATCCCTTTCCGCCCTCCCCGTGCACAGGAGCTGTCCTACAGAAACAGGAAGCAGTTCCATTCATTTAATATCATGGTGGTCTGTGACCATGAGATGAAGCTGCGGGCGGTGAGATCGGGGTTCCCCGGCTCATGCCACGATTCTTACGTCTTGCAGCGGACAGTCCTGTGCCGGAAGTTTGATAACAACGAAATGCCAGCTGGCTGGCTACTGGGTAATAAATTAACCATGTCTATGTATTTTGGTAATATGTGGCCTAGTAAGGCAATTTTAAACAAACTACCACCCAAAAACATGTACTAGTACTAATTGCTGTCTCTCTCCTTGTGTTTTTTCTACAGCGGACAAGGGATATGGGCAGAGAACGTGGGTCATGACTCCGGTCAGGAACCCACGGACCTCTGCCCATGAACGCTACAATGCAGCGCATCGCAAGACCAGAAGCATTGTGGAAAGAACCATCGGCCTGCTGAAAGCACGCTTTCTCTGTTTGGCACGGCCAGGAGGAGAGATGCTCTACAGCCCACAGAAGGTTTCCAAAATCATCCTTGCCTGCTGTGTGTTACACAATATCTGTATATGTCACCGAATCCAAGCCCCCGAGGAGACAGCACTGGTGCCAGAAATCCCCAACCTGCCCGCAGATAGAAGTGAGGACACCCAGACTGGCGATGAGCTAAGGGAAAGGCTGATCACTTCTTATTTTGCGGTAAGCTAACTACCCTTCACTCTAATGCAAGTACTGCACTCCTGTTTAAATGTCTTTGACCTCCCATCCAAAAGAGCAAACAAACGCACTAAGGGGGGTTTAAGATGACCCAAACCACTCTAAGGGGGGGTGTAAGATGACCCAAACCACTCTAAGGGGGGGTGTAAGATGACCCAAACCACTCTAAGGGGGGTTTAAGATGACCCAAACCACTCTAAGGGGGGTTTAAGATGACCCAAACCACTCTAAGGGGGGTTTAAGATGACCCAAACCACTCTAAGGGGGGGTGTAAGATGACCCAAACCACTCTAAGGGGGGGTGTAAGATGACCCAAACCACTCTAAGGGGGGGTGTAAGATGACCCAAACCACTCTAAGGGGGGTTTAAGATGACCCAAACCACTCTAAGGGGGGTTTAAGATGACCCAAACCACTCTAAGGGGGGGTGTAAGATGACCCAAACCACTCTAAGGGGGGGTGTAAGATGACCCAAACCACTCTAAGGGGGGTTTAAGATGACCCAAACCACTCTAAGGGGGGTTTAAGATGACCCAAACCACTCTAAGGGGGGGTGTAAGATGACCCAAACCACTCTAAGGGGGGTTTAAGATGACCCAAACCACTCTAAGGGGGGGTGTAAGATGACCCAAACCACTCTAAGGGGGGGTGTAAGATGACCCAAACCACTCTAAGGGGGGTTTAAGATGACCCAAACCACTCTAAGGGGGGTTTAAGATGACCCAAACCACTCTAAGGGGGGGTGTAAGATGACCCAAACCACTCTAAGGGGGGGGTGTAAGATGACCCAAACCACTCTAAGGGGGGTTTAAGATGACCCAAACCACTCTAAGGGGGGTGTAAGACGCCAATGTTGGTTATCAAGTTATGCATTTTTTTTAAAGAAAACACAAAACAACTATAAAGATATATACTAACTGCACTTTTCTTAATTTTTCAGGCACAAAGAGATGCACCATGATCTCTACATTCCTTTTCCAACCCTTTCCTGGACTTTACTTTTCTTTTGCATTTCTGCTGGACTTTTCATTTTCTATTTCATTTATGTTTTATTATTAATTTTTTGTTAGAGAAAAAATAAAAAAAAAATTAGATATATACATGTGGCTATGTGTTTAATTCTGTTGTAAGTTTCCTTTTCATTCTAATTCCTATTTTCATTTTCCTTTTCTTTCTCTGTTCTGTTTTTTTTTTCCTTTTCTTTCTCTGTTCTGTTTTTATTTTCCTTTTCTTTCTCTGTTCTGTTTTTATTTTCCTTTTCTTTCTCTGTTCTGTTTTTATTTTCCTTTTCTTTCTCTGTTCTGTTTTTATTTTCCTTTTCTTTCTCTGTCCTGTTTTTATTTTCCTTTTCTTTCTCTGTTCTGTTTTTATTTTCCTTTTCTTTCTCATTGGTGATTTAATTGTATTTCCTTTTTAGGTAACAAATAAAAAAAAAAAAAAATTGTGGCTATGTGTTTAATTATGTTTTATTTTCCATTTATATTCGAAGATCTGGTAGAATTTAATTTCCTTTTCAACACAAAATAAAAAAATTTTTACATTTTAAAACAAATGTGGCAATGTGTTTTATTCAGAAGGTACTGGATGGCCAGGACACAGCAAAGCTAACAGGCGCTGTGTAGAATAGCGTGGTCACACTGACTGACAGCGCCAACAAAGCTGAGGGCCAACATCATATTCAGCAATGTAGGCGTTGTTCGCAACAACGCCAGGTAGCGACTGAGGAGGCCTGCTATAGCGAATCGCTAACGCCCGCGGCTGACGCTAGCGGCGCTCATAGCGCCATACTTCAGTCGCTCATCTGTCGCTACCTGGCGCTATTGATGAATCGGCCTCCCCGTGTTACAGAGTGCCGTTTGAATTAGTGCTTAAACAAATGGAAAAATAATTGTGTTCATTTTTTTGGTTCATTCAACAAGCTTTATACACTCCATGTCGCTGTTAGTATAACAATGTATCTATATATCCATATACAGTTTTAGCAAACATCTGCCATATGTGTAACATGAAACACATTGTTGCACTCTGATTTATTGAATATGTGTCAAACTTGTCATTCCAAACCAGCTTTATTATTCTTATCTAGTTAAAGTGGACCAAAACCCTCATTTTTAACTAGCATCCCATGAATTGCTCCCCCCATTAAGATTAGCATTTGCTGATTTTCACTGTGAATAGTCATGTACCTGTGATCTACTAATATCCACATAATACTGACTGAGCAATTATAGGCAATATCTTGGTTGGCAGGGACTTTGCTTACCTACAATAACTGAACAAATGAGGTTTTATAACATTAGAGATATATTTGGAGATGTATATGCTTTTTTTCTTTTTTTCCATACAAAATTACCATTTTTATGTTACATGCTAAAACTGGACCATCAGCCTTGCACGGGTTATCTTATATGTTTCCCCCACCCAGTATATACAGATTACTCACATTAAAAATCATCCTACCTGCGTCTACTGCATTTTATGAGCCTTAAAGCAACCAAGAGTCCTGAACAGGGTTAAAGCCCAGCCCAGTGGTGGAAAGAATAAAAGTAAATGACTAAAAACCTTTTATAGATGCTAGTGAATAGTTTTTTAAAGGTTTGGGTTTTTCATTAAATGATGCTAAAGGTTCGGTTTAAACGACATACCACACTGCAAATGGGGGAAAATGTGACCATGGCTGGAGAAACAAAAAGGTATATGATCTTTTATGCATCGTAATCTGAATTGCCCTGGAGAGGGATGCATATGGGCACTGCTTCTTGTAAGAGTGTTGATCTGGTTTAGGTTCCCAAGCAAAAGAAAAACAAACATTGCTCACATTTCAATCAGCAGGTTGGATCCATAGTAGTCCTGCAGGCTGAGACAGTCTGGTTTTAGAGCTCCCAAATGAGAGGTTGGCTTGATGTGTCCCTTGCTACTCACATGATCTGCCCCTTGCTACCAATTAACAAGGGAGCCTGTTCCCTCATATGCAGCAGTAGGCTGGTCACAGTGCCTCAGCCTGCAGAACTACCAGTGGGATTGAACATGTGAGCTGGCAGGTAAGTGGGATTTTGTTTTTGATTGCCTGTAACGTGAGTTTAAAATTAATTTTATACAGTCCTTGGAGACCTGAGACTGTTATACACAACGTTTCTGGACAATTGGCAGATCCTTGAGTCGGGTCACTTAAAGTAGACTAAAACTCATGGCTATCAGCCCTGGAATCTATCAGATTGATTGCCTCCCCCCAGGGTATACAAAATTGGGATGCCCGGCTGTGTGAAACCCCCCAGGTCCCCTGGTATACTCACCATCTCCCCCTGTCCAACAGTGCATGCATGGACAGCACTGCATCCCTGCTATCCCTTTAGCAGGGCCAGTGACAGGCATTTGTGAATAGCTGGCGCAGGCATGCTCCCTGTTGGACCACAGAGGAGCTGCGGCCGACAGCGCACTCGGTGGAGCTCAGCTGGACTCCGCAATTGAGCGCGCTGATTGGATAGGAGTCCGCACATGTATCATAGGACCGGCGAAAGGTGAGTTAGTTTGGGTGACCTGGAGGGGCATCCCCCGAATGGGGTTCCCTGGGGGCAGGATGGGGGGTTCCCAAGTCAAAATCCTGGGTTTTCGTCAACGTGTTGGAGATGTCAGGGAGCGGAGGGAAGTTTTTTTTCATATTTTCTGGGGGTGCCCGAAGATAGCATCCTTCTGGAACTCAGTCTCAAGTATTTCGACAGAGATACTGGGAGAGCCGATAGCATTAGACCCTTCCCTTCTCCTCTTGCATCTCGCGGACATGCCCCTCAAAACATACAAGAAATCTCTTTTACGACACTTGAACGCAGCTAAAGCAGCTATACCCAGATTTTGGAAGTCTGAGGCGGTCCCGTCTGTAGTAGACTGGATCAAAGAAATCAATCAGGTCATGGAAATGGAGGAACTTACAGCCTCTGTGCATGAGAATTCCCCTCAGTTTCTCCGTACTTGGACACCGTGGTACCTATTCAAAGGGACAGACAGGTATAAACAAATTATGGAAACATAATTACTGGCTTTGAACCAGGTTCAAAAGATCAGCCAAAAATCAGCTGGCAGATACCCCTTATTTCTGAACCCACCCCGACTACCCCCTTTCTTCTTCCCCCTCCCTCCCCCTCTGTTATGTTCGTAATTTTCAACATGGTATTTCATTACATGTAATCACATGTAATGTTTAGCAGATTTGTACACTAAGCATGGCACTGTTGTACTTGTTGATTGTACCAAACCTTTTCTCTTTTCCTTTGGAAAATAAAGAATTTAAAAAAAGAAAATCCTGGGTTTTGATCCACTTTAACTTTTCAGGGCAATTTCAGGATTTTCAAGTTGGATGAATTGCATACAAAAAATATTTTCCACATTGGAAAAGAAATGAATTTCTGAAGATTTGTTGATTCATCACTAGCTAAAAGCTAAGTTAAAATCAAATAGTGAGAGTTCGTGAGCTGTAATCAATTCTGAGTTATGGTGAATAAAGCTGTTTGATCTGACCATGATTGCCATTGTGCTGTTGTCATCATGTTGTATTCACTATGCCCTTTCTTACATGTGCTGTGTACCAACATCGGCAATGCTATGCCATTCCTGGTCTGTACCCCAGGTGCAAGCCAACCAATCACCGGCAGCTCTTCAGCTTGCAGCAGCACACATAGTAAATCAGCCCTACTCATAAGTCCCAAAGCAGTTGTGACTCATGATTAACAAATCTAGCAACTGTCTAGGCGCCAATTGCGCATTCAAAGAGTAATGATGAAGGGGTTGAGTTTTCATTAAATATACCTGTACAAATCACTGTAATTTAAGACATGCTTTATTATTTCCATTCTCTAAGCTCCTGTGCAAATTTTGCCTGTGTTTTACGTTGAAACCGCTAATTATTAAAAGAAAGAAGTTCGCTAATTGGAAATTCTCTTTTCACTACAGGCGAAGCATGATGTGAGACTTGAATACAAGATAGAATGTTACTTTTCACATTACTACAACTGCTGTAATCAAAATGCTGTGTAATAGACTCACTTTGGGTATAATTTGGTTTATGCCACATTCCCTTGAAAAATAAACCTTCTATTAAACTGTAACCAAAAGTGTTACTGGTATAATTGTGTATTATTTTGATATATTTGTGGGGAGTATAAATGATCCAGACATTTGTTTTAGGAAAGGAAATGAGCTACGGTAGATGCTTTTTTAACCCATCACCACTTATAATGAGTACATTAACCTGATTCTAAGCTCTCATGCTAGAATCAGTTTAAATGATGTTTTTGCCTGATCTAGAAGCGTATCATCTCTATTACTAGCAAGTAAATTAAGGGAAAAAATTAACCTTTAACTTCCTGTGATGATTAAGTAAGCTCTTCGTATAACTGACTTCAAGTTCCAGAATCCTTCCACTGTTACAGGTGAGCCCTTTAACTACTTAAACACAGGACTGTGATTCCCCCCCCCCCCATCTAAAGAGGTTCGATTAATGCAGATGAAGTTAAACCGGCCATCTCTGAGGCTGATTTATTAATAGCGACATGTAGCGACAGTTGAGCGACTGTAGCGGTATTTTCACAGCGCCCGTTAGTAGTCGCTGTGCTTGGCCGTTGTTCGGTTGTTGACAGCGACTCAGTCGGTGTGGCGTAATTTTGAATACAGGGTTACGAGTCGCTATTTGACAGGTTCCGCGATGTATGGGTGCGCATGATAGCGACTGGTCAGAGCGACCGGCTTCCACCATATTCATCAAAAAATCCCGCTCAAAAAATTCAAGCGCTGTGAAATGCATGTTTAAACCCACTGGAGGCGATGTGTTAAAAGTAGTTTTTTAACCCCCAAACTACCATATTTTTGGAAACCCCCCCAAAAAAGTATTTTAAATAATTTAGTAATATGAATTCATTAATATCAGACCTGTAATATCAATTTTGTACAATTTTTTTTAATTTTTTTCCCTTAAAAAAATTATCTAAAATGGCAGAAGTGGTCACAGAATTTTTCACATTTTAAAAAAAAATAAAAACATTTAAGATTGTTCCATTGAAATGCATTGGAGAGCGCCAGGTAGCGAGAGGTCATACCTGTCGCTGTTCAAGGTCGGACGCTGGCGCTGTGGGCTGAGGCTGGAATAATGATGAATGAGTCGCTATATGGCGCTATCTCAGTCGCTAAGCAGGATAGGCTTGATAAATGTGTGATTGTGGTGGAGAGCCAGCGTTCTCGTGGCGAGGCCCGTCAGAACACCAGTTTTGTCTACATTGCTAAGGTAAACACATTGCTGCTAGGGAAAAGTTAAAGTAGAGTAACATATAAGCTCAGTGCCTTGAGCACTTCATAATGACACAAAAAAGGGAAACATTTAAAAATGCCATTAAAATTGGAATTAAGGGATTGTCCAGGCTAAGTTCAAAAACAAATCATTGAATGTGTGCTGGCCATTCAGAATATTAATCCTGGTGAGCTGCGTAATAAAGCAGCTGTTGTCAAGATCCAAACTATTTTCAGGAGGACAGTACCTGGATTGTCTTCATTCATGGCCACCTTTTCTTAGTACTAAAAGGTGGACCTATACAAAGAAACAGGGAATAGAAAGACAAGCAAATTGGAGGGCAGCTTCTCTCTCCTGCACACACAAGCATCGGGCAGGCTGATTCATCATTAGCGGCAGGTAGCGACAGAAGAGCGTCTGTAGCAGGCATTTTCAGAGCGCCCGCTAGTAGTCGCAGTGCTTGGCTGTGAGTCGCTACTTTATAGCGGTTCAGTAATGGTGAATAAATTGTGAGGAGTGGCTATTTGACCAGTACAGCGCTGTATGGGAGCGCATGTTAGCGACTGCTCATAGCGACCGACTCACACCATATTCAGCAAAAAAACAGCTGCAAAAATCTCTGGCACTGAAAAATACTTGTTTGAAGCCCAGAGCGCAGGAGGCGGTGTGTTTAAAGTCTGTTTTCAAGCATCTATCCACTAGTAACAAAAATGCGAAAATATATGGAATAACATTGTAGCAACATTGTAACATGAACATCTGTAATGTCATTTTTGAGGAAATATTTAAAAAATGAAAAAATTATGAAAAAACTGCTTTTTCAATGCCAGAAGAGGTCAAAGAATTATTTGTGATTTTTTTTGAAAAAAAAAATAAAACCCGCTTAAAGAGAAGAAAAGGATCGTCCATTGAAATGTATGGGGGAGAGCAGGTAGCGAGAGGTCATACCTGGCGCTGTGCAAGGCTGAACGCTGGCGCTGTTCGCTGAGGCTGTAAAAATGATGAATCAGACGCTACATGACGCTATTCCAGTCGTTCAACAGATTCTGCTTGATAAATGTGTAATTGCGTGCCGTGTCCGGTGTTGACCAGTCGCTATCAGTCGCTACCTCTCATTAACCAGGCGCTACCTGACGCTATCCAGGGCCTGTGTGTCTTGCACAGTCTGATGTAAAAGTAGTGGAGTTAAAGTGGATCAAAACCCAGCTCAATAGGACCGATCAATTCCAACCCCCTGGGGCATCCAAAATTGTGATGCCCCACTGTGCGAAACTCCCCAGGTCACCCCATTCACTTAACTTACTTCCTGGTCCAACGGCACATGTGCAGGCCCCAGCCGCATCCCCGCTATGCCTCTAGCGTGAATGGCCGGCGTGGGGACGCTCCGTGGTAGAGGGAAGCTGGGGATGAGGTGAGTTTCTTCAGGTTATCTGGGGAGTTTAATGCAGCGGGGCACCCCCGACCGGGGGAAAGAACCAAAACCCAGGATAGTCAAAATCCTGGGTTTTGACCTGCTTTAAGTCTACCTCACACAGCTAATAGACAGGTGGACATGAAAAAAAATCCAGGGGCTGGGCTATAGTAAAGTGGATGAATCCTCTGCATGGCAGTTAAACAAACAATGATTCGTTTTCAGCCTGGACAATCCCTTTAACTGAAAACAAAAATCCTTAAGGCTGTGTTTATTTCTGCTATTGGAAGGATTGAAAACACTAAATAGCTCTTAAAGCGGTCCTTCTCTCTGAATAAGAGTCTGTCTTATATGTTTCCCCCACCCTGTACATACAGATTGCCCACATTAAAAATCATCCTACCTGCATCTACTGCATGTTATGAGCCTTTAAGCATCCAAGATGGCAGCTCATGGGACATCAGGCAGCCTGCAAACAGGAAGTGCCTTCTAACTGTGCTACTCTGCATTCTGGGATTGCTGACCTTTTCCGGACCCCAACTCTGCTCTGTCTAAGCACAGCTATAACCCGCCCCCCTGTAATTTATCCTACTCTCCTCTCCTCAGTAAGTGTGATGCTTCTGAGTCAAGATGGCGGCGCCCGTATCCTAAATTCCTGAACAGATTTGCAGCCCAGTGGGGGAAAGAATAATAAGTAAGTTACTAAAAACGTAAAATATATTAATTTTAGATGCTAGGGAATTATTTTATAAGGGTTTGGGCTTTTCAATAAATCATGGTGAAGGTCCGGTTTAACTGTTCTCTTTTAATTACTTACTATTTTTACGGACAAGGGCTGTTAGACATTAAAGTCACTGAAAGCCACGGAGGACGGCCCTGGAGTATAAAAGACTTCAGGCACGATTGGTTAGGCATCTGAAATTGCAATGAAACCCCCAGGGTGGCCAGTATACACACCTTTATTAGCAGCTCCACGGATACTGTCTTCACCGGCTTTCCCGAAGCACTAGCACACTAACGTGCCCAGCCATACAGATAGGCTGGGGTTGGAGTGCTCCTCAGACTACAGGCAAATTGGTGATGCGGCCAGCAGGCTGCTCTCATCACCTGGCATACTTAAGAACAGGGTTGAGTGCTGTGGCCCCTATAAGACTTGTGTATTCTAATTGCCCTGCTTATGTGCACCTTCTAGGTTAGTTATAAATTGGTCTGAGTGGCTGCCACTCCTCCTTTGTATCTTTTGATTTTGTGCAAGCACATGGGATGGTGGTTCTTGAGCTGGATGGCGGAGGCTTTAGACTCCCCCCCCCCGATGTGCTGCACTAGAGGTTATAGGGCAACCTCAGGTAAGCCTGCTCCCAATTTATCCACCGCATTGTATGTCCCAATGGGAGCTCTCATAGATTAGAGTTAGAACTGCACCTACACAGAGGAAGCTTCGTATTTGGTGGTGCAGCTTTAGCATACTTCTGCAGATGTGTGCCAACCGAGTCCTCTGTTTCTAACTAGATTTATAGGATTGGTTGCAAGCTAACAGGGCTGAGTACTGTTGGCCCCTTTAAGACTTGTGTATTCTATTTGCCCTGCTCACATGCACCTCTCACGTTAGTTATAAATTTGTCTGTGTGGCTGCCACCCCTAATTTGTATTTTTTGATTTTGTGCAAGCACATGGGGTGGTGGGTCTTGAGCTGTATAGGGGAGGTGTTCGACCACCCCCCCATGTGTTGCACTCGACGTTATAGGGCAACCTCAGGTAAGTCCAAATGTATCCATTACATTGTATGTCCCAATGGGATCTTTCATAGATTAGAGTTACAACTGCAGCAGCAACTTGGCACTTGGTGGTGCAGATTTAGCATACTTCTCCACATGTGTGCCAACTGAGTCTTCTGTTTTTAACCCAATTTAGATTGCAGATTATATTGGTTGCAAGCTAATAGGGTTGAGTGCTGTGGCCCCTTTAAGACTAGTGTATTCTAATTCCCCTGCTCAGGTGAACCTCCCAGGTTAGTAAATTGGTCTGAGTGTCTGCCACCCCTCCATTATTCTTGAGATCAGTCTGTAGGCAATCTCAAAAATGCCATGTGGGCATGACCATGACAGTGGACAAAACAGTTTTGCTATAAAACCAGGCCACAGCTGAGCCTCCTGCATCACACAAGATACTTGGGTGGAGAGGCTAGGTGGGGAAAATGGTTTTGTGCTGCTTTAACTACTAGTCACCTGATTCCACTTGAAGTAGAGGCTGATTCATTAATAGCGACAGATAGCGACAGATAGCGACTGTTGAGCGACTGTAGCGGTATTTTGACAGCGACCGCTAGTAGTCGCTGTGCTTGGCCATTGTTTGGTGGATGATAGCGACTCAGTCGGTGTGCCGTAATGTTGAATACAAGATGCTGAGTCGCTATTTGACAGGTTTGCTGTTGTATGGGAGCGCATTATAGGTAGCGACTGGACATAGTGACCGGCACCCACCATATTCATTAAAAAATCAGCCTTAAAAATTCCTAGCGCTGTGAAATGCATGTTTAAATCCCAGAGCGCAGTAGGCGATGTGTTAAAAGTAGTTTTTTAATCCCCTAACCACCCAAAAAAAAAATGGAATGATTTTGAAATAATATTCAAACCTGAATAGTTTAAAATCAGATCTGTAATATCAATTCTGCAAAAAAATTTTTTTTTTTAAATCCCCAAAAAATACATTTTCAAAGGAAGAAGTGTTCACAGATTTTTTTTTGAAATTAAAAAAAAAAAAAAAAAAATATTAAAAAATAATTATTAATTAAAATACATTCTGCCATTGAAATGCATTGGAGAGCGCCAGGTAGCGAGAGGTCATACCTGTCGCTGTTCAAGGATGTTCGCTGAGGCTGGGATAATGATGAATGAGTTGCTAGGTGGTGCTATCTCAGTCGCTAAGCAGTATCGGCTTGATAAATGTGTGATTGTGGAGGGGAGCCGGCGTTCTAGTTGCGGTACCTGGCTTTACTGGCCGGCTCCCCAGTCGCTATATGTCGCTATCTGTCGCTATTCCTTGATAAATAATGCCTTTAGATTTTACTCACTGTGCTCCATCTGAAGGGGCATATAGAAAACTGCTTCCTATGTTTGGGGGTCCCCCTTCAGACTGAGCATCACAAGGAACAGTCATATTTTTACTTGTGCCAAGAAGGGTCTTGTTCAGCTGTGACCTACCTACCACTGTTAAGTGACTTGGCTCTACTTTAAGGCTTCATATTCTGGGCTACACTGCAGCACAATTATGCTTGGCCGTGTTTGTACTTTTGTAAATGCAAATTTCCAGGCCATTGAGACAGGACACATGGTACTGCTGGCAATTACCTAGGGACCAGCAATAAGCAGAACATATTTGCTAGAATGGAAATTAGAGCGGCGTCAGGCAATGTCAATACTAAATATTCATGTATGACTGGCTACCTTTCTGCTGCTGCCACTTCATAAATCTGTATCAGTTTACTCGTTTCTCTGATAGATTTGCTGGCTTCAAATAGAATGTTTCCACCCAATTGGCACATGACCCGATTTTGCTTACCTACTTTGTTGTCTGTACATGTCCATAAAAAAACAGAAGCTCTGATTTTAAATTCCCTTTTTCAAACGTTGACTTTGAAATTGGGGAGAATATTAAACAAATTATAATATGTACCTTTTCCAAAATAGCTAAAACAAATGTTCTCACTTCATTTGGGCAACACTCTTTAAATGGATTGTATTTTCTGGGAAACAATTCATCATCCCTGAGTCACAGTTGTAGTGATGTAGCCTTTGTGCATTCTGGACTCTAGAGGATCAATCATGGAGCAAGAGGGTCACACAAACACCATCTGCCCCTGTCTGAATCCAAATCAATAGGGGAACACAGATAATCCACATGTAAGGAGATGCTTGTCGGCCTGAAATCTATTACATCTATGTCAGTTATATTTAATAATGCTATTCATTATAGATGAGAGGTGAGCTATTAGTACACACTATTGTGTATTACTCAAATGCAATACCACAGACACAAACACACACTTTGTTATCTAAATATTAATATTGGAGTGTACATCTTTTCAATTTGCATTCGTTATATAGGAACATGATCATTTTCCTTCAAGAAGATAAACCTGGGTTACCTGGGTTTGGGTTCTCTTTACTGGGACATCCGGATTTGCAATGCCTCTGTGTGTAAAACCCCAGGGTAGGACGGTATTCATAACTCTCTGATGATCATTAGACACATGAGTGGGCTTGCCTTCCACCAGCAGGTCCCCTCTGGCTTTACATGCTCATGTCAGCCATGAGAGAGATGTCAGCTCATGTCATCTAGAGAGATATCAGGATTTTGATAAGCTTTAACCCCCCCCCCCCCCCCAAATGTCCTAGTAAAATAAAATAAACTTCCAAAACATCCAATATTGTGTCTGCAATCGCATGGGCAGCTCCAGACCCACAGTGCAGAACAGTGGCAGACTGGGGCCAAAAATCAGCCCTGGATTTTACTAGCGCCTGGCCGGCCCAGGGCTTCTTTGCTGAGGTCCCCCCCAACCATGATGCCGGGGCTATAGCATTGAGGCTGGGGGTTCCTTGGCTTGTGGGTACAGTGGGGCTGGGTACAGGGGGCTGAGAGAGAGAATAAGGGGGCAAAAATTGAATGCGGGTGTTAAACGCAGCAGCCCAACTGGCCCCAAAGCAGTGCAGCCCACTGGGCATTGTCCTGGGTGTCCCTATGGCCAGTCCATCCCTGGTGCAGAATGTGGGCTCAGTAAGGGTCAGCAGTCTGCACAACCAAACCTAAAAAACTGTTTATTAAAAGAACATAACACATTCAAAACAGAGAGTTGAAGAAGAACAATACCCAAGAAAGTGACTTTCTTGGGTTTTGTTCCTCTTTCGATTTGGGATTCCTCCTGCCAAGTGTATTCCTTGGGACTGAGTGTAAACTCACCTTTTTCTCATTCCTGCGGTGCATGCGCAGGCTGCCCAACCAATTAGAAGCAATAATTACATTCAGGTTTCCTGTTAGGCAAGGGTAACTAAATTAACAGGCTGATTCATCACTAACGCCAGGTAGCGACAGATGAGCGTCTGTAGCACGCATTTTCAGAGCGCACGCAAGTAGTCGCTGTGCTCGGCCGTGGGTCGCTAGTTTATAGCAACTCAGTCACTGTGCAGTAATGTGGAATACATTGTGAGGAATCGCTATTTGACCAGTACAGTGCTGTATGGGAGCGTATGTCAGCGACTGGTCATAGCGACCGACTCAGCAAAAAAACAGCCTCACAAAACTCTGGCGCTGAAAAATGCTTGTTTGAAGCCCAGAGCGCAGGAGGCGGTGTGTTTAAAGTGTGTTTTTCAGCATCTATCCACTAGTAACAAAGCAAAAACATTGTAGCAACATTGTAACATGAACACTTTAATGCCAGACCTGTAATGTCAATATTGCAGAAATATCTGAAAAATGTGTCAAAAAACTGCTTTTTCAATGCCAGAAGAGGTCACAGCATTATTTTTTGAAAAAAATAAAATAAAAACCAAAAACCCCGTTTAAAGAGAAGAAAAGGAGAGCGGCAGGTAGCGAGAGGTCATACCTGGCGCTGTGTAAGGCTGAACACCGGCGCTGTTCGCTGAGGCTGGGATAATGATGAATCGGACGCTAATTGGCATTCTCCCACTCGCTAAACAGATTCTGCTTGATAAATGTGTAGCTACCTGTCGCTACCTGACGCTACCTCTCATTAACCAGCCACTACCTGACGCTATCCCTTCTTAATTAAGGGCCTAAGTGAGCTTAATGCAGTCTCTGTCTCTAGCTGTGGGAATGCCTGTGATGGCCATTTAGAAAGGTCTGTTGTGAGTGCAGACCTAGCTAGAGGTATGCTGGGGATGTGGCCAAAGTGCACAGATGTGGTGTGGGCCTGTAAAAGAGGTGAGTGATTCAGGCAATCCGGGGCGTGTTCACATATCTGGGAATACCGAATCAAGATGCTACATAAAGAGATAACCCGTTCCCCCAAGAATCTTATTGACACAAGGAGGGTTTTGCTCCACTTTAAGATGGACATTTCAGGTATTAGCCTGGGCTTATGCTTAGATAGGTGGCCAAGGAGAAGTCTGTCATCGGTTCATCACATGGAGACGAGCCAGTTTCTCCTTTTGAGAGAGCAACCATAGTGAGGAAGCAAGGATAACAGTGGGAAAAATATCTTTCTTCTTCTTTTTAAGACTTTTGTGAGGGACGTATTGTTTCTAATGAGTCAAACATGCAAACTTGGCCAGACCCATTTAATATATTTTGACCCCCCCCCCATAGGCTGCTACTTCTAAATTGTTTTCATTACAATTACATTTCATTACAATGAACTGTACTAGGGATGAGCGAACCGGTTCGGACGGAACCGCTCCGAATTTCAGGGAAAATTCGATTCGGCACGAACCCGAATTTTTTTTGGTTCGTGCCGATCGAATTTTCCCTGAAATAAAAAAAAAAAAAATGCCGGCATGGTGGGAGCAGGCAGGCCGGCTACGCTGTCAGCAGGCGGCGGAAGCCGGCCCGCTGACAGCGCAGCCGGCCTGCCCGCTCCCACCATGCCGGCATTTTTTTAAAAAGCAAACACTTACCTGCATGGTCGGAGCGTGGAGGCCGGCGCCGCTCTCAGGCGCCCTCTGATGACGCGTCCTCTGATGACAGCTGAGAGGCCGGCGCCGCTCTCAGCTGTCATCAGAGTCCTGTGATGACGCGTCATCAGAGGGCGCCTGAGAGCGGCGCCAGCCTCCACGCTCTGACCATGCAGGTAAGTGTTTTCTTTTTAAAAAAATGCCGGCATGGTGGGAGCGGGCAGGCCGGCTGCGCTGTCAGCGGGCCGGCTTCTGCCGCCCGCTGACAGCGTAGCCGGCCTGCCCGCTGCTTGGGGAAATTCGGCGAATCGCCCGAATCGAACTTTCAAGAAGTTCGCTCATCTCTAAACTGTACTATTGCAGAGGAAGGGGATTCTTAAAGAAGAACAAGACTCTCAAAATTCATTGGCTCTTGGGTTTTGTGTATCCCCCAGGATCACTGAAAACCTCACCTCTTCCTGGTTTGCACGTGGAGCACAAAGCCAATTAGTGGTGCTCATTTGATTAATTTTCTGCCGCAGCCGCATCACCACTGATTCTTATCTGTAGGCATGCGTGTGCAAATCAGAATGTAAGTAAATTGGGTTATCTGGGAGGTTTCACACAAATATGGGGTGCCCCATAAAAAGGGAGACCACTGCCCCTTGAGTCTCAAATAGAATCCGGGGGTGTTTCTTTTTTGAAAATTTAAAAATATTTATTTTTTAATATTTATTGTATACCAAGTGAAAAGGCTCCAAATCATTTGGATAGGCCCCATGCCTTTAATTAGCAAGTCTTTAAGATACAAAATCATACAAAATCAAATTCCTGTGAATGCATTTTTTTATGCATGAGTATAATTTCATCCGCAGGCTGCTGATTGTCTAGTTTAGCTTCTATGCGTTTAGGATTGTACTCACCCAATCTCTTGTTATTTCCAAATATCTGCATGAGATTCTCTATGACTGCCAAAAATAGACATTTGGCTGTTGATCTCCTAGTAGACAAAATTGGCTGCAATTACAGGACCAGTTAGCTTTTGGTGATGACAGTTTGAGCAATTTTAGTCATTTTTATTTCTATTTTGGTATGATATCCCTATATCCTTATTTCTGCATAAAACTCTTCATGGCGTTCCATGTTGTAAAAACTGGTTTTGATGCTGCAGAATGACGGGCAGTTCAAACCCGTGCTGGCAGAGAACCGGGTTATGTCTGTGTGGTGTGTGTGCTATTTTCCTAAAGGCCATTTTTTTGTTCTGAAGTGGGGATTATTTAATTACAATCCATAAATTACCTTGTTTTTACTGTTCTGTGAGATAATTAAAAAAAAATACAGCAAGGACTGTACAGGTTTCCTAGTGCAAAAAATGGTCCTAGCTCAAAAACACACAAAACCAAACTGTATGCAGCACAAACCAAGAGTATTATAATAAAGAAATAACTGGCTCTTGCTGAGCTGGTAATTGTGAGGAGTAATGGTACTTTTTTATTTCACATAAAGGTACAGATATAACCTGTTGCTGGGTCTCCTCAGGATACAGTATGGCTGCTCCCAGGAGGAGCAGAAGGAGCAGCTTGCTACTAATGCTTTGACTGGATTGTTTATGGAAAAACATGACCCCTCACAAGCCTTTACTACAGTGTCTTTAAAGCATGGTACGTTAGATAAAAAATCCTCTTTAAATGACTTTGTATTGTTTCCTTTTTAAAACTAAAAGCATATTTAATATATATTAGCCTCACTGGTAGATCAGTGTGTAATCTGACAATACAAATACAGTTGACTCATACCCTACCGCCATTCATGTAAGCAGGCGGCTAGCACTGTATTGTTCGGGAGCCCTCGCTGCTTGAGCCAGCATTCCATTCTTGTGGCAGGGAGATTCTTTCTTTGCTTTGCTACATCAGGAACAGCGCAGAATAAGGCTGTTCTAGTTTATCAGGTAATGTGACTGGGGAGGGTGAAAGGTGACTGAAATGTATTTGAAAGTATCATCAATAACTTTAGATTAATTTGAATAAAATGTGCGTCTTTATTGCTGACCTACAGCCTGCGAGCTATTGTGTCATGAATGAATCCCTAATATGGATGCAAGTCTGTATTTGAGCCCAGCAGGTTTTTCAAGTGGGATTTACCGATGGGGACCTGTGCAAGAAATGGATGTACATGAGGGTTGTACATGGGGTTGTATTCTCTCCTACTTTCCGGAATTTCTGTTTTAAGTGCCCAAAGCAGGTGGGGGTGCCAAATAGTGATGACCCGGGGCAGAGATCTGGTTTGGAAGCCATCCAGTTCTCCCCAATGACGGATGCAATAGCTACTGCCATCACTACCCTGTAAAATAGTATAGGAGGTCTCTTGGACCCCTTACCATATCACAGTTGAAAAAGACTGGGAATCCCCCTCAATGCCCCCCCCCCCTCCAGCGACATCATCCACAGAGCTTCCTCCTCTGGTATACTGCAGCAGCAGTATGTCTGCAAATGTAAGGGTGAGCTGAACATTTTTGGAGATCTCCAAGTGGGACAGCTGAAACCAGTTTGTGGGTGAACTGGTTTTATGATAATCAGTAGAGATGAGCGAACTTCTTGAAAGTTCGATTCGGGCGATCGAACTTTCACGAATCGCTCATCTGAAAAAAAAAATGCCGGCATGGTGGGACCGGGCAGGCCAGCTACGCTGTCAGCGGGCGGCCGTTCGTCCGAACCGGTTCGCTCATCCCTAATAATCAGTAGCATTAGCTTCACCACAAAGTGCACATGCATGGCTAGGGGGAGACTCCTACTACCCCAGCAGACATCAGTTCGACCACAGGATTGCCAGCAAAACCATGCAGTATAAACTTATAAAATGTCACCTTTAATGCGTTCAGATTAAAATCCAGCAGCCAGGGTGTACAAAGGCAGAGCAAATGTTCAAAATTGTTTTTAAACACATTAAAGGTGAAATTTTATAGATTTATTCTGCTTGGTTTGCTGGCAATCCGGTTGTTGAACTAAGCGTTTCATGCTACTCGTGATGTAGCCCAAGATGTTGGTAATGTTAATCCATGTATTCCACTACCGCCATTCAGCCATTGTCCTTCATTTGCTGGGACAGTCTTCCCTATAATGTCAGCAAAGTAGGACATTTAGGTTTCCCCAGAGTTTTAAGATGGACAGTGGGGCAAAATGGCTCAGAATGAGACAGTCCAGTCTAAAGAGGCACATCTGGTCAGTGTAGGTAATATAATCTCATTTTATGTAGCAGCACAGCAGCAGCAAGGTGATTAAGCTGTCTAAGGCAGCACCAGGAAGGAAGGCTAAAAACATTTTGTTTGATTTAAACCCGCTTTAATGTTAAGCGATTGAATTAAGAAAATCTTAGAACTGCTAACGAATCATCTAATACAGCGGCAGAATAAAGCAACCTTCCTGATTTCCTCATCATGCCTTTCTCCAATCACTTGCCTGCTGCTTGAGCTTCTGGCACAACTACAATATTGACAAAAAGGAATGTTCAGCTGATGATACAAGCCCTGTTTTTTGAAGCTCCTGGTTTGCTGGTTATTGGAGTTTCACATTTCAGTTTTGATCTGTTGATGGGAATTTTCATGAGTCTTTAAAAGCAGCATAAAAAGGATACCCCACCAGTGTATTCTGAATATAATGAAATACAAATAGAATATTCATGGGAAATGCAAACAATGGGTGGTCCGCAGTAGCCATTATAGCATTATATTCCACTCAGCTGATTTAGCTTTTTAAAATAATGTTTTATATGTGAGTATAATAGAAGGTCTGCTATAAAAGTGTTTTTTCATGTAGCACATGTCAATATCTACTTGTAATGTTTTCTTGCAAGATACACGAGGGCTCTAAGACTTTAATTCATTTCACTTTTAACCAAATAATGCTTTTTTTATCAGAAGTACATTAAATTCAGTAACTCATTGTCAGATAATTGTAGAAACGGTATATATATATAAAGACAAATAAAACTATTATATGTATTATTTTGTTTATTTGTGTCTCTAACCAGGCATAATTTAAAAAAAAAGTCATACTCACAGCTGGTTTGTTTTGCTCGGGTTCTAGTCCCACTGCCCAGCAATCCCTGAGACTAAAACACGGCCCTCCCCCATCAGTCCCAAAGACTGAAGCACATCCACTATATATAACCCATGTGAGGGATTCTTAACTAAAGATTCTTAATTTTGCTTACATTTGTCCACCCAATAAAAATAACAAGTGTACTCACCTTTTGTCCCCACAGATGATTGGTCCTAGTCTGGCAACTCATCTGATCGCTGGATCAAAGCCTGCACCACAGCCCATGCAGCCTTGGGCCTAAACAAGGGTTGGTATTTATGGCATATCAGGCTTGTGACCTGCTATCAGTCACAGAAATGCTGCCATGCATTTCTTCTTTCATTATAGAAGAAAATAACAATGTAAACAACAGATTAGGGGAGCTAAGCTGGAGACAGAAAGACTGGTCTCGAAAGAGAGTAAAACTAACCCCAAATTATTCTTTAGCTACATAAACCGTAAAAGGTAAAAACCTGAGGGTGTGGGCCCCCTGAAAAGCAAGGAGGGGACACCTATAGAGGGAAATGAGGAGAAAGCAAATTTACTAAACAACTTCTTTGCTTCTATATTCACAAAAGAATGTGACATGCCGAGTGAAATGCAGGGGAATAACCAAAACCCTCCATTAAATGTCACTGATCTAACCAAGGAAGAAGTCCAGAACCATCTCAAGCAGATAAAAATCGATAAATCACCGGGACCAGATGACATACATCCTCGTGTTTTAAGGAAGTTATGTACAGTAATAGACAAGCCATTATTTCTAATATTTGTGGACTCAATAACTACAGGGTCTGTTCCGAGGGATTGGTGCTTGGCAAATGTGGTGCCAATATTAAAAAAAGTATCTAGGGGGGAACCTGGGAACTACAGACCAGTAAGCTTAACATCTGTGGTGGGCAAGCTGTTTGAAGGTTTCTTAAGGGATACTATCCTGGAGCACCTTGGGGAAAATTACCTTATTACTCCATATCAGCATGGATTTATGAGGAATCGCTCCTGCCAGACAAACCTAATCAGCTTTTATGAGGAGGTAAGTTGAAGATTGGATCAGGGGGAGTTATTGGATATCATATATCTTGACTTTTCTAAAGCATTCGATACTGTGCCACATTAAAGGCTGGTACAAAAGATGAGAATGCTTGGACTAGGGGAAAACGTGTGCAGATGGGTGGGAAATTGGCTTCATGATCGGAAGCAGAGGGTGGTTATCAATGGTACACACTCAGATTGGGTCACTGTTACTAGTGGAGTACCACAAGGGTCAGTTCTGGGACCAATTCTCTTCAATATATATATATAAATGACATTGGGTATGGATTAAACAGTAAAGTCTCAATCTTTGCAGATGATACTAAGCTGTGTAAAGTAATTAAAACAAAAGAGGACAGCAGGCAGCTACAAACAGATTTAGATAAATTGGAAGCATGGACAGTTAAACGGCAAATGAAGTTTAACACAGATAAATGTAAGGTTATGCACATGGGAGAAATCTGTATTATGATTACACACTAAATAAACAAACACTTGGTAAAACAACAATGGAAAAGGACCTAGGGGTTTTAGTTAACAATAAGCTCAACTGTAGTAATCAATGCCAGGCAGCTGCTGCCAAAGCAAATAGGATCATGGGGTGCATCAGGAGGGGCATAGGTGCTCATGACCCGAGCATCATTTTACCCCTGTACAAGTCACTGGTCAGACCCCATATGGAGTACTGTGTACAGTTTTGGGTACCTGTGCTTAAGAAGGACATATGAGAACTGGAGCACGTTCAAAGAAGGGCAACAAAGTTAATAAAAGGAGTGCGGGGACTAGAATACCCTGAAAGACTGTCAAAGTTAGGTTTATTTAGTTTGGAAAAAAGACGATTGAGGGGTGATCTAATAACTATGTATAAATATATTTGGGGTCAATACAAAGATCTGTCCCACAATCTATTTATACCTCGGAGTGTAACTATAACCCGAGGGCATCCACGAAGGTTAGAGGAAAGGTGCTTTCTCCACCGACATAGGAGGGGATTCTGCTCTGTAAGAGCAGTGAGACTATGGAACTCGCTGCCAGAGGAGGTAGTTATGAAGGATACAGTAAAAACTTTCAAAAGTGGCCTTGATGCCTTCCTGGCATGTAATAACATTTCCAGCTATAACTATTAGACCACTGGAAGGAATTAAACAGGCTGAACTGGATGGACTAAAGTCTTTATTCAGCCTTACATACTATGTTACTATGCCCTCTCCATTCATTGGAATGTAGGTTGTGTGCAGAGGCTACGATTTTGGGGGTTATTCAAGAAGGGATAGCCCCAGGTAGTGCTCTAAGCACCGCTATACAGACGCTCATCTGCCGATACCTGGCGTTAGTAATGAATCAGCCTCCATGTCATTCGGCAGATGCCACTCATTGTTTTAAATATGAAGCGCTCGCTGCCACATCGCTTGCATCCCCGGCGTTGTGTGCGCACTCCCGTCCCAGACATTCAGCCATCCCCATTAATGTCAATGAAAGTAGATGCAGAGACAAATAGTGCTTCCATTTTCTAACTAATGCCAAGTGAGCACAAATATGCTAAATAAAGTGGAGGAGCAACAATCATGGGGCCCCCATAACGTCCTGGGTTGTGGTGTGGTCGCACCCCCTAGTTACACCCATGTTCCTAGGACAATGGATGAGCAGGGAGGACTGCTTTAATTGAACAAAGAAGCTCTGAAAATCCAATAAAATTAACCTTTAGTTAGTTGACATTTAAATTAGCTTATACAACAATATATCATATTGGATAGGTAAAAATGTAAACAGCGTAGGACCTACACAAAAAAATCAACAAGCAAATAAAACAAAAATTCACCTTTAACTGAGAAAATAAATCTGGCCCAGTCAGGTTCTGAACCTACAAGCTCGTAGATAAACGGAAAATGCCTCTCTTGACACACTCTGCATTTTTCCAGAATTAAAAGGAAAAAAAAATTAATTCCATTACTGTGATAGATGCTTGGATGGCTGGAGAATGTAATTACGCTGCAGGGGAATTTGTCATCATCAGTAGGACATGTATATAGCAACCATGAGGCTCTCTCTGAACATTCAAAAATGCTTCCATTCTGAGCTGACTTTGTCTGCTTCTCTTGCTTTATTAAACAGCATGATATGTATACATTGTATGTTTAATCGAAACCTTTATTTATTTAATTGATAAGTTATGTTCTTTTCTACTGCTGTGATGGTTGGCAGTCAGATGTGTGTGTGTTCACTCAAGCTGTTGCAGTCAGACCATGGAGGTATCTACAGCAGCAAAATTGTCCCTTGGTTGTTTTTGGCCTGGGGTCTCCATGTGTTTCATACTGTACAAATATATTTTATTATGTATAATCTCATTACATGTTTTCTTAGATGTGCTGCTTGCTAACTGCACTTCATTTTGTGATTCAGGAAAACAGCGACACAGTTGATTCAGAGCCCCTTTCTCATCATTTTTATGGAGGTCTTGCTACCAAACGAAAAATCATGCAAAAATGAAAAGTTCTCACAGAAAAAAGGCTTTGCTGAATCAGACGAGGGGAAAAATACCATTTTGTGAATACTCACCTTGTAAAATGGGTATTATAAGTATGTCACACACCCCGCTTCAAGAATCCATAACATGTGGGTAATATCGTCCTGAAGAGGCGTTCCTGCAGAGATGATAGTAAAAAAGAAAGCCCCTCCCTGATCCATAAATACCTGGGACCTCCCACTCATCACCCAGTATACAGAAGCAGTAAGATAAGGGACCAGGAAGAGGCAAATATAAACACAACCACGCAAAGTTCACAAAATGGAGCATCCTGAAAACAGAAAAGGGCGGGTGAAGCGGGGTGTGTGACATACTTATAATACCCATTTTACAAGGTGAGTATTCACAAAATGGTATTATTCTAAGTATGTCACACACCCCGCTTCAAGAATCCATAACATGTGGGACATCCAATAGCAGTGTCCATAACAAGGGCGGGAATCCAAAAACCAGGCAACAATGCACAACTTTAAACCACTGCAGCTTGCAAAACTTTGCGTCCAAAAACAGCATCCGCGGACGCCCAAACATCAACCTTGTAAAACTTGGAAAAAGTGTGAACAGACGACCAGGTAGCGGCCTTACAAACTTGCTCAACAGAAGCCTGGTGCTGAAAAGCCCAAGAAGCTCCAACCGCACGAGTAGAATGAGCTGTAACACGGAAAGGGGGACTCCTCCCCTTGGCCGAATAGGCCCCAATGATGGCCTGACGAATCCACGTACTAATGGAAGATTTGGCAGGAGCCAAACCTTTCCTAGGCCCGGAGGGCACCACAAAAAAGGCGTCCGTCTTACGAAAGGAAGACGTAACCTCAAGATAATGTTCCACAACACGAACCACATCCAGAGAATGCAACGCCCTTTCCTTGTCATTACTAGGATTAGGGCATAGAGAAGGCAGAACTATGTCCTGATTCAAATGAAAAGCCGAGACCACCTTCGGAAGAAAATCCGGCTTGAAACGAAAGACAACCTTGTCCTGATGCTTCTCAAAGTACGGAGCTTTAATGGATAAAGCTGCCAACTCAGAAACACGCTTAGCCGAAGTGATAGCCACCAAAAAGGCCACCTTTTGAGTAAGCGAAGACAAAGCAACCTCATTCAAGGGCTCAAACGGAGGACCCTGAAGAGCAGAGAGAACAAGATTCAAATCCCAAACTGGAACCAAGGGCTTCCTAGGCGGACGAACATGCGTGACTCCTTGGAAAAAGGTCCTGACTAAAGAATGAAGTGCAAAGGATCGTTGGAAAAACACCGCCAAGGCAGAAACCTGCCCTTTCAAGGTACTAATTTGGAGCCCCAGATCCAAACCATGTTGAAGAAACTCCAGAATCCTAGGAATGGAGAACTCACGACAAGAGAAAGACCTACCTTCACACCAATCAATATAGGACCTCCAGGTCCTATAGTAAACAGAAGAAGAAGACCGCTTCCTGGCACTGATAAGAGTTTGAATCACCGCGTCAGAAAGACCTTCGTCTTTTAAGATGGCGGTTTCAGCAGCCACGCCGTCAAAGCCAGCGATGGTAAATTGGGATAGCGTAGCCGACCCTGGGTGAGCAGGTCCGGCAGCAGAGGCAGAGCGAACTGATCCTCTGCCAGCCTTACAAGATCTGCGAACCAAACGCGCCGTGGCCACCTCGGGGCCACTAGAATCGCCGCCGCGCCTTCCAAGGCCAGTTTGCGCACTACTCTGGCTAGCATCGGAAACGGAGGGAACAGATAAAGGAATCCCAGATCCCTCCAGGACAGAGACATGGCATCCACCGCCAGAGCCAGAGGGTCCTGCGAGAGAGACACAAAGACTGGAAGCTTGTGATTGTGACGAGAGGCAAAGAGGTCCACCGCTGGGACCCCCCACCTGCGACATATCGAACGAAACACCCTGGGACTGAGAGACCACTCCCCCTGACGAGAGGAGGCCCTGCTCAGCAAGTCCGCCTCCGTGTTCTCCACTCCCGGAATGTAGACTGCTGAGATACACGGGACGTGGGTCTCCGCCCAGTCCAGAATCAAAGACACTTCCCTGAGGGCACCCCTGCTGCGAGTCCCCCCTTGGTGATTGATGTAAGCAACCGCCGTCCTGTTGTCCGATCGGACCTGAACTGGCAGACCTCTCAACTGAGGAGTCAAGCGAAACAGAACCAACCTGATGGCTCTCAACTCCAGAATATTGATGGGCTCGTGAGCCTCCTGAGGACTCCACAGACCCTGAAAATGGAGGTCCTTCCAAACACCCCCCCAACCTGACAGACTGGCATCCGTGGTGACCGTTTCCCAACATGGAGCCAGGAAGGATCTGCCTATCGACAGATTGACAGACCCCAGCCACCATTGAAGGGAACGACGAACTCGGGGAGTCAACCGGAAGGACCGGTCCAATGACGACTGCGACCTGTCCCAAACCGTCAACAGATGCAGCTGAAAAGTCCTCGTATGGAACTGGGCAAAGGGAACTGCCTCGAATGAGGCCACCATGAGCCCCACCAGCCTCATCCCTAGCCGGATGGTCGGATGAGGAGCCAACAAGAGAAGCTGAACTAACTCCTGAATCAAAAGAATCTTGGCCTGGGGCAGAAACACCCTGGCCTGCGAGGTGTCCAGAGACATCCCCAGAAAAGTCACAACTCTGGACGGACAAAGAGAAGACTTGGGGTGATTGATCACCCAACCGAACCTCTCCAGAGTGGACACCACCACTCCGGTGTCCAACTCCGCTTGGTTGAAAGAAGAGGCCATGATCAGTAGATCGTCCAGATAGGGCACAATGCGGATACCCTGAACTCTGAGCAGTGCCATCACCCCCGCTAGCACCTTGGTGAAAACCCGAGGGGCTGAGGTGAGACCGAAAGGAAGAGCCACAAACTGAAAATGCCGATCCTCCACCACAAACCTGAGAAACCTCTGGTGTGCTGGAAAAACCGGAACGTGTAAATAAGCATCCTTGATGTCTATGGACGTCAGAAAGTCTCCCTGACGAAGAGAGTGAATGGCCGAGCGCAGCGTTTCCATGCGGAATTTGCGCGGCCGAATAAACTTGTTGAGAAACTTCAGATCCAAGATAGGACGGACCGACCCGTCCTTCTTGGGAACCGTGAACAGATTGGAATAGAAGCCCCTGCCCTGCTCCGAGAGGGGCACGGGGCAAATGACAGCCATGTCCAGAAGATTCTTTACTGCCACCAGGAGCCCCTGCGCCACCAGAGGCTCCGAAGGCATCCGAGACCTGAAGAACCTGGAGGGGGGGCGGAGCTCGAACTCTAGCTTGTAACCGGAAGACACCACTTCCCGGATCCATCTGTCCGAGACTTCTTGATCCCAGATCTGGGAGAAGTGTCTCAGCCGTCCCCCCACCCGCAAGGGTGAGGGCGCCCCCTCATTGCTGAACTGGCTTAACAGCCGGCTTGGGCTTAGAGCCCCAACTGTATCCAGAGCGGGCACGCCCTCTGCCCCTGTTTCCGAAGTCTCCTCTGGAAGAGGGAAATGCAGAGCCTCTGCCAGATCTGGCTCCACGAAAGGAAGTTGAAAAGGCAGGCGCCCCCCGAAAAGGACGGCGCTGCTTCTTACGTTGAGGTAACCTACCACCCTTGGTGACGGAGTCCAAAGTTTCACCAAAAAGCCTCAAGCCAACAAAAGGTAAAGCCGTCAGAGACTTTTTTGACATGAAATCGGCCGCCCACTGGCGCAGCCAAACCGACCGCCGAATAGTCACCAACAAAGCCGACGTCCTACCACACATCATCAAGGCGTCATCCAAGGCTGTTAATACAAAGGATAAAAATAACTCACACCGTTTGAGACTAAGGAACTCGGCACTACCAGGGCGAAGCCCGGAAGAGGTCAACAAGTCCCTGACCACAGACCTGGCAGCCAAAACCATAAGCTCTGAGGCGCACACAGGCCGTATGGCTGACCCAATGCTAGAAAAGCCATGACAAGCCATTTGATCAATACGTTTATCCTCCCCATCCTTAAGGGTGGAACAATCCGGTCTATTTAAAACCGAGGAGTTAGACAATCCCAAAACCGGAGCATCGACCTCGGGTGGGGAAGCCCAGCGCTTAACCGCCTCCGAAGGAAAAGGATATTTCCTATCCCAACCTTGAGGGATACCAGGGAGCCTAGCCGGCCTGTCCCATTCCTTGTCAATGATTTTGTCAAAGTGCCGTTGCGTAGGAAACTCCAAGCGCGGCCTGGACTCCTCAAACAACTCACCCTCCTGTTGTGACGCCACCTCGGGGGGGGAGATATTCAGAACCTCCAACATCAGCGCCAGGGCGTGGGAAGAATCCGAGGATCTCCCCAACTCACTAAATTCCGCATCAGCGCCAGCAGACTGCTCATCGTCCGAGACCTCTGAACCCTCAGAAACTTCACCTTCCTCTAGCCCAGAATAATCAGAATAATCCAGATTATTAAACTCATCCAGAACATCAACGGGCGCAGCCGGAGACAAATGCTTCCTCTTAGCCGGAGCCTTGCGGGCGACCGAGCTGGAAACAATTCTCTCAAGGTTGGCCAATCTGGCGCACATCTCGGATTGCAGATCCCTACCCGTGACAACGTCACAAGGAGCGGGTGTCAGGGTGGGAGGTTGAGATGACTCGGCCGGCGGTACTGACCCAGACGCCTGGGATCCGGACTGTCGCGCAATAGTTTGCTGAGCACACGGTATACAAAGCAATACATCGTCCCCAGAAATGGATGCAGCACACAGCATGCATCTATTGGAATGCCCCGCAGGGATCCCTGCCCCAGAAACCGGGGATGCCTCCATAGGTGAACTTTGAATAGTCTCTAAGACCCAGGGAATTACGCTGGTAAGCGACCCGGGATGCCCCTTTAAAGTCCCGAGTGGGAGGATTTGCAAGACTAAACCCAGGGATCTAGGACCGGGAGAACCCCCCTAATTACTAAGGAAGGGTCCTCCAGGTAACTCCACCGCTCTAAAAGAGAAGGAAAAAGGGACCCCAATAAATGACTGACAGGAAAAAAGCACAAACATATGTCAAAAACCAAAATAAGGGCCAAAGGCCACTCACGTGTCCAGAAGCGAGGAGCAATGGCGCCGCACAGCACGAGACGCAGAGGGAAGGAAGAAGGAGGCGTGGCAACGCGGACCGCGCGAAGATGGAGGACCGCCCAACGCCGCCCTCAGCAGAGTCACCGCAAGCTCCGCAACGGAGCCTCAGAGACGGCCAGGCAGCGGGGGAGGGGCGGAGCCGCGGGGTGCGCGCGAAGGCCCCGGCCCCGCCCTCCCCTCCCGACGCGTCTAGGAAGAAAGACCCCGGCCGGGACACTGAGACCGGCGCCGCCGTCTACCGCGGCGCCGGAGATGGAATGTAGAGCGGGCGGGTGTGACCGCCGGCACCGGCGGCACACCCGCCCAGCCAGCAGACTGTCAAGCAACAGCGGAGAGCCGGCCGCGGCAGCCGCCGCGGCCCGGCCCCGCCCCCAGCTCGCGTGAGGGGAATGCTCCCCTCACAACCACCGAAATGAACACCCCGGCCGCAATGGCGGCCGCGGTGTCACACAGTAACGTGAACAAAACAGACATGCACACATAACAAATAAAGATAACAATATAGAATGCTCCCTGACTACCAGACAACTTAAATATGGAGAGACCCCCCCAGACCCCACTGAATGCGACATGGGAATTAAAGGGGGACCCCCCCCCGGGGCCCAGCACCAAGGGACGGGGCATCCCAAACCGGGGTCACCAACCCGGCGTCCCGCCTACCCTCTTATTTAGGGTCTCACGGGGAACTTCTGCTGCAAGGCACCAAGGTGCCAGCATACCCTCGCTCGGGCCCGCAGCCAAGACTGAGGAGGCATAATTGTCAATCTGATAGGAAAGAGAAAGCCCGAACGGAAATAACCAGAAAACAGGCCGGGAGTTACCCCGGCTACCTGACATCCCCCTGTGCAAGGAGGAGACATCATCTTCTGACTTGCTCGCCGTCTTGCAGAGATGGAAGACTGGGTGATGAGTGGGAGGTCCCAGGTATTTATGGATCAGGGAGGGGCTTTCTTTTTTACTATCATCTCTGCAGGAACGCCTCTTCAGGACGATATTACCCACATGTTATGGATTCTTGAAGCGGGGTGTGTGACATACTTAGAATAAATGAACGAGAATGGAAATATTCACGCAAAAAAAAGGTGAGAAAGCGGCTCTGAATCAACCCTATTGTGTCTGTGATCACTCACCGAATAAGATGTGGCTGCATACATCTTGTCAGTTTAAAATAGGTAAAAACATTTTAAAAGCACAGGCCAGTCAGTGGTAATAATAAGGCAGCAAGTCTGTCCCATTTGCCTCTCCTCAATTTCCTGCTGTGCATTGTAGATACTGTAGCAGAACTCCAAGGTTTGCCCCTCCTTTCTATTATAGTTCACTGTGACCACCACCAAATGTGGTCTCATTCCTTCTCAAACTTTTGAGACTTGTAGTATCTATAGTGCACAGCATGAAATGGAGGAGAGGCACATGGGTCAGGCTTCAGGTGAGCTGCTTGCAGCATTTTTATTGTCATTGCCTGGACTATCCTTTCAATGGTTGTGTAAATTTTATACACAATTCAACCTGTATTATGGGAGTCAACACTGTAGGGGTAAATGGTAATGTTTACGCATTTCAAAAAATAATGTTGCCCTCCTTTCAGGGCCTTTCTGGGCCATTTACTAGTTCAGGGGGCAGGTGGGTAGCAACTTACCTGCTCACTCTAGGTAAGGGTGGGTAAGTTGATAATGCTTCTTTCTGGTTAACTGCAACAATTGGCACTGTGTGTGTAGACAATTCACAGGCCATTTGCATTGGCTCTTTCTGAGGTGCCCATGTGTTGGAGGCTTCCCTGCCAGAACAAAGGGCTCGTACTAGCAGGGGTTCACCTGTAATGCGCTGGACTTGTTTTTGTATGAATTTCTTTGGGGGCACATCTATGCACTGTCATGTTTTTATAGTCAATCGTTGGCAGTCCAGCCCCCCCCCCCCCCTTCTATCATAGGAAGGACCCAGTCCCTGCTTTATTGAGAAGTGTAGTGGCAAGTCAGGGGGGCATCTTTCTATAGTTTGCCCTGGGCAGCAGAGAGGCTAGGTTCACCCCTGGTTACTAGCTAGACCAGAAGCCTAATGCTGCAGTTCTCGCACCATGTTGGTACCCACCAGTGTACATAATGAACCAATCTGCTAATTTCTAAAGCCTTGCATTGCTCTTTTTTGATGAGCCATACTGTACTGGACTATCCCTTGTTCTTTTATGCTTACTCAGAGCTATACAAATACTTTAACCATATATTTTAATCATTCATGTGAGCTTTTCAGCCTCAGCTGTCTCTCAGTGTGAGGTGGCAGGTAATCAGTCACAACAGTGGCAATGAATGGAGGTGGCGAAGCTGTACAGCTAAAATAGGTGACATTAGAGAGAGATTCGACTGAAGCAGGAGCAGTAAAAATTGGCAAAAGGTGCTCTTCATAGGGGGAGAGATGCTAGTTAAAAATGTGGGTTTTGGTCCGCTATAATTCACATTTAGATGATGCAGAGGTGTCCTTTAGCCAATGAATGTATTTTTGAAGTTAATTAGGATTGCCTACCTTATACCTAATTTTACAGAGGTTAGCCTTCAAGGCACTTTCACGCTTTTCAACTTGCGTCACAGAGTAGGAAAACTACAGCATATCACAAGCAAAGAGAATTGTGCCCATTGAAGCAAATGAGTTCTTTTACATTTATGCAAAGCACATCCCAGAATTCTGCCTCGTAAAAGTAACATAGTAACATAGTATGTAAGGCTGACTAAAGACTTTAGTCTATCCATTTCAGCCTGTTTATCTCCTTCCAGTTGTCTAGTAGCCATAGCTGGAAACTTTTGAAAGTTTTTACTGTATCCTTTATAACTACCTCCTCTGGTAGAGAGTTCCATAGTCTCACTGCTCTTACAGAGAAGAATCCCCTCCTATGTCGGTGGAGAAAGCTCCTTTCCTCGAACCTTAGTGGATGCCCTTGGGTTATGGTTACACTCCAGGGTATAAATAGATTGTAGGACAGATCTTTGAATTGACCCCAAATATATTTATACATAGTTATTTGATCACCCCTCAGGTGTCTCTTTTCTAAACTAAATACACCTAACTTTGACAATCTGTTAGGGTACTTCAGCCCTCCCTATCATCAGTTCTATTTGTCTGCATTAAAGTCCAATGTCTTCTCTGTGCACCACTTTTTGGCTTATTATGAATTAATTCTTCATTATGACCATAGAAGTTTATGGACAGTGCAAAACGCATGTATTGCTCTTCACCTACTTCCTGTTGAAGTGTAACTAAATGGATATTAACCCAATTCATCTTGGCATCTTCTGTAGCCACCTGCGGCTTCTCTTGGGTCCAGCTGCCGCTTTGTCTGCCACACCTCCAAGCGTTGGGCATGGCCACTGCGGGGGGCTTTTGGGAATGCACCATGAAACAGCATGAAAGGACTACTTACCATTGTATTTTTAGTAGCGACTTTGTAAGCTATATAAACTGCTAAATTCTAAACCCACCTGGGGTTCTACATGTAGATATAGTTTCGGACTAGTAGTTCAGTAAATATCATTAATGGGCATTATAAGCTTATTAATTTAGCTTAAAAAACTGAAAATGCTAAGGAAACTTGTATCATTCTAAATCGGACACATTCATTTCACATAAATCTCATTCCTCCGGCTGTTAGCTTCTCTGGTATTTTTCCATGCACCATTCCATAGCTTTAAGCAATTTCTCCTTCACGGAAGCCTATAACACCCTATGATTAATCTAGAATTCTGTTGCCCTATCTCTGAGAGCGTTATTTTGAAATACATCTTATTAAATTGTATCTGCTTCATGTTTTCCTTCTTACTAGAAACTAACACTATTATTTGACTCTCTCACCCAGCGGAGTATTAAAGCTATCGGAGAGGCCAGTGTCATTTGTAAGGAGGCACATAATATTTCCCTCCGCTGACCATTTGTATTGTCACTAATAGAGATATAACTGAGTGCAGGCCCCATAACCGATTCCTAAGACACTCATGATTTTCCTGTAAATTTTCATAGCATAAGCCACAAGCAGAAGAAATTCTGCCGGATTATATAATACAAAAATCATTTGCCGCTAACGGCATTCATCTGAATGTCATTCTAGCCACCTTAAGATATAAGGCACTTCATTCAGAGGAAGAAGTGAAAATCTATTTGTGACTTGTTTATAAATTGGTCCTACGGGACGATATGCAATTGTGGTTCATTTCACAGCATTTATTGTAGTTAGGAATTCCTAATCATAACATATACTTGAATTATAGTGCTGCCTATTCCTCAATACTGAGGGAGTATGACAGCTGAATGTATTTCAGTTGCTTTTGGACCTACATACGGCTTGATCAGTTATGACACCACAGAAGATATGCAGCTTTCATAACTTATTCTAGCCTATGAAAGTATTTAATGGGCCTTAGAAATGTATACATTATTAAGTGCAGTGTAATGCTTTATTTATGCCTCTTTGCTTTATGACTTGTATCCATCCATCCACCTGTCATCAGCCACCATGACATTACAATGCTATACATCATGTATGTGAGCCCTGTAGGCATTCAAGAATCAGATTTATACATGAGATCGCCCTTCTGAGTGGGACTTGTCTTAAGGTGAAGCTTGCAGTGCAGATAAGAGCATAATGTTTGATCGAAAGGTTGATAACCACCCAGGGAAATACAGTTACAGCTAATTGCTGACACTGATTGATCAGTTTTGACACCACAAAAGCCATGCAACTATTATATCATATTTTGGTCTGTGAAAAGTATTTAATGAGTCCTAAAAATCTTTACGTTATTAAATCAATGTAATTTCTTCATATGTGTTTCTTTGCCTTATGACTTATTACTACCTGCAGTCAAGCTGTTGTAGGACATGTATTTTTCCATCCATCTCTGGAAGGTCATCAGCCAAAATGACATAACAATGTTATACTTCATGCATGTAAGCCTTATGGACATTCAAGAATCAGATATGTACATAGCATCTCCCTTCTGATTGGGGCTTGTGTTAAGATGAAGCTTGCGGTGGGGATAGGACATAATGTCTGATCGAAAGGCTGATAATCACCCAGGGAAATATAGTTACAGATAATTGCTAATACTGATTGATCAGTTATGACTCCACGGACATCTGGAAACTTTCTTCCAATATTCTCGTCTGTGAGAAGTATTTGGTGGGCCTTAGAAATCTATACTCTATTAAGTACAATGTAATGTTTTATACATGCTTCTTCGCTTCATCACTTGTAGACTATCTATCTACCTGAGGATGGTCACCAGGCTTCATGACATAACAATGCTACATACCTCATGTATACAAGCCCAGTGGGCAGTCAAGAATCACATATGTACATCTCCTTTTTGGGTGAAGAGTGCAATAAAAATAGGAGCATAGCATCTGATCAAAAGGCTTATAGCCACCTAGGGCAATGCAGCTACAGCTAATTGCTGACACGGATTGATTGGTTCTGACACCACCTAAGTCATACAGCTTTTATACAATATTCTTGTAAAAAGAAGATTTTAAAGGGTCTTCGGGGACCGTATACAATATTAGGTGCAATATTCTGCTTTATATATGCTTCTTTGCTTCACTGCCAGGAAGTTCATCAACAACTATGACATACCAATGCTATTCTTTACTCATGTAAGCACTGTGGGCATTTAATGATTGGATATATACATGCTGTAGTATCTCGCTTTTGAGTGGGGCATGTTTTAATATGATGTGGTAGAGATAGAAGCATACTGCCTGGTCAAAGGGCTGATAACCAACTTGGACAATACAGTTACAGTCTATTGCTGTCACTGATTGATTAGTTACGATACCTCATAAGTCCATCCCTAAAAGGTCATCAACCACAGTAACATAACAATGTTAAACTTCATGTATGTGTCACGGACCGGGTGTGGCGACACAGGTGTGGATCCGCTGTGACCGTGTTACTGATAGCGAGTGCCGCATCAGGGGAGAGGAGTCTAAGAGGCCACCGGTATTCACCGCCGCAAAGCAGGTTGGTCTTGCAGCGGCGAGTGACCCCCAGGTCGCTACCCCCAACAGCGGCTCAGCCACACAGTCAGCCGAGGTAATGCGTGGTACAAAGGATGCAGGCAAAAGGTGATGTAAAAGTTCAAGCAGAGGTCAGGGCTGGCAGAGTCGGGGAGAGGCAAAGGTCGGTACACGGGTGAGCAATACTGAAAACAACAGACTTTCTGCATACAATGGAAGACCAAGATCCGGCACTAATGAAAAAGGAAGTGCCCCTTAAATAGGGGAAGTGGATGCAGGATTGGATGACCAGGCACCAATCAGTGGTGTACAGGCCCTTTAAATTTCAGGTATCGAACCATGCGAGGAAGCAGCACAAGGAGAAGAAAGACGGCTGGGAGCCAGAAGCCGCGGGCCCGCCGGTAGCAGCGGGTAAGGAGAGGGACTGGGGAGCGCTGCGAGATGGGCGCGCAGCGCTCACCAGGGCAGTGGGAGCAGCAATGGAGGTGAGGGGAGTGCTGCGAGATGGGCCCGCAGCGCTCGCAATAACAGTATGTAAGCATTCAATAATCAAATATATACATAGCATCTCGCTTCTGAGTTGAATGTGTCTTAAGATGAAAGTTCATAATGTCTGATCAAAAGTTTGCTAATGCAGCTACAGCTAATTGCTGATAATAATTTATTTCATTTTTTACACTTTATTTTATTATTTTATTTTGTGTTGAGATGGAGAGCTCACCAGTCACCCCACACTTCATTTCATACTGGTTAACTAAGGTGGGAGTTGGAGGTATGGCACCATTTTGCCCATTGATTCCAAATGGGGTCTATCTGTTGCCACATGCACTGAAGCCTTTGTCGCCCTTCGGGTGAAAGTTTCAGGAGGATGAGGAAAGGGAGGAGGATAAAAACTCTAACCTTGGGAACCAGTAGCTTGTAGAAAGGTTTAGCTTTATAATCCCGTTCTACTTTTCCTTTTAATTCTTAACTTTTTCCTCTATTTTTCTAGTTTTTAGTCAATCTACCATATTTTTTTAATTTTACTTTTTACATTGTCTGCTTTGAAACAAAAGTTGCCTTTGTTTTTTTTTTTCTAATAAGTTGTATAGCAACAGAAATGTATAGTATGCATTCGATAGTTTCTTTGATGTCCACTTTCATTGTATGCTGGATTGATCTATGAAGCTTGGAACATACGAGACGTATCAAGGGCAAGCAAAGCAATTTGCCGTCAATCTACTGTATGTACAAATAATGGCTGGAGAAAAAGCCGTTTTTAAAATAAAAATGAGAACTGTTATGTGACCCTTAGATACCTTCTGGCCTTTTAACAATCTCACTGCTGGCCCCACCTTTGTAGTTGCGGCAACAGCTAATGCCTGTCAAAGGCTCTACTTGCTGGAGAAAAATGCCAACCTCAGGAGAGGAACAGGAGGTGCTGAGCTTTCCTATTGTATGGAATACTAGTGGTACCATTGTTTTCCTGTGGTTATGTTTATAGGTCCCCTATTAAGGATCTCTATCATGATAAATTGTCTAATAATAACCTGCATAAACATTCCAGATGGCAAAAGGAGGGGTTACTTACATACTTACATACTCAGCAAAAAACATTTTGTGAATGAACCATTCAGCTTTTACAGGGAGGACTGTTGAAACCTTAACAGCCCATCTACCAGCCAGCCTGTGTTGATGTTACAGGGACACAGGGATGGGTTTAGGTGTGCTTTAGGGGGAAGCTTCAGGTCCATTGAATGTAAAAAATAGCTGCAGTCCAATGCTTAGTCAACAGTATTTTATTTAAACAGGTAGGGCAGATCTTCGTATGTCCCCATGTGACTCCGTATGTGACCCATTCAGGGTTCTGTCCCAGCTGACTGTTGTGTTTGGCCCCCACATGGTACACCCTCCAGGA
Source organism: Gastrophryne carolinensis (assembly GCA_027917425.1). Classification (NCBI taxonomy): domain Eukaryota; kingdom Metazoa; phylum Chordata; class Amphibia; order Anura; family Microhylidae; genus Gastrophryne; species Gastrophryne carolinensis. Next base: position 404,638,032 of record CM051236.1, read on the forward strand.
TTCCACCTGCTTCATGGTTTTCTCCCCCACCCTCAAAATTCAATGGAGAGAGCTCAGTATGGCCTTTCTTTCCATCCTTTTGAAGGGGTGTTGTCTTCCAACCCGAATATCCATGGTCTTCCAGGTGAGCAGTCTGGTAAGTTTCCCACAGCACATCCCAACAACTCCTTGTTTTTCAGACTGCTTGAGGCTTTTTAAAGGCTCAGGAACCAACCAGCAGGCTCTCACCATTGTTTCCCTCTCCTGGGTCCTGCCAACACCACTTGTGGAATGAGGGCTAATGTCTAAAGTCCCTCACCACCAGCCCTACATCTTAACCTTATTTTACCTACACTATCCTAAACCCTTTTAACAGGAGTGATGGCTAATCTACCACCATGTTACACTGATATTGCCATCACATTTATTCTGATATTGTGCATTTTTTACCCATCATTAATTACATTTGGCAGCAATCATGGAGGTTTTTACTACAGCTTCCCATAGGCTCGCCAAGAGGACAGGCAAGAAGAGATGAACGGTTCTCCCCTGAAAATGCATAAAGGTGTATTCAAAAACCTATCCTTCATACAGAAAAGGAACGCCACTAATTTGGTGGGCATAATTGTTTTCAGACAGGATGTGTCTTGCTGTGTAACGTATTAATATTTATTTTTAATATTACTTTGCAATCCATCCCTTGGGTAGGTGCCATGTGAAAGCCTATCCCGGTTCCAACTCTTCCTCCTCCAAGTCCCACAAGAAGAATATTGTATTGGAAGATATCCAATTGCCCACAGGGTGCTGTGGTTTCTGGTGCCTGTCAGAGGTAGGCTAGCAGGGAATGAGCAAGTACTTACTACAGGACTTGAGAACGGGGATGGGTTTGGAGGGGTTGGAATGACAGCAGACCTACCCCTGTACTGGGACAGACTTTTCAAGGAGTGTGTAGATCTATTTAAAACACAACCAAACATTGTAAAGTGGAACTTCTTGAAAGTGTATCTTTTCTGATAACACATTTTACTTTTATTGCAGTTTTCCTACCAAGATGGATGCTAATTTGCAGGTGGGCTACAGTTCTGGCAGATTTTATAAGAAACCTTTATGCATTAAACTCTGCATATAAAGAAAATGATTTCCTTTATTTATGGCCCACAGATGTTCTCCCAAGTACTGTTTATTTCTTATCCTATAAATGATAACATTGTTCCCGTAATTCATTTTTTAAACACTGTCTTACTTTAGTAGTGCCCCGGTGTGTTTTTCTACTGCCTTTTCTATCGCCCACTGTAGATCAAATTATAAACCTTTTCCAGGATTAATCTTTGCTCTGACTTCTCCTCCCAATTTGCTTAAGGCTACGAAGAATGTAATAGTATTTGAACTGGGGCTGATATTAATGATACGCTCCATAATGTCTTTATTTATAAGGCCGAGGAACTCGGGACTGTGCCAGGATGGATGTAGATGGGTATACGGCATGTCTAATTATAGTGGAATTGTTTTTATGGAAGGCAAAGGTAAGTATTTTATTGTGTTTTCCTAATGAGAACTTTAGCTTTTAAACAGTAAGTGTGCCTGACTGCAAGGGCCTGATAAATGGCTAATGAATGGCTAATGGGCGCATAATGAAACCATGTACACAAGGATGCATCTTCAATGACAACAGAAGCACAGGAAAAAGCACTGTTCTTATCAGTTTTTGTCCAGTGGGAACTGATCACGCAGACAAAGCTTTGTTCTGATATGGAAACATACTTTATAGCAATTTGCAGTGTAAAAGGGTCATGGTTTGGTGCATCTCCCCACACCAATGTATCTTGTCATGATTAGACAATCGATTATACAAACAAAACAATGTCACCACTCAGTCTAAATAAAACTAGAAGGTCCCTTAATTTGGCTGCAGTGGGGCATCCAAAAGAGGGGTGCACGCACTGCATACAAGCTGAGGAAACCCGGCCTAGTGGTGGATATATGACAATATTTAGCTAGGATTCCCCTGCAAAAAAGCAATGGCTTGCCAGCTGGTTCTCCTCTTTGAACGGGGCATACAACAGCCTCCGATAGGAAACATGCAGAGGTGTAGCTGGGGAAGGTAGGGGGCGTCCCCGGTGCAACAGGTCAGGGGGGTGCCAAAGGGGGGCCTGAGCACAGGTGATGGGGGCTCAAATCTTTGCCCTGGTTGCCAGAAAGCCAAGCTATGCCTCTGAATGAGCCAAATTTATCAAGCACTTCTGCCAGACTACGCCACATTTTTGCAAATTAGAGTGGCGCAAAATATAATTTACACATTTTTACAGTGATACATGTTGCTGTACTAAAAAGCACAAATAAATCATCTGCAGTGCAGCAACATTCTATTTTGCACCCATGTGTCATAGTCTGGCAGAAGGGCTTGATGAATAAGGCCCCAAATTTTCATATTAGCTTATCATTTTCTTCAAAAACATGTTTGATAATGATTATACATGTACCCTGTATATAAAACACTATACTGTCAAAGGCACACAACTTTCTCCTTCCTACATTTTTTGATGTATTTCCTGTCAAGTATTCTTCTACCATCGGAAGAAAACATAAGTGTATGATAGTATACAATCTTTCTTTGAATGGCATTGCTCTGATCTTCCCTACAGGCTGCTCCATATTGATGTCATGAGCATAAAGCCTACCTCAGCCAGAATAGCTAATGGCCACCATACATATACACAGTTCAAAATGCTAGTTAAGATAGAGAGGAGGTGGCAGAGGTAGATCTGGGAAAGCTGCAGATACTATCACAATGATTCTTAACAGGCAAATATATACCTACACTGAAGGGTGACCTTTTAACCTTACTATCATTTGCAGTGGTACTAGAGAAATACAGGAAGGATGGACCATGCAGAGCAAATAATTGTGCTGCGTTGTTACATAACGCAACGCCAAATAACACATAGTGTAGGTACTGAATAATAAGCAAACAGAAATATTTTTAGATCATGGAGATTATGATTCATTCAGAAAGCCTTCCCTTTATATACATTTCTACACACTTGATTTAGCTATGACAGCAAACAAGCACACTGTGTATTTAACCATTGGATTTAGTCAAGGCCATTAGCGCTGACATTGGGGAAATTAATTGGAATTCCCATATGGGAATAGTGTTCGCATACGTTGCACATTTTAAAAAAGGCTTGGAACTCAAGCAGAGGTTGAACCTGCTATGTTTGCATGACCCAAATTTGCTGTGCTATAGTCATGCTTACTTTTGTGTTAAAGCAGCCCTGCAGTGACAATAAACAATCTAATTTAATAGCATGTAATAGAAGCCACTTATATCAATCAATGTTTTAAAACCTGAATTTGTAGCCAGACTAGGCCTTTCTTTCCACCTCACCCCCCTCTTTTTTTTGTTTTGGTTTGCTATCTCCTCTTGCCAGTTTTGGGTTTTGTTTATACCTATGATTAGGCCCCCTTCTTCTTCTAATATGTGGGTTAATCTCTCTTTTGAGTTTTGGAATCTTGGTTGCTATTGAATGTTGCTCCATATGGTTTTAGAATAACCAGGCTGTAGTCGGTATTATAGTACATAATGGACTAGCAGACTGAGTCCCTATTTATTATTGTAGCTGGTAGCTCTGAGTGGTACTACTGTATAATATGTCCACCTGTCCTATACTGCTATTTATACTGTGACCACATTTTGTTCCTGTATTTGTCAAAACTCTTCATTACAATTATTTGACTTGTATGCTAACCTGGTAGCTAACCAGGCTGTATCTCCTATCATTCCTTGTATGTGCCTTGTACCTTGGCAGAATAAACATCTGAATCAGAATTTTCTTAAAATACATTTGCATGGCTCTATCCACTGTTTTGAATTAATGATTCAACTAGCTTTCTTTTATATTATAATAGCAACCAAGCCTTTATATTGCTCTGGGCAAAGCATCAAATGTTTTAAATGGCTGAGATGGTGTTGGAGGTGGGGAGGGGGCCTAGCATAGATTGAATGTTTTCTTTTAATTGGTCATATGCAGATTTACATTAAAAAAATTAAAAGATGTTTTCAAGATATTTTATTTGTTGTACTAATTAGCCTTTTCCTGAAAAAAAATAGATACAGAAACAGGGTCTGAGCTTAAAGAAGATCTATCATTAAATCTGCATTCTAGAGGGTGAGACAAGAATATATACAGTATAAATACTGATATATATATATATATATATATATATATATATATATATATATATATTTGTATCTATCTATCTATCTATATCATAAAAATGAATTTCTGTACATCTGTCTGTTTGTCTGTCCTCTATAGACTTCAGAACTCCGGAACCGGTTGACCCCAAATTTGGCACGCAGGTACATTGGGTGCCTGGGAAGGTTAGAGCGAAGGTCCTGTCCTTGCCAGATGTACAGGAGAGGAGGGTGATGGAAAACTGGCCCATAGAAATGAAAGAGAGAATCTCCACACAAGTGCATAGGAGACATAATTAGAGTTGCAGCTCCCCCCAGCAATGCCCAGGTGAGGTAATTATTGCTCAGCGAAAGCTCTTCAGCCACGAATGTGCAGATCCAAAGAATCCGTATCAGAATCAGTTTTATTGATCCCCAAGTAGATAGATTACATATATACAAGGAATGCTTTGGCAGTATTCAAGCATATGGATGAGAGAACAAGAGGCTTGTTAGTAGCTCACGAGGAGAGGGTTGGGAAGAACCAGCTCACAGAAGTAAATGGTAGAATGTTCTGGAGATCACATTTTACCTCGCAAAAATGATGTCAGTGTCTGACAATTCCCCGCTCCTCACACACACACAAACACACACACACACACACAAACACACACACACACTTACCTCATGAGATTATGTATCTAATGAGATTATTCATCTCATGAGATGACTTGACTCATGAGATTATTTACCTCATGATATATATATATATATATATGTATACAAGACTTGGTATTGCTGTCATAAGCAGTAGCTGCCGTAGGGTAAGTTGTGGCAAAACAAAGTCAGTTTGAAAGAGTCTCAGCTGGGCTCCAGATCAGAAGGTAGCATATCACAGGCTACTAGAAAACATTGAAAATGGCTCCGGAGGTTTCTCCTTTCCCTAGTGGAACTGGCAAGACATTTCATCAAAATGCTTGTTGCCAAATTAGATACTCAGCAAATTGCCTTTTAATCTTACAAGAGATGACGCACCAGTCTGCAATATTCCTGCAGATTCAGGAGATGCCCATATCTTTAGTCAGTGTCAACTCATTGTCTGTGATGAGTGCACCATGGCATCGAGGTGATAATACCACACTTCTCCTACAAACCAAAACCAACCACCATATCAGCATGATTGGTCATGTGGTGCACACCTCCTTCCAATTTTTGACTGACTGGATAGAATATCCATAGATAGATAGATAGATAGATAGGTGTATTAATAGATAAATAGATACCATGTTTTGCCATATAAAACGCACCCCCCCCCCCCCCAAAAGTGGGGGGAAATATCATCTTATTGGCAAATGTAAAACAAAAAAAACCCTTACATTCCCGAGTGGCAGCATCTCCGACATTAATACATAGACGCACACACACATAGACGTTACCGTCGCTGCTGCCCCCATCCACCGCCTTCTCCACTGCCTGTTGCCTCCACTGCTGTCTGCTACCTCTGCTGTCTCTTGTCTCCTCTGCTCGTTGCTCCCGCTGGCCACTGCTGTCCGCCATCACCTTTGCCGCCCGCCACTTCCAGACGAACAATTTCTTGGGCTCCAAGTGGCCCGTAACGTGTGTCAGCATCTAATGCCTGTATTTAAGATGCCACAAATTGCCTGTATTTGGGTTGCCACACACACTGACTGTAATGTGGGGTCTGTAGTTAGGTGATTGGGGGGATTCTGCACACTGTGACTAATAGGGTGATTGGGAGGGGGTATTTTAGCACACCATTTAGTTTAGAATATGTTCTTCCTATTTTCCATCTCCAAATCCTGGGTGTGTCTTATGGGCAGATACGACTTATAGGGTGAAAAATATGGTAGATAGATAGACTTACATTTCCAGCAACATGCATCTTAATGGGGAAAAGCACATCAATTTGTGTCACAAATCCTGGTATTGTTTAGGGCTATCCTGGCTTGGCTAAGCCATATCCCCTAGCCCTTGCTTAATGCTTTAAATCCTGTACAACAAGCATCTCTGTAGCACTATTTAATATCCAAACAATTACTCTGTGTGCAATTGGTAATATGGAAGCAAGCTAAATAACCAGCCTCATGGATTTCATTGTTTACACCTATGCTCCACTGAATCATTTGTGGATGGCGTGATGTGTAGGGCAGCCGCAGTTTGCTATGTGCAAAAGGCATGTTGCAATTATTTTTATGAGCCATGCTGTAAGTGTTTACTTGCAATAACTATCTGTAGATTGGCCACTTTATATCTCATATGCTCCCTCTCTGAGGCTGGGAGCCTAATTGTCACGATCGCACTCTATCAGCCCAGCCAAGACGCTAGAGAGAGTGTGATTGTGCAAGGGTTAAAGCCACCAGACCCCTGGGTATTCACTACTAGTCCCAGCAAGTCACCAAATTAACCCTTTGATAAACGTGTTTCACCAGAGCTTCCTTCAGAAAGGTGAGCTCATATATTTAGAGATCAAAGGCCAGACCTGATTAATTAAACATTTAATCTGATAAAAAAGGTATCACAGTGCTAGATGTAATATACAGAAGCAAATGACATACAGGTACAGAAACACATAAAAGAGTACAGCAAGACACGTTCAGAAAACAAAAAGAAAGTCCTTAAAGTACAATGGCGTAGAAGTCCTTGTGAGTGAGTCTCCAGCTGTTGCTTAGGGTCTTTTTGTCCAGCTTTTGCCACAGACTTGTGACCGAGGTTTCTGGCTCCAGAATGTCCTTAGCATCTAGGTTTTATTAGCTAAAAGGTTCATCCCCCCTCCCCTTTGACTCCACCCGGTGAGGGCATTTCTCTTCCAGGTCCCTTATCTCAGTTTGGTTTTTATGGTGGGTCCAGAGACAGCAAATCCTGCTGCTACAAAGACTTTTGACTTCAAAGAAGGAAGTACCACAAACAGAACCCCTCATAAAACTGGAATACACAAACTAGGCACAGTCTGAGTGACTCCTCACCCAGGTCTTGGACTATACATTATACACAAATACAATCATAATACACATGCTTACTCTATAATAAGGCCTTGGGCCTGACACTAATTTACCTTTTTTGCACCTCCAAGATGGGCAGCTCACACAAGTTTATATCTGCGCCGGCACTTGTCAGTGGCAGAGAGTGAGGCAAGCTGCTCTCTCCCAGTCAGCAAGCGGCGCAGTGTATGGCTGGGAGCGCTGCTATGCAACCACTTTTATGAAAATAAAACACAGGGCGCTGTCAGAAGGGGATTCCAGGTGCCCTGCGCCTGTAGTAATCCTCGTTTTTATTTTTTGGGGGGCTGGGGAAAAAAACATCTGAAAACACCTGGGATTGCATTGGGGGCACATGAAAGACAGGACACATACTTTGCATGGCCCAGATTACAAGTTTGCAGCACAACTCAAAAGTTAAAAAATTCTTCCAATAACAATTCTAAACAGCCCATGGATCCCATGGCACATGCACCAGCCTCAAACAAAATTAACAAAAGTGGTCATAATAGTTGTAACCATTCAAGTCCATTGGAATGTATCGGATAAGACTAGGCTGAGCGCCTAGTCTTATCTGCGTTCCCCACAGCGCCCAACACTTTGCAGGCATTAATCCCTTTTACGGCACTGTTGATAGATGGAACATTACCTGGCACTGTTAGAGGCACTCTGACTTTTTGACTTGATAAATACACCTATTGTGTGTGCCTAATATAAACAAAGAAAGGCATCTTGGTATGGACTGGAAAATGGTGTCGCTATCAATTGTTGGATAATGTTTTTTTTTTTTTTTTGAGTAGTCAGCAATTAAATGTAAACTGACACAAACCTGCAATAATAAAAAGTACAATTTAGACTTGATAGTATTGCAGTATAAAGATAAAATGACATGCATGTACTGTAGTCAGGGTTCTGTCATGTGAGACCACTCTCATTCCAGGGCAATTATCAGTGACTGATATTGGAGGACAAACTTATTTTCAGTACTGACCTGTCCTCTTAGGCTACAAACACGGTGGCACGCAGCACACAACTATATGCTTTGCTGTCCCTTTGTTGCGGTGCAGTGCAGTGGCAGCATTACATGCCACCCTGCATGGCACTATTGTTTTCGTCCTCTGGAGCAGAGGTTGTGCAGGCACCTGAAGCAGGAGATGGTGGTGACAGTGAAAGCAGGAGGAGGCGACATTGGTGAAATTAACAGTAGCTGACATCCTCCTCTGGTCCGGTGCTTACTATAGCCACCATATTGGGGTTCCTTCAGTCCTCTGCTCTAGCAAGAAACCAGAGGAAGGAACCAAAGAAGGTGGCTGTGACAGGGGCAGGGGAGTATTGATGACGGTGGCTCAGATTATATCCCTCCCACAGCACCCCAAAGTAGCATAGATAAAATGCAATACATGCACTTTGCCTAGGGTAACCACAGACTTCTATGGGTTGAGTTGTGGTTCTTCTTCCGCAAATCGCAGTGTACATATGTGAAAGGGTGTATTTACCTTTATTCACTGTATTCTCATGTACTTTGTTACAAGTTGGAGTATTACTACTACAATGTGACCCAAACAGAAAGGTGTGAAAGAGACCTTATACTGTCTTTGGGACATAGCAGTGCTATACTTACTATTTGCTTCCCAGCAGTTGATAGCTGTTTTATTGTGCAGTTCTACATTGAAAAGTCCACAACAATGTAACTGAGCAAGGTTATGTCACTTGGTTTAAAAGCCTTGATGGAAGCAGGTAGACTATTTAGCATGACTGAAAAGTGTGTCGGAAACATGGGCTTAGATGTTGCAGAGGTTGTGGGCAGGCCGCAGACTGGATGTGGATGTAGTGGAGATTGTGCACTGGGGGCACAGCGGGCATGGTTGTGAATATAGCAAAGGCCCTGGGCTAGGGCAGACTGGTCATGATCAGTGGTGGGATGGCACCAAAGATCAGTCTGGCCAGCCCATGTCCAGCCCCTGACATCCCTGCTGAGCCCCCCCATGTACTGTCTGTCCAGTCAATGAGTGTACTTTACAACTCAGGCTATATCATTGCAGGAACAGGTCATGAATAGGGGTGAATATAGTTAATCAAAGAACTGAAGCTTTAGTATGGACAGGGGCTGTATATAATTCCCCCCACATCTATGATACTATAGCTAAATCACTGGGGGCATGTGTTTCTAGGGAGTAGGTAGGTATGAACTGGGTGGAAGCAGCAGCCCATACAAAACAGCCCCAAAGCTGTGCAGCTCTCCAGGAATTCTCCCAGATCTTGGTGTAGTGAAGGTGGTGGACTGGACATGTTCGTGGATGTAGTAGAGGTCATAGGCTGGTGGCAGACTACCAAAAAGACTGGTTCAGCATCAAAGCACCATTGAGTCCCACAGACAGGGCATGGATGTGAACAAACACAATTTCAGCAACAAAGATCAGCAAGATAAGTCCATGCACTGGAGCACATGAGTCATGGCTGGAACAGCATGGCAACCCGAACAGCACCATGCTGTTTTTTATTTAACCTTTTTGTTCTGTAAACTAAAGCAGTATAAAAATCCTATATCCTGAGAACAATGTGTAAATCAAACATAACATTTAAGTTAGGCATAATGACGATTCAATAAATCAGAGCTTAGAGGCAAGCTTTAAAACTTGTTGCCTCCAATCAGTGAAAAAACACTGGGACTGCCAGCTTTCAGACTAGTCAATGTAGATGCCAAGGTCACTGCACTGCTAGATTTAATACAGTAGGCAGAGATAATGGGAAGAAGTACTGTACTTCCAATAACACAGTCATTGCATGCCAGATGAGGAGCAATGCAAGAGCAACAATGTACCTCGTACAAAAACTTGCATAGTATTGCATGCATGATATCTGAAAAGCTTCAGGTTTCACCCACAGATTAAAATTGCTAATTTTGGAGATAAAAGAAGCACAATAGAGACAAAAGCGTACTGTAATTTGTAAATGTTTGCTATTGCCAGACAAAATCTTTTTGCTGAATTTTTGCACAAACCCTTGATTGGTATATAAAATCTCATAATATCCTACTCCAGATGAAACAATTATCCTCATTCTCACCACTTAAAAACATCTTGTTTATCTGATTACTGCTATTTCTGTCAATAATTCTTGTTCTAAATGTGACAATAATCTGACCTCTAACCTAACCCTGTTGAGAGTGTGTGACAGCTCAATCATTCTAATGATATATTGGGTTTATATGTAAGCAATGTCACACTGCAGACCTTTGTATCTGGGAAACACTATATGCTATGGTTGAATTGAAATCTGCATTTCAGCAACACCATTTTCCAGTGGCTCACTATGCATGGACCTGTTGACAGGCATATAAGCATGTGGTGACTGCTCTGGTCATGGAAGAAGATTAGGTTAGTCAGTGTGTGAACTTAAATTTCAACTACTTAAAAAAAACAGCCTGGCACAGTTGGAAAAGAAAGGTAGTGGCCATTTTGGAGCTTCCTCTTCCAGCATCTCAGCCATGCTGCTGCCTGGATTCAACTGACATTACTGACAATGCACAGTAACAGGAAGCCCAGCAGCACTTCCTGTTTGTGGGTGGCCTGCAAATGCATGAGCCGCTATTTGATTTCTAACATTTACTACAGCAGGAGTTAGAAAAAGGTAAATGATTTTTTATGTGCAGCAATCTCAATTGCCCTGGGGAGGGATGCATATGAGCACTCTGTTGTGTAAGTCATTTTTGACTATTGGTCCACCTTAATCTAGAATCTGTGGGCCACAATTTTGACTAAAAACTTTTATATGCAAAGTAAGCGTAAAGAATGGTCATTTAAAATAATGCAGATATTTCATATATTACCATGTAAGCAATAGAAGGTAATGTGGCATTTTTTACAGATGACACTAAGGCCCCTCTCACATTTCCCTGCTTGTTAGAACAATCTAATGCAATTTAGTTAAAGCTGAAGATCAAAATCAGCTGGCATTAAGATATAGAAATGGATATTAAAGCAACAATGATCTTTTTCTAATATTTTGCGTCACACTGTGATGTGAGCTCAATGTTGTTATTGCTAAACTACTATTATATAAAAGATTATATAAACTACTATATAAAAGATCATCAAGCATTTTCACGCTTGCACAAAGTGTTGGGCTACACATGGAGCTTTCCTCCTTCCAGTAAAGGAATTCCCAACCTGACAGCTCTGCACAGGAGCCCCGACTGATGCTGATGCTTTAGGTCCCGCTACCCTGTCACCTAGCTACTATATCCCATCTCCACGGTAACAGCCCACTGATCACCTGTGCTACCTTTCACCACATGACACAATGTAGTTATAGTGCTGTACATAAATGTGTGCTGGTCTGTGCAGCACTCCCCCCCCCCCCCCAGGCTTCAATGCAGCAATCTAAAAAAACATGCAATGTGGTTTTAATATTCATTCCAGATTCATGACAATAACTAAGCTAAGCTGTCCCCTCCATAGAGCTCACAAACCAGAAATCACTTGAAAAGACAAAATGCAAGTTTAAGTATTATTTGTTACCGTAAATAACCTAATGTTGCTGATCTTTTTATTTCCTTATTGGCTATTTTTTTATTTATTTAATTTTTTTTCAGTAGTGTTATACTCAATATTTTGTGCGTATATGAGTATGTGGTTTTTCGGTTTCTTAAATTACAGATATAATGTCCCATGACAAGAAATAAACTTATATTAAAATTGAAACAACATCCTGGTGCCCAAACAAAAATCTTGTCTTTTAAATGGTTTCCAGGACAAAATGAAGCCCGGCTTTTGGCCGCTGTGATCACATGGTTGCAGCAGCCAGAAACACAGGGAACGCCAGGACCACGGTATTGCAGTGGCCAATTGCTGTTTTTGTTGCGGTGGTGCACTGGTGGAACCCTGTGAAGAGAAAAAACTCCCCTTTTGTAAAAAAATGTGTATTGTTCCAGTCTAAATGATGATAATGGCACCTTAGTTATCATATTCCATTGCCTATAGACACTTGAGGTTATATGCCTTCCTCCAGCACATCCTGAATTCGAATGCTCCACTGTGTGAAACCCCCTCGGGCACTGCTAACTAGTCTTCCCCAGTCCAATGGAGCATGTGAGGGCTTGGATTATTTTCAATGGGGAGCTGCCGCATTCACTGCATCTTTGAGCTGTTCACATACTCCAGCCCTAGCCATTCCGATAGGCTGGGGATGCTGCCGATCTTGCTCCCCAATGAAATCAATCAGAGCCCTTTGCCAAGGGATGTTGAAAAGGCAAAGGGCTGTGATTGTAAGAGAGAGCCCATGCATGCACCGTTGGACCGAGGAGAGATGAGTTTTACTGGGCAAACCTGGTGGTTTCACACAGCAGGGGATCCCAATTTGGGAGGCCTCAGGGGGACAGAACAAAACCTAGGAAAGTCAAAATCCTGGGTTTTGTTCCAAGTGGATGCAAATGCTGACAATGATTAGGTATCACGCATGCAGATGGAGCAAGTTTAGGGATTTTTTTGTGCAAGGCTGTTGGTCCAGTTTACTGATGACGGTGAAAAAACTTAGCAGCTTTGCGCATAGCCCCAGCACCCTGTTACATGTCAATGTGCATGTTCATGTCAATTGCAAGTCAGAGTTGAAGCAAAAAAAGGTGGTCAATATTTGGATACCAATAGGGAATGAAAGTAACTACACTTTTTGGAACAATATTTTAGAATCTGGAATTTAATTCCCCCCCGGGCCACATTTTGACTAAAACTGAACGTGGGCATGACATCTCCAATTCAGCAGAATATGAACAGTACCTACTGATGAAGGTTCCTCACCAGTATCTGGCCACCTTCCCAAATCCAGGAGGGATTAGGAACAAGTAGGTAAAAATGCCTTATTAAAACAAAAATGTTCTGTCTGGAGCTTCAAAGACAACTGTGAACTCCAGAAAAACACCTATGCTCACTAACCCAACAGCCTCGATATCCTGCAGTAACACAACCTAGGGAGACTCATAGGTATTCCATGACAAAATCAAAAGGGTAAAATTTTTGTTCCCAAAAAAATCAATGGCTCAGTTTGACTGTCAAAAGAACAGCATAGGACCATCAGAAGGAAATACTTGTGCCAAAGACTGATCAATGTGTTAACTGTGGGGAGAGGAATTGGAGGAGGGTTTGTTAGGTGACTATACAGACTATTTCCATATATTAATGACACTTATACATTTTCCCTGCAATGCATAATAAGTATTTGTTTCTATTTTGTAGACTGTAAAATACCTTCAGTGCATCATGATCATGAAACACAGTAGCTAAAAATAGGTGTCCGTTTTAGATTCAGGATTCCTGTCCCTTGCTGCTCATCGCTGGTGTTAACATCACAATCTAAATAGCGGCTGTAAACTGATTTTGTGATTGTATTGATTTTCCCTTGTTTTCTGTCACTTGTACAATTCAGTGATAAGGTAAGGGTTAAAAAGAAAATTGCTCTCACACACACACCCACACACATTATATGTGTGTGTGTAAAAATAGTCACCTGATCCACATACAAGTTCATCTTTCAGTTTCCATGGTGTGTTATCAGAAGACTCGGATATTCCTAATTCTGTTATTGGCCAAATGTTACCATTTGTTTTCCAAGTAACATCAAGGAAAAATAGGTAAAAATACTTAGAATGCGATGGGTAATCTCACAAGGACTCTCCTATATAAATGAAACGAAGACAACCAGAGCTGAAATCTTAGGTTAAACATATTCTGTTGTATGGGTTTTAAATAGTTTCTATGGGTAAGAGTAAAATTCAAACCATTGTTTCCATACCTTTCAAGATGATGCCCTGCTGTGCTGCTGCATAAAGCTGTTGTTCATGAATTCTAGTCCCTTTCCCCCTCCTGAACCTTATTTAACCCTTTTACACTTTTAAATGTTTATTTCTTCTAGACTGTACAAATTCAGTTTTTATCTCCTAATAGGTTTTACGTTAAAGTCTTTCCATTATTTTTGTTGCCCACCATTGGACCCATTGAGTAATATATTTTTGTAGTTTAGGCTTTCAAGAAACGGCAAACACTATTCCAGCTGTAGACCATACATCACAACTCTCATCTCCTACTACTAATAATGACCCAAGCTGGGTGTGTTTCTAGGGGAGTCAAGCAGGGTCCTCACCGGTGCCATGGCAGAACCAAGCCATCCTGTTTTCTGCAGATGAGTCAGGGCCACTGTTGTTAATGTAGGCTGTAAGACAGGCCCCTCATCACCCCATATACTTAGTCATGGGGTGGGGGCACTGGCTACCTATGGGACAGCAGCAGCACCACCATAGGATGAGTGAGGAAGGGGCAGAATTGTTTCCTTCTTCCACTGAGCGATTTTTTTGCGTAGAAACTGCCCTTCCTCAAGCTATGCAGCTGAGCCCCCTGCCAGAATACTCAACTGCCTGGCTACATTGCTCACTCATTTTGCAGATTTAGTTATTAGTATCTCTGAATCTCTCACCTCTGAAGTCCTGGTTATCACAGTACTGCCCATACACCACTCAGAGAGGAGATTTCTTCTCCCCATTTGCATGAATGATTTAGAGACCTTGAACTCCAGTTTCTACTGTTTGACCAGTAATGCCAAATAATTATCCATGTTGAAGACACATCCACTAATATCCCTAATAATTACCTTTGTAAATACATGCCTTTGTATCATCAGCAAGAAGGCAAACATTTCCTACCAAGCCTTTACCTTTAATAAGCCTTTAATATACAAAAACATTAATACGAATGTGACCCAGCACAGATACTTGCGCTACACCACTTGTGACTTGCCTTTCTTCAGATTGCACACCATTAACAATAACACTTTGGTACTGAGTAAGCTATATGGACAAGTAGAGAAGGACGAATAATGAGAAGACTGGAGAAAAATATGAAAGATGTAGAACCGGAGATAGAAATCACCAACAATCCTTAGAACAACAATTACCCATATCATTAATTGGGACACTCATTTATTAAAAGTATATTACCCTCTGTTTCTGTAATGTTACAACCAATGTTCTTTATGTGTTGTTAGAGCTTATCTATATAAAAAGACCCTAATTAGACTTAGAGCATATACACTGTTTTCAAGCACATTGGTCACGTGCCAGATGTATAACAGATGATGAAAGGAAAGGCATACTGTTTAATTATGCAGCATTGCAATGGATGTTATTGTTAAAAAATGACACGTGACAATTGCAAAATAATGCAAACCTATTCCCCAAGGTCATTGTCTTCCCATTAGTGGCCTGCTGGAACTTACTATTTACTAACGATAAAAAGAGATTACAAATATTTTGGCCATTTGATTTTCGTCTTATCTTTCATGAGAGGTTTAGTATTGTACTTTGCCTACGTTCAGGGAAACTACAGTATGTAAATAGTATTCATGGATTGTGGTTTAACAATAGTAGCTATCATTATGTTTGTGACAAAAAATGTAAATGAGTGGCTCGAAACCATTTAATAGAGGAGTAGAACCTTTGTTTACTCAAGAAATTCAATTCAGCTCCAAATTAATTTGGTCTAAATTTCCAAATGAAAACTGATACAAAACTTTGGGATTTGTTTCTGATGATTTTTTTTGCTTTTATTTTACGTTGTCATTGTCTTGCATTTCATTCAATATTGTATATAGTAGAAAATACTTCTACTACTTCTACATGCATTGCAGGCCAACTGGACCCCTTTTATTCTGGTTCAAAACAAAACAAATGTTATGACCATATTGTCCAAAAGCTTGGAATGGGACGTACCACCTAATCAGACTCACAGACCTCAGGGTGGGTTATTTGAGCATAAAGAAACCATTGTATGAGTATGCTGTCAGCCAAATTTAGATCTGCATCATTACAAGAGCCATCAGTACAGGTGAGGTAGATGATTTTAGCTTCCATCCTAATAAAAATATCCAAATAAAAAGTCTGACATTTAAGCATGTACTGTAAGTAAAAATGATTGGACATGATTAGCAAGGGTGAGGCTAGGGTAATGCTCAGGCCCCATAGCAGCTACATAATACACTCATAGGCAAACACCTTTCTACATTTAGCAATGCATTGTGGAAGACTGAACTGGTCAATTCTGCCCTCTATCTTCCAGCTGTATAAGCAGTAATGTGTAGTTCTATAGTAAAACTGAACATGGAAGTTGATATGTATATATATTTCTAAGTAGTCAAACAGCAGAAACCAGGGAATGTTTCATGCTAAATGTCAAACAAGCCATCGTTTCATTATACTAGTTGTGGACCTTGTAAGCTAGACGCCAAAGGCAAAACTGCATCCTGTATAGAGAAAGACATGGATGTGCAAACCATTGTGCAAACCATTCACTACAACAAAATGCATGCCTAAACATTACCAAGCCTGTAGCAGGCAAAGCAAGGTGCAATATAGTACAGACCTAAAAACCATTTTGATAGGTTGAGCTATTCCCAAAAGGTCATGGTCCAATTAGCCTTCAGTCAAGCAGAATAAGGCAAAACAATATATATATATATATATATATATATATATATTACAACAAAGAACTTCAAAATATTCCATGTATGGCTTGCTAAAATAAATAAAGAGATATCAGAATTTAGTTCCTCGACTTTGTAATCTTGTATACATACTGGTGGTCTTAATTACTTCCCCATCTAAGACACAGAGGAAACTAGGCAAATTTCTAGCTGGTAATGATCATCAAACTCTAATTAAAAGCTACAACTGTCATTGCAGATTTGTCCCAATCAGCTAAAGGTTTGGATTCCATTTAGATCCAAATCCTGAATGTTCTGAATTGTTTCACTTTTTCTAGTAATGATATTGTTGTTACCTGGGGTTTGCAGACAGGCATCCCAATTACAGATCGGTGGAGTTAAAATGAGCCTGGAGTTATTCTTTTCTTCAGGGCCATTTTATACTGTGAGTTCACTCTTGTGGTGCTTATCATCATACATTAAGGTACTACTCCAATGAGAATTTTAAAGGCCCCAAATGATCAAATAGTGGTGCTAAAGCTAAAATATCCCATGTTATTCTACCCCAGACTTCTACCCCAGTAGTTATTCAGTAAGGCTGATAATTTCATAATTGACTTTTGGGCAGAGTGGCAGCTGCCTGAGATGTTTCCCTGCAATGCTGGTTTCTCCATGAGACACACTAGCGCAATATGGAGCCTAGCCAACATATATATATATATATATATATATATATATATATATATATATATATATATATAGATAGATAGATATAGATAGATAGATATAGATAGATACTGGTAATTCATTGCGGATCTCCACCTCTCCAAAAAAAAAGTGAAATATTTGCCATTTATGATGGCAAATGCCATTCTTCGAAGAAGTTAAAATTCAAACCTTTCCTTGTTTGTTTTCTGGAGCCAAAAATCTCTCAGAGCCAAAGGCAGCACTCAGTAACTTCAGTGCCTCAGTAGCCAGTAAAAGACTTGTAAGACCCCTTTGGGTGAAATAGTTGCTCATGCAAGGCATAATGATTTTCTAGTCCCTGTGTGTATGGTTTGCGTGTATAGAGAGGTTGTGTGTAAGACTTGTGTGTAACCAGTCACAAAACTGGCAGTTACAGCAGAGCCTATATGATGTGTGATATACATATATTGTATAAGCATCAGTGTAACTTTTAATATCATCATCAGATGCTTTTCTAAATGCCCTGGTGCAGACATTAAATGGGGCCCCATCATAGCTCATACAGCCTTTGTTAACAATTTTTGCTGTTGCTTGTCCCTGTTCATGTTGGGCTGAACAAAAAGTAATACACTAAGAGACCAATTTCCCCATCTGTTTGTGAAACCCCCATATTCGCCAGGTATATTCACCTTGCTGTTGATCCGATGGGACATACACGGCCACATCTGCATCCCTGCTCACTTATATCTGAGACATGTAGCCGTGCCAGGCATTTCTTAAAGGCTGGTATGGGTACAAAGGTGAGCAACCACCCTGCCCTCCATTTAGTTTTACTATGCTGCCCTGATGTTTGAAAAGCTAGTAAAGGTTGAATGGAGCACAAGTCACTGATTGGCTGATGTTCCAAAGGTGAGTTTTTATGCCAACCCATGGGGATAAACACAGAGGGGCATCCAAATCTGTACGCTCCCCTGGAGAGGAATAATACCTTAGGTAGTGAAAAATGCCAGTGTTGTGCTGTTCCTGTTTAACTCATACTTCTCTGTGGAACTATGACAGTGTTGAAATCCAGCTTCCTAAAGTCCATGTGTGACACCCCCTCCCCCGAAGAATGAGAGAGGAGGGAGTGGATGGTGACATGATGTGACAGAGCTGATCTAATTCATTATTAATGCTGGGCAACTGCCCTAGTAATTTCCAGGCAGGTGCACGATGGGGCATCCGATCTTGATATTGGCTGAGTACCACAAGCAAAAGCAGTTTTGGTATTGGGGAGAACAGGTCGATCCTTTTCTTTTTACCCTGGATTATCCATTTAATCAAAAGGTAAACAATGTGGATACTAAAGCTTAGGCAAAACGAATTTCCTTTCTGTCCTGAAAAAGTATCGTGGAGGTGCAACAATGGTAGGGCTCTCTGAACTATTCATCAGATTTGTTCTCACTTGACATCATTTATTTCTACTTTTTCAGTCTTTAGTTATCTATCCGCATCCATTTGAGTTAAAATACAGAAAAAATTTCTTGTATGAACCTTGAAAGGGACCTATTTAATATGTGCACCAGGGCCCTGTCACATTTAGTTACGCCACTGGATGCACTAAATAAGTCTTCAAGTTTTTGCCCTGCATCGTTCCACCTGCTATGAAAGAGCCTAAAGCGTACAAGAGAACACCAAATAAGGAGGAAGTCTATGTCAGTCAGCTGTGCGGTGTTAAATGGTTGCCCGGATATGGTATTGGAGTCAGTAAAAGACACTGATTCCTGGAATTTTTGGAATTGACCTAAGTGTGTTGGTCCAGATATACAATCTGCATTAGTGAGAGGACTGAATCCTGGAAATACCTGGGTGAAGGCCTGAGTGTGTTTTTTCCCTTAGAGACCTACAATATATAGGTCCGGGTAGATTCACCACTCACATCTTTGCTGTCAGAGCTCTCTGAATGGCTCCTGAACAAAAGAGGTACGCTGAGCAGACACCTCAAGGTTTATGCATGAGAGATTAACTGCCACTTTACATGCAACATTCAAACATAGTGACTCTGTACATGTCATAAAAAGCCAAGCTGACAGGCGGAGAGACCATGACCATGCTGGAATACTGCATTAATTAGAGGTTGTAGCACACTGTTTATAGACATTTCAAAGGTAAAGCAAAAGAATAAAATATAGTGTGGGGTTCAAAGATTCCAAGGTACGCCTGCTCACTGCAGACCAAAACAATATATATGGATGTGGATGGAAGGGTGTTCAATTTTCCATCCACATCCATACATGCTGGAATACTGACCTTGATTCAGGAGACCCCAGTATCTGTACTGCAGTATACTGAATCTGAGTCTGAAGTGGACTATTGACTATTAAATCTAAGGCAGGCATTTGGCCTATTTGTTAGGTTGTGAGGCCTACATGACTAAGAGGTTGGTGCTTGAGTGCTGCTGGGTACTTCCCCAAAGCATTGTGCCAAAAAAATTGGGGGGCCAGTAGGACATGGTTTGTATTCCCAGATGTACAATACAGTGCCAGCTTATTTACTTACATTCTGTTGTTAAAATATACCCCCTTTATAAGTGCTTATTTAAAATGGACCTAAATCTTAATTTAAATCTCTGTGCCAGGGAGGGTCCTGGGGCAAAAAAGAACTAAACTAACCTTTCACTCATGCCATCAATGAACCCTGCTTTATAGAGATACTCACCTTTTCTATCGGGAGACAGGAAACACCTGCCAAAAGGAGGAGAGCTTTACTTTGTTATTCATCTATTTCCTATCCTCCATTATACAGAGTTCTAAGCAGGAATAGATGGGTTATGGTCCCTAAGGACCTGTCAGAGAGTTTTATCTGTTTTTATAAAAACTGCTCCTATGCTTCCTAATGCCTGGTTATGGAATATGCCTCTTTTTTATCCATGACAATGATCTAATGATCCCAGGTGACCTATTTTATGCCATGACTGCAAACAGAAATATGAAAGGCATGATGCGCTCCGGAATATAAATCTGCAAGATGCATACTATTCACATTCTGCTCGATAGGGGACAAAAGCATGTCATTCATGATGACTCTCTAGCAATTGTTTTATCGCTCTTTGGAGACCTCGAGACACTTTCACTGCTGAGATAACGTTGAGACTTACAAACTAAATAAAGGCGAAAAAGCTAAATTATGTAGAGTAAAAAACAGCTGTATTAAAGCATGTCTCAGAAAGAGGATATGAAAAAGATTGCTGCAGCTCCTCCAGTCCCATCCTGACGTCTGAATGATGGAAGCAAGGCAGGCATCTTACATTTCTAGAGTGCAAGCAACACATTGCAGGTATTTGAAGTTATGACTCGAAACAGGCTCTCATAGAACTGCTGGAAAGATTTATGGCTAAATAGAATAAGGGAGCATTATATAAAATGTACACATCACATTGATTTATACACCAAATTGCATGCCACAGTATATACTATCTCTCAGTGCTTCTTTCCATGTAATAAAGAAGCTAGTCTGATTTGTGTTGATGCACCAAGCTATGGCAGCTGCAGTTACATGAATAAAAGAACAAGGGTTAATGCTGGGCACTGGTAGACCAATAAAGCAATGTTCTACAGCAAGGTCCGCTCCATCCTCACCATGCCAGCATGTTCTTCGGAATAATAACCAGTGGCGAGATCCAGCAGTGAAAGCTTAAGCTGTACAAAGCTTAGAGGCACCAGGTTCTTAGTAATAAAATGGTCCTCCATATTTTTAATCATGCTCCTGATATGTTCTTTCTGAAGCCTAGCTGATTGTAAATGCTCATTTATATATTATTTCCAGTGCGGTATCAACTTCAGGGAACTTGGTCTTCAGCTATTTTAAAACTGACATTAATCACGTTTGGATAGTATCTTTCATTATCACATTTAACATGGAGTATCAGACAAAGGCCGCTTATAAGACATCTATCTTCCAAACCCTGGACACAATCCTGCAAGGGATGCTAAACAACTGAAGTAGGAGAGCACCTGACATCTGCTTCTGCATTTCCACCATGTGCCATCTTGCTCTTTAGTGTATTATTAGCCTCTGCTAGCTGAAGCCCAGAACATTTAAGGGCTAATCAACATTAAATGAATAGCAGTGCCCAAACAAAAGAGCATATTTCCAATAAAACAACATTTTGATATTCACTTACTGTATTTCAGATACAATATTATTAGCATTCTCATCAAGGAGCCATTTTAAGGTTTCAAGATTTACACGCTCTTATTCCTTCTATGTCATCAAAAAATATGAACTGAGCTAATAACCTTGCAAATAAGATCAAAATATGTCTAAAATCAATAACAATAAATAACACTAGGCAGAATGCATAGACTATGTATTAACCAATAAGTTTGAAATCAATATATAGTTAATGCCTTCAAACTTGTCTGACTTTTCATGGATAGACATGAATGTGCCCTGGCCAGAAGCCCCATTTTTCAGTGAATGGAGAAACAAGAAAACTAGTTGTACTCTATGTGGTTCTATGTGGTTGTTCTTATTCAAAATGTCCCATTCAGTACCTCTATTGCCCAACTTCATTGTTTGCAAACATTCTATGCAAACCCTGGCCTCAACGTTGACCTTGACAAATGCTGTGGGCTGATCTAGTCAATGGGACTTTTGTTAACTGTCCCACTTGCTATCTTCTGGAATTTTAAATAGCTGGATAAGGTGATATGCACACCCCGATGCTTTTATTGGCTAATTATAACCCCCTATAACATATATAATTCTGATATATAGCCACCATGATAATAGAGGGCAATTTATTGGTTGCAGCAAAATTTTATCTAGCAACCCTTTACAACTATTCTCTCTGCCAGTCCATCCCCAGTCCATTTCTAGCAGTGCCATTCAAACTTTTTGCCTATTATCAGCTGGGTCAGAGGTTGATAAGGCTTTCTTTTCTCTTCTAAGAGAAGTAAATACAATGCCCTATAGCAATGCACTATTCACCCGTGTCTGAATTGCAAAGCATGATGCAACAAGGAACAGAGTTGTTAATGAGGGATCCCTTTATGCACACAACACAACTTTATCATTGCAGAACAGACTAATCACCATAACCCCATGTAGGGATGTCTAGAGTTTTATTGACCTCAATTTATCATATTTTTTCAACATAACCTAAACTTTTTTTTCTTTAGAATGAGTCAGAAGCCTATCATCTGCCCACGCAGTAGCAGTGTATGTAAAATGTTAGCTAGCTGTACACTTTCATCACTTTCTGCATAGAGTATCAAGAGAATTATGTTGGTGAGTATTACGTATTTTTAATTGAAAGCGTTGTGTTAGTAGTTCTAATGGACCAAAGGATGAGCCTGGAACAGAATCGACCAGCAAGACATTATGCTGCTCTTTTTCCTCCAACTGCTTGTTGCAGCTCTAGGATTCTCCTGCAGAATCTGCAGAAAGGATTGCATAGCAATCCATTCCAATACACTTAATGTCATTTAACCTCCTACTGAAGAGGAGAAAAAGTGCTGCTATAGGTAGGTATAGAGGCTTCCGTGCAGACTGCTGCAGCTTCTGTGATCAATGCACCAATACACACACACACACACACACACACACACACACACACACACACACACACACACAAATATTCCATTATGAATCATTCTGCTACTAATCAGTGGATAGGCAGTGCCTGGCTAATCTGCTTCATACATACACAGCATATCGTAAAAACCCTTTATAGGATGCAGCCTCTATAAGCATGTCTCGGACCCAAGACAGTATGACATATGACAATACAAAGCAATGTGCCTTGATCACAAGACATAATCAAATGTCATCTGCAGTTGTCAATTTTCCAATCTGCTCCATTATATTCAAAGCTCTGCAGCAATAAGGGAGTACCCTTCCCCTGCCAAGCACCCAAGTTTCAGTAGTTAGACCACTGCATGCTTTTCTAGAGCGATAGAAAAATCATCTTACCCAGAATGATCTTCCAAAATAAAAAAAAAAATATCCTGCTGATGGGATCAGTTAGCAAGGTGATACCTGGTCATCACAATAGTGCTTAGTCAGCAGATCCAGCCTTTTATCTTTTATTATTCCTCCAAAACGTGGGTAGAAAGAAATATCAGGATTTTTGCTGCTGCTAGCAATCAGTAAAAGGATCCCCATTCACGAGTGCCAAGTTCACCACCATGTAGGATAATTCCATCTAGAAGGAGGATAGAGCTGCTCAGAGGACCTGCAGCCTGCTCTGGCTCTGAAAGTACCCAGCTATGATCAGATCCAATCCAGGTGTGAATCAAAAGCATGAAAAAACTACTGTTATAAAAAGAAAGGAATGAGAGCCATAGAAGTCTGTCATCAACAGGGAAACAAGAAGAAAAAAAATCTTTACTGCTCCTGCAGCCTTTCAGAGCAAAGCCCACTATACATAGAAGCCCTCTCCATATTCAAGATGCAGCCAGTGTATGGAGATTTGACAAGTATCCTGCAATAACACATCCAAGGAGGGTTTTCCTGTATTGCTATGTGAAAGAACTCCTGCGGCTTGTAAAGGATGACTTCTGGGTCCTAGCACTCCCAAATGCAGGGGAAGATGAAGGAAAAGACAGCGGAGGAAGGGATTCACATCAGTTGTCTGTTAGCTCCAGAATGATGCTAATCTCCAATACAGAGGGCTGCACACCATAGACGACGGAAACTTGATCAGCAGCCAGCATCCAGACAACAAGAAGGGACCAGGGAGGAAGGCAGAGAGGGAGGTGATGCACACACACAGGCAGAGCCACAGAAACCGGGGGAGAAACTGCAATGCATAAATGAATCCAGTGTTTCAATAAGATCTCCTCATTTGATTAAATGCATTCTCCCAAGCCTGCTGCAACTGCAAGTCATAAAAAGATACAGTTACTGCCACCCAATGGAGGTTTCTGTCCTAGCCAATCCTCAGCTCAGGACTACTTTCCCTTCTCCAGTTTAAAAGGCTGAATTTAAAGCGGAGACCCTTTAGATGGAATAAAGAAGAGCCTAATAGATTAGCTGCTGCTCTTTGTCATAGCCAGGGCAGATATTATGGCATTGGACTACTGGAGTGTCAATATACATAGCTGTCATCTCCTTACTAAATTATGGATCTCCATAGTAAAATGTTAATGCCAAAATGTGTATACCAATCATAATGATTCATATTTATATATACTTACATACATTTACGTATACAAATGAAGGATCTCCATAGTAAAATTATACACATTTATGCCAAAAATGCATATAATATTATTCATAGACATCATATATGTGGATAACTGCATATATAACACAATAGTAAAATGTTGATTTGTATAAATGGCAATGATATATTCAATAGTATTTATACACATATATACATATATGTTGGTAAGTGCTTATACAAGGGGTGCATAGAAAAATGTATAAATGGCAAAAATATCCCATAAATCTTATAGTAAATGCCGATACAAATATACAGTAGTAATCATATAGAAGTTTACATATATATGTATAAATGCATATACCTTAACTTAATGATGATATATGTATGAATAGCAAAATATATACTGTAAAATAGTAGACATATACATATTTACATACGTGTATATAACTGCAGATAACAGGGCTCCATAGTAAAATGTATATGGCAAAAATATGCTAAACAATAGTGAACATACACATATTTACATATTATAGGGTAACTGTAGATAACAAAGTTCCATAGTAAATATAAATATCAAAAATATATACAGCAGTAATCATATACATAGTTAAATACATGAGGGAACTGCAGATAAAAGTGCTCAATAGTAAAATGTTCATAAATATAAATAGAATAATGTATACAGTGGTAATCATATACATATTTACTGTACATATATGTGGGCAGCTGCATATACAAAGGATCCCTAGTAAGGTGCTTATAGATATACAGTACGTGGCAGATATAAGATAGTAATCATATATGTCTACATGCACATATGTTATTATCTACAAAGGACTGGGTGGCTCCATAGTATAATGCTGATTTATATAAATAACAAAATGACACAATAGTAAAACAATAGTCATGATTATATATATATATATATATATATATATATATATATATATATATATATATACATTCATATATATTCATGTACGCTCACAGTACACGACAGGGTGAAATGATCTCCAGGGGCAACCAGATATCAGAGTCCTTCTGGTTTGCCCATTACTAACCTCAGACTAGTGATCCCAAAGCACTTGTGTAGTCCTCCCTCAGCTCCGGCTGGAGGTGGGTGTGCATAGCCAGTGGAAGCAGCCTCCCGAGGTATATGGTTATGATCAGTAAATGCCTTGTATTGCCATCACAGCATTAAAAGATCATTGGTGGATTGCAAAGTACATAACGGGTGAACCGGGGTTTCCACCGATAGGGGCATACCAAATCAGGATGCAGCTGTGAAGCGGACCAAAACCCAGGGGATCAAAATCCCAGATTTTGTGCTGCTTTAAGGAGCATGTATTCACCAATACACCTGACAGCCGTGAGCCTGCATTAAAAATAGACTGGCCCTTAACTGGTGATGCTCCTTTCAACATGAGACAGGAAACATCTGCAGATATGTTCGACAGCCTTTCCTCCGATTAGAGATGTGCAGCAGTGTACAATATGTGGGTTTGGATCTCCACAGATTAAGGTCCTCTTTGATAGAACTTTGCCAGGGATGGTTTAGGTCCAATTTAAAGTATGGGGAGAAAACATATAATACATTCAGGCAAAGGTTGCAAAGGTGGAGAAGCCTACGGTCAAAAATAACATTTGGTCTGCTGAACATCCCCCCTATTCAACTTACCTTTCCACCATTCCCATGGTGTATGCGCAGCCGCTTGTCCAATCAGTGCTTTACGCCATGCCATGCCGCACTAATTCATGGTATAATGCCACTGTTTTGGACCGCGTGCTGAAATAGTGTGCAGCAGTGGCTACATTCCCAATTTCCGTGCAGAGTACATGCTCATGTGGGCTTAGGCTATTTGAACAGCCGGGCACAGGAGTGTGTACAGCTGCAGGGATGACGGGAATGGGGCCCGCGGACCACGATCGGGGCAAGGCTGGCCAAGGCTGTGGTTGGACCATGAGTAGGCTGCAGTTGAGGTAACAGAAGATCTCTAAGATTATTATTATTTATTCATAAAGTGCCATCAGTGTTCTAAGGGTTGATAAAACTGTAAGCTGGGTGGGTTAAGTCAGATGACTTGATTACTTGTCTTAATAGGTGGGTTTTAAGGGCCATTTTGAATCGTTTAATGGATGAGGAGTGACAAATTGTATGAGGGAGGGCAATCTAGAGGAGTGGAACGCCGTGTATGATGTCTTTGATTCGAGAGTTGGAGAAGGTGATCAAGGTAGAGGACAGGAGGAGATCATGGGCAGAGTGGAGAGGGAATCTGGGTTGGTATATTTGTATTAGTGATGAAATGTGATACAAGTGGAGACAAGAGGTCAGGTCAGAAAAATATTTTACATAGCAGATGCCCAGTGTTCTAAGGGTTGATAATACTGTAAGCTGGGTGCGTTAAGTCAGATGACTTGATGGCTTGTCTAAATAAATGGGTTTCTAAGGACCATTTTGAATCGTTTAATGGATGTGGAGTGACAAATTGAGGAGGAGTGGAGCGCGGTGTGTGATGTCCTAGACTCGAGAGTTGGAGAAGGTGATCAAGGTAGAGGACAGGAGGAGATTATGGGCAGAGCAGAGAGTGCATCTGGGTTGGAATATTTGTAATAGTGATGAAATGTATGAGGAGTTCAAATAGAAAACACAGAGCACACAATGACATAAAAACTCCAGTTCTCACTTAGTGAGACATAAACTAATCAACCAAAGAAGTCCAAAGCATAAAAAATTGAAAAAAGTTAAAAAAGTCGGATATCCCACGGTGCATGCACTTCACATGAACGTGTGCAAAATACCTCCACCAAACGTGCAAACTCTTACCGACTCCACAGCAAAAGAAAGCCTTCAAATGATATTATTCAACGCTATTGCCCCCACTGGGCTTCTGTGTGGATCAGGACTCAAACGTTGCTCAACCTTTATATGGTGACTCCAATTAGTGGATATATAAAAACACCGCTTCAGAGAGACCACAGTCTCAGTAATAGTCAAAATTGACTCAGATGGTGACAATTCATTTCATGGATGTAAAAAACAAAGAAAGAGAAATATGGTATAGTACTGCTACAAAATCCTCTCCTTTAATGTAGACTCAAGAAATACACTCACATGATAAAAAAATATAATAAGCATTAAGCATGATAACGGTCTCACCGGCGCTGGAATTGGACAGTCTCCTACTGCGTCCCAAGTGCCTGGCAATAAAGTTCCAAATGGTAGCTAGAATGAAAGAATGATGATCCTGGATCCACCGCTCGCCACCTGCCGACGCGTTTCGTTGCTGTAAGGCAACTTTAACTAGGCTGGTGGCGCGGCAGAGCGGTGGAGAATAAATACAAAAAATATCCGGTCACGTGAACAAGGTCCTACTGCTGTGTGGTCAGATATAGCAAAATTAAATGCAATAGTCACAGCCAAACATAACGAGTAAAAACCTAAAAGTCCAAAAAGGATGTCAGAGAAATGATTAATACTATTATCATCTAACCTTATTGTCAAAACGGAACCGACAGTTGAAAGCACACCTTTCGTCTAGGACCTGCGCCTTCACTCTCACGCAGCCTGGCACGTGCGCTCAGCAGCCAATAGGGGAATGACCAATAAGGAGGCGGCTTGGTCCGTAGCTTAGCAACGGACTAACACACATACTAAAGCCGTCCAGCAAGCACTCACGCATTGGCAAATTAAAAACTGTCAGCAACTAGCTAGACGTAGAACAACAGGGCTGTCAATGCCTAATTTCGTATGACAGTGTGGACACATAAAAAGATCTTAATACTGATTATTGACGGTGCATACATATAACAATAAAGATCGTCAGCACACTCCTATATCAGACTATCCTAATCCTTAACAGAAGTACATAATAGCATCACTTATAGAGCTAATAAAATTCACACAAAAACAGCTGAAGAGGTTAAGTGGCGGGAAGTGGCAACTGCACCAAGACAAACATCCAAAAATGAGCACTAATAGCATAAAGCAGTCCACAAAATACTGCATAAAAGGCTTAGTCAAGTTAAAGGTTTTAGTGTAATGATCCTGATCCCCCTACAACCCTAACGTAGCGCTGTCAGCACGGTTAAGTGCAAAGACATTTCAGCCGCAGTCAGAGCTTATATATTAGGCAACTGACATTATATAGTGTGCAGAGAAATAAAACAGTGGGACAAAGTTAAAAATACATATTGTTAAAAAAAGGAAAAGTTAATAAGTAAGCTGTAAAGCTAAAATAACATCTAAAAATTAAAAAATGTTTAGTTTTATAAAAAATGACGAATAGGTGAGCATCTGATTCCAGCGCCAGAGAGTTACAACAAAACTACATAACACAATTACAAACTAACAAGGTAATGTAGACAATAAATGCCACACATTCAAGTTGGCCATTTTTGGAAGACTATGACAAACAATCAGCTACACTTATGCGACGGTTCACAGATAAAGGGTATGATAAGCAATTAATCAGTGAACAGAGAGGAATGATCCGAAGTCGCCCTAGATCATCCTTTTTTAATCAGACCAAAGGGGGTGTGGTAGGAGCTGGAGCAAAGATAGGGAATGAGGTTCCATTTGTCACTGGGTTTAATACCCAACACAAAGAGGTACGAACCCTGTTGAGCAAGCACTGGCATATTCTAAAAGCTGACACTATACTGGGCCCAACTTTGCCTGAGCGTCCGAGAGTGATCTATAGAAAGGCCCCTAATCTTAGGGACCGCCTGGTGAAGAGTTATGTGGATCCCCCACAGACCAGATTGGTGGGAAAAAATTTACCTGTTGGCTTTTATAGATGTGGGGCCTGTGCAGGTTGTAAGTGCTGTATTGCATTAGAGAAACCTAAAACTTCTTTTCAAAATTTCCAGACTAGAAGAACTTTCACCATTTCTAAATTTATTTCTTGTTGGTCCAAGGTAGTAATTTACCTAATTTGGTGCCCCTGTAAACTACTATATGTAGGACGTACCACTCGGGAGCTTAGGATTCGCATTCGTGAGCATATATACAATGTGAAGCGTGGCTATGAGTCTCATAGTCTATCGGCACATTTTAAAAAACATCATAATTGTGACCCCACTGTTATGTCATTTATGGGGATTGATTACGTTGAACCGGGCTGGCGGGGGTCTGATGTAGTTAATGACATTTCCAAAAAAGAGGGGTGGTGGATTTTCACCTTGGACACTTTACACCCCGCTGGTTTAAATATTGACTTTGATTTAAATTGTTTTATTGCATCCTGATTTTTATAATTTTTAATGCTATATGATGTAGGCCAACTTGAATGTGTGGCATTTATTGTCTACATTACCTTGTTAGTTTGTAATTGTGTTATGTAGTTTTGTTGTAACTCTCTGGCGCTGGAATCAGATGCTCACCTATTCGTCATTTTTTATAAAACTAAACATTTTTTAATTTTTATGTTTTAGATGTTATTTTAGCTTTACAGCTTACTTATTAACTTTTCCTTTTTTTAACAATATGTATTTTTAACTTTGTCCCACTGTTTTATTTCTCTGCACACTATATAATGTCAGTTGCCTAATATATAAGCTCTGACTGCGGCTGAAATGTCTTTGCACTTAACCGTGCTGACAGCGCTACGTTAGGGTTGTAGGGGGATCAGGATCATTACACTAAAACCTTTAACTTGACTAAGCCTTTTATGCAGTATTTTGTGGACTGCTTTATGCTATTAGTGCTCATTTTTGGATGTTTGTCTTGGTGCAGTTGCCACTTCCCACCACTTAACCTCTTCAGCTGTTTTTGTGTGAATTTTATTAGCTCTATAAGTGATGCTATTATGTACTTCTGTTAAGGATTAGGATAGTCTGATATAGGAGTGTGCTGGCGATCTTTATTGTTATATGTATGCACCGTCAATAATCAGTATTAAGATCTTTTTATGTGTCCACACTGTCATACGAAATTAGGCATTGACAGCCCTGTTGTCCTACGTCTAGCTAGTTGCTGACAGTTTTTAATTTGCCAATGCGTGAGTGCTTGCTGGACGGCTTTAGTATGTGTGTTAGTCCGTTGCTAAGCTACGGACCAAGCCGCCTCCTTATTGGTCATTCCCCTATTGGCTGCTGAGCGCACGTGCCAGGCTGCGTGAGAGTGAAGGCGCAGGTCCTAGACGAAAGGTGTGCTTTCAACTGTCGGTTCCGTTTTGACAATAAGGTTAGATGATAATAGTATTAATCATTTCTCTGACATCCTTTTTGGACTTTTAGGTTTTTTACTCGTTATGTTTGGCTGTGACTATTGCATTTAATTTTGCTATATCTGACCACACAGCAGTAGGACCTTGTTCACGTGACCGGATATTTTTTGTATTTATTCTCCACCGCTCTGCCGCGCCACCAGCCTAGTTAAAGTTGCCTTACAGCAACGAAACGCGTCGGCAGGTGGCGAGCGGTGGATCCAGGATCATCATTCTTTCATTCTAGCTACCATTTGGAACTTTATTGCCAGGCACTTGGGACGCAGTAGGAGACTGTCCAATTCCAGCGCCGGTGAGACCGTTATCATGCTTAATGCTTATTATATTTTTTTATCATGGGAGTGTATTTCTTGAGTCTACATTAAAGGAGAGGATTTTGTAGCAGTACTATACCATATTTCTCTTTCTTTGTTTTTTACATCCATGAAATGAATTGTCACCATCTGAGTCAATTTTGACTATTACTGAGACTGTGGTCTCTCTGAAGCGGTGTTTTTATATATCCACTAATTGGAGTCACCATATAAAGGTTGAGCAACGTTTGAGTCCTGATCCACACAGAAGCCCAGTGGGGGCAATAGCGTTGAATAATATCATTTGAAGGCTTTCTTTTGCTGTGGAGTCGGTAAGAGTTTGCACGTTTGGTGGAGGTATTTTGCACACGTTCATGTGAAGTGCATGCACCGTGGGATATCCGACTTTTTTCACTTTTTTCAATTTTTTATGCTTTGGACTTCTTTGGTTGATTAGTTTATGTCTCACTAAGTGAGAACTGGAGTTTTTATGTCATTGTGTGCTCTGTGTTTTCTATTTGAATTTTTTAATATTTTGGGTCTTTTTTGAGATAAGGACTTTCACACGTTGAGCAATTCACTTTTGTAAGTTTTCAGGTTAACTATTTTTAGCGCGGTTCTGGGTCTTTGATTTAATCACTGATATCTTTTTTAAATGTATGAGGAGGCTTGGTTGTAGAGAGCCTTGTAGGTTATTGTCAGTAATTTGACTTGGATTCTTTAAGAAAATGGGAGCCAATAGAGTAATTGACAGAGAAAAGCAGCAGAGGAAGAGCGGGAGGATAGATAGATAGATAGATAGATAGATAGATAGAGTGGAAAGCAGAGTTGAGGATCATTTGCAGGGGTGCCAGCCTGTTAGCTGGTAGACCACAGAGGAGGGTGTTTGTACCAGTTTTGTCCATGTTCATTTTAAGAGAGCACAAGGGCAAGAGAGGCTGTTAGACAGCCAGGGGCCCGAGGAGGGAATAGAGGTCAGGGCCTGCCAACCCAACAGATAAGGGGATGCCATGCTAGAGTGGAATACGCTAAAAGTGCGATCTAAGAGGTAAGAGGAGAGCCACAAAAAAGCATTGGAGTAGACGTTAGTGGTCAATAGTGTCCAATGCAGAGGGCAGAGTGGAAACCAAACTCGAATGAATCTAGTAAGGAATTTTTAGAGATATGGCATGTGAGTTCTGAGTAGGCATGCTTTTCTAGAAGTTTGGATGTGAAAGGGAGAACTGAAATAGGCTTGTAGTTGGTGAGGACAGAGGCGCAAAGATTTTTTTAGAGATATGTAAAGGCTGGGCTGAGGGATGTGGAAGGTTGTGGGATTAGGTGGGGGGGGGAGGGAAGTGAGATAGGGTAGTGGTCAGAGGCAGAGTTGTGAAGGGTGAGTAAATTTGGGAGGCAACGCCTGCTCTTATATTGTCAATTTTATTCTCAAAGAGGTGAATTCCTCTGCTGTGATTTAGGAGGTGGGAGGAGAAGGATGTTGGATGGGAGTAGTTGCTAAACAGTTATTTGGGTTTTCGAGGGAAGTGAAGAATGCTTGTTCAGAGACAATGGTGATTGCCCACAGTGTAATCATGTTGATTAACCACATGTGGGGAGGTTAACATGCTATTTAACTGACTCTTTTTCACTGGATAGCTGGACAGTGAGGCAGAGAAAAAATGCAAAGACTGCATACTAGGACTTAAGCAGCAGGGGCTGAATTTATAGGAATCTTAGATCTCAAACCCCTGCGTCACCAGGAAGTACCACCACTGTGACCTGTAGTAGGCACCTGGAATTGGAAGGCAGTAGAGCCCAATTCATGGATTCAATGGTTAACCCACACTACCCAGGTTCTGGAATCTAAGAGGTGTTTCAATTAGCCAACCTGCGGGAACTAGTTATCAGGGTCTGGCCAATGCAATATTTACAACTGAGAGAGTTGAAGCAGAAGGTCCAGGACAGACAAGATAGGTTCTTGAATGATAAAACAGACTAAGGTCAGACATCACAGATTCACAGGTTGAAGGGTACGCTGAGGTCATATCCAGAAAGCCAATCCAGAGGAGAAATCCAGCAACCAAGGTAGAAGAGAACAAGTCAGGTTGAAGCATAGGAGAGCACAGATTCACGGATCACATCTTCTACTCCATCTCCAACAATAAAATATTCTGTTGCAAATAAAGGAGACCTGTTTCGTAGCCCTGGTTTCAACAGAGAGTATGGAAGACAACATTTTAAGGTGGCAGGGTTTTTTACTTTTTAACCTGAATTGGGCCAATAAATTTGTGACCTATTTTCTTGGATGGGATCCTGAGTTCAGGTTATGGCTGCAGAGGGAAACCTTATCCTCCACCTGGATGTAAGGATTTTGTATCTGACTTATGGGCTTGTTCAGGGTTGTCCGAAGAACTTTTGTGTTGACAGTATGTTATGGTCAATTGAGTGGACAGATTTTTTAACAGCTGCACCATCTTTGGATGGCAGATCAAGGAGGACTCTAAGGTGAACACAATAGCTGTCAAAAAAGGAGACACTTCAGTGAAAGTATGCACACAGTTTTTCCAGTGAATCCACAAAGCCACACAAACTTCATTACAAAGGGTTCAGCAATAAGAGGTGTGGAAGGGATTCTGTTAAAAGTAACAAAGTACCCTATATAGGAGATACAGTTGACAATAACCTAGATGGTAAAAAGATCTTCCTAAGATGGCAATTCAACGTTGAAGTTCATTGAGATGCTCTCCCATTGAGTGTTTGGAATAGGTGAGGGCATGAATAACCCTGTGGAAATAGAAGGATTTGCACACATGTCCCAAGAATTACCATGGTTATGCGCAATCCTGTTGGAACTATGAAAGGTCATTGAATAAATAATACAGTTTTCTATATTAAAGAGGACCAAAACCCACCTTGGAGTCTATGAGACTCCAGCGCAGGCATACTTGCTCCCCCAGGGCATCCAAAATCAGCTGTGTGAAACCCCCCAGGTCGCCCGAAAACGTATTCCCGATCCAACGGCACATGTGCGAGCAGTGGCCGCATCTAAGCTATCCCTTTAGCAGGGCACGTGCCTGCTCCAGGCATTTGTGAATTGCTGTTGCGAGCATACTCCCTGTCAGTGGGTAGCGGGCGAAGGGGCTCGAGCAGATCCGAGCGAGCTGATTGAACGAGCAGCCCTGCATTCGTAGGACCAGGAAGAGGTGAGTTTGTTTGGGCGACCTGGGGGGGGGTTCACACAGTGGGACACCCGGGGCAAGGACCATAACCCAGTATTTTGACTATCTTTAAACAGTGGTTATGGAAAGACTGGACTGAGGTATGAACTGATTCAGATACAAATATTTACTTTTGGAAGAGAATGTCATCCTCTAGTAACATTTCTGACAAAGATTTGGAGAATGCATGAAGACTCAAAAAAACAAGAATTTCAGTTATGAATAGATATTCATTTTCTGTGTCATCATTATCATTGACATGTAGTTGAAACAGTGTTGGGATCCTATTATTTGATCTGGGACAATAGGTAATGAGGAAGCTTAAGGACGACCTTGCTGAAGATGCTTTGTTGTGCAGAGGACCAGATGAGCAGCCTCCTCCAACAGATGTCTATAACATTGTAATTTTGCCAGGCTGGAAAATGCTTATTTAAGAATAACAAAATGGGATTGAACACCTTTCAGTTTTTACATACATTTGAAATATGTATAATATCTATACCTTGATCCTCAATCCTGCAGAGCATGCATGGGCTTTTCGGGGAATTTCCATTCTGTAGACTTACCAAGCTTGGTAAACTTGAATGTTTGTCGGTAGGACTACACATGCCGGAAGGAGCAAGGATGTTGTGGGTTGTTGCAGACTGCAGCTAAGCTTAGCCGAAGCCATGTCATTCATGGTCCCAATGAGTTTAGGTGATTGAGGGTTTAAGTAGAAACGAAAGGGTTTGATGCTACAGGCCATCCCAAATCAAGATGTACCAAAGGAAATCCTTTAAAGAGGACCTACTGAATTTTATGAGCTTTGATGAATTTTGTTTTTAACATAGTTCTCTCCCTAAGTTGCTTATTCACTTTGTTAGTATAGTTTAAACATTAATTGTGTAGCCTACGTCCTAAGCCCATAGTGATGTGAGTGTGTGTGTGTGTGTGTGTGTGTGTATATATATATATATATATATATATATATAGAGAGAGAGAGAGAGAGAGAGAGAGAGAGAGAGAGAGAGAGAGAGAAAGAGATGAGTGAACTTCTCAAAAATTTGATCCGGGCGATTCGCCGAATTTCTCAAAGAAATTCGGGTTTGTCTGAATCGAACTTTAGCGAATTGCTGGTGGGAGCAGGGAGGCCGGCTGCGCTGTCAGCGGGCGATGGAAGCCGGCTTCCTCTGGCGCGGCCTCTGATGACAGCTGACCACGCATCCGGCCTCCCCGCTCCCACCATACCGGCATTTTTTTTTTGTATTTCAGGGACAATTCGGTCAGCACGAACCACTAAAAATTCGGGTTCCTGCTGAATCGAATTTTCCCTGAAATTCAGAGTGAATTCAGGTTTGTTAGAACCGGTTCGCTCATCCCTATATATATATATATATATATATATATATATATATATATATACTGTAGTTTTTTTTTCATTACCCTTTTATTACATTCGCTGTCTCAGATATATTCAGGCTATACGGTTGCTATGGGATCTCTTCTTTGTTCCAAATGCCTGTGAACTGTGTGGGAATATTTTCTCTTCCCTCCTCTCCGTTTTCTTGTTAAATGTTTTGGATCTGCTGCATATTAATCTATTTGTGTCAGGGCTCACCAATAGAGACGAACAACAGCTGCAAGGTACATGGCAGCTCAAATTGAAATGAGCTCTGCAAAATAGATTGGATTGCTCATAATAAAATGCAGAAAAAAAGATCTATAGAGAGAATTTGTCATTAAAGAAAAACAATGAATGTAATTGCTAACCTGCTCCTAACAAAATGGTTGCCCAGCAGATACGATATTCTTGCTTTTCTATCTGATTAAAGAACATGAGTGCAGTTCAGTAGTTTTCATTTTTTTTTTCTAGGGTCATTGGCAGCATGCTTGCTCCAGGGCTTGCTAAGGAATAAACATACCAGCCAGGCAGACAGATTTAAACATTCATCCTAGGGTCAGCCTGACATTGTTGGCAATGACATTTAGAAACATGTATTGTGTTGCATTAACATCAAGAGGCTAAATCTGTGACTTTACAGAACATAATCTAGTAGCGATTCTCATGTGTGTGCAATGTATTCTATATAAAACAATGGTTTACTATGAGAAACCACTTCAGTTCTATGCTTCAGCACTTAGACTGAATTATTATTATCTCCCTCAATAGCGCACTTACCCTGAAAGTATTTTAAACTATTCTACCAACATAGGGTGTCTTAAGCCAATAAATTTGGCGTCTTATTGTTTTTGTTGTTGTTCTCATATCCGCAAAGGTTCCACCACTTCCATTGCTATAGATGATGTGCCATGGTCATAGCCAGTGCAGCCACTACTCCAGTGTGGGGCCCAAGGAGCCCTGTGGCAAATCGGGAGCCCTGTCTAGAGTCCTAGTGACAGACCTGCTGGCTGTCATGTATTCCATGGATGCCACACTTATGATGAATGACGGTGTCTCCCACCCCCAAAATTTACAGTATATGCCATTATATGCCATCTATTGTGCCTATATTGTGTCTGGGCCCCCCATGCCCTGTAAAGTAATAGTTGATTACCTCACTAGAACTTCAAGTCCCTGTCCAGGCACACTAACTTTCTTCCACCTTATCCCCTTTGAAAACAGTGTAAAATAAGGCACTCAATAACGTATGTATTCTAATCAAATCCAAATTTTGGGTCATAGCTGAGCTAGGATGGCCATATAATGGTACAGCTTGATGAGCATACACTGCTATGGTCAGAGACAGCTGTGGGACCACTGTAGCATGTGTGCTCGTTTGCACTGAAAATTCCAAGGGACGGAGAAACTATTAGACCAGATATTTGTGTGGTCCCAGAGAAATGAAATTGAAAGAAAGGTCACATTTTGGAGCTCTGTTATGACTTATCCCTTGCATTGCAGGAATTGAGGAGAGGCACATGGGATAGGATTCAGTGGACCAGCTTGCTGCTTTATTATTGCTGTTGGGTTCACAGTCCCCTTCAGTTTGCTTTATAGCCTGAATACTGGAGCCCAATTCAGACTAGGAACTCGGCCATTACATATTGGTTACTGGCCACAGACTTTATAGGGTCTATATTGTGTCTGAAACTCCCATAATATATAATGTCCTAACAATTCAGTTTCCTGTAGTCTGGGGCACTGACAATGTATGAGGCCCGAACATTTCTGATGGCATCTCTTGTCATAGCCATAGGGAGGGGTTAATGCTTTTTTAAACAAATAAAAGCTGTTTAAGAATCCCACTTTGCTCTTTTAGCAAGGATCAGCACCTGTTAATACCTCTCAGCACCAATGTTTTTGCCTCAGCATCAGTCAATGCGCTGGCCTTCCTCTGGGGCATCCAACATTTGTGTGTGGAACCCCCAGATCTGCAATAACATCTAATAAGGCTCTCATCTAATAAGAGATGTTTGTTCTGCCTGTGTAATTCAGCAAACAGACCTGATTATTGGCAATGGGGAGAGCAAGCGGCCTCAAGCCCTGCATCTCTGGTCTGTGCGCGCGTTCCCAGCCATTCAGCTGTTTGCCGAATGACATAAGCATGGAAAACTGCTCTTATTGGGCCAGGGCCTGTGCATGCGCCATTATATCGCGGAAAGGTAATCTGTTACTGCCATACTGGGGGTTTCACACAGTGTGGTATCCCAAACTGAGATGCCCCTGGGGCGCGTAAGAAAACCTGGGATAGTTGAAATGCCAGGTTTTGTTCTGCTTTAGAGGCAAACTCCATATTTTCAGTTTTTGGATGTTCTGCCTTATTGTTTTCCTTTTCTGGGGTGTTATATAAACATTTGTTTGCAGCCATGTTAGTGATTTACTTATCAGGATGCTGTTTCCAAGTTTGTTTGTGTGGCTTTCTTGCCCTCTAGTAAAGCTCTTAGTATACACTCTTACGCCAAATACCAGAATTCTACCGATGTAACAGGTGAGCTCATTAGCTGCTTTAGCTAAACAAAGCAGCAGCAATTACCTTTCCAGCTGAGAACACTACCAGTAACCCTTTATCTGCTGGAACACAATATTGTGTTCCCCACTATGTGAAGAGATTGAAATAATGCACATGGGGTTAAACTTGTCTTCTCTTCCTCAGCCAGTCAAATGATAAGCAAGCCAGAGTTAGGAAGCTTCTGAAATATACATCTGAACACCACTTTGGTGTACACTGGTAAACACATTGGGGTTTATTCATCAAGGGATAGCACCAGGTAGCAGCAGGCAGCATCTGGTGAATGCTGGGCGCTGTACGTAAAACCACATTTATGGAGGCGATTCTGGTGAGCAACTCTAACAGCACCATGTAGCTTCCGATTCATCATTACAGGCGGCTCAGCGTATAGCGCTGGAGCTCTAGCTTCCAGAGCACCAGGTATTACCTGACGCTACCTGTCGCTCTCCCATACATTTCAATGGAGGTTCCTTTTTTCTGTTTAAACAGGGTTTTTTGTTTTTATTTTATTTTTTTCTGTCAAATAATTGTGTCACCTCTCCTGGCCTAGAAAAAGTCATTTTTGAAAACAGCTAATTCCATGTGTCTGACTTTTTGTTGAATATTGTGTGAGTCGCTGAGAGTCGGTCGCACTGAGCTGGCGCTACCTTTCCCTCCCTGCAATGCTGTACTGGTGTTAGAGTGCCCAATATACATCTCATTCATCAATGCCGGACAGATTACTACAGAGATTGAGGAGTTCTGTTACAGCGCCCGATAGTCGATCACAGCGTATACTAGCGGTCGCTCTTAGCCCCTCTGCACAGACGCTCATCTGCCAATACCTGGCGTTAGTAATGAATCAGCCTGCCTGTTGATAGGGAGAAGTATTTTATAACATGGAGTTGCAAACACATAGAAAAAAAACATAGGCCCAGCACCTTAAACACATAATATTGGCACACTAGATAGGAAACTTTTAAAAATGGCATTGAAAGTGGAATTATAATTTAAACTGCCCCAGTTTATAGTGGTGCTGTAGGTAAAAATTCAATAGACTAGAATGGGCAGAACTGTATTCAGGGTGTGGCTAGAAGAGGTGCAGGGGGTGAGACCAGAGCGGGGCTCAGAAGATCATGGGGCACTGTCATTATTGCTCCTCCATCTTACAATGTGATTTCACATTTGCTCTCATATGAAATCACTTAGAGAATGGAAGGAGTGTATATCTTTGTTGTTCATGTCATTAGTAGTCTAGCTGCATGCAACTGAGTTAAAAGACAGAAAAAAGTTTACTGTGTGAGCCGTGAAAGGGATCCCCCTTATTGTTTGCACCAGGGCCTGTCACAGTTTGTTACGCCACTGACTGTATTGAAGTGTTTTTTGCTTATAAATAATATTAAACACATTTATTTGTACAGAACTTGCTTTGATGACTTGTCACAAATGTAAACACAGGACTTAGATGTCTGCAAATGTCACTTTATCATTTTCTGGTAAAATCTTTTTTCATGCCTATTTTTGGTTTAAAATGTGTACTTTGGATTACAACAACTAAAAAGCAGCCAAAATGCATTGCAAAGTTTGTACATTTGGCTCACAGCAGTGATATTTTGTGACTGTAATTAAATAAACACCAACTAGGGGCTATTAAATACAGCAGCAATCTTTTCTGTGTATCAAAAATTAATAAATCTAACGTGCATCTATAAGTTGGCAGAACAAACAGGCTGATTCATTATTAGCGCCACGTAGCGACAGATAAGCGCCTGCACTGCGACGCTATGAACGACCGCTAGTGGCCGCCCCGCTCAGCCGTCAGTTGCTATTACAGGGCTCCTTAGTCGCTATATTTACCTGGGCTCTAATGGTGAATATGTGTCTGGGCGTTTTAATGTTGTTTGAATGCTTACATTTAGAATAATGTTATATTGTCTATGCTCACATAGGCAATATAAGATTATTGTTCCAATTATTTTTCGTGTGTTTTTTTGTGTGTGCAAAATTAAAGAAACTCAGACAACAAATGTTAATCAAAATAAAATAAAAAAATTTTGTTTAAAAAAACATGGGAATAAGTGTAAGCTGCATAGCGGCCAAACGCATACCCCCCACCCTAAGGCTTTTTCTTCTTCCCCAGCAGCATAAAGCTTGTCCTTCGGACATACTGCCACAGTCTGCGATGCTCAATTTTGCAAGCTGTAGGGTGAAAGAAAGGTTATTATTATGTGTACATCCTAAAAATCTGAAATCACCTATGAGAGCTCAATAATTTTACAGCTTAAATGTTATGTTATAAATTATTGGGATATAGAATATTAGGCTAGTTTTTAGAATTATTTTACGCCAATATTTTAGTTTGTGGCCTACCATTTGCTTTAATCCTCCCTAGCCTCACTTTTTGGATTAACTTTAAAAACAAATAAGGGCTACTTAAGCTTTTGAGGAGTGTACTTCCTGTTGTGCTTAATTACTTATGTCCATAGTACTAAACAAATCCTTTACCTTATACAATTATAGTTCTACAAGTAACTAGTGAAGGATTTGTTTAATGACCACACACACTCACAGCCTGCATGTATAATGTATTTTAACTTAACCTAGGCAGAGCCAACAATCTAGCATGCATAAATGCAATTATGACTGTGGCTAGCAAAAATGTCATCTACATATTTCATAATTAACCCCATAATGTCATGAACCTCTATGCCTGGTCATGTATATAGACATATTGTTGAAATGAATTTTTGGTTTAAAATGCATTGTACTCACCATCGCAGCTGTGGCTAGGGACTATGCTGCTGGGGGTTCCTGGAGCTGGGGTGGGGAGTATGATGATGGGGTCCGTCTGTGTGGAAACATCTGTTTAGGAAAAAACACAACAGAAAAAATCATAAGTTTTGAACAATGGATGTTTTTATTCCACAACCACCTGTATTCTTTTATTCAAAAATATGGAAAAACATGTTTTGATATATTTACTCAGGCATTTGGTTAATTATTCTAACAAGGTTTAACATATGGTTTGAACACATTAGCATGGTATTTAGGGGTTCATGAGTTGAGCTGTTGAGCTGTTTCTGTGAACTAGTCCACATGGTCCACTCAATACCATTGATGATTCATGCATTTTAGCAAGA
The DNA here is from genome assembly GCA_027917425.1 of Gastrophryne carolinensis. Lineage (NCBI taxonomy): Eukaryota > Metazoa > Chordata > Amphibia > Anura > Microhylidae > Gastrophryne > Gastrophryne carolinensis. The sequence continues at coordinate 404,679,251 of CM051236.1, forward strand.
CAGTGCCACAGCCGTGCAAATTATAATAGGCCAAAGTAGATCAAAAATTAGCTTTATCACACTTGCACATTGTGCAGCACTACAAGAAGCACATTTCCTACAACATTAGCAGTGCAACAAAAAATCATATTTAGCACTACTTTACTTTGCAATGAAATGGCGTTGTCTGGCAGAAGTGCTAGATGAATCAGGCACCATATATATATATATATATATATATATATATATATATATATATATATAGGGAGCCTCTGTGATTCTGAGGAGGAGCTGGGGAGACTTCTTGCTGGGCGTCTGGGCCGCATGGTGGATCCTCGTGGCAAACTGGAAGTACCAAAAACGAAAGTGAAAGCAAAAAATTGGACACTCCTCGCAGTAAAAATACGCTAACAAACGCCAATGATACCGCTAGGAAACACAAAGTTAACAATGCATACGCATACCAATGTTTGGCGCTAGAGCCACACACGCAAAATCCATATTTAACAACTGTGGAGCGCTGCATGCTGCGAACGTCAGCGAATGCTTAGTGTGACCGAATCTCTGCAAATCCTACCGTATTCAACACTATTTTACAGCGACCGAACGCAGGCGTTCAAGATTGTGTGGATGGAGGAAATGGCGCCAGACGTGATGATTAAAGTGTGATTAGTGTGATTAAAGTGATTTTTAGAACACATGAACAACATTAGGCAAGCAAAATTCACTGGAATGACAGTGTTGGAGAGGTGTGATATTAACACTTTAATACCAGACTAGTAAATACATTTTTGGTTAAAAAAAAAACTTAAAAAACATACACACAGTTCAGGAATAATGTCTTAAACATTTGTAGTAAAGAAAAAAAAATAAATAGGGATGAGCAATGGGATTTGAGGGCCGTCCATTGAAATGCATGGGAGAGCGGCAGGTAGCTAGAGGTAAGACGTGGCGCTGTGAAAGTTTGAACGCAGGTGATGTACGCTGAGGCTGGGATAATGATGAATCTAACGCTACATGGCGTTATCCCAGTCGCTCAACAGGATTGGCTTCATAAATGTGTAATTGCGTGCTGTGGCCGGCGTTCGCTTGCCGATAGCTCTCGCTACCTGACGCTAAATAGCCACTACCTGGCGCTATCCCTTCATGAATAAGGCCCAAAGTAGCATTCACTGACGCGGTTACATGTGATGCCACAGGCAGACCAATACCTACAGCCTTATTTAATAATTTTTCTGGTGGGTAAATAAAAAAAATTGACAAAGAAATTATAACCAACCCAGTCCATTAGCATCAATGGCCACACAGTGCAGGGTGAGTGCCTATCTGGCACTGTAGAGAACTCAGCTCAACTCAAAGAGCCAACATTAACCTGTTAACTTATAAAGGGGCCCATTGGACCCCTTAACAGTTCCCAAACAGTTAAAAAATACAGTTTTAAGGTACAAAAAATATAACTTACCTTTGCCACATTTTCCTTCATCTGTTCCCCTTAGGCAACGTCCTCTCTGCAGGTCTGGCGTGTTGGGAAGTTCCTTCTGGTCCAGCGGCTGTGATCTTCTTCATGCCAGAGAGCAGCTGTTGCAGCTACTCTGCTAGTATCTGTAGCAAGGAAGGGAACTTAATGCTAGACTGTGGGAAACCCCCCAGGAAGCCAGAAAAAATTCACCTGTCCATTCGAGAGGTGGCTATCTTTTACTGGGGAGTGCACACTGCCGTATCCCATCCCATCCGTGCACACGCTTCTACCCCAGCCTATCTGAATGCCTGATGTAAACAATAAGAACCGTCTGCCGAATGACATAGTCATAGCAGGTGGCTCTCATTGTAAGATGAGCCCATGCATGTGCCATTGAAGTGGGGAATTTTTGTGAAATTTTATGGGCTCTCTGGGGGTTCACAATTCAAGATGCCCCAGAGGAAAGCCAGAGGCTGCTGGGTTTTGCTCCGCATTAACCTGGTGCTTGCAAATCATGCTGCCAAAGAAATAATGCAAGGTGGTCTCAGATTTCTGTGGCCCAGGTGTAAGGTATATGTTAAAACCTAATAGAAGTGTCCACCTTGAAAGATGGCAGATTAAAAAGGAGTACCATCTGAATCCCAATTTCTTGGTATTCTCCCCAGTTCCCTGATTGCAAAATAGGTATGTGTTCGGGGGGGGGGGGTATGTTGCAGGTGGCCTGTCAGAATGATGGATTGTAGGCTGAACAAGGTCTTCGGAAGAGAATGCCATATGAGATGCTAGTCTTTTAAGGTGCTTCATAGGGACCCAGAGTCTGGTCAATATAGTATTCTACGTGGGTTCTGCTGGTCAAGGAGTCCAATCCAGTTCTGATTCAGGCTGGGAGTGCTATAAATAGGCTAAAAACTGCAGTGTGGCTAACCAACTTGTGTGGAATGACCAGGTGCATGAGGCACTAGGTGCAGGGCAAAGGCGCCAAACAAAAAATCTGTTGAGCTGCTGGGAAGCATTGAGCAACTTGAAGCAAGAAAGCTTTTAGTGACTTAGAGCAGGAGCCCTGAGTAAATGAAGCCTGTGTTTTCTGTTTGATCTATGGAAAAAATAAACTTTTTGAGCTACATATATATATATATATATATATATATATATATATATATATATAGTTTTTCGGTTATCGATTAATAAATGCACTGTGAGTTACAATTGGCATTGCCACGGCTGCCTCTGTTCAGCCATTCTAATCCCATTGGCAATTGCAATAGGAGGTCATGAACTTCTGTAGCAATCCCTTTCTGACTAGCACCTCAAATGACTTAGCTGGTTTGAGCCTTCTGTTCACAATTTAACAGTCAACCGTGAGCTAACAATGGGAGTTTTCACTCTCTGTGTGTAGTGTTGTAATGGTTTATAGTAACACTATAAGCAAGTGTTAAAGGTTTTTGCAGGCAAGAAGCTATCATTAACAGAAAACTGCCCGTCTATCTCTGAATAAAGGGAAATGCATATGTATGTGGAATTAATATTAACAGTAATATTTTATTTAAAGAAGATCTTTTCAAATGCATCCACTATATTTAATCATGATTTTTTAGGGCTAAGGGGTTGTTGTGCCCGACATCTCTTTAGTAATATGTTGTAACGCAAATAAATCGCCCATTTATGTAATATCACATTTCTGTGTTGCTGATTTATTGGTCTACAGCATAAGCGGGAAATGAAGAGTGTTGTGCTTGTCAAGGGCACTTTTGCTCTATTATAGAAACACTTATTTGGAATTTATTTGGAATTGGCAGGTGAGCCTCAAAATATAAGATACTTCTAATTCACCAATTAAGTCCTTTAACTTCTGAACAACCATGACATTGCCATTCTACTTTTTTGTAACAGTAGTAAAAGCATGTAAATATCTGTTGTAGTGTTTTTTAGAGGCAGTTCAGGCAGGGAAAACAAAAAACACTATAGTCACCTTTTACCCCTGCACTTTTTTGTTTCACTTCACCTCCTCCTCCAAGATGGAATTATGCCCCCTCTGCATAGCTACGCCATTCATTGCAATTTTATTTTTTGTATTTAAAGAGATATTGCAAATATTGGGGAGTTAATAAAAACTCCCCAAACCTAGCTTGCACGGCCTCCCTGCCCCTCTGGGCATCGCGCGTCGGCAACCCTCAGTTCTGCACCGTCTCATAGGGTAGTACCTTCTTGCCATCCCGTCATACCCCTCAGACCTTGCACATGTGCTGTATCACTGCATAGGCTGCAATGATGCAAATCCAGCAAGATTTAAAAGAGTGGTGCAAGACATTTGAAGAGGGACGGCAAAGGGTGAGTACGGCTAAGCGGGTTATTTAAGAAGTGCTTAAGGTAGTGCTTCGTAGCGGCAGGCAGCATCTGGTGAACGCCGAAGCGCTGTACGCAAAACCACATTTATGAAAGCGAATCTGGTGAGCGACTCTAACATCGCCATGTAGCGTCTGATGTTTTATTACGGGAGGCTCAGCGTATAGCGCCAGCGCTCTAGCTTCCAGAGTGCCAGGTATTACCTTTCGCTTACTGTTGCTCTCCCATACATTTCAATGGCCGTTCATTTGCTTGTGTTTAAACAGCATGTTCGACAATTTTATTTTATTTTTTTTTTTGCTCAAATCATTGTGTGACGTTTCCTGGCTGCAAACAAACACTTTTAGAAACTTTTTTGACTTTTAATATTTTATGCAGAATTGTCATTACAGGTCTGGGACTAAAGTGTTAATGTCACAAGGTCATTCCATGTGTCTTCGCTTTGTTACAGGTGTATATGTGTTCAAAAACAGACGATAATCACACAGCGTCTGGCGCTCTATGCTTTAGTGACCAGTTTTAGAGCAGAGTAAGTATGGTGTGGAACGCAGAGAATCGGTCACACTGAGCTGACGCTACCTTTCGCTCCCTGCAGTGATGTACTGGTTTTAGAGTGCCCAATATACATCACATTCATTAATGCCTGCCAGGTTACTACAGCAACTGAGGCACTCTGCCTCATTACAGCACCTGATACCCGCTTACAGCGTCTACTAGCGGTCGCTCTAAGAGCCGCTATACAGAAGTTCATCTGCCGATATCTGGCGTTAGTAACGAATCAGCCTCCACGTCTTACAGCCTTCACTCAGTGATGGCTAAGGGGGGAGGTTTGGTGCAAATGGGCCAGGAATACTACCGGATGTCGGGGTTTTAGATAATTCCGACATTCAAAAGACAGTAAGGGAGGGGGGAGGGATGTTTAGAGAGGAACATCAGAAAGAACATACCCTACCTCTTCCTCCTGGACCTCAGTGTTTTTAAAGAGGAATCAGAAAACATATATTTAGCCTGGGTGGGAAGTAGGACGCCGTCCTGGAGGACTACTGGAGATTCCATTACTGGTTAATCCTGGGTAATCCTCAAGAACGGCCCATCCACTGATTAACGAGAAATCCTACTAATGTTCTACCTTAGGAATGGGAAATAATCTGTAGAATCTTTCTTCCAAACACCTGTATGGCGTCTAAGAGCTCTAAGAGCCGCTATACAGAAGTTCATCTGCCGATATCTGGCGTTAGTAACGAATCAGCCTCCACGTCTTACAGCCTTCACTCAATGATGGCTAAGGGGGGAGGTTTGGTGCAAATGGGCCAGGAATACTACCGGATGTCGGGGTTTTAGATAATTCTGACATTCAAAAGACAGTAAGGGAGGGGGGAGGGATGTTTAGAGAGGAACATCAGAAAGGGTCTGATGTTCCTCTTTTACTTCCATACTGGTTTTCAAACGAAAAATTAGCTTGAATAAGTTTCCATTATTTTGTTATGCTTGTACTGTGCCACTAGGCACCTGTATTGTTGAGAGACCACAGGTGGCACTATTCACCAAAGAAAGAAGACTGTAGATACAAATAGGTACTTTATATTTGCTAATAGTACTTTCAGTTTACACATGTACATTCTTAAAATTGCTCCGATTTTATTTTCTTTAAGGAAAATAAGCTAACATTGAAATGTTTTTTTTTCTAATGTAACTCAGATGCTGTTTTTAAACACAGTTACACAAAAAAAAAGTGGCTAGTGTTTTCTTCAGCCAACCTTTATAAAATATAGTTAAAGTGGCTTTAAAATGAAAATACTCCTAGGCTACGCTAGGCTGTCAGGATGCAACACATTGTAAACCTCCAGCATTTCTGGCAATCAGCAGAGCACTCCGATTTGCCACAACATACAATTTTGACATATAGTTGTATGAGTAATTTGTACAGTGTTTACATTACCAGCTCAAACCTTTTCTGAATACTTTAAAAATGCCTTTCATGGCATCGATTTGTAGATGAAGAGCCATCTTAGACAACCAATTCAAATTGACACTTATAACCATTGAAGTGCCAGCCTACCTAGAGTTTTTGTCACCCTTTGTTGCCAGACCATTTTTCAATATTTGGTGCTACACATGTTCAACTGTGATTTTTGAAGGGATTTCCAGAGAATTCCCAGGAAAATTATATATATATATATATATATATATATATATATTTATTGTTTGTCATTTTTTAAGTATATTTTCAATATTTTGGGGTGAAATATGTGCAAAGAAATCTACAATTTGTAGATAAATTTGTAATAAAAAATGTAAGTTTGTCAATAAAATCTTATTGCATATGAAATCCCAATTGCTCCCGGTTACAAGGGTAACACTTATGTATTGGTAGACACCCTTTCCTGCCCAGAAGACTCCCCCAAACTGAAACAGTGCTTTAGGAGATTTTCAGATAAAATCCAACTATGCGCTATGCAAACCTTGCAGTTTTTCAAGAAAAACAATCCTTTACATTTGAAATAACCCCACAAACTATATACTCTCATGAAGCTGGAAAATAACACTAGGAGAAGCTACTATGTGAGACTCACGTAGCTGCCACTAGAAGGGTTAGAACAGATCCCCCTCCCCATGTTCGATTATTCACATGTATATAGTAGTAAAGCTTTCCTTATACAATAGTTAACGCCCCTTTAGCTCACTAATTTATTTGTTAATTTATTAACATACTATTTTTAGGTACAATGGAGCTCTAAATCATGAATAAATAATATATATATATATATATATATATATATATATATATATATATATATCACTGCCTGTAATATGGGACGCCACTCACTGCTTTTAATGTGAGATGCTGCCCACTGCCTGTATTGTGGGATGCCATAAACTAGTTACTTGGCACACCTTGCATTAGACTCTTTTGGACTTTGATAACACTAATTAGCTTACCGGTAATGGAATTTCTGGTAGTCCTCTAGGATGGCCCTGCTCCTCCCACCTAATCCGGAAACACAAAATGAACATGATTAAATACCCTACCTCTTCCTCCTGGACCTCAGTGTTTTTAAAGAGGAATCAGAAAACATATATTTAGCCTGGGTGGGAAGTAGGACGCCGTCCTGGAGGACTACTGGAGATTCCATTACTGGTTAATCCTGGGTAATCCTCAAGAACGGCCCATCCACTGATTAACGAGAAATCCTACTAATGTTCTACCTTAGGAATAGGAAATAATCTGTAGAATCTTTCTTCCAAACACCTGTATGGCATCAGAAGAAAGATCCACTCTGTAGTGTTTCAAAAATGTGTGTGGGGAAGCCCAATTTGCTGCTCTGCAAATCTCCTTCAGAGAAACTCCTAACCAAATACCCAGAGAAGCAGAAACATATGTCTTAGGGACTTGCAGACCCATATTCTTTCCTGCAAATAAAGTAACAATTGATCAGATCTCCTCCAGCCTGAGGTGCAATCCAAATCCCAAAAGTGAACAGAATGCTTCTAGCATCCAACAGATGCATCTTCTGCTGAACCTTAATGTCTTTTGGTCTGAGAGCTGGTAGATAGATCTCCTGGAACCTGTGAAATTCAGAAGGGATATTTGGCAGGTAAAGTGGTTCAGGTCTGATAGTGAGATGATCTAAAAAAATCCTAAAATATGGATTCTTGATGGACAAATCACTAATCCTTCTAGCTGAAGTAAAATTTTCTTCTAGCCGAAGTAAATTTTCTGTGAGCTGGAAAAATAGAAACATGCAGATATGCATCTTGGAGAGCTATAGAGGCCATCTAGATGCCCTGGAACAGGATATCTTTCTGATTGTAAATATTGACTCCATGCAGAAACTCTTGTATTTGATCTGCCTTTTAACTGTTTTAGTTTCAGGGTCTGGCCACCAAGAGTCAGAGGGCTCTACAGGCACAAGTAACTATGACCATACTCTTGGCATTGGCTCTAATTGACTCTAAAGCAGCATCTGACATAAAATGGTCTGCTTTAGAAACATAAAGCAGGGCATCTAAAAGCTCTTCTTTCAGGGCATCACCAGATATGCTACTCTTGACTTTGTCAATCCAGAGCTCCGAATACTCCAATGACACAATCCGTAGCCAGCAAGGGTCTAAACAAAAAAGTCTCAGCATCCCAAGCCCTTTTAAGTAGAATGTCTGACCATTTGTCTAAGGGTTCTCCAAGGGAACCCATGTCCTCAAAAGAGAGATCCGATTTCCGAGAACCTGAGGCAAAGGAGCATACACCTTGGGACACTTATCCCAAACCTCTATCTCAGATTCCTCAAAGGGAAATCTTATCTTGATCTTAGGAAGGAAAAACTGAGACTCTGGACTCTTCCATTCCTGAGCAAAAATGTTTTTTAGCCACTGGTGAATCTGAAAACAGGGATCCCTACTTTTCAATAGACCCTGGTAAAGGGAATCCTGAACCAAGATGAGTTTATCTTAGGAAAAACTAAAATTCCTCTAATATGATCTGGAGTGTCCTCGAGGGAAAAGATAAATCAACCCGGCAGGGAAGAAGTCCCCGAGGTTGAAGCTTCTGACCCCTTCCCAGTGACTGCAGAATGCCTCCAAAAAGCTCTCTTCCTCAGAGGAAACTGGTCTACCCTTGGCTACCCTCCCTTGCGCCCGGGGTGGATCTTATAACTGCCACCTGGTCCATGTGGTTCCTTTAAAAGGAATCATCCATTCTGGAATCAAAGGATTCAAATAATCATGCACTGAAAGTTACCCCCACCCACCTCCTTCAAGCAATCTTTACACAGAAGCTTGGAAAAACCCTCCAGCAAGGTGACTTAGCAGTACTGAATTTAGATAAGGCTATTTGGTTTCTCTGAGCTCCTTCTGCTCACTGAGCACCCTCTCTGGGATCTATTCTGGACTTCTTAAATATGGCTTAGAATCTTTGGCCTTGGATTTCTTAGCCTGCACAGAAAGAGAAAAAGACAGGGCTACCAGGAACCAATCCTGGGGGGGGGGGGGGGGCGACACCTGAGACGGAGGACAGCTCACATAAGTGATTACATGCTCCAGTGTTTCCCTCATAGTCACCAGTGCTGATTACTGGGTGGTCACCCTGCTGCTGGGGCTGCTTCTTTGCACCCCTTTTTCTTGCCCAAGGGCATTCCTTCTAGGTGGCTGCTCTGTGTGCGTAGCGCTGCAGGGACTTTATTATTCCCCGGGGGTTTGCGGAGCAGGCTCAGACCATGACTAGTCTATCCAATGGGTGTGTGCGTCCTCCGTGCACTCCGGTTATAACGAAATGGTTCACTCATCTCTAAGATATATATAGTATGGACCCGATTTATCGAGCTTTGCCATGCCAGACTATCCCACATCAGCGAAAATTTGAGATGTGCAAAATATAATTTTGTAAAAATGATACTAAAATTGTAATTTAATATAATAAATTATACATTTTAGAGTTACAGTATTTTTCGTTTAGTTCAATAAAGTACATTATTTGGGCCCCCTATTAATATTTCTCAGTTGTTTACATGTAATTAGTGGGGATTTGCATTTTTCACAAATTAAATTTTGTTATTCTGTACTGTTCTGCTTTTGTTATTAGCTGTCTTTGGCAACCACTGCTGCTCAGCCAATTCTAGTTTGCTTATTTACCCTTGCAAGCATTTTCATTGCTTAGGTGTCGATTCAGCACTTTTTATAAGCCCTCTTTTCGAGAAAAAAAATAGAAGTATTACTGCCAATTCCTGATCCCCACTGTGTGAAACCCTCTTGGTTAATCATTTAACTGCCGATTTACCTAGAGATCTTGTCACCCTCTGTTGCCAGACAATTTTTTTTCCATTTCGCACTATATACGTTTAACTGTGATTGCTGTAAAATTTCCATTATATATATATATATATATATATATATATATATATATATATATATTATATTTCCAGATTATACATTGTTTTTTCAGCAGAGTTTGTTTTAATATGAAATGCCTTGTTTTGTCATTTTTTCAGTGCTTTCCCAGTATTTTGGGGGGGGAAATATGTGGAAAAAAATATATATTTTTTTAAAGAAAATCATATTGAGTTTAAACCCCTCATTCATTCCAGTTACAACGGTACTACATATGCATCTGTAGACACATGTTTCTACCCAGGAGACACCCCAAACTGAAAGAAAAATGCTTTATGAGATTTTATAATAAAAGTCGTACCAGCCTGGGCCTCAGCTAAGGGCTGCTAGATTAGGGCCCGGAGGCTGCATGGACACCGCATCACTGCATTTGTCATTGGATTGGTGAGGGACACAGAAGCTGACGATCAGAGGTAAGCAAAAAAACATTTTTTTTTTTTTTAATAAAGCTATTTTCTCTATGTGTGTGTATTGTTTTTGTTGTTAACCCTTTGTGAACTAGTAAGGGATCCATGAGAACACTATATTAGTTTGCAAGGCTCTGGCAAGTCACCTGCGGCTAGTGGGTGACTTGCTTAACCCCGAGCCCCCCATTACTTGCCTCCCCAAAGCCCGGGGGGGGGGGGGGCAGAAGAGCCTGGCCCATTAGGCTTTGTGGACTTGTAGTCTGCAGGGCCAGGAGCCACCAGGGCTGGTGGTCCCTGTGTTACCTGTCACCCAGCAGGTAAAAAAGACTTCCAGCAGCAGCAGGAGCAGAAGACAAAGTGATCAGTGTGGGACACAGTTCCCTGGGATGGATGGGAGGTAAGTATTAAAAAAAAATATATATATATTTTTTCCCTGTGTCTGCATGTTTTTTTTTACATTTAACGCTTTGTGAACTGATAAAGGATCTACGAGACCCCTTTACCAGTTCACAAGGCTCACCCCCAATTACCCGCTTCCATAAAGCCTGGGGGGGGGGGGCAGAAGGGTCCTGGGGCCATTCTGCCTGTGCGGGTTTTTAACCAACTTTTTTTTAATTTTACCCTTTATAGTGTGGTTAGTAGTAGTTTTTTATTTGTAAATGTTATAAAGTGTTCTTTTAAGTTTGGGGGTCTCCTGGACAGGGACGGGAGGATACCTATACATATGTAGTACGGTTGTAATCAGGAGAAATGGGGCTTTCATATGTAATATGGTTTTCTTTAAAAAAATAAATGTTTACTTTAAAAAAAAATAGACAATTTTAAACATAATTTTTAATTTATTGTTGTTTTTTTAGTCAAAAATACTTTAAAAACAGTGGAAAAATTACAAACAAGACATTTCATGTTAAAGCCTAAACTCTGCCACGAAAAAATGGAATTTTCCTGGAAATTCCTGCAAATATCACAGTTAAACCTAGTGCAAAATGGGTTAAGAGTAGCTATGCATGTTGGGTAGTGTTCTGCTCGGGGGACCTTGTACTTTCAGGTTTAGCTATTCTTTTCTTATTTGCATATTGATATTTTAGGAAATTGTGTTTTATACTCTGCTTTTTTTATTCATTTTTGTAGGGAAACCGAATAATTATTTGAGCGATTACTTCAAGATGAAGATCAAGCCACTACACCAAGCTGGGCACACCTAGAAAGCTTAATGGTGTACTTTCAGGGAATATATGGGTTTGTGGGGGTACTCCAAATGTAAAAGGTTGTCTTGGTTGAAAAAACGCAAGGTGCGTACTTCGTCTGCAGAGCTGAAATTTTCAAGTAAAATGACTGTTACGTACATGTTTTGCTTTGGGGTGTTTGGCATCTCTTCCCTTGACAATACTTATGCATTTTGGGTATTGCATTGTGCTTTTTCAGATTTAACTTGTTTTTTCTTGTTTGCATATTGTTTCTTAAGGAAATGTGGCTTAGGTTCTGCTTTTTATTCTTTTTCTTTTAGGAAAACCCTTTACAACCAAAGAATTTATTGAAAATAAATAAACTAAACTGTGCCCACATCAACAAACCTGGAATGCCTAGAAAGTTTGATGTGTGGGGGATATTTCAAATGTAAAGGGTTGTTTTTCTCTAAAACTGCAAGGTGCGCATAGCATAGTTGAATTTATCTGAAAATCTCCTAAAGCGCTGTTTCAGCTTGGAGGAATATCCTGGGCAGGAAAGAATGTTTACCAATACATGTGTGGTACTGTTGTAACCAGGAGAAATGGGACATTTACGTGCAATAAGATATTATTGAAGAACTTTTTTTTTTTAAACTTTTATTACAAAAAAGCACTACAAATTGCAAAGAAAAATTTCATGTTAAAGCCCAGACTCTGCTGAAAAGATATATTTAACTTTCCTGGGAATTCCAAAATTACAATTGAACATATTTAGCACAAAATAGTGAAAAATAGTCTGGCAACAAAAGGAGACAAAAACTCTAGGCAGGCTGACAATTAAAGGGTTAACATAGTGGGACATCCCAAACTCGAATACCCTGGGGATATAGGTCAAAACCCAGGATGGTCAAAATCCAGAAATTCGTTCCACTTTAAAAAGGAACAAAACAGAGGAATTTCACACAGTGGGACGCCCCACTGTGTGTATCCCCCTAGGTTGCCCCATACACTTAGCTTTCTCCTATAACACAGACTTGAGCAAGAGCGAGTGATCTCATTGGCTGACTGGTGCGCTCAGAGACATGGTGAGAGCTCAGGAGAAAGTGAGTGGATCTGGGCATATGGTAATTTCACACTGTGGGGCATCCTAATTTGGGACCCCCCAAGGACAGGAACTCAGATGGCCCAGGAGTATTTTATACTCCAGGGCCTCTAAAGTTCCTCTTTTGCTTGTGGAAGCAATGTTAGAAGCTGTCTCAGGCTCTGCAGTTCCTATTTTTATCTTTCTCCTGGCAATTACTCTTTTACTTTATATCATTTCTCCTTGGTGGATCACCTCATTCTTCTCCTCTTCCTGCTACTGGGCATTTAAAGTGAAGAGAGCAGAAGTGGGAAAAGGTGAATATATAGCATGGGCACAGGGTTTACTAGCTATACACATTGCAGGGTCCCAAATTGATATGCCCCTTTTGGAACATTGCAAGAGGACCGGAACTATATTTCAAATTTTGGGACACTGTAAAGATAATAAGCCACTGTAGTAAAGTGGGGATTATTCAAGTTTTGTTTTAAACATGACAAGGATTTAACAACTGACAGGGGTTTGTTCCTCCTGCCTGGGAGATCCTGATCACCCAAAGACTCACCCTTTTTTGCTTACCACTGCGCATGTGTGGAAAGCTCATCCAATCAGTGGCTGTACCCCTGATCCCCATGTGCCTGCCAATTTGGGTGGTTGCTCCTCTTACTGCATTTACTGCAGAAAAAATGTATTCTCTGCTAATATCCTGTAAGGACACAGGCTGTACTAACAATATCTGGCCGTCACTGACTGAATCTGTTCCAGCAATATGTACCAATTAGAGATGAGCAAACTTTTGAAAAATTCGATTAGACTGATTCGCCGAATTTTCCGGCAAAAATCGTTTCGACCCGAATTTATTCGCGACTAATCGCTATTAAAAATGGCTATTTCTGAGTTTCCTAGAGCCTCAATAGGGTTGTAAACCATTCTGCCTTGCTGTAACACGCATAGGATGCGTGCTGAGTAACTGAAATAATACTGTAAATAATTAGGACATGCAGATCAGAGGCATCACTATTAGAATCGCAGAGCGGCACAATTACAGAGAGTTGAGGTGGCATCACTATGAGGGGCCCCTATATTGCCTGAAAAACACACCCTGGAGCTGGCAGCGGCAGGAGCCCAAACATTGGATTTGGCTCAAAGAGACATTGGAGTTGGCAGCAGGAGCAGCAGGAGCCCAAAAATTGGCTGAATGACACCCTGGAGTTGCAAGTAGCAGCAGCAGCAGGAGCCCAAACATAGCTTGAAAGAGACACTGGAGTTGGCAGCAGGAGCCCAAAAATTGGATGAATCACACCCTGGAGTTGCAAGCAGCAGCAGCCCAAACATAGCTTGAAAGAGACACTGGAGTTGGCAGCAGGAGCCCAAAAATTGGATGAATCAAACCCTGGAGTTGCAAGCAGCAGCAGCAGGAGCCCAACATTGGCTGAAAGAGACACTGGAGTTGGCTTCAGGAGACCAAAAATTGGATGAATCACACCCTGGAGTTGCAAGCAGCAGCAGCAGCAGCCCAAACATAGCTTGAAAGAGACATTGGAGTTGGCTTCAGGAGGCCGAAAATTGGATGAATCACGCCCTGGAGTTGCAAGCAGCAGCAGGAGCCCAAACATTGGCTGAAAGAGACACTGGAGTTGGCAGCAGGAGCCCAAAAATTGGATGAATCACACCTTGGAGTTGCAAGCAGCAGCAGCCCAAACATAGCTTGAAAGACACACTGGAGTTGGCTTCAGGAGCCCAAAAATTGGATGAATCACACCCTGGAGTTGCAAGCAGCAGGAGCCCAAACATAGCTTGAAAGACACACTGGAGTTGGTTTCAGGAGCCCAAAAATTGGATGAATCACTCACTGGAGTTGCAAGCAGCTGCAGCAGCAGCCCAACATAGCTTGAAAGACACACTGGAGTTGGCAGCAGGAGCCCAAAAATTGGATGAATCACACCCTGGAGCTGCAAGCAGCAGCAGCAGGAGCCCATGCATTGGCTGAAAGAGACACTGGAGTTGGCAGCAGGAGCCCAAAAATTGGATGAATCACACCCTGGAGTTGCAAGCAGCAGCAGAAGCCCAAACATTGGCTGAAAGAGACACTGGAGTTGGCAGCAGGAGCCCAAAAATTGGATGAATCACTCCCTGGAGTTGCAAGCAGCAGCAGTGTCTCTTTCAACATTGGCTGAAAGAGACACTGGAGTTGGCAGCAGGAGCCCAAAAATTGGATGAATCACACCCTGGAGTTGCAAGCAGCAGCAGGAGCCCAAACATTGGCTAAAAGAGACACTGGAGTTGGCAGCAGGAGCCCAAAAATTGGATGAATCACACCCTGGAGTTGCAAGCAGCAGCAGCAGCCCAAACATAGCTTGAAAGACACACTGGAGTTGGCTTCAGGAGCCCAAAAATTGGATAAATCACTCCCTGGAGTTGAAAGCAGCAGCAGCAGGAGCCCAAACATTGCTTTAAAGAGACACTGGAGTTGGCAGCAGGAGCCCAAGAATTGGATGAATCACACCCTGGAGTTGCAAGCAGCAGCAGGAGCCCAACATTGGCTGAAAGAGACACTGGAGTTGGCAGCAGGAGCCCAAAATTTGGCTGAATCACACCCTGGAGTTGCAAGCAGTAGCAGCAGGAACCCAAACATTGCTTTAAAGAGACACTGGAGTTGGCAGCAGCAGAAGCCCAAAAATTGACTGACACACCCTGGAGTTGGCAGCAGCAGCAGGAACCTAGAAATTGGCTGGAAGGCACCCTGAAGTTGGCAGCAGCAGGAGCACATACATTAGCTGGAAGGCACACCCTGGAGTTGGCAGCAGCATAAGCAGGAGCCCAAACATTGCTTTAAAGACACCCTGGAGTTGGCAGCAGCAGCAGGAGAGACACTGGAGTTGGCAGCAGGAGCCCAAAAATTGGATGAATCACACCCTGGAGTTGCAAGCAGCAGCAGGAGCCCAAACATTGGCTGAAAGAGACACTGGAGTTGGCAGCAGGAGCCCAATAATTGACTGACACACCCTGGAGTTGGCAGCAGCAGCAGGAACCTAGAAATTGGCTGGAAGGCACCCTGAAGTTGGCAGCAGCAGGAGCACATACATTAGCTGGAAGGCACACCCTGGAGTTGGCAGCAGCATAAGCAGGAGCCCAAACATTGCTTGAAAGACACCCTGGAGTTGGCAGCAGCAGCAGGAGGCCAAAAATTGGCTGAGAGAGACACTGGAGTTGGCAGCAGGAACCCAAAAATTGGATGAATCACACCCTGGAGTTGCAAGCCGCAGGAGCCCAAACATAGCTTGAAAGTCACACTGGAGTTGGCTTCAGGAGCCCAAAAATTAGTTGAATCACTCCCTGGAGTTGCAAGCAGCAGCAGGAGCCCAAACATTGGCTGAAAGAGACACTGGAGTTGGCAGCAGGAGCCCAAAAATTGGATGAATCACACCCTAGAGTTGCAAGCAGCAGCAGGAGCCCAAACATTGGCTGAAAGAGACACTGGAGTTGGCAGCAGATAGGGTTCAAGGTGCAGCTTTGGGGTGCCCTGCGGCCTGGTTTATTGAAAGAAGTCAAAAAGAAGTGCAAACTGAAGTAGCTTAATAAAGCAGCTGATGCTGATCAACTCTTATGTTGTATAACAGATAGGGTGCAAGGTGCAGCTTTGGGGTGCCCTGAGGCCTGGTTAATTGAAAGCAGTCAAAAAGGAAGTGCAAACTGAAGTAGCTTAATAAAGCAGCTGATGCTGATCAACGCTTATGTTTTATACCAGATAGGGTGCAAGGTGCAGCTTTGGGGTGCCCTGCGGCCTGGTTTATTAAAAGCAGTCAAAAACAAGCGCAAACTGAAGTAGCTTAATAAAGCAGCTGATGCTGATCAACGCTTATGTTGTATAACAGATAGAGTGTAAGGTGCAGCTTTGGGGTGCCCTGCGGCCTGGTTTATTAAAAGCAGTCAAAAACAAGTGCTAACTGAAGTAGCTTAATAAAGCAGCTGATGCTGATCAACGCTTATGTTGTATAACAGATAGGGTTCAAGGTGCAGCTTTGGGGTGCCCTGCGGCCTGGTTTATTAAAAGCAGTGAAAAACAAATGCAAACTGAAGTAGCTTAATAAAGCAGCTGATGCTGATCAACGCTTATGTTGTATAACAGATAGGGTTCAAGGTGCAGCTTTGGGGTGCCCTGCGGCCTGGTTTATTAAAAGCAGTCAAAATCAAGTGCAAACTGAAGTAGCTTATTAAAGCAGCTGATGCTGATCAACTCTTATGTTGTATAACAGATAGGGTGCAAGGTGCAGCTTTGGGGTGCCCTGCGGCCTGGTTAATTGAAAGCAGTCAAAAAGGAAGTGCAAACGGAAGTAGCTTAATAAAGCAGCTGATGCTGATCAACGCTTATGTTGTATACCAGATAGGGTTAAAGGTGCAGCTTTGGGGTGCCCTGCGGCCTGGTTTATTAAAAGCAGTCAAAAACAAGTGCAAACTGAAGTAGCTTAATAAAGCAGCTGATGCTGATCAACGCTTATGTTGTATAACATATAGGGTTTAAATAGCATGTGCCTTGGAATGCCCGTGTGGCCTGGTATATTTTAAGCTGAACAAAAAGTAACAATAATCCAAGTAGGAGAAATGCTTTAGCTTAACATATAGGGTTAATTAGCATGCGCCTTGGGATGCCCGTGTGGCCTGGTACATTTCAAGCTGAACAAAAAGTAACAATAATCCAAGTATGAGAAATGCTTTTGTTTAACAGATAGGGTTAAATAGCATGTGCCTTGGGATGCCCGTGTGGTCTGGTATATTTTAAGCTGACCAAAAAGTAACAATAATCCAAGTATGAGAAATGCTTTTGCATAACAGATAGGGTTAAAATAGCATGTGCCTTGGGTTGCCCGTGTGGCCTGGTATATTTTAAGCTGAACAAAAAGTAACAATAATCCAAGTATGAGATATGCTTTTGCTTAACAGATAGGGTTAAATAGCATGTGCCTTGGGATGCCCGTGTGGCCTGGTATATTTTAAGCTGAACAAAAAGTAACAATAATCCAAGTAGGAGAAATGCTTTTGCATAACAGATAGGGTTAAAATAGCATGTTCCTTGGGATGCCCGTGTGGCCTGGTATATTTTAAGCTGAACAAAAAGTAACAATAATCCAAGTAGGAGAAATGCTTTTGCATAACAGATAGGGTTAAAATAGCATGTTCCTTGGGATGCCCGTGTGGCCTGGTATATTTTAAGCTGAACAAAAAGTAACAATAATCCAAGTATGAGAAATGCTTTTGCTTAACAGATAGGGTTAAATAGCATGTGCCTTGGGATGCCGGTGTGGCCTGGTATATTTTAAGCTGAACAGAAATGTTTAACACTAATCCAAGTATGAGAAATGCTTTTGCTTAACAGATAGGGTTAAATAGCATGTGCCTTGGGATGCCCGTGTGGCCTGGTATATTTCAAGCTGAACAAAAAGTAACAATAATCCAAGTATGAGAAATGATTTTGCTTAACAGATAGGGTAAAATAGCATGTGCCTTGGGATGCCCATGTGGCCTGGTATATTTTAAGCTGAACAGAAAATTTTAACACTAATCCAAGTATGAGAAATGCTTTTGCTTAACAGATAGGGTTAAATAGCATGTGCCTTGGGATGCTCGTGTGGCCTGGTATATTTTAAGCTGAACAGAAACTTTTGACACTAATCCAAGTATGAGAAATGCTTTTGCTTAACAGATAGGGTTAAATAGCATGTGCCTTGGGATGCCCATGTGGCCTGGTATATTTTAAGCTGAACAAAAAGTAACAATAATCCAAGTATGAGAAATGCTTTACCTTAACATATAGGGTTAATTAGCATGTGCCTTGGGATGCCCGTGTGGCCTGGTATATTTTAAGCTGAACAGAAATGTTTAACACTAATCCAAGTATGAGAAATGCTTTTGCTTAACAGATAGGGTTAAATAGCATGTGCCTTGGGATGCCCGTGTGGCCTGGTATATTTTAAGCTGAACAAAAAGTAACAATAATCCAAGTATGAGAAATGCTTTAGTTTAACATATAGGGTTAATTAGCATGTGCCTTGGGATGCCCGTGTGGCCTGGTATATTTCAAGCTGAACAAAAAGTAACAATAATCCAAGTATGACAAATGCTTTTGCTTAACAGATAGGGTAAAATAGCATGTGCCTTGGGATGCCCATGTGGCCTGGTATATTTTAAGATGAACAGAAAATTGTAACACTAATCCAAGTATGAGAAATGCTTTTGCTTAACAGATAGGGTTAAATAGCATGTGCCTTGGGATGCCCGTGTGGCCTGGTATATTTTAAGCTGAACAAAAAGTAACAATAATCCAAGTATGAGAAATGCTTTTGCTTAACAGATAGGGTTAAATAGCATGTGCCTTGGGATGCCCGTGTGGCCTGGTATATTTTAAGCTGAACAGAAACTTTTGACACTAATCCAAGTATGAGAAATGCTTTTGTTTAACAGATAGGGTTAAATAGCATGTGCCTTGGGATGCCCGTGTGGCCTGGTATATTTTAAGCTGAACAAAAAGCAACAATAATCCAAGTATGAGAAATGCTTTTGCTTAACAGATAGGGTTAAATAGCATGTGCCTTGGGATGCCCGTGTGGCCTGGTATATTTTAAGCTGAACAGAAACTTTTGACACTAATCCAAGTATGAGAAATGCTTTTGTTTAACAGATAGGGTTAAATAGCATGTGCCTTGGGATGCCCGTGTGGCCTGGTATATTTTAAGCTGAACAAAAAGCAACAATAATCCAAGTATGAGAAATGCTTTTGCTTAACAGATAGGGTTAAATAGCATGTGCCTTGGGATGCCCGTGTGGCCTGGTATATTTTAAGCTGAACAGAAAATTTTAAAACTAATCCAAGTATGAGAAATGCTTTTGCTTAACAGATAGGGTTAAATAGCATGTGCCTTGGGATGCCCGTGTGGCCTGGTATATTTTAAGCTGAACAGAAACTTTTGACACTAATCCAAGTATGAGAAATGCTTTTGTTTAACAGATAGGGTTAAATAGCATGTGCCTTGAGATGCCCGTGTGGCCTGGTATATTTTAAGCTGAACATAAACTTTTTACACTAATCCAAGTATGAGAAATGTTTTTGCTTAACAGATAGGGTTAAATAGCATGTGCCTTGGGATGCCCGTGTGGCCTGGTATATTTTAACCCTTTCAGTGGCAAGCACGTAGATTCTACGTGCTCGCTTCCACTCCACTTAAGTGCCAAGCACGTAGAATCTACGTGCTTGATTTCCCCCCTGATAGTAAAAAAAATATAAATCCAAAATACTCACCTGACCCCTCGTTGGATCCGGCCGGGTCTCCCCTTTAATTTGGTGCCATCCCCCCCACTTCCTGGAACGGGTCTGCTAGCCCCGCCCTGGGGGCGGGACCAGGTGACATCTTATGATGTCACCAGCAGCCCTCTTAATGCCGGGACGTGAGACAGACAATCAGTCTGTTCGTGTGCCTGGAGGAGGGCAGATGGGGAGGAGGAGAGGGCTGAGATCGCCCCCCTCCTCCCCAGGCTCTCTGCTTCAAACACACGAGCAGGCTGTCAGCGGAGATCGCCGGGGGACACAGGATCGGAGGTGAGTAAAGTAAAAAATAAATAAATAAAGATCTTTTATTTCTTATGTGTCTGTGTCTTATTTAACATTTAACCCCTTGTGAACTGGTAAGGGGTCCATGAGACCCCTTATACCAGTTCACAAGGCTGGGGGATGGCATGTCACCCGCTTGCCGCAGCGGGTGACTTGCCATTAACCCCCGGCACCCCCAATTACCTGCCTCCCCAAAGCCCAGGGGGGGCAGAAGAGCCCGGTCCCACACAGGCTATGTGGGCTCGTAGGCTGCAGGGTGGGGGGCCACAAAAGCTGGCCCCCCCACTCTGTGCCTACAAGCCCCCATAGCTGGTCCCGGGCTGGTAATGATGGGTAAGGGGGACCCCATTTCATTTTTTGGGGGGGATTTTTAAGGGTTTTTTAACCCTTAAAATTCAAAAAAAAAATGGGGTCCGCCCCCCTGGGAGGGGGGACCCTATGTCTTTTTTTTTTTAAATAAACCCTTTGTGTTCTGTCATCCAGCAGCTATAAAAGGCTTCCAGCAGGTGAGCAGAAGCCAGTGATCGCCGAGGGACACAGTGCTCCAGAATGGATTCACATTTAACCCCTTGTGAACTGGTAAGGGGTCCATGACCCCTATACCAGTTCACAAGGCTGGGGGAGGTGGCAAGTCACCTGTGACTAGCGGGTGACTTGCCATTAACCCCTGGCACCCCCATTACCTGCCTCCCCAAAGCCCAGGGGGGGGGCAGAAGAGCCCGGGCCCACAGGCTATGCGGGCTTGTAGCCTGCAGGGCCAGGGGCCACAAAAGCTGGCCCCTGTGCCCTGTTTCTACAAGCCCTGCATAGCTGGTCCCGGGCTGGTTACTTTGGGTAAGGGGGACCCCATGTCAATTTTTGGGGGGATTTTTAAGGGTTTTTAAGGGTTTTTTACAACTACCATCCACACTACAAAGGGTTAAATCGAGAAAAAAAATGACATAGGGTCCCCCCCCCCCCGGGAAGGGGGACCCTATGTCATTTTTTTTCTCGATTTAACCCTTTGTAGTGTGGATGGTAGTTGTATTTTATTTGTAAATGTTATAAAGTACTTGTTTCAGTTAGGGGGGTCTCCTGGGCAGGAACGGGGGGCTACCGATAAATATGTGGTACCGTTCTAATCGGTAGAAATGGGGCTTTCACATGCAATATGCTTTTCCTTAATAAAATACATTTTTTATTTAAAATAAAGGAGTCAATTTTCTAAAAAAAATGTATTTATTTATTTTTTTACTTAATAATATTGTAAAAAACAAAATAAAATTTACAAACAAGACATTTCTTGTTAAAGCCTAAACTCTGCTGCAGAAAATATATATATAATTTCCCTGAAAATTCCAGCAAAAATGGCGCAAAACATGGCGCAAAATGGGGAAAAATGACCTGTCAACAGAGGGTGACAAAATCTCAAGTAGGCTGGCAATTAAAATGGTTAAAGGTAGCTATGCATGTTGGGTATTGTTCTGTTCGGGGGACCTTGCGCTTTCAGATTTAGCTTGTTTTTTTCTGGTTTGCATATTTATATTTTAGGAAAAGGTGTTTTTTATTCAGCTTTTTTATAAATTTTTTAGGGAAACCCTGCGCAACCAAAGAATTCTTTGAGGGATTAATTCCAGAAAGATGAGCCCACTACAACAAGCTGGGTACGCTTAGAAAGCTTAACATGTTTACTTTCAGGTAATATATGGTTTATTGGGGATATTCCAAATGTAAAGGGTTGTTTTGGTTGAAAAATCGCAAGGTGCGCACTTTGTCTGCAGAGCTGAAATTTTCAAGTAAAATCACTGTTACGCACATGCTTTACTTTGGGGTGTTTGGCAACTCTTCCCTTGACAGTAGCAATGCATGTTGGGTATCGTTCTGTTCGGGGGATGTTGCTTTTTCAGATGAAACTCGTTTTTTCTTGTTTGCACATAGTTTTTTAGGAAAATGTGGCTTTGATTCTGCTTTTTTATCCTTTTTTTAGGGAAACTCTTTGCAACCAAAGAATACATTGAGGGATTACTTCCAGAAAACTATGGGCACATCAACAAGCCTGGTACGTCTAGAAAGCTTGAGGTGTGTACTTACAGAGAATATATAGTTTGTTGGGGGTATTTCAAATGTAAAGGGTTGTTTTTCTGGAAAAACTGCAAGGTGCGCATATTGCATTGCATAGTTGTATTTTATCTGAAAATTCCCTAAAGCGCTATTTCAGTTTGGGGGAGTCTCCTGGGCAGAAAAGGGTGTCTACCGATACATATGTGGTATCGATGTAACTGGGAGAAATTGGGATTTCATATGCAATAAGATTTTATTGAAAAATGTACATTTTTTTATTACAAAAAAAACTACAAATTGTAAAAATGTATTTTTTTTTATTTGTTTTTCACATATTTCACCCAAAAATATTGAGAATACACCTAAAAAATTACAAACAAGACATTTCATGTTAAAGCCCAGACTCTGCTGAAAAAAACAATATACCGTATATACTCGAGTATAGGCCGATCCGTGTATAAGCCGAGGCACCTAATTTTACCCCAAAAAAGTGGAACAAGCTATTGACCCGAGTATAAGCCGAGGCATTAAACATTCTTGGGGGGAAAGCAGGGACAGGCAGGGTTAATGCTGCTGTGGACAGGAAAGGCACATTTTTTGGCCCTGCCCCTGCTCTAAAGGACTGGGCATGAACCAGCGTGCACGCACACACACACTCACACACACATAAACGGTACCTGCTGCTGCTGCCGCCACCAACCTCATCCTCCAGCCGGTCGCTCTCTCCATTCAGCGCCGCCGCTCCCGCTGCCGTCATCCGCCTCCAGCCTTCAGCCGCTCCCTCCGCCGCCGTCAGCCGCTCCCGCCGCCGTCGCCTCCGCCTTCAGCCGCTCCCTCCGCCGCCGTCAGCCGCTCCCGCCGCCGCCATCATCCGCCGCCGCCGTCATCCGCTCCCTCCGCCGTCGCCGCCGTCGCCGCCGCCGTCAGCCGCTCCCGCCGCTCCCGCCGCCGCCAGCACTTCCTGGCTGTTGCGCGCTGGTCGTCGGTGGGCGTGCCCCATATGGCCGGCGTCCAATGTTTTCATTGGACGCCGGCCATATGGGGCACGCCCACCGACGACCTGCACGCAGCAGCCTGGAAGTGCAGGCGGCGGCGGGAGCGGCTGTCGGCGCCGTATTGACTCGAGTATAAGCCGAGGTGGCTTTTTTCAGCCCAAAAAGTGGGCTGAAAAACTCGGCTTATACTCGAGTATATACGGTATCATTTTCCTGGGAAATCCCTGGAAATCCCTTCAAAAATCACATTGGAACATGGGGAGCGCAAAATAGTGCAAAATGGTTTGGCACCAAGGGTGACAAAATCTCCAGGTAGGCTGGCAGCGAAAGGGTTAAGATGAACAAAAAGTAACATAATCCAAGTATGAGAAATGCTTTTGTTTAACAGATAGGGTTAAATAGCATGTGCCTTGGGATGCCCGTGTGGCCTGGTATATTTTAAGCTGAACAGAAAAATTTAACACTAATCCAAGTATGAGAAAGGCTTTTGTTTAACAGATAGGGTTAAATAGCATGTGCCTTGGGATGCCCGTGTGGCCTGGTATATTTTAAGCTGAACAAAAAGCAACAATAATCCAAGTATGAGAAATGCTTTTGCTTAACAGATAGGGTTAAATAGCATGTGCCTTGGGATGCCCGTGTGGCCTGGTATATTTTAAGCTGAACAAAAAGTAACAATAATCCAAGTATGAGAAATGCTTTAGCTTAACATATAGGGTTAATTAGCATGTGCCTTGAGATGCCCGTGTGGCCTGGTATATTTCAAGCTGAACAAAAAGTAACAATAATCCAAGTATGAGAAATGCTTTTGCTTAACAGATCGGGTTAAATAGCATGTGCCTTGGGATGCCCGTGTGGCCTGGTATATTTTAAGCTGAACAGAAAATTGTAACACTAATCCAAGTATGAGAAATGCTTTTGCTTAACAGATAGGGTTAAATAGCATGTGCCTTGAGATGCCCGTGTGGCCTGGTATATTTTAAGCTGAACAGAAAATTTTAACACTAATCCAAGTATGAGAAATGCTTTTGCTTAACAGATAGGGTTAACAGTGTGCAGCTGTATTTAAACCAAACCAAATATATTAACAGTAACCCAGTAATTATGAAATATGAATCATAGCCAGCACTAGGCACCCTGTCAATGTGACTTGTATGCTGCTGGATTGTTCCGGTTTTAAAACTATCTTTGCCTAGCTCTGTCTACCACTCTAAATCTCCCTATCTGTCTCTCTCTTTACCTATCTGTAAATCTCCCTACCTATCTGTAAATCTCCCTACCTATCGCTAACTCTCTCTCCCTAGCTGCAGCAGCCACCTTTCTCTCACGAATGCAAGTCTGAAATGCGCACAAGCAAGATGGCCGCTTTATATAGCACTGTGACGTCACCGGGGCTCCTGGCTGCTGATAGGCTGCATGTGACCTTCCCATGATAACTTGCCCTAGGGGATATGTCCAGACATGTCCATCCACCATTTTACAATGCCTGTAATTGAAATAAATGGAGTTTAAAGGAAAACTTCGATCGATCGAATCGCGGGGAAATTCGGATTCGTTCAGAATCTAATTTTTCATGTAATTCGGAACGAATCCGGGTTCGTCCGGATCGATTCGCTCATCCCTAGTTCCAATCATCTAATATCTTGTAGGTGTTTTGCTAAATTATTAATAATAATAGATTCATAAACTACCATTGAAGCAGAAATAAATCATCTCCCAAACCCCTAATAAATCATACCAAGGAGCATGGGCGGACTGGGGTTAAAAAACGCCCAGGTCTTTTTGGGGCACGCTGGCCCTGCTGTACATATATATATATATATATATATATATATATATATATATATATATTCACCCCATAAGACGCACCCAACCCAGAGGTTAGAGGACAAAAAGAAAAAAAAAATATTCTAAACCAAATGGTGTGCTACAACCCTCCTCCCAATCACCCATTACAGAGAGTGTGTGAAATCGCCACATTACAGCCAGTAAGTGCCACCACATATTAGAGGCAGTTTGAGGCATCTCATATTACAGGCAGTGAGGGGTACCCATCATTACAGCCAGAGAGCAGTGTCCCTCATTATGGCCAGTGTGTCGCATCTCCAATTACAGGCCACATCTCCAATTACAGGCAGTGAGGGGCACCCCCCATTACAGAAAGTGAGAGGCAACCCATTAATACAGGCAGTGTGCAGCATTTCACATTACAGGCAGTGAGTGGCATCCCCAATTACAGGTAGTGTGCCACATCTCCAATTACAGGCAGTGAGGGGCACCCCCCATTACAGCCAGTGAGCAGCATCCCCTATTACAGACAGCAAGGAGCATCTCTCCATTAGAGGCCCTCTATGGCATCTTCCATTACAGGCAGTGAGGGGCACTCCTCATTGCAGCCATTGAGTGGCATCCCCTTTCCCTCCCCCAGCATTGGACAAGAAAAAGGCAGTGTGCAAGAAAGGTAACCAATTCATGCCTGCCCACTTTTGCTGCCCTTGCTGCCACCCCCACTCACACACACACAAACACACACACTCACACACTCATGCTGTGGTGCTGATCCTGTCTTGGACGTCCCGTCCATTGTAATGAATGGAGTAGGCAGAAACAAAGCTCAATGGATGCCACTAGACAAGCTGCCAGTGCTGGAAGATGGAATAGCTGGCTCTGGACCTTTGATAATTATGAAGATGCTGGTGCTGGGCGGAGGAGCTGTGGGGGAAAAAAGGTTTGTGTTTTTGCCTGGACAATCCCTTTAATGTTAAAAAGCAGAAGCAATCCCCAAATCTGAAAAAAAACACTGACTTAAAGTTGATTAATCATGACCCAAACCAATTCGCAACACTAATCACAATAAAAACATTTTGTGAAAAAAATATTTTTCACTTGGGTCAGCAAAGCTGCAGCACAAGCAACTGCTTCTGTCTTTGGTGCCCAAAATGGGCATAAACACTTGCATACACTCCTAGTATACAGTCAGAAAAAAACATTGAGAAACTGCTCAATGTACAGTCTTCTTAATGTCAGATCGATCATCTGTGAACCTGCGTAGATGGTTTGTCTGCTTCTGCAGGGACCTATTTGATAACAGATTTGTGGGATTGTGGGATTTGAGGAGCAACGGATGACTATTAGGGCAAATTGTTTGTGTCCCACACTGGTCTCCATCCTTCTTTCTACGTCTTTAGCAGGACAGTGGACGAAGGCCCACCTCCTTGTATTGGGCATCACGATGCTCACTTCCCACGACAGTGAGGTGATACTTATAGGTGTGGATTGAGCCATTCAGAAAAGCCCTTCATTCCCTGTCACTCAAGTTACATCAGAGGAATTCCCCATCGTTCTTGTAACCCATACTTGCATATTTGTAATGTTCAAAGGCTCAAAATGGATCAAGTGGACTGTAAGGGGCTTGTAACCATGTGGCATTCCTGAAGTGATTGGGGGATGAAAATGTCACTCTTAATTTTTTGAGGGCCACATTGCTTGAAGAAAAAGTAGCTTTCAGGGGTAGAAAAAAAATAGGTTTCAGAAAAGTGTGGGTATAGGAATAGGAGCTAGCTATTTAATTTGGAAATTATTTCCTACTTCAAAGTATAGTTACCATCTTGCGGCAACTATACACATACACATTTGCTCATAATAACTTCTGAGATCATCAATATTACACTTCCTAGGCTCATGAATGTGTGCTACCCATTGCTATTTATTTAAAAATTGAGTTGTCAGCTGCTATTAAATTGTAAGAATTGAATACTCACCTGGATGTCAGGCTTGTGCTGTGTTCTCTTGCTATGCTTCAGACTCCTTGTACATTGTTGTTATAGATGTGTTGAGGATCTTGTAATGAACCTGGGCAGTGCTGTGCTGAACATAGCAAGGCAGTGCTGCTTCCAGGGTAGGATGAGGTTTACAGCATGTTGAAGAGTTGCTAGGAGCCTCCCTCTGAATAACTTGGTTGATTAGCCATAGTTGAACTTATACTGAGCTCGAACCTTAAAAATCTTAAAATCTTCCCCATGCCACATGCATTGCATATTGTAACATTTAGTTCACCTTGGGTTGAATGTTGGCTGGGCCTTTTCGCTATTTGACTAATCGCTTGAATAACCCTTTGATGGGACACCTGAAGGACTGTATGACCTTTGCATGTCTGCAGAGCAACCTTCTGTTTAGCTCCTCCTACTCTGTTTGATTCGGCTTTTCATCAGCGCACCAAAGTCTTAGGGTGCTGGGACTGCATATAATGCCTCCTAAGGTCAAGTGGGGGCCACGTGGTAATACATTGGGGGATAAAAACTGTACAAAGGCTGGTGACTGGTTGGGTTGTCACTAATATCATGGCCCAGGTGCCAGCTGCTCAGCTTCAACATGGACCCTAAGAATGCCTTCTAATATCTCAGACCTCTATCTGTTCTTAGAATTCACTGCACTCCCCCAGTCTTTTTCTGGGTCAAAAGTAACAAAAGCTTGAACACTCATTATTTGTCATAAAGGCCCATTTCCAATGTAAAATATAGCTCTACTTCTTCTCAAAATAAATAAAAGGAGTCATGTGGAACTTTGTGGGAAAAGCTGCAGCCATTACAAGTTAAAATGGGTCTAGGTCATGTGTGAGCCAATTGATACAAATCAAATTCAGGGCCTGTACTGGTCAAATAGCGACTCCTCACAATGTATTCATCATTACTGCACAGCGACTGAGTCGCTAAGAACTAGCGACCCACGGCCAAGCACAGTGACTACTAGCGGGCGCTCTGAAAATGCCTGCTACAAACGCTCATCCGTCGCTACCTGGCGTTAGTGATGAATCAACCTGTCAGTCTGAAATTTCAAAAGACCATTGTATTTGAAACTTTTGGTTTAAGTTGTGAAATAATTTTTGACAAGTAAAAGCAATTTTCTTTTGCACATTCTGTACTCTAAACTGTTGCTATTCCCCCAAACTTTTTTTAAATAATGTTATTTATATCTTTATATCTTTAACATTTGCTTTACCATTATTTTAATTTAGAGCAATATCAGATTTTGTTTTCTTTTCTTCTTTTAGAAAAGATCCATCATTTTGCCATTATACAGTATTAACTCTTTGGTTCTAGCGAGAAAGTCAGTTTCACACTATTTTATTCTGGTATAACTGAGACCAAAATAATTTATGCATGCCTTTTTTAATTCCACAGTTTTTATTTTCCTACAGGGAATTTTATTCATTCCATGTTATAATTTAGTCATAAAGCATCAGATTTTTTTGCTACACATTATTTCACTATATGTCACTTCAGTGAACCTAATTGTTCTCCCTGATATACTAATGACCACCAGAGACTACTAACAGCCTGCAAGAAGCTCTAATACATAGCTAGTTCCTTATTTGACAGGGATAAGCTTCCTTTTTTAGCAGTCCATGAATAATAGTCTACCAGAAAGTGACAGTTTTTCAAATAACCCTTTCTTATGCTGCATGTTACTTTAAAATATTGTAGCAGACTGACATATTATTCATATATTCAGGGCCTTATTAAAGGGGGGGCGCAAGGGGCCTCCACCACTTTCTCTGCTGAGGGGGCCTCCACCAAACTTTGGGTTATGGTCTGGAGTATGCAGTCTGTGATCCGACGGGTGGCAGGCCAGCAATGAAGTGATCGGCAGTGGTGGGGGCCACCTGTGCAAGTAGGATTGTTTTCTGCAAATGTCCAGCTAAGACGGTCACAGGACAGAACAAAAATTCTGCAGCATGTTTCTCCCACCGCGGAGGCAAACCCAGAGCACAGCAGAAGCCAGCACCTCCCCTCTAGGCATGGTGGCTGGCCAGCGTGAGGGAGAGGATGACTTGAGTGATTGCTGTGGAGATAGGGGTAGCGAGTGTGAAGCCGGTGGAGAGAACAAGGGACAGAAAGTGGTAGACTGATTGCTGGAGCAGGGGTCCGGGGAAGAGTGGGGGGGGGAGAGTGTGTGTGTGAGGGCTTCCATAGCAAAGCCTGAGGAGAGGGGGGGTTGTGTTACCTGTCCTGCCCATCTACCCACCTGCTCACTCACCCACCTACTAATCCAGCTGCCTAATAACCCACCCACCTATCTATATACCTGCCACTCCCCTACCTACCCAGACCCTGGACCAGCAGCAGACTGGAGTGGTGTGTAGGCAGAATCAGAATTGAACGTCTAAATACCCTACAACCAACCCTCCTTTCAACCTGCCCCCCTTTATACCCTAATAGATTGTAAGCTCCTTCTGTATCCTCAGCCTGTTCAACCTGTTGGGCTGGCAATGAAGTACTGGCACTTAACGCCAGGAGCATGTGAGGGCTGCCCCCCTTGCGGGCCCTGTTGCTTACAATCTATTAGGGTATAAGGGAAGATACTACAGGAGAAGAGTTTACAATCTATTAGGGTATAAGGGAGGATATAGAAAGAGAAGAGCTTACAATCTATTAGGGTATAATGGAGGATACAGAAGGAGAAGAGCTTACCCTCTATTAGGGTATAAGGGAGGATACATGAGGGGAGGAGCTTACACTCTATTAGGGTATAAGGAAGAATAAATAAGGAGAAGTGCTTACAATCTATTAGGGTTTAAGGGAGGATAGTGAAGGAGAAGTGCTTACAATCTATTAGGGTATAAGGGAGATACAGAAGGAGAAGAGATTATAATCTATAAGGATATAAGAGAGGATACTGAAGGAGAAGAGCTTATAATCTATAAGGATATAAGAGAGAATACTGAAGGAGAAGAGCTTACAATCTATAAGGGTATAAGAGAGGATACTGAAGGAGAAGAGCTTACAATCTATTAGGGTATAAGAGAGGATACTGAAGGAGAAGAGCTTACAATCTATAAGGGTATAAGAGAGGATACAGAAGGAGAAGAGCTTACAATCTATTAGGGTATAAGGGAGGATACAGAAGGAGAAGATCTTACAATTTATTAGGGTATAAAGGAGGATACAGAAGGAGAAGAGCTTACAATCTATAAGGGTATAATGGAGGATACAGAAGGAGAAGAGCTTACAGTCTATAAGGGTTTAATGGAGGATACAGAAGGAGATCTTACAATCTATAAGGGTATAAGGGATGGTACTGAAGGAGAAGCGCTTACAATCTATTATGGCATAGGGGAGGATACAGGAGGGGAAGAACTTGCAATGTATTAGGGTATAAGAAAGGATACTGAAGGAGAAGCGCTTACAATCTATTAGGGTATAATGGAGGATACTGAAGGAAAAGAGCTTACAATCTATTAGGGTATAATGGAGGATACAGAAGGAGAATAGCTTACAATCTATTAGGGTATAATGGAGGATACAGAAGGAGAAGAGCTTACAATCTATTAGGGTATATGGGAGAATACAGAAGGAGAAGAGCTTACACTCTATTAGGGTATAAGGGAGGATACAGGAGGGGAAGAGCTTACATTTTATTAGGGTATAAGGGAGAATAAAGAAGGAGAAGAGCTTACAATCTATTAGGGTATAAGAGAGATACAGAAGGAGAAGAGCTTACAATCTATAAGGATATAAGAGAGGATACTGAAGGAGAAGAGCTTACAATCTATAAGGGTATAAGAGAGTATACTGAAGGAGAAGAGCTTACAATCTATTAGGGTATAAGGGAGGATACAGAAGGAGAAGAGCTTACAATTTATTAGGGTATAAAGGAGGATACAGAAGGAGAAGAGCTTACAATTTATTAGGGTTTAAGGGAGGATACAGAAGGAGAAGAGCTTACAATCTATAAGGGTATAATGGAGGATACAGAAGGAGAAGAGCTTACAATCTATTGGGGTATAAGGGAGGATACAGGAGGGGAAGAACTTGCAATATATTAGGGTATAAGGGAGGATACTGAAGGAGAAGAGCTTACAATCTATTAGGGTATACAGGAGGATACTGAAGGAGAAGACCTTACAATCTATTAGGGTATAAGGGAGGATACAGAAGGAGAAGAGCTTATAATCTATAAGGGTTTAATGGAGGATACAGAAGGAGATCTTACAATCTATTAGGGTATAAGGGAGGATACAGGAGGGGAAGAACTTGCAATGTATTAGGGTATAAGGAAGGATACTGAAGGAGAAGCGCTTACAATCTATTAGAGTATAATGGAGGATACAGAAGGAGAAGAGCTTACAATCTATTAGGATATAATGGAGGATACAGAAGGAGAAGAGCTTACACTCTATTAGGGTATATGGGAGAATACAGAAGGAGAAGAGCTTACACTCTATTAGGGTATAAGGGAGGATACAGGAGGGGAAGAGCTTACACTCTATTAGGGTATAAGGGAGAATAAAGAAGGAGAAGAGCTTACAATCTATTAGGGTTTAAGGGAGGATAGTGAAGGAGAAGTGCTTACAATCTTTTAGGGTATAAGGGAGATACAGAAGGAGAAGAGCTTACAATCTATAAGGATATAAGAGAGGATACTGAAGGAGAAGATCTTACAATCTATAAGGGTATAAGAGAGGATACTGAAGGAGAAGAGCTTACAATCTATTAGGGTATAAGAGAGGATACTGAAGGAGAAGAGCTTACAATCTATAAGGGTATAAGAGAGGATACTAAAGGAGAAGAGCTTACAATCTATTAGGGTATAAGAGAGGATACTGAAGGAGAAGAGCTTACAATTTATTAGGGTATAAAGGAGGATACAGAAGGAGAAGAGCTTACAATGTATTAGGGTTTAAGGGAGGATACAGAAGGAAAAGAGCTTACAATCTATAAGGGTATAATTGAGGATACAGAAGGAGAATAGCTTACAATCTATTGGGGTATAAGGGAGGATACAGGAGGGGAAGAACTTGCAATATATTAGGGTATAAGGGAGGATACTGAAGGAGAAGAGCTTACAATCTATTAGGGTATACAGGAGGATACTGAAGGAGAAGAGCTTACAATCTATTAGGGCATAAGGGAGGATACAGGAGGGGAAGAACTTGCAATCTATTTGGGTATAAGGAAGGATACTGAAGAAGAAGCGCTTACAATCTATTAGGGTATAAGGGAGGATACAGAAGGAGAAGAGCTTACAATCTATTAGGGTATAAGGGAGGATACAGAAGGAGAAGAGCTTACAATCTATTAGGGTATAAGGGAGGATACAGAAGGAGAAGCGCTTACAATCTATTAGGGTATAAGGGAGGATACAGAAGGAGAAGAGCTTAGAATATATTAGGGTATAATTGAGGATACAGAAGGAGAAGCGCTTACAATCTATTAGGGTATAAGGGAGGATACAGAAGGATGATAAATTGCTACAGCATGTCAATGTAAAACTTTTCCACATCTGTCCACATTTTCTTTCAATTATTTTTAGACACTTTGATGGTGCTGCACTTGATGGTATTGAGTCTGCCAGTTACAGAAAATAAAGTAACTATACACCATTGTTATTCCCTTCACCCATTTGAACCCCATCCATGCTAGATTGTTCTACATCTCTTTAAAAAAACAATTTATGATCTATGTACTGAATATTTTTACCTGTACCGATGTGCAAGCTCTTCCACATGAGTCATCTTGATTGAATTTACTGTAAGAACGTGCTATGCATCTGCTGTGGTTACCATCTCCTAGTAACACAAGATCTCATGAAAAGAGGTATCTATTTTGCTCTTGTTGTTCATTAAAATGTATTATTTATTGTGTATTGCTGCTAATTTAAACTGTTGGAACAGCTGTTACTACATATAGGAAACAAAAGTCCATGTTTTAAAAGGCACTCTTGTCCAGTCCACTTGAGATGCTGAGGCCCACCACACATTAAGAAGTATTACCAGCTTGCATCCAGAGCCCATGCACACCAGGGGCCCTGTAACCCTGTCAGCTAGTACAAGCCTGGGTTAAGGCATTATTATTATTATTATTATTGTTTATTTATATAGCGCCATCATCTTCCGTAGCGCTTTACAAGGTAGTAATTACAGACAGGGTGGAAACATAAGGTACATATACTATTTCAAATGCAGTTTTACAGATTTGACAGTGGATATTCTGAGTACAAGATACAATAGGGGAGAGAGCCCTGCCCTTGCGAGCTTACAGTCTAAAGGAAGAGGGGTAAAGACGAGGGGGAAGGATCACAGTCAGTCAGTATTGAGCTTTGTGGCGTGCGCCCTTTAGAAGATTGGTTAGGCCAGATTATATGCTTGTCTGAATAAGTGAGTTTTAAGGGCGCCTTTGAAGGTTTTGAGGGTTGTGGAGTGGCGGATTGGGTGCGGGAGGGCATTCCAGAACATTGGAGTCGCACGTGAGAAGTCCTGGAGGCGGGCATGAGAGGAAGTGACCAGGGTGGAGGACAGGAGAAGGTCAGGTCAGCAGCAGAGCGGAGGCTGCGTCTAGGTTGATATTTTTGGATTCGAGATGAGATGTAGGGAGGGGTCTGGTTGGAGAGAGCTTTGTATGCGAGAGTTAGAGTTTTGAACAGGATTCGCTGTGGGAGATGTGTGTAGAGATTGGCAGAGAAGCGCAGAACTGGAGGAGCGAGAGGAGAGATGGATGAGGCGAGCAGCAGATTTCAGGATAGATTGGAAGGATACCAGTCTGTTAGTTGGTAAGCCACAAAGAAGGATGCTGCAGTAATCCAGTCGGGATATGACCAGGGCATGCACTAGCATTTTAGTGGTGTCAGGTGAGAGGAAAGGACGGATGCGGGAGATGTTTTTAAGTTGGAGGCGACAGAAGGTGGCCAGGGAGTGAATATGTGGTTTGAAAGAGAGGGCAGAGTCCAGAGTGACTCCCAGGCACTGAGCTTGGGGAGTTGCTGTTATTGTGTAATTGTTGACAGAAATAGATGTGTTAGAGAGGGGAGAAAAGTTAGATGGTGGGAAAATGACCAGTTCTGTCTTGTCCATGTTTAGCTTGAGGTAGCGAGATGACATGAATTAAGAAATAGCTGCAAGGCAGTTGGGGAGGCGAGATAGGAGAGAGGATAGATTGGGGCCAGAGAGATATATTTGAGTGTCACCCGCATAGAAGTGGTATTGGAAGCCTAGTGAAGTTATAAGTTTGTCAAGGCCATGGGTGTAGACTGAGAAAAGTAGGAGGCCTAGGACAGAATGAATGACAAGAGTGCCAGCTCAATATCAGGAAATGCAAGAAGCCCCACTTTCGGGCAAAGGCTAGAGAGCTCCCCTCAAAACTTGGTGGTAATCCAAGAAACATAGAAAAAGCCAGCCACGTAGTAGTAGAGCGATAAAAAGTCCTTTTTTATTCCATACTGTTTAAAAGTCCAGCACAGCGGCACAGATAAAAGCAGCATAAACAAGGTGTCCTCACACGTCTACACGTTTTGGGTTCTCACCCTTACTCATGACAGAGAACTAGTTACAAAACATGTGCTTAAATACAACATTATCACAATGTAATCTAAGGCATCTGTAGGTGGGAGGAACAAAATCATTCACCTTAGTTAGATCGAGAGTCTCACTTCCATTGTGCGGGCGATCAGCGCACGCTGAAATTAAGGATCATGCTTGTAATTCGCATTGGCCGCACCGCCAGTGGCTGACATGGCCATTTCTGATACGATGCCGACACAACGCGTCATACTGCTGGCAGAGTTAAGCTCCATAATAGGAGCCATTACTGGCATAGTAAAAATGCTGAGTATACGTGCCGTTGTCATTGACAAGTCTAAACATAATGCACGCAATGCAGTGCACCAAAGGTCAGATAAAGAAGACTCCGTCGGCAGTATTCAAAATATGGCCATGCACCCCATCTTTGGATATCTAGAAAAAGGATCTACATCATGCGTAATCATCAGGCAAAATATACTGATGCTCTAAAAAAGGAGAGCCATTGTTTCTAAACATTCATATAAATACACAAGTAACATAACTACAAATTATATATATACACAGTAAGACCTCTTAACAAAACTAGATATATATCTAAAAAAGCATCTTATATTTTCTATTTAAGGTCCCCCATGTCACAGATGTCAAGAAGATTTTTTTATGGAACAGGTCATAATAAAATTATATGTATCCAATCAACATTGCAAACACACTTTCAAAGATCAAATATAAACCAGTGAAGAAAGAGGGAGAGACAAAGCCACTTGGATTAATAGAGCAGGATGAGACCTGGAGGAGAAGGAGAAGAGGAGGGAAAAATGAAGGGAAATTGGAAGGAAGAAAGAAGGAAAGAAAAAAAAAGGGGGGGGGGGGGGAGAAAAAGAAAGGAAAAGACTCTGGTAAAGGGAATCAATATGTAGAGGAACTGTAGCTATAATAAAGCGGAACAAAATTTACACCTCTGGATCGTAAAAGAGGAAGTTAGGAATTATTTCAGAAATAAATCAACATCGCACCTATAATTAAGTCCCATAGGGGCCCGAGTTCCTAGTTTGAAGATCCAGAAGACCTCTCGTTGAAGTAACTTCTCAACGAGATCCCCTCCCCTAGGACCTAAACGTACCTTTTCAAATGCCATACATTTCAAGCTGGTAAGCTCGCCCACATGATGATTCCTAAAATGTCGTCC
This sequence comes from Gastrophryne carolinensis, assembly GCA_027917425.1. NCBI lineage: Eukaryota > Metazoa > Chordata > Amphibia > Anura > Microhylidae > Gastrophryne > Gastrophryne carolinensis. Next base: position 404,714,692 of record CM051236.1, read on the forward strand.
TACATTGGAGGACGCATTTGGGCGTTCTAAGGAGGATGAGGTAATATGCTCAGATATTCTTTCTTTCATTGCACGGGTGGTACAACCCACATATTGAATACTACAAGACTCACATGTTATTAAATAGATGATGTTACATGAATTACAATTAATAAAACTGTCAATTTGAAATATTTCCTTAGTATAGGTAGACCTAAACTGAGTAATAAAACTGTCAATTTGAAATATTTCCTTAGTATAGGTAGACCTAACCTAGGCCTAGGACAGGACCTTGTGGCACACCAACAGAAAGAGAACGGGAGGAAGAAATTGTGTTAGAATAGGATACACTAAATGATCTGTCAGAGAGGTAAGAGGTGAGCCAAGAGAGTGCAAGACCTTGAACCCCGAGAGAGGAGAGTATATCAAGAAGCAGAGAGTGGTCGACAGTGTCAAAGGCTGAGGAGAGGTCAAGAAGGATGAGGATGGAGTAGTGACCAATGCTTTTGACAGTGAGCAGATCATTGGTAACTTTGGTGAGGGCAGTTTCAGTGGAGTGGTTACGGCGGAATCCTGATTGTAAGGGATCAAATAAGTTGTTAGTGGATAAGTATTGTGACAGTTCTGAGTGGACATGTTGCATAGAATGGGTTTGGATTTGCTTAAAGGGGCTCAGTGATATCAGAGGTCTGACTATAGAACTGGGAACACATGAACCAGCATTTGCATTGTTTGTTTGTATATCAATACCTTATGTATACTAGACAAAACAGTTTTTTTTTTTGGGTGGGGGTTGAGCTGGTAAGGGAATGTCATGAAGCAGATTTATGAATCTTGGACATGCTCTGTTTTGGTAAGAAACATCTGTAGAACTGCTGTCACTTGGTGTCCTTGCTCACACTGAGAGCTTCATAGGACATAGTAGCTGTAGAACCAAATTTCTAGTGTGGTCCTGAAGAATACAATTATAAAAATGACCAACTTTGGAGCCCTGCAATGGCTTTTACCCTACACTACTGGAAATGGAGGAGAGGCATACGAGACAGGCATTAGGTAAGAAGCTTGCTGGCTAATCATTGCCATTGGGTTTAGATTCCCTATTGTGGGTGCTCTGAGGGCTTGGAATCCATGACTGGAGATATTATTCTGGAGTATTAAAAGTCCATGCAAGTACAACATTAACCCATACAGAGGCCAGGAAAAAGAAAATTCGTATTTTTTTCTTTTATTCTATTACATCATGCAACAAATTATTAAACAAATTATATTTTTCTCTTGGTTGGTACAGATGTCATCAGTATCATTTTCAAGTTATCAACCGATATAGTACAAAACATCAATTCAGATGTGGTGAGAGCTGATGGAAGAGGTGAGTGGATTGGGCGATCTAGGAGATTTCATACAGTGGGGCATCCTGAATTGGGATAATCCAACCCAAAGCTAAGAGATTTATTAGAGTTGAGGAGGTATTGCTCCTCTGTAAAGTAAGCCAAAACTGTGGATTCTGACCATCTGGAATTTGGAACACTTTCCAGGGGGCCATTCAAATTTGGAATGCCCACTGTGTGCATGGGCTGTGTGCATATGGTACTGTATGCCACGCATAAAGCCTTGTTCGTAACAGAGCTCAGGCATAGAGAACTGGGAGAGGCTACATCTGGGGCCTCTCTGCAGTCTGCTTCTGCGCCCAGCCATTCAAATAGGTTGGGAGCAGGAGAAGACTGCAGGGAGGCCGGGCCTTCTCAGTGCCCTGGGGACAGCAGCCCTTATGCCTCTTGCAGTTAAAAAAGTAAAAAATTGATCTGTATTTAACCTTACCCCCAATGCAAAGCTCAACACTACTTAGACTTAGACTTAGGCTTAAAGAAATACAGAAAGCAAAGGCAATTATTATACCATTGTGCCAGGCTACATTTGGCACTGTCCTAAACTATTTTCCATTTTTAAATTGAAGATGAAATGGCAGAGATATCAAGGTTTACAATTTTTCCATATGATTTATCATGTTTGGGCATTTCCCTTGGCTCTGTGAAGCCGCAAAATAATCAGCATTATGGGCGGGGTCTGTAAGACAAGCATTCTCATGACTCTGGCTATTCTTCCTTTCTCTCAGTATCCACAGTCTGATGATGCAGAGTTTTGAGCCACCAGATTATGCCTATTATTGGTGGTGTATGGCAAAGGTATTCAGGTGGTATGCCACTACTCTTTGCCCAATTTCTACTTTCTGAAGCAGCTGCATTCTGGCAGGAAGCGAGAGGGCAGCCAAGATGAGGTGAGCTGCTGAATGACAATTTATGCACTTAGTCCCTTTAATGCAAATACATATCAAAGAATCATTGGCACATTTAGTATTGACTATTTTTTTACTCCACCAACAAATGGTTCCATATGCTTAACAGCTTCTTCATATTTTGAGAAAACTTCATTATTTGGCATTTATGACTATGAAATATTGAAATATGAAATTATGAAATATTCCCTTTCTCTTTCAATAATTTTTATTGCAGCAAAATAAAAGGAATAGTACAACTATTTGTCAGCATATAGAAATAACATACAGATTGCATGAAAAGACCGTAATTGTTTCCAGACAGCTCCAAGAGCTTATATCACATAACACATTATTTTCATTTATAGAATAATAGGTATGCTGGGGGGGAAGGGGGAGAGAAAAAGAAAAAGAGAAAAAATTGCATTGTCCTCGTTTCAGGCTATCAAACCATTAACAGATGACGATCGAATGTCCCAGGTAAGAGCTCACGAACCCAGGGATCCCACACTACTCGGTATTCCTCCAGTTTATTATTGTTTATAGCAGAAAGTTTTTCCATGGCCATAATATTATTCATTCAATTCTTAAACTCCCCAAACTGCAAAGTTGGAGTTTTCCATGCTTTAGCGATAACCATCTTTGCTAATGTGCAGATATGATAAATTAGTTGTCTTTGTTTCGCGTTACTGCTCATTGGGGATTCATTCAATAAAGCTACCCAGGGATCCAATCCTATTTCTCTACCCAATACGCTACTAATCACCCTAAAATTTTTTGACCAAAAATTTCGTACTATTTCGCAGTTCCACCAAATATGCCTATTTGTACCCAGGGCAGTACACCCTCTAAAACAGTGCCCCTGACCTCCTCCCTTCAAGTGTGCTAGCTGCTCCGGCACAAGATACCATGGCAGAAACACCTTCAAATTTGCTTCAATAGCTGAAACAGAAGCCGCCTTCCCGAAAGAGGCTAACCATATTTTTTGCCATTGCTCCCATTCTCTAGTCTCTCTTAAATCCGATTCCCATTTTTCCCTATGCAGGCGTTTACCTCGGTTAATTCCAAAACACAAAGAATTATAAATGTCAGACACTGCCCCTCTACCCCTCGGATCTCGTCTACAGCGCCTCTCAAAAGGAGTCATATCATCTAGTCTTGGTGCATTTCTAGTCATTAGCCTTACAAAGTGGGTGACCTGTAGGTATCCAAAGTAATCCTTTGACTGCAAACCATATCGTTCCTGAAGTAACTGAAAGGAGTCAACATCCGGTCCTTGGACACAATCTATCAAACGCTGAATCCCCACTCTACTCCACCTACTGAATCTCGAGGGGTCCAAGAATCCTGGCGGAAATATGGGGTTGTCCCATAAGGGCATCAGCGGTAAGTGCGTGGAAGCTAATTCCCCCACAAATTTGACATCATCCCACGCCTGCCAACCTCAACCATAGAAGGTTATCAACCTGCAATGGGCAGGATAAAACACTTTCTATTTGGACCCAGCTTGGGGTATCATCCTTAACATGATAAGATGGAAGTTGCGCAATCTGCGCCGCCTGAAAATATTTCTGTAGACTTGGAAAACCTAACCCTCCTGCTAATTTAGGTCTAATCAGAGTACGCATATTTATCCTCTGCTTTTTGCCTTCCCAAAGAAACAAAGACAATTGACCATGCAAATCTTTCAGGAACCGAGAAGGGACATGTACCAGAAGAGTTCTAGCCAAATAAAGGAATTTGGGTAATAGTGTTATTTTTATGGCTGCCATTCTACCCAACCAAGACACCTTATACTCTTTCCACTGTGCTAATAATGCGGTACATTTCCTACGTAAAGGTAGATAATTTGCCGCAAATAGGTAATCACTCGTCAAAGAAACTCCAAGATACTTTATAGTTTTATCTTCCCAGCTAAAATTGTAACTGGAATGCAACTGACGCCAAGTTATTAACGGAACACTAATATTCAATGCCTTTGACTTAGCCGTGTTGACTTGGAGGCCTGACACATCTGCAAATCAGGCCAATATATGCAGCAGGTTTGGTAATGAAATAAGGGGGTTAGACATCCGCAAAAAAGCAAAGTTTATGGTGCCTGTCTCCTGCCATTACTCCTGAAATATCTGGGGAGGTCCTAATCATTTGAGCCAATGGCTCCATAACCAGGGCGAAAAGCAGAGGAGACAGGGGGCAACCCTGCCTAGTACCCCTAGCAAGATTAAAAGAGTCCAACCTATAACCACTATATTTGATAAAGGCAGAAGATGTGTTATATATTGCCTCTAAAATACCCCAAAATTTAGGACCAAAACCCCATTTCTCTAATAAGCAAAAACGCCACAGAATCAAAAGCCTTTCGTATATCCAAGGATAAGAGCAGTGTAGAGATGCCTTGTTCCTTAGCTATATGAGAAACTTGAATAACTTTCCTAAGATTGTCCCCTGCTTGTCGCCCCGGGATGAAGCCCGTCTGGTCGTTGGGAACTAAGTGTGGCATATAACTTGAGATCCTATCCGCTAATACCTTGGCCAGAATTTTAACATCTAAGTTAATGAGAGAAATTGGCCTATAATTTGACCATACCGTATGGTCCGTATCAGGCTTCGGGATCATACTTATTGATGTTTCATATTGGTGTTTCATATGTGAACAAGCCCCCTCTCCAGAGTGCATTGAGCGCAGCTGTAAATTTGGGGACCAAAATTGAGCTAAATGTCTGATAATACACTGCCGAGAACCCATCAGGTCCTGGACGCTTATTAATTTTGAGCCCCGCTACCACTCGTTGCACTTCACCTACACTGAAGTCTTCATCCATAAGTTCTCGCAGCTGAACGGGTAGAGTCGGTAGAGAGATATTATCGAGGAAATCTCGTATCTCTTTAGCTTTTGACGGCCGAGGATTTGAATATAATTTAGAGAGTTGTGTTCTAAAAATCTCCACAATCTAAGTTGGGTTACTTGTTAGCTCACCTCTATCACTCCTGAGCTTAATAGGCCGATAGCACTGGTCAGTGGGCCTTAATTCCTTAGCCAACAGTGTGTCTGGCTTATTCGCCTTACAATAGAACCTATGTTTGGCCCATCGCAATGTTTTTTCAGCTTTACCTGCCAGGGCTAAGTTAAGGTCTCTAGTTACACTATTAAGTCTCGCTCTGTTTGCTGGGGTCATATATGTTTTTGTCTTTTCTACAATGTCTAGATACTCTTTCTCCAGCTTCTCTATGCATGTCGCCCTTTCACGCTTCTTTCTCGAGGCCAGCTGTATCACTTTACCTCTAATTGTGGGCTTGTGGGCTTCCCAACACACTATATCTGAAACCTCTGGAGTATCATTGAGATTAAAATATTTCGATAGAGCTTCAGATATTGATTGAGTTATCACTGGATCAGATAGTAAGGACTCATTCAAAGACCAAAGGGCCCCTGATGGTCTACTAATAAGGGAGCTAAGCCTAAGAATCAACCCATCATGATCTGACCAGGAGATCGGGACTATTTTAGTATCCTGCATTTGTGATAGAGTACCTAAAGGCAAGAAAAAATGGTCTATTCTAGCATAGACTCCATGCGGGTGTGAGAAATGCGTAAAATCTTGTGTACCTGGATGAGCCTCCCTCCAGCCATCCGCCAACAAATATGTATTCAGCAGCTTTCTGAATGCCTTGGAGACCGTCACCGCTTGGGAGCTGACAAGGTTATTCATTGTAGACAATTTATCTAAGAAAGGGTTCAAAACTAGATTGGAACCACCACATATAATGAACATACCTTTGGCATTCGACACAACCTCCTTAAAAAAATCTGTTAGAAACGAGATCTTATTTGTATTCGGGGCATAATAAGTAGCCACTGTTATCTCCACATCCTGGAGTTTACCTATGAGGATCAAATACCTACCATCTGGGTCACTTATATCCTTATCACAATGAAACTGTGACCCTCTTCTAAAACCCACCATCACTCCCTTCTTTTTGGAGTCAGCACAGGCCATATAAATTTGTGGGTACTTAGCATCAAAGAATTTGGGTTTGGAGGATCCCGAGAAGTGCGTTTCCTGAAAACAAATAATATCTGGGAGCAATTTATTAATAGTACGAAAAACTAAACTTCTTTTGTTAGGGGAGTTGAAGCCCTGTACATTTAAAGAAAATATTGTAGTCATGTCACACTGCTCCAAGCCCTTTTACCGTAGAATATATCAAGAGAAACGAACACAAGAAAAAGGAGAACAGGAAAGAAGGAACAAATAAAAAGAAGGGATAAATAGAGGATAATAAAAAAAAAAAAAAAAGGAGGGAAGGGGGAGAAGAAGGAGGAGCTTCCTCAGGGGAAGAATTAGAAAAGTATAAGAACCGAACTGTAAGTAATGAAGGATTGCCGGCTGTATAACCCGGAAATTCAGAGTGGCTCCAATACAACAGGCAGGGACTCAGAGCACTCACCTCCCATATGATAGTTCTCAGAAATATACAACGCCAGCCAGCGAAGTATGAGCAATAAAATCCTGATTTATTCCAAACGATTAAAAGACCATCACAGGTGCACAGACATGAGAAACATAGCCACGAGTATCCTGTTCCGTCTACGCGTTGCGCAAATTGTCAGCCCTTACTCATGACACAACGATAACTCCAAGATAACAGCTTTATACACATTCTAATTATACATAATTGCAAACATCTGTGTGTAAAGATAAAGAGGTGTGCATACCTTAACTAAGACGTCAGACCAGCTACGTCAGACCAGTGTCTCCCGCCGTACATCCTTCGCGTCCAGCACAGACATACCAAAGTGGTGCCACACCCACACACTATCCAATCCGCGAGCAAGTACATAAATAGCTGCTTCCCATAGGCGGCCATCGATAATACGTCAGAGTACTGGCAAACACAAGCAGACATGCGCGTCGCCATTACTGGCGTATATGTAATTAATGCTGTGCTTGTCATAACACGCTAATGGCCCCGTCTGAAAACAGACCGACTATGGTATTTCAAGACAGCCCACACTGTGGGAAGCAGAAAACGAGAAAGGGGGCGTGGGAGGCATGGAATCACATCATTAAGAAAAATATATTAAAAATAATTATATATTTCAAAAAAGCAGAAACGTCTAACTAACGGCTGAAAAAATATATATATCTCAAGCCATATGGTATGCAGACTCTTACACTGAACACACACAATGATAAAATCTCTTAAAAGAAAAATCTATCTATATGAAACAAGTCATAACAGAAAATGTAATACATATCCATAATAGAACTCTATGCAATAGAATAATGAACCTTATCAGAGAAACATATATCATAACAAACAAGGCATAATATCAGTACCCTTAAGAACCTATAAACCCCCAAGTAAAGACAAATAAAGGAAAGAGGCAAGAGAAAGAGGCAAGAGAAGGGGGGGAGGGGGGAGTTAACAGATAATGGCTATATAAATTATGGGACAGGATATCATGTATCAGTTTTTAAGAAATAAATCCATGTCCCATCTAGAATTCAACCCTGTTGGAACACGGGTACCCAGCTTAAAAATCCAAAAGACTTCCCGCTGGAATAGCCTTTCAACTTAATCCCCCCTCTTGGTCCTAACCTAACCTTCTCAATTGCTATACATTTGAGGTGCGTAAGATCACCCCCATGATGGTTTCTAAAATGACGTCCCGCATTTGATACCGAGTTCGGACGTTCCACCGAAGCTGCAGTAATGTTCTCAGAATTTCTCCTTTTTATGGCTCGTGTGGTACAACCAACATATTGGATGTTACATGCCTCGCAGGTTACAAAGAACCGAACTGTTGCTCCCAAACCCTCATAAAATCAAAGGACTCGGGATCACTCAAAATTAGCTTAAAATTTTTATATTGCAAAAAAAACACTCATGAAATGAAGTATCTATTTTATAATGACTCTGAAGAATGCATGTTTATTTGTACAGTAAAAGGTCACGTGTTACTGGGCCAGTGGTATTAGGAACTCTCCGGATATACCTGGACTTGAAGTCGCGGGCATGCAGCATAAATTCTATTTGTCTCTAACCCAATAACTATCCAATGTGTTTAAAATCCTAGGCAATTTTGCTACATTCTCAGGCCTCCTGGTCAGCACTTGTCGAATGCTCTAAAAATGGAAGGGGGAAGAACCATAAAGAATACCAGGGGACCCAAAAGCAAGGGGTCTCAATTTAAAGGGATACAAAATGCCTCCTACTCTATTTAAAGAGAAAATTAAACAACTTAACACATGACTAAACTAATTCAGCTATTTAATATACTTTTCTCTGTTTCAAGCAAAAAGAGAAAAAAAATATAGAACTTTAAAGAGTGACAGCTTAGCCAAGAATTTGAAAGGCGAATCTTCAGGTATCCTCAAAAGAGCCCCGGTTACTCGAAAAAGTCCAACGCCTCTGTCGCTTGCCTGCACGCTGAGCCTTAGGAGATTTGTCTACGTATCTAGGAGATTTAGCAGAAGAGGTTCTGCTCAAGTTGAGGGATGCCACTTGCTGTTGTAGATCCTCTAGCGAGACCACGATATAGGAGTTGCTGTTGTATGTAAAAGAAACCTTAAATGGGAAACCCCACTTATACTTGATCTTGAAGTATAGAAAGATGGGGTCTCATCTCCTTTCTCCTAGCCAATGTGATTGCCGAGAGATCTGTATAAACTTGATACCTCGTTCCTTGAAAGGATACATTTTCAGCATCACGGTCTGCTTTCTGTATCTGTTCCTTTGTTGTGTAATAATGGAATTTTACAATAATGTCCCTGGGCGGTTCTTCTGGTGTTCTACGTGGACCTAAGGCCCTATGGACATGATCTAATTCTAATAGTTCTATTGGGATTGCGGGCATCGACTCCTGGCACAATGCAGTAATTACAGATCTAACGTCCTACATATGCTTCCTCTAAAACGCAGATTCTGCCTCCTGTCACGATTCTCAAAATCTTCAATTTTGGCACATAGTGAAGCATTATCCCTATTTAACTGCTGAATCTCAGAGTCCATTATCTCTTGTGTGGATGAGACTTCTCCTAGCTTTCTATCCAAAGCGACCAGATTACATGACACTTTCTCTATCTCCTTCGTTAAATGAACCATAATCAATTTAGTGTTGGAAGCTAGTGCTGCTTGTAGGAGGCGATCTATTCTGGGCAATATGTCACTGCTCAAATCAAGCTCCAGAGTGTCTGTCTGGATATTGTCCTCCCTCTCACTGGCCAGGAAGAGGGCGCCACTTGATTCCACTTCCTCCATATCAGCAGCAGACAGACTGCCATCCGCCATCTTGACTGCAGGCTCAGCAGACGTCGTAGCTTCTTTCAGGACTCCACACTCCCAGCTCTTCTCTCGTCGCCGGTCCGCTCACCAGTACAGGGCCCCCTCTTTAAGGTAACCCCCTCTCTGCCGCAAAACTCGCGCTGCTACTCGCTGACAGCCCCGATGTTGTCCGGCGGGCAGTTAAAACGCTGCCATCTGCCGTTCGCGCACATGCAGTACCGAAATATTCCCATTATGGATAATAACCTGACACTAGATTTCATCAAAACTGCCCTAATCCTTAACCCTTTCAGTGCCAAGCACGTAAATTCTACGTGCTCGCTTCCACTCCACTTAAGTGCCAAGCATGTATAATCTACATGCTTGACTTTCCCCCCTGCTATCAAAAAAGTAAAAATAAAAAATACTCACCTGACCCCTCGTTGGATCCGGCTGGGTCTCCTCTTAAATTTGATGCCATCCGATCCCCCGTGGGGGGCCGGATGGCTCCAGGAGAGCCCCCAGAATAGCCCCCCGCGCTTCGGCCGTGCTGTCTCCCGACAGGTGTCCTCTTCACTGGGGGGCCTCCGATCGCCCCCCCCATCCTCTTCCGTGGTGAGGAGAGGGCAGAAATTGCCCTCCCCCACTTCCTGGAATGGGTCTGCTAGCCCCGCCCCCTGGGGGCGGGGCCGGGTGACATCGTTGTGATGTCACAAGCAGCCCTTTTAATGCCAGCACCCGACACAGAGAATCAGTCTGCTCGGGTGCCTGGAGGAGAGCAGATGGGGAGGAGGAGAGGGCTGAGATCGCCCCCCTCCCCAGGCTCTCTCTTCCATACACCCAAGCAGACTGCCATCGCAGATCACCGGGGGACACAGGATTGGAGGTGAGTAAAGTAAAAAAAAATAAAAATAAAGATCATTTTTTTTTCTTATGTGTCTGTGTCTTTTTATTTAACATTTAACCCCTTGTGAACTGGTAAGGGGTCCATGAGACCCCTTATACCAGTTCACAAGACTGGGGGATGGCAAGTCACCCGCTTGCCGCAGCGGGTGACTTGCCATTAACACCCGGCACCCTCAATTACCTGCCTCCCCAAAGCCCAGGGGGGGGGGGCAGAAGAGCCCGGACCCACACAGGTTATGTGGGCTCGTAGGCTGCAGGGTGGGGGGGCCACAAAAGCTGGCCCTACCACTCTGTGCCTACAAGCCCCCATAGCTGGTCCCGGGCTGGTAATGCTGGGTAAGGAGGACCCCATTTCATTTTTTTTTATTTTTAAGGGTTTTTAACCCTTAAATTTCCCAAAAAACAGGCCCCCGGGAGGGGGGACCTTATGTCATTTTTTTTTTAATTAACCCCTTATGTTCTGTTGCCTAGCAGCTATAAAAGGCTTCCAGCTGCAGCAGGAAGCCAGATTGATCAGCGTGGGACACAGGGATGTATGGGAGGTAAGTATTAAAAAGTTAAAAAAAAATAATAAAATATTTTTTCTGCTTGTTTTTGTGTCTTTTTTTTACATGAGACCCCTTATACCAGTTCACAAGGCTGGGTGCTGGCAAGTCACCTGCCGCTAGCAGGTGACTTACCGTTAACCCCGCACCCCAAATTACCTGCCTCCCCAAGGCCCGGGGGGGCAGAAGAGCCTGGGCCCACATAGGCTATGTGGGCTCGTAGGCTGCAGGGTGGGGGGCCACAAAAGCTGGCCCCTCCACTCTGTTCCTACAAGCTCCCATAGCTGGTCCCGGGCTGGTAATTCTGGGTAAGGGGGACCCCATTTAAATTTTTTTGGGATTTTTAAGGGTTTTTAACCCTTAAAATTCCCCAAAAAATGCCCCCTCGGGAGGGGGGACCCTATGTCATTTTTTTTTTTTTAAATTAACCCCTTATGTTTATAGCGTGGATAGTAGTAGTATTTTATTTGTAAATGTTATAAAGTGCTATTTTCAGTTTGGGGGGTCTCCTGGGCAAGAATGGGGGGGCTACCGAAACATATGTGGTACCGTTGTAATCGGTAGAAATTGGGCTTTCACATGCAATATGTTTTTCTCTAATAATGTAAATGTTTTATTAAAAATAAAGGAGACAATCGTCTAAAAAATAATTTATTTAATTTTACACAAAAATATTAAAAAAAAAAAAACAGTAGAAAAATTACAAACAAGACATTTCATGTTCAAGCCTAAACTCTGCTGCAAAATATATATCTATAATTTTCCTGAAAATTGCGGCAAAAATCACGGTTAAACATGGCGCAGAATGGGGAAAAATGACCTGTCAACAGAGGGTGACAAAACTTCAAGTAGGTTGGCACTTAAAAGGGTTAATAGTACCTATGCATGTTGGGTATTGTTCTGCTCGGGGTACCTTGATCTTTCATATTTAGCTTGTTTTTTCTTGTTTGCATATTTATATTTTAGGAAAACATGTTATTTATTCATTTTTTTAGGGAAACCCTGTGCAACCTAAGAATTCTTTGAGGGATTACGTCCAGAAAGGTGAGCCTACTACAACAAGTTGGGTACTCTTAGAAAGCTTAACATGTGTACTTTCAGGGAATATATGGTTTATAGGGGATATTCCAAATGTAAAGGGTTGTTTTGGTTGAAAAATTGCAAGGTGCGCATTTTGTCTGCAGAGCTAAAATTTTCAAGTAAAATTACTGTTACGCACATGCTTTACTTTGGGGTGTTTGCCAACTCTACCTTTGACAGTACCTATGCATGGTGGGTATCGTTCTGGTCGCGGCATGTTGCTTTTTGAGATTTTACTTGTTTTTCCTTGTTTGCATATAGTTTTTTTTTTAGGAAAATGTGGCTTGATTCTTCCTTTTTATTCTTTTTTTAGGGAAACTTTGTGCAACCAAAGAATACATTCAGGGATTACTTCTAGAAAACTAAGCCCACATAAACAAGCTTGGTACGCCTAGAAATCTTGAGGTGTGTACTTCCAGAGAATATATAGTTTGTGGGGGGTATTTAAAATGTAAATTGTTGTTTTTCTGGAAAAACTGTAAGGTGCGCATAGCGCATAGCGCAGTTGTATTTTATCTGAAAACCTCCTAAAGCTCTGTTTCAATTTTTGGGGCGTCTCCTGGGCAGGAAAGGGTGTCTATCAATACATATGTGGTACCGCTGTGACTGGGAGAAATAATGGTTTCGCACGCAATAACATTTTATTGACAAACTTATATTTTTTATTACAAAAAAACACTACAAATTGCAAAAAATAATTTTTTTTATTTTTTTTTGCACATATTTCACCAAAAAGTATTGAGAATACACTAAAAAAAGCCAAACAAGAGATTTCATGTCGAAGCCCAGACTCTCTTGAAAAAAACAATATATCATTTTCCTGGGAAATCCCTGAAAATCCTTTCAAAAATCACAGTTGAACATGTGTAGCGCAAAAGTGTGAAACATGGTCTGGCAACAGAGGGCGTCAAAAGCTGCAGGTAGGCTGGCAGCGAAAGGGTTAATATAGTAGCAGGTGGTTAACCTCAATTTTCTTGAAGGCTCAGCAAGGCTTTATAAATATATGGTCAATTATTTATTATGCCCCCTTATGGCATGATGCATATGATGTAACAATATGTAACTGTTTACTTTTACCTTTTCATCAAGATGGGTTTGTTCACATTAAAGTGATAAATGCTGTGGATACTGTAGCCTAGTAACACAAGTTCTCATGAAATGAAGTATCTATTTTATAATGACTCTGAAGAATGCATATTTATTTGTACAGTAAAAGGTCACGTGTATGCATTTAAGCAACCTTTATTTTTATAATAATAAAGGTACCCAAATGTTTGAAAATTTAAATCATTGCCACTGGCCAGTGGTATTAGGAACTCTCCGGATATACCTGGACTTGAAGTCGCGGGCATGCAGCATAAACTTTATTTGTCTCTAACCCAATAACTATCCAATGTGTTTAAATTCCTAGGCAATTTTGCTACATTCTCAGGCCTCCAGGTAAGCACTTTGAAATCGTATGCCCTAAATCTGACTTTATCCAATGAAATTTGGAGCAACCTGCAGCGTGGTTATAACTTCCACTAGGAAACTCAGCGAGTGAAAAGTTTATTTAGGTATTTTTTTTACCATTGTCATGAGTCATTATTTGGGGCTAATTACCCCCTGTTATATTCTCTACTTGTACAATGGTAAGACCTCAGATTATCTTGGTTTGCCAGAATGGATGCCGTTAAAGTGGATCAAAACCCAGGATTTTGACTATCCTGGGTTTTGGTCCTTTACCCCAGGGCACCCCAATTAGGTGAAACCTCCCGGATTGCCGATGCCAACTCACCTCTTCCCGGTCCTGCAGCGCATGCGCAGCAGCTTGTCCAATCAGCGTGCTCGGAGCCGCTGACGTCATGTCGTCCAAGCCTTTGCTTAAGGCCAGCCTCCAAACCCACTGGCAGCCACATCCATCGCTACCCTCTGACAGGGAGCATGCCCGCTTCAGCCATTCACAAATGCCTGGTGTAGGCACACACCCTGCTAGAAGGATAGCGGGTATGCGGCCGCGGCTCGTGCATGTGTCAATGGACCGGGAAACAAGGTATGGGGCAACCTGGGGGTATCACACAGCGGGGCATAATGATTTTGAATGTCCTAGGGGGAGGAAATCTATTGGCCCGGGAATCTTATAGAATCCTGGACCGATCGGCGGAGGTTTTGGCTCACTTTAAGATGACTCAGTTACCTAAGCTCCTTTACTATGTAAGAGTCTTACCAGTAAGAATGCTGCTCCATCACCGTACCATTCTGCAGTGTAAAGTTCTCACCTTTATATGGGGCAGCAAGAGGCCAAGGGTCTCTAAGGATATATTTATGCAGCCAAAAACAGAGGGAGGTATTCCCAACTTCTTGAAGTATTACCAAGTGACACAGATATAGCAACTAGCTGCACTTCATTCTACTTTAGATGTACCATATTGTGTTTGCTTGGAAGCAAATCAGTGCTCTCCAGGATAGACTACTATGGGTCACCCTCAAGACAGGTAATTTCCAATCCTGTCTGGGACGACTCCAAATATTCAGACAATTTTAGTGTCTCCTCATTTGTCCAGCACTCCAGGGCTCCAGGTTGGCCCCCAAAAAACTTGGTAAATAAAGTTCTGCACACAAATCACTGTATTGGTTTAATCATAATCAGGTTGTATTGTAGCATTTGCACACTTCAGTCACTAACTAATTGCTAGTGTTGTGTTTCGAGCATAATTTTGTGTTATGATACCGGTAGGTGTTTCAACAAATTTGGGATATTTGGTATTACTGCATTTAGCTATTTATATCATTTATCTACTCTGGGGGGGGGGGGCACATACATGGTTTCGGCTGTTGATTTAAGAAGTTTTGTCTACTGTCATGTTTTTATGTTAGAGATTATCTGTGTAGACACCTGTATAATTTCAGATGTTTACCATTCCTTGGCATCCGTGACAGCTGGCTACCCCCCAGCTTACATGCGGAAATGGCACTTGGATTTGGGTTATGTTTGCGGTCCTAAAGGGTGACAAGACATGTGGCACACTGCACTATGTAGCTTTTCTTCTCTCTATGAAAGAGAAACCAATGTCAAATTAGTCTGCAGATGGTATGTAGTGCCCCGAAAGCATAGAGCGGAGAGTCCCAAACTATCTCTAGTCCAGCCGGGGGTGCCTCTCTCCAGGGTCCTACAGACTTATATGGTGGTAATGCACCATAGTGAAGGAATTCTGGGGTAAGATCCTCTCAATTATTGAAACTATGATAGGTGCTGATGTAGATAAAGATCCCTGGTTGGCATTAATTATAATAAATAAATAAGCAAATAATACTTCTGCGGGATCTTATTACTGCTGCTAGGCAGGTGATAGCAAAGTCTGGGAAATCTTTGACTAGCTTGTGGAAGTTCCATTATAGAGCAAAAAATGAAGGCGATCAATAGTAATATAATGGAGATTCAGGCACCCTGGATTGATCATTTTCTGGTCACTGGTTTACTTGGTTACTTGGTTTTGGCTAGATCTGTCCCTTAATCAAGTCTAAAATTGCCAAGCGTGCTGATTAGATGAGAACCCGCACACTGTAGGACCAGAAAAAGGTGAGTTTGGCTGGGCGGCCTGGGGGATTTCAAACAATGTAGCATCATGAATGGGTGGGCCCCAGGGGCAAGAACCAAAGCCTGGGATAGTCAAAATCACAGCATTTGGTCCACTTTAAAATGAGGCTGTGACATGTGTTCCCAGATAAAAAAAGTAAGGGCAGAGAAGATTTGCAGTGTGATGTTTAGATGTACAAAGCATTTTCTATAGAACTTAAAGCATTCCTTTAGAAAGTAATAACTAATAAAATATATAGGATCTCACTTTACAATATGCCAGATGAGGAGGGAGCCCCTGACCTGGCAGACCTGCAGAGAGGCCGCCACACGGCTGGGGACAGATGAAAGAATAAACTTCAACATTAAGTTGTTTTTTGCTGTTTGTGAACTAGGAAGAGGTCCAAGTGACCCCCTATACCAAATCACATGTTAGGGATGGCCAGCATGTCACCTGCCAGCATTGGTGGGTGGCATGCTGAATAATTTGACCTTGATCTTGCCAATATCCAGCATGGAGCAAACCAGAGCAAATCTAGCTTTTGCCTGGATCTGAAGCCAAACAGCAGTAGTAACAAAATAACAGTGGATATTTCCCTGGCTTTTTCCCTGACAGTCACCAGGGGGGCATCCAGATTGATGAACCCCCTCCCACGCCCTCCCATCACCCCCCTTTCCTTCAAACTCAGTGTTCATTTCCACTGCTTATGAGTAATGTCTGATTTCCACTATCAAATGGAAGCCTGAATCACATGATCGACGGCGGCCAACACCAGGCTGCATTTCACCAGGGGATTGGGGTTAAACCAGACTTTTGCAGGGGGGGGGGGGGAGGATGAGGCATTTTATGCATGGAGGAGGCTCCAGAAATCTAAATACCCCTGCGACTGTCATTATACTCATCGCAGGGCCACAAACTGTGAGAACTGAAATAAATACAGTTATTTATTATTCCAACAAATACTAATAAAGTAAAAAACTATACCTTATGCCTTTTACCTTATGAAACTGGTTGACACTTGTTTCATAAGGTAAAAGTGCACAGTTAACTACAGAGACACCGATGTGCTTAATCATTTGTAACATTTATTTATTGTTCATTTAATTGAATCTCAATAGAATGTTCATTTTTACACACAGGGTATTGAAAAAGCCCGACATGGGCGAAACATATCTGCCCTAAAAACAGGAGGATATAGACTAAAACGCAATGGTGAAAAAATTACTATATCATGAACTATAGTGTAAAACTTGTGAACATTTGAATGATGTGATGTTTTCAACATGTTTTCAATAAAGTGTGTGTTATTTTGAAACAGTAATCAAGCAGGTGTGGTCATGTGTAAAGGCCGTAGCCAATTACCAGGGAAGGCCTAGTCCCGGGACCTAGTTGTACTTGAGTAAGCCTACACATGGACCAACCCAGATATATCAAATCATATTAGACCTCTAAGGCAATATCTTTACCCCTGGAGGATACCCATGGGATTCCTCCATAAGCTTACTTTGTTTACATTGAAGCAAACAATCCTTTCTCCAGCATTTTTAGGGCGAAATCTTGCTACGTAAAGTTTTAGTGTCCAGCGAAGTCCTACTAGTTCCCTTCAGAAAAGAGCAATTTTACCTATAATTTAGCCTGGCAATTCTGTTTCTTGTAGGTTTTTCTGGAATGTATGCACATACAGAGGCTTGTATGCATATGAAAGCCTGGCCCTGGTATTCCATTACTTACTTATTGCTGTGACAAGTCTTCTGCTCCCCAGTGCTTAGTTCTGTCCACCCTTCTCTCCAGTGTTGCTCATTCTCCTTGCTTGCTCTTCGTTTAGGATGTCCTGTGCATTGTACTTCTATTCTTCCTAATGCTTACCTTTACCACTTTCATGCTTGCCATGCAGTGTTTTTATATTCTTCCTAATGCTTACCTTTACCACTTTTATGTTTGGCATGCATTGTTCTTCTATTCTTCCTACTGCTTACCTTTACAACTTTCATGCTTGGCATGCAGTGTTCTTGTATTCTTCCTAATGCTTACCTTTACCACTTTCTTCTCTTCAGTGAAGCTCATTCTCCTTGATATTTGTATATCTGGGATGGCCACATGAATATAATGTAAACATTTCTATAGTTGCAAATTATATTAAATGAAAGACACCACAAAGTTATTACATTCTTATCTCAATTTTTTTATTTTAAAATGCTTTTTTTTTTTAATTTTTTTAATGAATATAATTTCAGATTTTTTTATTTAGTCATTGTTTTATTTTTTTAATTAAATAAATTAAATAAAATATATAAAAGCTACAATGTTTGGTTGGGGGGTCAAAGAAGTTGGCAGGCTCCCAGTGCCTTAAGGTGAGTGGCTTCCCATGGCTGTGGCCACCTCATCAACCTTCCCCACCAACTTATAAACAGCAGCTGGAAGTAATTGGAGGTTCTGCTGTGCTTCTTTTCCGTGTACTGTAAAATACAAAAAACAAATAATTAGTGTCTAGCCTCTGCTTCCTGCAAACCTGTTGAAGAAGGCATGTTGGTAAATAGTCACATGTCCATAAACTTACTAGGCTGGTGGGGGAGTCGGGTTTGGGGAGCCACCCTTCTGCATGGGACCTGCCACACCTCTTGGTCGTTGTTCATCTGCCTGGCCCTCTTGCTGATCTAGAATAAAATATCACAACATTATAACACATATTTGTGAGTGTTTAGTCTGTGTCTTTCTGTGTGTGTGTTTGTGTGTGATGCTCATATCTGACTTACCATGGCCACTATTTTGGGACTCCCTGCCCAACATCTGGGCCTCCGCCTCTGCAGGTTGGTCCAGGTGAGCTTGGGGCAGCTCAGAGAATGAGGACATTGGCACCTGACCCATACCACCTACACATCCACCAGATCTTGCCAGCATTGGCCGGACTCATCACCTCCGAGTGGGAACTCTGACACTAGAGTTATAGCATAGCATTGAGAGAATAGCATTGTTTTAAACAAAGGCCTGGCTAATGTGATTGAAGTAGTGAATGTTTAGGCAAGCATTGCCACTTACTAGGCAAGAGTTTCCACACCTGGCCTTCTTTCTCCTTTTCAGGTACAACCAATGCTGGCTGATCTGTAAGTGTAGGTGGTGTTGTTCTCCTCCTCCAGCATTGCTACTGCAACGTCCTCTTGGCATATATGTCAGACAGGAAGTCATAGCGGCACGTCATCATCATCTAAAATGTAGAGCAAATACATATTAAAAATACATTATATACATATTTTTTTAAAAAACCTAGCAGGTTGTTATATGGCCACACCCCTCCAACACTTTAGTTCTGCATTATTGTATTTTGTCATCCTTGTTTAGCAGATCATATTGGGCAGTGTTCTTAACACCTGGGCTGCCACATCCAGCTATGCACCAAGAGATCCACCTTGTCCCAAGCAGTCTCTGCATGGTGCCCATGTGCACACTAGATTTTGCCTGTCTTATTCTGCAAATGGCGGCACTTTTTCCACTCTGCCTTCCTAAACACTTGGGATTGCTATTCCTGATCGGCCTGACTGCCTATACACTTGCGACCCACATATTGTTTTATTTTGTTTCCATGTTAGCAAATTTGTATTTTATTTAAGCAGTTTTCACTACCTGTAATCGGTTGCTGTTGGCAACGTACACCAAGTTTGTACACCAAGAAGAGAAAAGTGAGTCCTGTACACGCCGAACACTACTGCTATTGCCAATACTGAGGTGAGGGAGCTCACTCAATCGTACACATGGCCAGCAGCAGTGTTCTGTGCAACTATCTGCAAGTGTGTACATTGCCAATAGCAACAGATGAAAACTGCTTCCATAAAACACACATTTGCTAACAAAAAATTAGACTTTCAAAATTCATTTGAAAGTGTACTTACCCTTTAAGTTTGTATTTATTTTGCTGCACACTACACAGTTAACCTATCCCATCCAAGGACTTGTGCATGAGCAAGGTATGAAATTTGCATCTACCATATGCATATATGAGGCTAGTAATTGCTAGTGTTGAGCCCAAGAGAATTTAAATACATACAGCTTGAATGTGTAATTACTTTAATATGCTTGGACTAATCATAGGGTTTTTAAGCAAGTATTTTAGGCAGAATTGTGAAAAGTGTTGTCAAAGTAATGCCTTTTAACTAATGACTAAAATGTTCAAGGCTTTAGTTAGTCTAGATGTCGGTATGAAAGGGAACTGTAGAGTTGCTTTCTGTATAAATGTATTGTATGCAGGTATCAATTAAATGTCATTGTTAAGAAAGGTATTTAATTTAGTAATAAAAAAAGTTTGGAAAATGTATTGCATGTAAGTAACAGAGATGACTGAAAGCTTGATCTCTTCAGGGCTCGTGGCCCAACAGCACCAACATTTATAAAATGGTTAAAAGGTTAAAAATCTAACAAAATCCCCATGGTGTGACTCAGAGAGTATGAATAAGTGTCTGTCTTGAAAACGTTTCAAGAGTTTTCAGGTTGGCTGAGCGGTATAAGGCAGTGTTGCCCAATCCCCATGCCAGCCAACAGGCCATGTTTTGCAGATCTTCACACAGATGGGTAAGATATTGATCCAAAACACATGGCCTGTTTGTAGGCTTTGAGGAGAGGATTAGTGAATACTGTTATAAGTCATAGAGTCAACTTGACTTACCCACCTGGCTGGGTGTTGTAATCTTTGAAGGGAGGGTTAATTTCACACTTTTGACAAGCACCTAAAGGTCTTGTGTTATCAGTGACTAGGGCTCTTTGGGGAACTAACCAAATAAGTATAGTTTTTTACTGATTAGATCCATAACATCTCATCCCTTAATATACTGTTTCCCAATATGTCTACAAGAAGTACCCTCCCAGTGGCAGGCTGTAGGTTTTAAACTTCTCATGTGTTGGAAGGACTGATTCAATCGATTTACTAATGGATACAAATATATTATAGTATGAAAAAAAAATTGCTTGACAGTGTTCATGGTTAACAGAGGCAGTTGTATGGTTACAGTGTTTGCAGCTGACTGGGGTTAAGTAAGTTGGGGATCCCCAAAACGGAGTAAGAGATCCCTGTAAGGGGGTTATATTGAAGACATAGAACATTTTCCCAGGAACCAAAGATACCCCATGTGCTTCACGCCACCTGTTGTCAGTCCCCCAGTCTGATGAAGTTCTGCTAAGGAAGGTAAGTATGTTTCAAATGCTGGGATCAGTAATGACCTTACCAGACATTGAAGTCAATTCAGCATCATTTGTAAAAAGTTCACTTTAGGAAAAAATATACTAGAAGTGTCCTATTTACACCTGGTGCTAAATCATCCCATAGGTAGACAATAAATGGGAATGGGGCTTGATTTAGATTTCTACTCGATCTCGATCTCTCCATATATATCGTATATGTACCATTTATAGCCAGTGTTACAATGAAGATGGCAAAAAAGCCTTTCTCTCTCATTTTATCTCTTTATTTTGGAGCTCTGGCACGATAGTCTTCACTGGATTTAAAATTGATTCCCTTAGATATATAATAGATTTGGTAGTACTTAAGATCTTTGTTGCAAGGAAACTGGATGCCTTTACAAGATGTTTGGCAGGAACTGAGTGAAAACAATTTTGGAGATCAGAAAATTCCATGCAGATTTATTTTCCTGCATTAATGGTCAGCGCCTTTCTACTTTTTGCTTTGTCACTGTTGGTCAAAATCAAGTTTAAACAACTAAAAGTTGTGTCTAAAGAAAAAGTTGTTTCTAAGGAAAATGGTTTTATTTGTATGATTTCAACTTTCATTGAACTCTTTTCAAATCTATTAATAAAAGAAAATGAAGGATAATGACTCAAGCTGATCCGCTTTAGTTTTCATTAGCAAATGAGATATAAAAGGAAAAAAAAGAAGAAGAAAAAGTAATTCAAGCAGTATTTTCATATATTTTGCTAACTATACAAAAAAAAATGATTTATAAAAATAATGTTTCGAATTTAAAAATCGGATCTGACTGAAAAAAAAAAAAATCAAGCTCATCTATGAGGCATAATGGAAATGTCAGCTCTGAATTTGTTGAAAGGGTTACTAAACCCAAAAAATAAGAAAAGAATATACTTATGCATATCCCACTAAACAGGATGAAACTTGCAGTGCGTGTGGACAGTACTTCCCACCAGTTTGATCCTTCACAAACCCACAGCCGGACTCGCTCACACTCTACTGCTGTCAGCACCAATGCTAGCAGCTCTGTCAACAGCTCCTGATGTGCTTTTTTTCAGTCCACTGTTGATAAGTGTATCAGTTATGAATCAATTCGGAAGCCTGCTCCTTGTGACTGGGAGGAGGGGTTGGAGTAGCAGGTGGAAACATAAAGGGAAAGGCCACTTTTGTAGATTTCCCTCAAACTTCAAGATCACAGCATGCCAGTATTTACTAGACATCCACTTACCAGCAGACTGCTACCACACTACATGCTCTCCAGAGCTGTGGGTGGGTATGAGCTCAATATGGAGCTCTCCTATTAATTTCAGTGGGTGCCTTTGTACACAAGCAACTTCAACTCCCACGCAGATCTAGAGGTCTGAGCGAAATACACAAAAGTGGACTTTCCCTTCCCTGGGGAGCAATCCCCAGGATTTTCACTATTCCAGTGATTGGTCCATTTTCCTGATGGAGATGGCCCACTGCTTAAAACTCCTCGGATTGCCTTAAAGTGGGCTTAAAGCCTAACATAATTTTTTTACTCCTAAACTTTAAAAAAATAAAGTATTTACATGCAAACCGCTACATGCTTATTAATTACCTACTCACCTTAGCAGGTTGTCGGCTCCCAATCATCCCATGCCACCATCTTGCTACCACCTGGAGTATTTATCCCACAATCCTCCCGGGTGCAGACTTTGACCCTAAACCAGTCCCTCACAGAGAGCGTCTGGCTTTTCTTCTCCATCGGGCAGGGGTGGTGGGGCAAGGTGAGTGGGAGCTGTGGCGGCATCATGCCAGGGACCTCAGGGAAAGCCTACGGATTGCTGGCCAGTGACTCAGCATATTAATGCATGGCATTCAGCTCTCTTTGAAAACAGAGCTGCGACATAGAAAAAACATAGTATTTTGCGGTGCGCTTCCATCCCCAGCCTATCTGAATGGCTGGGTGCTGGATCTCACCTCAACGCTTAATACCTCAACGTACACCTCATTATCAACATGGATGCAGTCATGAGCAATGTGGGATTGCACAAAGGTTAGTTTAGCAGGCGACCAGCAGATTTTCAAAAAAGAAAGGTAACCCAAATTGAGATGCCCTGAGGGTAGGTAACTGGCTGCCCCTGGATGCCTGGACACATGTCATATTTCCATTGGACATTTAAAACCAGTCTCCAGTAAAGCCTGCTTTATCGATCATCTGCTTCTTCAGTGAGTGGAGGTTTCCAATAGCTGTGGCTAGAGTTCCATTGTGCTCATCAATGGTCGCTGGAATGGTACAGCAGGAGTCTCTGATTACTGCACAAACTCATCCTTGGGATGCAAGCATCATCTCTAGCCCATATTGGTTCTGTATAGTGGTCAACCTCAGACCTCTTAATTCTTCCTTAACAGCATTGAAGGATTTGTCGGTGTCATTGATAAACCTCAAGAGTTCATATCTGTTTTTCTGGGATCACTTGGCATTCACTATTGCTTGTATTACCAGAATAAAACAGCTTGTGAGAAAAAAAACTCTGCTTTTGGGCTTATTCAGAAGAAAAATATGGACTTCTTCTGGGGTGGACATGCTCTCCTGGAATGGTTGTCTGGTTACTAACAACAGATTCATTAACCTGACTATTAAGCCCACTCCTGACCAGTCTCTGGTATATGCCATATTACCACATTGCCGATAAATGTCCATCAAAATTGTAGTTCACAAATTTAATATTCCTCATATTTCATCAAGTGCATTCAGAAATCCCCAAATTTTTATCTTAGCCCATTATTTTATAAACACATATCAAATTCCATCTTAAACACCAACCCCTTCTCTTCCCAAAGATTATACATTCAAATCCATCCAAATGATCTCTTCTGAGCAAAATTTATCTAGTAACGTAGTCTGAGGCACTATTAGACAAACAAATAGTTATGTAGTATGAACACTATTAACTACTTGTCTCACGGGCCTTAAAAATATAAAACCCAATCCCATTGTAAAATATAAAACCCAATACCATTGTAAAATTATCAGGAAATCTATTAAAATGATTAACACTACATACTTTCTATTTACAACCAAAGTATTTTATGCAATACATTTACTCTAATATTTTGGACATCACTTCTAAAATAGTCGTACTAATATTACATAAAACTAAATATGAATTGGTGGGGAATAACCATCATATATGAGAGGGCAAATCAACATAGTCTAAAACTGTTCTGCAGTGGCTAAAGTGAATTCAAGAAGCTCTGCCCATTGATTTCCGTTTACTGGTCGTCTGTTGGAAACAAAACCTTATAACAATGGTTAATTCTTTCAAATCCAGATCACCTAAGAGGAAGGTATAGATAAGCCTACCTATAACTAACTCATAGAGGGTAGATAGTAATCCCATCTCTAGTATTTTCCAAAGGCAGAGGAGCTAAAATTTAGTAGCATAACTCACCAGGATCATCCTGACCCCGGCCTCTCACCAACATCTTTCCTTCTGGTTTCTAATACCTCTTTTTCCTGGTTCTACAACATTTTTATAGTGTTATGTATTACAACTTGCACCAATAAGTCAAACGGGCAAGTTAGATGGATCATATCTCCTAATCCTAATCTCCTAACTCCTAATGGGAACTTGAGTCTACTGTAGGTGAAAAAGATGTATATTTAGGATGAACACTTTAACAAAGGCCAGAAATCAGCCAATGTCTTTCCATTTTGAAATACTAACACTTCAATATGGAGCATATTAAGCATCTAAGATAACACTGAACATTAAGGGGGTTATTTAAGAAAGGCTAAGGGCATGTAGTGCCAGGTAGTGCCAGGTAATGCCA
Source organism: Gastrophryne carolinensis (assembly GCA_027917425.1). NCBI lineage: Eukaryota > Metazoa > Chordata > Amphibia > Anura > Microhylidae > Gastrophryne > Gastrophryne carolinensis. The sequence goes on from CM051236.1 coordinate 404,739,289, forward strand.
GATGAGTGTCGGGCCCCAGTCAAAAAGGTGTATGTATCAAGTCCAAAATCCACAGTGGTATAGTGATAGTGATAGTGGCATGTAGTGTCCCATCTATCAACAGCGCCGACAATGGGATGAGTGCCATTTCTGAGATTCCTACAGTGCCGGATAGGACCAGGCGCACATCTAGCACTGTGTGGCCTTATCCCATAGATTTCAAAGGGCTGGGATGGTTACAATTATTTAAGCATTTCAGCAGAATTTGTGTTGGGGGCTGCTGCATGTCCTACGGGATCCTTGGGCTGGTTGGGTTTATTTTTATATGCATTTTTAGCTTTTTTTGTGCTGAAAACCTGTGATTTGGGCCATGAGAAAGCTATGTCATGTTTATCTATTGTCCCTAATGCAATTCCCATTTTTAATTTAAAAAAGACCCTAAAAAATAGAACATTGGAAATCCAACAGACACTGTGTGCCTGAAAAATAGGTCTGGTGACTACCGCACTCTTTCCTTTCAACGCAGTAGTGTTGTGTGGGTGCACGGTTCGCGGAGAAGCCGCATATGTCCAAGTTTCTTTGTGAAGAACCAGCACTCCAAAAAGTTCCAAAAAACGGTTGTATTCTATACATTAAAGGTAATTATAATAGTTAAAGTGGTGAAAGCAAGTCGACGTTTCGGGGTGCACTAGGGCCCCCTTCCTCAGGACACACCATATGTACCAGAGTGTTTAAAAACCTGGGTCTAAAGTTTAGTGGAAGGAATATGCAACATATATAGACCATCAGACTTAACAAAGGAACATTTTTCCCATTTTTGTAATTCATATAACAACAATGTTGCAACATAAGCAGAGTCAGTGTACAAAGTTGTACAAAGCACTTGTCAAAGATAATTTTTACATAACCAATGTCAGACTGGGGTGTCTGGGGGCCACCCCACACATTAAATGCAAGTATTCAGGGCCCATGCACAAAAACATTATATAAAACTGAAATGTCTCCATGTGTACATACGGGATGCCAGAAATAAGCTTTACATGTATAGGTTTTAATGATAACGGCCCTCAACTGAGCCCAGGAGGGGGCCATTCTGAGCCTGTTTAACTTCTAACTCAACAGAGTAATTATTAACATTTCATTTTTATTATTATTTTCATACTCCTTTTAGATACTGTTACTATTCACATTAGCAAACTTTTATTGATGACAAATTGCAATAGCATCCAGATTCTTGAAAGCTATCCTGTTCCTTAACAGTAACTAGTCACATCCTGCAACACGAAACTGTTAAACAATTATTGTTACATGTCTAAGGTATAATTCAGTATCCTAATAAAAGGATTTTATACTTCTGTAAACTTTTGGTTTGCAGTCCCTTTATTACTAAACATCACAATGCCTAGTTAATGTTGCTACTATGTATGTATAAGATGGACCTGTTTATCCAATAAGGGTCCATCTGTAGCCATATGGACTATGCTGCCATCCTAGTGAAAGATCCTATTCCAACCACAGACATCTTACTAAAGACAAGAGTGTCTAGCCAACTAATATATGTGAAACATGGGTGGGAACTTATTTATAAAATATTAAAAATAACATGAATTTAGTACTGTAAGAGTATGCATTGTCAGCCCTGCAAGATTCAGTACCATCATGTATATCAAAAGAGCAAACTCCCAAAAATATTTCTTCACAGTATACTGGTTTGGCCTCAACTAAACAATGTTATCCAGATCTGAACATCAATTCACAAAAAAACACACTTATCAGAAACACAAACAAAATATGACAGAATGCTATTAAATAACTTGGCATTTCTCATACAGTAACTTTTCCCTGTCACATTCAGTCTTTAGGATGGCAATTTTAACTATGAGATGCAATAAGACTACTAAACACTGAAATTCAGATGGAAATAGGGCTTGTACTCTATACATGATACCATGTCAACACAATTAAAAAAAATAGGAGAAGTGGGCCCCAATGCAGTCAACATCTCTACACCCCCTGTAATTTTGCCCTAGTATTGGTATGGTACATAAGAGAGCCATAATATTTAAAGGAAATCTTAGATTAAATGAGACTAATGGAATTTAATTTATTCTTGACATGAGACCTAAAAGGGGAACATAATCAACTTATTAAATATCCCATGCAGTAAATATATAGGTATATTCCCTGTAAATTTAGTCACGTTCAGTTTTTCAGGGGGTTCTTGAGCTGCTACCTCTCTTTATTTCAAAATTAACCTTAAAGGGTTAAATCACTCTTTTCCCTCCCTTTTTCTGCCTTACATAATGCTGACAGCTGGTCACTAAAAATGAACTCCCTTTGTCCAAGTGGGGGAAGATTTGGTGAGATGTTTTAACCAGATATTAGATTTAAGCTTGGGACTAAATATTGTACTATAGTCTTTCTCTAAATATAAACCTTTCTTATCCATAATCCAACCCCCCAGCCATACAAATAATGGGAAGAAAACATTCAATTGGTTAGTTTATGGCATAAGACAGACAATTCCATTGGTTAATCCATCCTGATTGCAATCACTTTATATTATACATACACACATAAAACTCCCATGCATACTGTAGCATGCACATGCATTAAAAAACACATATTAAGAAAAAAAACAAACACAAATTAGGCAAACATAAGCTCATTGATTACCACGTGGATATGCTATATGTTGGTACCAGGGGTTAAAGGATGTCCATATACCTTATTAACTCACCATAGCTGATTGAAACATCAAAACAACACTTAAAACAAAACATATCTCTATACATTACAATGTAAATCTGTCAGGAAAACGTAAAAACCATTACCGTTTAATGCATCATAGTTACAATCAACAAAAGATGGGGGGTTGCTCTCACCTTCCTGCTCCCTCTCCCTCACTTAGACAAACAAGGCAAAAGGGAGGTGGGAGGAAGAGTAACTGCTGGAAAAAGGAGAACATGACACTTCAAACCTCTGTAATGATTTTAGAAGTTTTCAGTTATTTGGTAGGTATCAAAACTGTAGAAACAGGCACTAATGATACAGCAATATACAACTGTTATAATGCAAGACAAGACACGCAACAAAAAACCTAGGGGGTTATTACCCTATGGGCATATTTCATAAGCTTGTAACTTCTTCACAACTAACTAACTAAAGTACAAAAGCTTCTGTGAACATGCCACTGGTGAAACTTTTATCACAAACTCATGGTCTTCGTCAAGACTTTTATGGCAGTCCTGACTTAGTTGCCTGAAACCTTAAAACTTTTTTTAACTGGGATACAATTACCCAGCCAGCAGTGCCTCTACCTTAACTGCGAGTTTTTTTCTATATGACCTGAAAACCAGATTTTGGTTCCTATCACTTGGAAATCCATTTAACATACTCTGTGGGATTTAGAACTAGGTCTAGACAGCAGTGACTCAAACCTGACTGTTACCCATAGTTTCAATCAATAACCATTGGCCTTCTTGTGACTGGTGTGTTCAAATTCACTTAACCTATCCCATACTTACTGACATATAGTGGCCAAAGGAAAAAACAGTGCAGGCAGAATTTGTGCAAAAGCTCGGTATTCTTCTTTATGCGCAAGACTGCACTGATACAATTTTCCAGTGGTCAGCTATCAACAGCAGGTTTGGTTAACTGGATGGAATCATGATCGGGGTAACGACAGAGAACCACTTGGGACATAAATAGTCTTCAAAAAGGTAAATGTTTGTTGTCGGTCGACCGGGGGCTTGCATACCTCAGCAACCAATGCCCAAGATGCCCCGTATACTGCTCGTTTCAATACAGGTTTAGACAAGTGAACTTAAATGACCATCCTGATTGGATGCAGGGACACATGTCATATTTCCACTGGCCATTTAAAGATATACAACACATATATGAATGGTATAGCTTACACATGAAGAACATCTGTTTTTCATTAAGCAGGCATAACTTAGCATGGAAGTGTGAGTCTCCCGCCCTCAGAAATGTAGTAGAGACATTTACAGATGGCTAGGACCGAACTAACTAAAACTATTACTAATGAATAAACTACTAATATTTCATTTCCACTTCAATTACTTGCCTACTAATACTACCAACCTGCCTTTTTCAAAAGGGTTGTGTTTTTTTCTTAGTTACATTGTTGCATGCTTATAGAGGTAAACCTACGGAATAGGGACATGTTTTCTTGCTTGCACCTTTGACAGCTGCTTGAGTTTGGGGACTGTTCAACTATGTTATTTTTTAAAGCTTTGACAGCCATATGCTATATTATCCTGCATTCTACTAACGTTGCCTCTTTACCTTCCACCATCTCAGTAATGTGGAGGGCAAAATATCTTAAATGTGCGGTCATTTAATAAGCATGCAACATTGTGCTGGTTAATAGTAATAATGAGGTATTGTAGTATATATTACAAACTATTGCACAGGATGATAATAAAAAATACAAAAACAATTCTATAACACAATCAACAATATTAATCTAAAATCAATTATTTGTATTATACACATGCATAAAAACATACTTGACACATAAGATCCTCAAAAGAGACGTGAGGCACAGCGAAGACAGTAGAGCGTGATATTTCATTCTATAGCTCAAAATGGCATAAAGTGAATGAATGCAACAGTATGGTGCTTACTAAAATAAATAAAATGCACAATATTAAAGGCATTCCCCTCGATTCAAAGAGCAAAAGTTAATTGATTTCGGATCGAGAATCGTAAGTTTGGGTGGGTGTTAGTCTTTTTTTCCTGTTTTTTTGGCCATTTACGACTCGCACAAGCCTACGTTCGAATGCGTATATGCTCTTACGATCATCGCAAGTTCGTTCCTAAATTTTAGGATGAAAACGTAAAACTTAGGATCAAATCCTAAAACTTAGGATGAAAACGTAAAACTTAGGATAATTGGATGTGTTTAGGTGTGATTCAGAGAACAGTTTTCAAACCTCTAAATACGTTTTAAAAGAAAGCCACTGCCGACACCTTTTAGCAGTCGTATTGCTGTTCTTGAACAGGTTTTTTGGCTATGTGGAGGAGTCTGCGCGTCTTGAGCTGCAATGAACTGCATGTATCAGCATGGCCGAGGCCATAAATTGTATGGCAATGCATACCTGATTCATGTATGCCTTATAAAAGCATTTTAATGTGGACCTTAATTAGTCCTTTGCATGTAAACCTTTATTTGGCAATATATTTGCGTTAATTAAAGAAACGTATGTCCTTTGGTATTTATTTTTAAATTGATGTACTAGAATAATATTTTTAGATTGCATTTATTGGTGTAGTTGTTTACCTTTGCTTTGTTTAATTATTTAAGCACATCTTTGGTCAGATGCATCACACTTACTGAGGAGAGGAGAGCGGGATAAAGTGCAGGATGTGGGTTACTGCTGTATTTTGCACAGACACAGCAGAGCTGGGGGCACGGAAAGGTTAGAAATCAAAGAATCCAGAGCAACACAGTCACAAGGCCCTTTCTGTTTGCAGGCTGCCTGATAATACCTGAGCCGCCATCTTGGCTGTTTCTAGGCTCATAACATGCAGAAGTTGCTGGGTGTTTTTTAATATTTGAGAGCAATCTGTATGTAGAGGGTGTGGGTAACCACACAAAAAATTTAAAGTTGTACCATTTGAAGCATAAATATTAAAATGAAATCCACAAGTAAAAAATGCAAGTTAACTAAAAATTAAACAAAGTAAGATTTACTTATGCAAATGCATTCATTAATGGTTGGTTACTACAAAATGAATGAAATAAAGAAAAATAAAAGACCAAATATTTAGAATGCACTTTAATGAGGTAAGTTTGTAGTGCGGAGCCGCAAGATCAGAAGGATTTACGTCCAGACAAGAAAAGGGCAAAACCAATGTTGCAACCTGAGAAATGAAACGGAAAATTCAGGATGGAAACTGACATAGGTCTGATTCCCGAACTGCCATACGAACGGACGTATATTTTAGGATAGAAACGTATTTGCTTATAGAATCACTCGCAAGTTCATACGAACGCACGAGCGGACGTGAAAAATAGGATGATCGGCACCCAAATCAAAGCTGTTACATGTTTCTTTGAATCGACCCTATTGTCTAGACAAAAATAATAGATAATACATCACCAATAAATCACAATAGTTCCGTACGGCTGATCGACCCTATTCTGGCAGTTTGAAACTAACCAGCGATTCAGACCATGCCATACCCGCTCAAGACCACATCCTTGATTGCCTTGATGTCTCCTCTCATCACTCATTATGGAGGCATAAAAAAATGCTTTTTGTAGATTTAACACATTAATATGTGCTATCTGTAACATTTTTATTTAGGGATGAATGAACCCGCTGAAGTTCGGGCGAACTTGCTGCTTAAGTCCAGTTAAGTTCACCAGAATGAAGTCAATGGGGCTTCGAATTTGGGGGACCAAAATTGGCTGTAAAATGGGGTGATTGCCCTGCACAAAATGGGCTGGGGAAAGTACTCAAAATAATAACAGAAAACCAAAAAAATACTGGTGTTGGAGGCCAAATTGGGGGTGATTGCCCTGTGCAAAATAGGGTAGAGGTGCTCCAAATAACCCCACTAAACAAAAAAAAATAAATAAATACACAAATAAATAAATTAAAAGTGAATTTTGATGCTGTTGGTCCACCAGTTTGTCTCCATGAGTTGGCACCGCCGTACCATAGACAGCTGCTGCCTGACTGCAGTTCAGGGCTGGCTGCCTCCTGGGCACTCGGTGGAGGTGGTGAGCTGCTGCTGGCAGACTGCAATTGTTGTTGCTGGGAGGAGTGGTGATGTCCAGCGCCATGTGTACCAGCAGCTGGTGGAGGCATCTGCAGGATAGGTGACAGAGTAGCCGCCGAAGCGGTAACATATGAATGAAGACACATGGCAGACCTCATGCTGTTGGAGTCGCCCACAGTTTAGCAGCACTCAGATAGGCCTATAAACCATAAACACACAGGTTGTGTTGCATGAAAAGGCAAATGTTTGCTAAGTGCTGGTGTCTTGTGCTTCTCTGTCCCTACAGAATACTCCAAGAGCAGTATTCAGTGATAGGGCCACCTGTGACAGAAACAACGCCAGACGGTGGGTGTAAACCCAGTAAAGCACAGAACACAAACAAAACAGAACACAAACAAAACATTTGCAGACTGATACCCTGGGTTCTTTGCTGGAGAGGAGGGTGGCACACTAAAAGGTTGCTGAAATATGTTCTATTTACAGGTGTAATGTTGATCCCCAAACACATTTTATTGATAACATTGGTGGCCCCCTGCCTTGCAGGCAACAAGCCCACATAGCCTCCGTGGGCCCAGGCTCTTCTGCCCCCCTGGGTTTTGGGGAGGCAGGTAATTGGGGAGTCGGGGGTTAATGGCAAGTCACCCGCTAGCCACAGGTGACTTGCAAGCCCCCAACCTTGTGAACTGGTATAGGAGTCTCATGGACCCCTTACCAGTTCACAAGGGGTTAACTGTAAAAATAAAAACACCCCACATAGTAAAAAAAAAATTGTTTTTTTTTTCTTTCGTTACCTCCGATCCTCTGCTGTCCTCCGCAATCATGTCCCATGAAGCTCAGATGACAGCTGCCGGGTGATCGGTGGAGGAGGGCTGGGAGCCCAACCTTCCTCCTCCGATCACCCGGAGCGACTGAGCTTCTCGGGGTGGATGTGAGGTGCCTGCTGCTGAGTGACATCATAGATAAAGGACTAGGCTAGCAGCCGACAAAGAAGAGAAGACCATGTCCGATAGAAAGATATACATTTTTTCTGTGGGGGTGAGACTCACGTAGCTGGCACTTAATGGTAGGAGAGGCGACTACATTAGACTCATGTAGCTGGCACTAGAAGGGTTAAAGAGTAGTGACACACAAGTGGCTTGAGCAAGTAGTATTAAACAGTACTGACAGCCATGTGGTTTCAGTAAGTGGTATTAAACAGTACTAAAATCCAAGTGGTTTGAGCAAGTGTTATTAAAGAGAAGTGACACCCAAGTGGTTTCAGCAAGTGGTATTAAACAGTACTGACCCCCAAGCAATTTGACCAATTGGCATCAAAGACTAGTGACACCCAAGTGACCGGAACAATTGGTATTAAACAGTATTAACATACAAGTGGTTTGAGCAAGTGGTGTTAAACAGTACTGATGCACAAGTGCACTGAACCAGTGGATACTCCACTAACAATTGGTATTAAAGACCAGTGACCCCCAAGTGGCCTGAACAATTGGCATTAAAGGGTAGTGGAATCCAAGTGGCCTGAACAATTGGTATTGAACAGTACTGATACTCAAGTACCCTGAACCAGTGGGTACTCAACTAACAATTGGTATTAAAGTGTACTGACTCCCAAGTGGTTTGATCAAGTGGTATTAAAGTACTGACACACAAATGTCCTGAATCAGTGAGTACTCCATTAACAATTGGTTTTACAGATCAGTGACCCCCAAGTGGCCTGAACAATTGGTATTAAACAGTACTGACACCCAAGTGGTTTGAGCAAGTGGTATTAAACAGTACTGACACACAAGTGCCCTGAACTAGTGGCTACTTCACTAACAATTGGTATTACAGATCAGTGACCCCAAGTGGCCTGAACAATTGGTATTAAACAATCTATCTAGCCCTCACTCCAGCTGCTTTCGCCAAATACATTTCCTGAAAAGGACAATAACGTGCTTAAAAACCTATTTAGCGGGGGGCGTGTCCCAACTATGGAGGAAAGCAGACGTTGGTAGCCTGAGCTCCGAGCGGAGGCGCTCGAGGATCTGCTGACCCGGGAGTCGGAGGAGCACTGTACAAGGTGAGGTGGGTGGAGTAAGATGGCGACCGCAGAGTCAGATGCGGCCGCATCATCGCCCGCGTCGGAGGGGACGCAAGAGAGATGAGGGGGAGCCAAGGGGGAAGCTCAGACTGCCGATACAAGCTCGGCGAAGACGGGAGGTGCCACAGAGCAGCGTGAATGTGTTCCCCAGGCAGATGCTGGCTAGGGAGAGGGAGCAGCCCTCACCAAATGTAAAACCACGCTCCATGCTCATAGTACAGTAGAACCAGCACGCTTCCCACCCTCATCCCCTCAAGCTACACCAGTTAGCATTTTGATGCCCCATGCCTCCAAGAGCACTGTAACACCCCCCCCTGAATGCCTCCACAATAAGTTTTACAGCACCTGGGACAGAAAGAGACAGTGTGCACATACTTCAGAGCCTTGGAAAATTTGCATTTGAGCCCAAGAGAAGGGATTCTCACACCTCACATGTCCTTGGAAGCCACACGGGCGCCGGCGAGATCTCTCAGCATGAGGCTCTTCCCCAAAGGCCCCCAAGAAGTAGGGAATCCACACAGGGAACACGCCTCTCGGAGTTTGGCCCCCTCCTGTTGGGCTCTCCGTTGTCACCTCTGCTCCCGTCCCCAGAGAAAATAAACGAGCAGACAGGTGAGGGGCTCTCACTTATGTCCACCGGGTCCTTCTCATCCGCACCTGCCCCTCACTCACTATCGATACCCGGTCCGCATGTCTCAACTGGCAGGGGTTATCCTGAAGTGTTTGAGTCCCAAGCTAAGGCAATCCAGTTAGAAATGATCTCGCTTCTAAAGGGGATTCTGTCGAGATCTGACATTGAAAGCCTTATTGCAAAGTATGAAGCCACATTCAAACAGGAGCTGGCAACAGTTAAACACCAAGTCTCTGAATAGTTAGAAGAGTTAATACGCTCGAGACAGATGGAGCCACAGCAGCGGTCCATATGCAGGCTCTGGAATCCATCTGGATGACCTAGAAAATAGGAGCAGGAGAAATAATGTCCGCCTCAGAGGCATACCAACAGAGAGGGAAGACTTGAAGCGCATTGTCTCCGACATCTTCAACTCAGTCCTTGAATGAGACCCCGCTACAACCATCGAACTGGATAGAGTGCACCGGCCCTGGGCCCCAAAAGCCCGAATCCTAGTTTTCCACGTGATGTGGTGTGCAAGGTCCATATGTTTCCTTTGAAAGAAGAAATACTACGGAAAGCATGGAATAAAGGTCCGATTATACACAATGGGGCCGCTGTAAAAATTCTTCAAGACCTTTCCAAGTGGACCTTGCAGATGCGGAGAGCCCTTAAACCCCTCCTTGAAGCTATCGTGAAAAACTGAGCCACATACAGATGGGGCTTTCCCTTTCATTTAATAGTAAAGAAAGAGCAGAGTAATTATACTCTGAAGTCGCATCAGGAACTGGAGGGCCTGTTTGATTTCCTCCAATGTGAGCCGGTCCGAATTCCGGACTGGTTGTCTCCAGAGTTCTCCATTCCAGCACGAGAATCCTCGACTAGACCGCGCAGAAGCCCTAAGAATTACCGCGACCTGCAACACCTCAAGAGAGCCTCCGCTCCGTATGGGAGTGGGATATTCCGAAATAAACAGAGTGACTTCCCTATGGTTCAATTCCGCAAGGACCCCCCAGATAACCTGCCAGGGGATCCAGGGTCTTCTCACCGTCCTCTGGGTTCCTTTTCTGGACTGGAGGAGAGAACACTGCCCCAAAAGGCTCATCGACACCTCCAGGGGCTCTCCCCATCTGTCCTATGCTAAACTGAATAGACAAAAAGTACTTGCCCTACATCAGCTAATTGACCCATGGAGAATTCAGCATCCGACGGTCAAGGACTATACATTTTTCTCCACCCCCACAACTCCTATTTTAGAATCTACCTCTTTCTTGTACCTCATGCCTCATTGTCCAGGGTCTTCCACTCGCCTGTTATACTTACTGTGGTTCTTCCGAGTCCAATGCTGAAAGGGTGGGCCTGGAGGCTTAACACTTCACTACTAGAGGACCAAGCAGTCCTAGGGGAAATCCCAAAAGAACTCCAAGAGTTCTTTGCCCTGAACGCCTCCCCAGAGATAAGCCCTGGGGTCTTATTGGAATCCCACAAATGCGTCATCCGAAGGGTGTTTATCAAAATCGGTTCTAGGAATAAAAAGGGAAATAAGAAGGCAAAACGTACATTGGAACTCCTGGCTGAGATTGGGAAACTTGAAAGATTGCACAAACAGTCCTGGCAGCCACCCACCTTGCTACTCTGACTTCACTGAGGGAACAGCTTAAAACACTCTGTTGTGATAAGTTGAAGGCCCAACTGACCAAATGTCGGAAAGCCTTCTATAAGTCAGGGGACAATTGTGGCAGGCTCCTGGCCAGGGCCCTCCGATCAGAAAGGGCAAGGACATATGTCCCGAAAATTACAGACTCGGAGGGTCGGCTCAGACACCTGACAAGTGAGATTGCGGAGACCTTCAGGAGGTTTTACCAATCGCTATATAACCTTCCGAGGGACCGGGGTACCGACCAGATGGCCTCAATAGCCAAGTATATCAGAGAGTCTGAGATGCCCAGCTTGCTTCCTGAGATAATTGAGGAGTTGGAGGACCCCATTTCTCCCATAAAGTTGCAGAAAGCCATCACAGGGTCGGCTAGTGGAAAAGCTCTGGGCCCAGATGGGCTTCCAGCCCAATACTATAAATGCCTGTTACCAATCCTGGCCACCAGAATGCTGGCAGTCTTTAACTCCATTAGAAACGGGGGCACTTTCTAGCCGGACGCCTTGAGAGCGTTCATTTCTGTGCTGCCGAAAGAGGGTAAGGACTCCTCGCAATGCGGCAGCTACAGACCTATATCGCTCTTAAACTCTGACATAAAAATATTTGCCAAGGTCCTGGCCAAGAGAATTGCCCCACACCTCCATCGCGTAATCGGGCTGGATCAGCTAGGTTTCATGCCACACAGGGAAGCCAGGGACAGCACGATCAAAGTGTTGAACCTAATTCATGTGGCACATCAGAAGAACATGCAGGCCCTTCTCCTTGCACCCGACGCTGAAAAGGCTTTTGATAGGGTTGATTGGCCACCCTACAACACCTGGCTCTAGGCCCGAATGCACTAAGCTGGATTCTCAGTCTTTACCATGGCCCTTCGGCGTCGGTGCGAGTGAATGGCATGTTCTCAGATTCTTTTGTAATTTCCAATGGGACGAGACAGGGGTGCCCGCTGTCACCCCTGATTTTTATATTGACCCTTGAACCAATGCTTTGTAAGGTTCGCAGGCACCCAGACATTAAGGCCTAATAGGAAAAAAAGCAGAATACAAAGTGGCTGCGTACGCAGATGATTTAATCTTCTGTCTTTCGGGCCCAGAAATCACATTACCCAACCTGATGGAGGAACTCAAACAGTATGGGGAACTTTCAGGTTACAAAACTAAAGGATCACTATCGCGAAATTTAGCTTGGAACACAGATTTAAAATGTACTTTCAATGTGAGTAAATATAGTAATCAGAAGGCAATATGTGTTTCCACAAAAGTTGTTGATTGTGCTGCTACAGAACGGCAGCTGTTTTAAAATGTGGCTGACTGATGGGCTCCGTCACTTCAGGCTATACCAAGTGCTTTGCCGGGGGAGAACGGCTCCCTGCCACTGCTATGTAAGGAGCGCAGCGTTGAGGACGCTGTGTGTGTGCTGGCTGGGAGATGGCTGCTGTGTGTGTGTATGTGTCTTCGCTGGCTGGGAGATGGCTGCTGTGTGTGTGTATGTGTCTTCGCTGGCTGGGAGATGGCTGCTGTGTGTGTGTATGTGTCTTTGCTGGCTGGGAGATGGCTGCTGTGTGTGTGTGTGTGTGTGTGTGTGTGTGTGTGTGATTGTATGTGTCTTTGCTGGCTGGGAGATGGCTGGTGTGACTGTGTGTGTCTTTGCTAGCTGGCTGGGAGATGGCTGCTATGTGTGTGTGTTGTGTGTGTGTATGTGTCTTTGCTGGCTGGGAGATGGCTGCTGTGTGTGTGTGTGTGTGTGTCTTTGCTGGCTGGCTGGCTGGCTGAGAGATGGCTGCTGTGTGTGTGTGTGTGTGTGTGTGTGTGTGTGTGTGTATGTGTCTTTGCTGGCTGGCTGGCTGGCTGGGAGATGGCTGCTGTGTGTGTGTGTGTGTTGTGTGTGTATATGTCTTTGCTGGCTGGGAGATGGCTGCTGTGTGTGTGTGTCTTTGCTGGCTGGGAGATGGCTTCTGTGTGTATGTGTCTTTGCTGGCTGGGAGATGGCTGCTGTGTGTGTGTGTGTGTGTGTGTGTGTGTGTGTGTGTGTCTTTGCTGGCTGGGAGATGGCTGCTGTGTGTGTGTGTGTCTTTGCTGGATGGCTGGTGTGTGTGTGTGTGTGTGTGTGTGTGTGTGTGTGTGTGTGTGTCTTTGCTGGCTGGGAGATAGCTGCTGTGTGTGTGTGTCTTTGCTGGCTGGGAGATGGCTGCTGTGTGTGTGTGTGTCTTTGCTAGCTAGCTGGGAGATGGCTGCTGTGTGTATGTGTCTTTACTGGCTGGGAGATGGCTGCTGTGTGTGTCTTTGCTGGCTGGGAGATGGCTGCTGTGTGTGTGTGTCTTTGCTGTATGGCTGGTGTGTGTGTGTGTGTGTGTGTGTGTGTGTGTGTTTGCTGGCTGGGAGATGGCTGGTGTGTGTGTGTGTGTGTTTGCATGATGCCGGTCAGAAGGTGCCTGGTGTGTGTGTCTTTACCATCCAGCTGGGACTAGAGAAGAGAGACTGCAGGATGAGAGGAGAGATAGTGACTGCATTATGGAACATTGTTTCAGATATGTTACCTTATAAGGTGTAGTTTATTCTCAGCAGGCTGAATGGTTCAGTAGGTAAAGCATTTAGGTAAGGTACAGAGAGTCTAAGGTTCGAGCCCAGCTCAGAATTGTATTTTTTTTTTTTTACTTTTTTCTACAATTGGATTTCTCTATTTTTATCTTGTTTTTGTTGCTCTACAGATTATTTTCCCAGTTTTTCTTTCCTTTTACCTCTGCTGCTGTCTGCAGTATCTTTCCGATTCCCATTTACTCTTTTTTACAGCTTTGTGTGTCTCAAGCGGAACAAAACCGTTCACTGTCCCTAGTCTTTTTCTTGCCCCGGGGCATCCCAACATGGTGAACCCCCCCCCCCACCAGTTCAGCTGTCAAAATATACCTTTCCCTGTCCCATTGGGCATGCACAGGCTGTCATCCAATCGCATACAGAGTTTGGCAACGAGAACCTGGAGCGGCAGCATCCCTGGGCACCCAGCCTCTCTGAATGGCTATCCATGGGAGCGTGCCTCATCCCGGAGATGCTGAGGATGCGGCTGCAGCTATTTACATCACCATGGGAGCCAGGGAAAAGGTGGGCATTGCGGCGACCCGGGCGGTGTTTCACATAGTGGGGCATCCCATATTGCGATGCGCCAAGGGAAGGCCAGTGGCCAGCACTGGATTCTTTTAGACTTTAAAGTGGACCAAAAACCCAGGATTTTGACTGTCCTGGGTTTTGTTCCTTAACCCCCGGGCACCCTGATCGGAATGCCCTGCTGTGTGAAATCCCCCAGGTTGCCCAATCTCACCCTTTCTCTGTCCTACAGCGCATGCGCAGCCTCTCATCCAGTCAGCGCACTCGGATTCGCTCCCGCCCCTTCGTCTAAGGCGAGTGGATCAGAGCACACTGCCGCATCCCCTGCTACCCTTTAACAGGGTTGCCCATGCTGAACATTCACAAATGCCTGGTGCGGGCACGCGCCCTGCTAAAAGCATATCGAGAATGCAGCCGCTTCTCTTGCATGCGCCGCTGGACCGGCAAAGAAGGTGAGCTTTCGGGCGACCTGGGGGATTTGACACAGCGGGGCATCCCGAATGTGGAGCAAGTATGCCTCATAGACTCTAGGGTGGATTTTGGTCCACTTTAATATATATATATATATATATATATATATATATATATATATATATATATACCTGCACATATATATATATATGACCTACAGTCATTCAAAGTAGATTTTTTTTCAGTCTTATTTAGTAGAAATGTTATATATATATTGAGTCACCTGTTGATCTCATCACAGAAGCAGCACACACACACAGAGCTGTTACTGCCGTGTACATTGCTGCCCTGGGAAGAAAGCTGGAGCAAGTTTACTGTGCCTGTTGCTAGGAGACCAGTGGCCTAAATGTGGCAGCTCTCAATCACCTCACTGAATAAAAAACAGCAGATCCCCCCATTCAGCAAATGGACTGAGCCATTTTCATTTTACAATTTAAAAGTAAGTCATACATGTTTTTTCTTTTCTATCGCCACATTATTTATACACGTGTTAGAAGCTATTGTGTGGCTATTTAATTTTTTTTTTTTTTTTTTTAATGCAAATGTTCGCGATAGTTCTCCTTTAACTACACAAAAGCAGAAATACATAATATCAATATCCCAACGAAAAGGTTCACTCTCATACAGAACTCTTTCTCTTTCAAATGGGCCAAAGAAAGTATTACATACCTGGGAACCAAAATTGGAGGCGACCTCTCTAAAATATATAACCTAAACTTCCCCCCTCTTTTGAAAAAATTCCAGGAGGACATTTCAAGATGGTCTTTTGGAAAATTGTCATGGTTTGGGCGCTGCAACGCTCTTAAGATGAACCTTTTCCCCAGGTTGTTGTACCTTTTGCAGGCCCTTCCGATTTCAATCCCACAAGCCTTTCTCCGAGGGGTTAGAACCCTCTTTGCCAAATTTGTTTGGGGGGGGAAAAGACACAGGATTGACAGGGGCATGCTCACCAAGACTAAAGAAAATGGGGTATAGGGTTCCCAGACCCGATGTTATACCATTCCGCTATGCACCTGGGGAGAATAGTCGATTGGTGTCTCCACAGGAACAATAAACAATGGGTTGGCTTAGAGCAGGAGGCTGCGGAGGTACCGCTAGCAAACGTTATGTGGCTGGATGGGAAAGACGTGTCTCGGGCTCTTAAACACCCTACCATAAGAGCTACCTTAAAAGCAGGGAAGTCTGCTGCCAATCATCCGGAAATAGCTCCCTGGCCCTCCCCTTTGATTCCTGTCCTGGGAAATCCAAACTTCCCCCCAGGCTGTGAGGGGCCAAGATCAAAAGAATGGAGAAGGGCTGGTATATACAGAGTTAATCATTTCTGGTCAGAGGAGGGATGGACAGATCGAACAGTATTAGCTCAAGCCAAGGGGCTATCAAAATGGTCGAGCTGGCAAAGCACCCAACTTCTACATTTCCTAAGGTCCTTAGGAGACTTACCCTCCAGACGCAGGCCTCTTACAGTACAGAAAATCATGTCCTCTCCCAAATGTACAAGTTGCTGATCTCCCTCACGAATGCAGAGGCTCGTTAGAAAATGGGAACTGGACTTAAATGTCTCCCTTTCATCTGATCAGATTGGGGGGCTTCTCTACGCTCCACACAAAACCTCAGTTTGTACCAAATTCCAGGAGTGCACCTATAAGATACTCACCCGCTGGTATGCGGTCCCCACTGTAGTCAGCAAATGGGTCCCTGGTTCCTCTGGGAATCGTTGAATCGTTTGGTCTTGCCCCAAAATTCGGCCATTTTGAGATGCCGTTAGGAGGATAGTCGACTCAATATCAGAATACACCCTTCCTGATAATCCGGGAGCCTGTCTGCTTCACCTAACAAATTCCCCCCTTAAAGACTACAAAGGGTCTCTTCAATGCCAGCTTCTAAATGCAGCCAAGGCATGCATTCCGTCGTTAGCAACATGGGTCTCCAAGGTTAACCATATAATGAGCTTTGAGAGCCTCTTGCTTGCAAGGGACGGTAGGTCGGAGAAGTTCACCACCACCTGTTATAGTTGGGTGGTGTTTCTAGACTCTGATGAGTGTAAGCAGATCCTGGTGCCGTCTTAGGGCCCCATACTCCCTACACCCAAGACACAGTGCTAATCCACACCTTTGTGTTGTCCCCTAGCCACCCTCTTTCCCCTCCCTATGCTGGGAGTCCCAATCAACCCCTTCTTGTGTTCCCACCTTTCCCCTCCTTTCACCTTTATGTTACAAAGTTGCATCCAGGAATAATTTTCTATGTACCAGCAGGCTATATACTTTCATATATCAGAATCAGGCGGATGCTTTATTTTGTGTACTATGTTGATCTTCATTTTCTACGTAAGAATTGTATAATGTCATTTTACAAATTTGAAATGTAATAAATAAAGAATTTATAAAAAAAAAAAAAAAAAAAAAAACTATTTAG
Organism: Gastrophryne carolinensis; assembly: GCA_027917425.1. Lineage (NCBI taxonomy): Eukaryota > Metazoa > Chordata > Amphibia > Anura > Microhylidae > Gastrophryne > Gastrophryne carolinensis. The sequence continues at coordinate 404,756,349 of CM051236.1, forward strand.
CCCTCACTGCAGCCACTTTCCCTAAATAAATATCCTTACAAGAACATTTTTTGTAAAACAATGAAGCCCTCTCTGTCCCTCAGTAGCAGCAGCAGCAGCAGCAGCAGCAGCAGGCAGTACCTTTCCCTATTCACTGCAGAGCGATCATCAGCGTAATTGGAGTGATGGGAACCATGCCTTGCCAATGTTTGCTAGTGCAGGAAGAAGGCTGTGCAGCATATACACCCGTGTGTTTCACATCACAGGCGTTGTACAATATACAAACCTACAGTACTTTTATACATGGACACCTTAGTCTTCGGGAGTAAACTTATATACATGGGCTCAATCTGGGTATGTAGTTCACAGTGTCTTATTCCTGAGTCACCCTTGTTCAACCTCAAAGTGAGGTTTCCCCCATTACATGCAGTGTGTGACATGCCCCATCTTTGGCAGTGTGCAGCATTCCCCATTACAGGAAGTGTGCAGCACCCACCATTATTGGTAGTGTGTGGCATTACCATTACAGACAGTGTGAGGCACCCCCCCCATCACCTTGCCCACCAGTAAGGTGTGTGTGTGTATTAGCAGCAATGGCTGGCAGGCAGGTGGCTGGGTGAGTGCTAGTAAATTGTGTGTGTCAGCCGAAGCCCGGGGCCGCTGCTTGAGCCTCCTAGCGGCAGCAGCACCTGTAATGTACATTTTCTTTTTTACATTCACTTCATAATACACACTAACATTTCCCTTCCACTTATTTTGGGGGTGGAGGGAGTGTTGTCTTATGGAACAAAAAACACACTGCCGTTTTCGATCATGTACAATGTATATGTATATGAAGTGAATTGGTTTCAAACACAGTATATGTATTGTTCTAGAAAGATAGATAGATGGTGACTGAAAGATTAACTGGACTTGAATTTATTATGCCTGATATATTTTAGGACCATTCATTTCAGAAGATAATAATTGAGTGAGCAAGGAAATTAAGGCTAATATTTATAGCCGACTAGTTTTACAAAAAGACATAGATCCTTAACAGAATATTGAAAATAATCTACTAAAGAGTATTACGATGATTAGTTATCAAAGAGATATTTAGCAAACCAGGGACTGAGACAAGGTGTTTAACACTGGCCTTGATGAGAAGAATGAATAATAGAAGTACTACAGGAAGACTGTTTAATAAAACCGCACAACCTATAAATGGTGTCTGAGTGTCAAAATGTAGGATTGAAAACCATATAGTATAGTAAATTGGGTAATAAGAATAAGGCTAGAATAGTAGCTGTTAATAAGTGCTACCTGTCTTTACAAAAAGTTTTTAGGACATGGAGTCTTAGCAGATTTTTAACAATTATTTTACTGTATTTTGGTGAGACCGGTAATGACCTTTGGTAAGTAAATCTGGACCTTTGCTATCTGATTGAGATGAAGAACTTCTGAAAAGATGGAAAGAAAGATATTACATAGAATCTCAGGCTCATTACTGGAGGAAGGTTTTTGGAAAATCCTAAAAATGAACATCTAGACCTCTTTAATAACCTGAACATAATGCCTGAAATAAAAACAAGAGAAAGCTAGAAAGTATAATGTTATAGAAAATATTAAATTGAAATCTGGGCAGCAGAGCAGCATAGGCAGTGTTCAGGGCTAAATGAATAAAATGCAGAGGCATCAAGGCAGCTGTTTGTCCAACTATCTGGGCATCCCAAACAGAGATCTTTGTCATTACTTAAACCTACAGGGCAGCAGGAAATAGATTCTCCTTTCTACACTGACAAAGCACAGCTAAGAAATACCCCAGCACTTATATCACAAATATAACAAATGTAACAAATACTACCATTTGTCTAAATTTGAGAGATTTTTGAGAGACTTTTGTTGCACACACACTTCTCTTTTCTTTTCTTCTTTTCTACATTCCCATAACAAGCAGGGACAGTTTTTAAAAAAGGGAGGCCCTTGGCGAAATAAAAAAACGGGGCCCAAATTCTATGATTTTTTGTTACCAACAATTTAGTTCTTGCGCAGGCCGAGTTCCACAATGCATTGCATTTTTAAGTCTAAAGCATTTTGCACAATGCAGGCCAATTGACCGTATCCTTAATTGAATCGTGGAGGCTGAGTTACTGCTAACGCCAGGTATTGCTAGATGAGCGTCTGTATAACGGCGCTTAGTGCGACCGCTAGTAGACACTGTAAGCGGGTATCGGACGCTGTAATAGAACATCTCGTTCACTCTAGTAACCTGGCCAGCATTAATGAATGTGATGTGTGTTGGGCGCTGTAACAACAGTACAGCGCTGAAGCGAGCGAAAGGTAGCGCTAGCTCAATGTGCCCGGCACTCGGTGCTCCACACTATATTTAACAAAACACTAGACACACACAGCACCAGACATTGTGTGATTAAAGTCTGTTTTTGAAGACATATACACCAGTAACAAAGCGAAAACACATGGAATTACATTGTTTTAAGAGTGGGACAATAGCACTTTAGTGCCAGACCTGTGAATACAATTCTGCATAAAAATATTAAAAGTCAAAAAAATGTATAAAAGTGTTTGTTTGCAGCCAGGAGAGGTCACACAATGATTTGAGCAAAAAAAAAAAAAAATTGCCAAACATGCTATTTATACACTACTATTAAATGAAATGTATTTTGGAGCTCTACAGAGTGACAGGTACTACATGGTGCTCCTTAGCCTAGAGCATCGGCGCTATACACTGAGCCACCTGGATTAATACATGTGATGCTACATGGCGCTGTTAGAGGCACTCATCAGATTCGCTTTCTTAAATGTGGTTTTGCGTACAGTGCCCGGCGTTCACCAGGTGCTGCCTGCTGCTACAAGGCACTAACTGGCGCTAGCCGTTCTTAAATAACCCCCTTAATGTACCTCTGTCACCAACTCTGACCCTCTGACAGCACATATATACACCTACTAAAACATTGTTATTCTTTCTGCTTGGGTTTTACTTTTATTGAGGCCAAAGACAGTCCTAGGATACTTCTAGAATAACAAGACTATTATTACTAATACAGGTCTAAATTGCTACTGTGCAGAAGATGTGTGAGAATTACCCAATTGATTATGGTATGAAACAGCGGGGAACTGTCCAGACAAATAAAAAACTCAGGGCAACCCCAGGTAAGCTGCACTCAATTTCTTCATTGCCCAAAGGAGGCTTTCAGAAAGGGTCATGCTAATTATTTGGTGAAGCCAGTGTCACTTGCAATGTGTATTGTGGTGTGGATTGCAACCTGCATGTCAGTTAGCTTTTTTTAGCATTAACACACAAAAAAGTGCAAAAAAAAACATTTTCCCCAAAAAATCACATGTACCTGCTTTGGGGATTTTTTACAAATGAGATAAATCATAAACCCAACATGGTAAGAATATTTTTATAAAAGTTTGGAAAAAACAGCACCCTATGGGCTATGCTAAAATAAATTGACACATTTTTATGCATAACCCATAGGGTGCTGTTGTTTCAAAACTTTCAAACTTATCTCATAAGAACAATTATATACAGTACCTCACTTATACAAATGCCCCATCACAGGTACAAATTATTATTAGAACAGCTTCTTTTGCACATTTTGTGTGTTGAAATTAGAAAGCTCACTGGGTGCAGGTTGCAATTCACACCGATAAGCAAATCAGAAGCCACGCTGGCTTCACCAAATAAATAGCATGATCACAATAGTTAGAACTGCACCTACACAAAGGCACCATGGCATTTGGTGGTGCAACTTTAACATACTTCTGCAGATATGTGCCAACCAAGACCACTGTTTTTAACTAAAGACAAACTATAGGATTGTTGCTGGCTATCAGGGTTGTGTCTTGTGGCTCCTTTAAGATTTGTATATTGCAACTGCCCTGCTCACGTGTGCCTTTCAGGTTAGTTATAAATTGGTCTGAGCGGCTGCCCCTCTTTTTGTGCTATAGCCTCAGCATCATGGCTGTGAAAGCGTACATGCCCACCCATGCCATATTAGCTGCCACTATAATACAAAAGCTTTAGCACCATCAATGTGTATATACCCCAATGACCTGTCCCTGTAATGCTATTGTGAAAATGTTACTGCTGGCCATGGGGTTGCTGCTGATTTTATGTTTCTTCCGCTAAGCACTTCTTGTGCTGAATTTTACTCTTTATTTCAACACATACAGAATATTTTACAAAATTCCTCCTGTTCTAGACGGCAAAACTTTCAATAAAAAATGCCCACTATTTCCATTTTGTAGGGGGTCTCCTGACACTGTCAAAACACTACAATCAATCCCTTCTCATTTTATCTATACACAATTTCAACAAATCCCCAAACTTTTAAGTCAGTATATTTAGAGCAAAAAAATATCAACAAGACAAATGACCAATACAAACATGTGGCATGAAATATTTTCAGTGACCCAAATTTAGCCATATAAAACAATAGTAAGTACTGTAAATACCTGCTTAAATTGGACCAAAACCAGATCAGATTCTCTCTACCTTGGGCATCTCAATTTGGGCCCCATTATACCTTTGGTTAGATGTGTAAACACTCCAGGCAATCGCCAATGGCCAATGTAGCCATGCCCCCAACTAAAGAAAATCAGGGATGTGGCCAGCTCCATTCTCTTTGCCGCTCTAACATCAATGCGGTGAAAAGAATGGAGTCAAGTGCGCTTGTCGTTCAGTAACCCCCCCTACCATTTTGCCACTAGCCCCCCCCCCCCAATTTTTCTCACTGTCTACCCCTTTACAATTGAAGACCAGCTTTACAATTATGTATTTGGATTCCCATTGGCTAGTCAATTAAATCATGCAAAATTACAATCAATGTTTTTTCATAAAGATTCCCCCCTCCTCTTTCAAATATAGGCTAATGATTATCAGCATCACCTGATAAAGTGATACCCATCATCCAAAACCAAAACATTTGTGTTTGGCATAAAGCTGTGATGGAAGTAGATTACAGTGAGGTCATTGCTGTTCTGCAGCTAAAGATCTAGTTATATTGATTGTAGAATATAGAACATTGATTGAAAACCGCTGCCAGGGATGACAGCAGAATGCAATAGGCAGGTTGCTTGTTGCCCCCCCTTTTGTTATCTAACTATAACTAGTAATGTTGTGAGAGCTCATCTAGTTTATTTAATTGTGTGTCTTTAGATGACTGGTTGGTAAATGAAAAACTAGTTTTTAACAAAAAATGAAATACACAAAAGGGCAGACTAGATGGACCATATGATCTCCTTCTGCCATCATCATCATCATCCTTCCATTTTCTATGTTTCTACTTTAGTTACTCACTTCTGTTCTGAAATATGTTTATACCTGCACAGATGAGATCATCATGGCAGGAAACAGTCTGGTACAGGAACTACACCAAGCAGGAGAGACAAGCACTTCAGGGTGTAATATATGCAGCTGATTGAAACTCCCAAACTCACTGACCTGCAGTCCCACAATAAAAAAAAAGGCTAGAAAGGTAATTCGGAACCTAAATGATCTCAATAATGGACCCCTCTATCTGCTATGATTAGGGGAGTGCTTTTTTGCCCTGAAGGCCAACACAGAGAGATTGAGAAGGTACTTCTTCCCACAACTACAGGCTGTTTTAACAAAGGTCCATTCCTTTAACTTGGAAGTGTGCTGCTGATCATGATCTTTTTTGCTCAGTGGTGTAGCACTCTGAAGACCTTGTGATGCAGAGGATGATTCAAACAGCAGAAATCAGTCTGTGTGCCAGATTGCTTGTGGACCTCTATTTCTAGGCTGTTTCCAAACAGTCCAAAAACATCATGATAACACGGAGAAGCCAAAAGTCTTAAAGGAGCCACAGCACTCAAACCGGTTAGCTTGCTGACCAACCTACAGGGCTCGGTCACACACATCTGCAGAAGTATGCTTAAGCTGCACCACCAGCGCCAAGGTGCCTCTGTGGGGTGCAGTCCTAACTCTAATCTCTGAGAGCCCATTTGGGACATACAATGCAATAGATAAATTGGGAGCAGGCTTACCTGAAGTTGCCCTAAACCTCAAGTGCAAGCCATGGGGTGGAAGGGTCAAAGACCTTGCAATACAGCCTAGACCCCACACCCTTTAAGACTTTTGTATCCTAATTGCCCTGCTAACGTGCACCTCCCAGGTTAGTTATAAAATGGTCTGAGCGGCTGCCACCCCTCCTTTGTTTCTTTTGAATTTGTGCAAGCACATGGGGTGTGGGGTCTAGGCTGTATTGCAAGGTCTTTGACCCTTCCACCCCATGGCTTGCACTTAAGGTTTAGGGCAACCTCAGGTAAGCCTGCTCCCAATTTATCTATTGCATTGTATATCCCAAATGGGGCTCTCAGAGATTAGAGTTAGGACTGCACCTCACAGGGGCACCTTGGCGCTGGTGGTGCAGCTTAAGCATACTTCTGCAGATGTGTGTGACAGAGCCCTCTGTTTTTAACCAAGTTTAGAGACAGATTGTAGGTTGGTCAGCAAGCTAACCGGTTTGAGTGCTGTGGCTCCTTTAAGACTTTTGTATCCTAATTGCCCTGCTAACGTGCACTTCCCAGGTTAGTTATAAAATGGTCTGAGCGGCTGCCACCCCTCCTTTGTTTCTTTTAAAATGGAGAAGCCAAGCCTGAACAGGGCAGGGAACTTGTTGCCTGACACACACATTGCTGCTTTCAAATCTCTCCCACACCAATTTATATCTCTAATTATACAAATACAATCAACATCTTTTCTCCACAAGTTCTTTGGCCTTAAGGGAGTTTATGTCAAACAAAATATATACTGGAGAAACCACTGGTCAAGATTGATGGCCTTACACACAGACATGGCTACCCTGGTAGTTGTTTATAGTCTCTGCTCTATAGAAGGAGTAGCCAGGCCCTATAGTAATCTGATGGTTGACAGAAGTTCCTCCAAACTATGCCTAGATAACCTAGCTCTTAATTTTATTCTCCTTTCTTCTCTGTGGACATTCTTAAACCACCTGTTTTTAGGTCCAGTCACTGGAGTCTTGAGAGTCAAGGGTCAAATCAGAAACAGATGTTATCTTAAAGGATGGTCTTCGCTGAAATATACATCATGTATGTATAGTTCCTTACCGCTGTTTTCCATTTGCTGATGTCTGCTATCCCAAAATGACCCCCCTCACCCCCCCCCCCCCCACACACACACACACAAGGCCTGTTTTGCAAGAGCAAAATGTATTTCTACAGATGTGGGAAATATAAATCCTTATTAAAATGTAAGCTTATAGTTGTGGGCACATGAACAATACTATTTTGGGGAGATATAATTACAACAGCTGAATTATCCTTGGTATTCAATGTTTGCAACTAGAGAATGTCACATGTGAAAAACAAAGTTTAACAAACTGAATCATATTCACATCATGAAAGTGACAGTGTACTGGCAGTACAGGAAAAATGTGTCCCAATCTTTTTTTGTCTTAGGAAACTGTTTGTAGATTTTTGACAGATTGATAGGAATTTCAACTAGTCTCTCAATATGACTTCATAGGCATTTGGTAATAAAAATCTTCTTTCAACCATGTAATTATTCAAATTATCTCAGATGCTACATTTCCTATTTGATCTTCATTTCATATGCTAATCATCCCTTTAAAGTAGGCAATGGAGCAAGGAAATATTTTTGCCTTGTCACTGCACAATGTTTGACAGTGCGATGCTCTAAATCTTTGAAGAAATTAAGAATAGGAAGGAAATAACAAGCAAGGACATTGAATTATTCAAGATGACAGGTAGATTCAGTTAGGTAGCTATGTACCTGTTCTGCACCAATAGATAGCATTCTTTTGAATATTTTTGGAGTATTCTAAAATATGTTTTCCTTGCTGATAACATTATCGACACTAATAATGACCTTGACATAGAAACTGCTAGCGCTTGCCTGGTTTGTAAGCTAATGATGCCACAGATTTTAATGACAGGCCACACATGGCAGTAGGGCTATAAAGCAAGTGTTGATTGCTGAATATGTTGAATCTACTGCTGCATGCAATATTTGTCATGGATGGAGTTCTAACATATCAGTTGTAAGTGAGGTCACCAATAAAGGGAGAATATGTATATTCTTAGGTTCTGTGGGGCTGGGTGGGTGTTAATGGGAGGGTTTGGAGGAGACATGGGATTAGAGGAACAGAATGATGAATACAAGCAGCAATTTTATATACAAACCACTAGCCTATATCTACCATACACAAGTATCAACCAGCTTCATGCAAAAGTGTACCATTTATTTAGATAGTCAATATACACAGGTACATAAAAAAACAAAACTGTCCGACACAACACATCAGTTAACACAGAATAACTATTATAATACTACTATCGCTGTAGTAATTGTATAATATGCCCCTTCATGAGTGCAACCAAAATGATCAGTTTACCTGAAACCGGGAGTTTTTTTTTAGCTCAAACAATATAACAACTGCAGGTCGAAGGGGGTCATCTATCTACTCTTATGTGAATGTGGGGAAAGCGACGTAGGAGAGACTCAAATGGAAGCTGAGTTTGAGTTTGGAACTTTGTGCTCATCAGATTTCATGAATGTTTGAGTCCTGGTTTCTTTGTTCATTTAGATAAAGAAGATCAAAGTCATACATTGAACACTTATTATTGTGTTTTTGCTTTGTTTTTTTTTTCCTTCATATTGGCACATATGGTTCAGTTTAGTCAGCAGTTCTACAGATTTCCTTATTCACATTCATATAGGATTAAGCAGACAGGTAATTAAATAAACATATAAATATTTTAGTGCAGCAATTTTTAGTGTTTATGCAAACAATTAATTGTGTGCCATTTTGATTCACTGATATACATAAATTTGAATTACTTAATTTTTTTATGCACACCTTTTCACAAAGCATTCACAGACATACAAAATTTTTCATATTTTTCTTATTTTATCAGTTCATTCCACATATCACTTTACCTTATCTTATCTCTCACACTTTTTTTACATATACACTGTTTTCAAATTTTTTGCACTTTTTTCACATTTTTGTTCATTTATTTATTATCTATGTTAGCATACACATTTTTATGCACACACATTTTTGCTGCACCCTGGCTATCTTGTTGTAATTGATGTAGCCTCCAATCTTTTTTTCCCAGGGTAATGGTTAACTACAGGTTCATTCTGCATGTGCTATACCTTATTGTTTTGTTACCCCATTGTGTTTTACTTTAATATATTCTACTGCATGTGATAATTTCATCACTTAATATGTGTGGGATGTGTGGGATTGTTGAAATGGCATACTCACTAATTCACATCTTTTTATTTTTTGATATGAGTATGATTTCAAGATTTTTATGGATTAATTATTTAGTAAAGTTGTTTATTTAAAACATGATTACAATGGCTACTTGCATTTATCATATATATATACATATAAAGATGATACACTGTGTGTTTTTTATCAAGTTTTAATACAGCTGCACATAATGTACCAGAAGCGTTTATATCGCTGCAGGCCGGCTGCCGTTAAGCACACTCTGTTTCTCTGCTCTTTTTGTACGCTCTGTTCTTATGTACACATCACTCTTTATGCCGTTGCAGCATGCTTGCTCTGCTTTTCATGGGTGCGCTGGAAGCTGTAGTCCTCTGGAGTGGTCCGGCGTGTGCTAGCACTAATTCTGCATGCTAGGTGCCAGAACCAGCCTGGCCAGTCAGCCTTCCCTTCCTAGTTACAGGCTTAACATGCTTCTCTTTCCATCAAAACACAATATTGTGTGAGTGGGAGAATGTGTCAGGGTTTTTGCTGTTGCTCTTTACCAAACATCCTTTAATATACATATATTACAGGAGACAACTCAATCACATGCTTTGAAAACTCTAGTGACTAGCCCAAGAAGATCACCCGTTCCTAGCTGCCCCAGGCAGCTAAGTGAGAATGGTAGAAAAAGCATGTAAGCCTAGCTATCGGGTTAAGCAGTGATTGAACTACCAGATGCAATGACTGATCCAGGAACATTGTGTGTATCAGATATCTGAGGCAAATGTCTGTCAGCAACCTGTTGTCACAACCTTGCTTAGATTGACCCTGCAGAACAATCATCAAATCTTGTACTATTTGGCTACGCTAACCTGGACATGTACATTTCAGCAGAGTATAACTTTGTTTTGCTTGAGCAGGCTTTATGGTCTATGGCCCTTGGAAGGTCCAGGTAGTAATGCTGGTAATATGCAATAGGTCTTGAATAATCAGCAATAGGTGATTTGAAGTATACTTCTGAATTGCATACAATCAAAGGTTAAATACAATAGCCAATACAAAAGGTTAATACAACTCAATATGTAAATACTCTGTTATGTCAATACTCTTTCATGACCTCATGACAATTCCAGTATAATCAGAAAATGAGTACTCACTTCTTCACAGTAGAACATCACAATCATAAGAAAATTAGTACTCACTTCTTCACAGTGGAACATCACAATCTGATGACAATCTGGATGGCCCAGTAGCAAGACAAGGAGTGGCTATTCTCCCATCATTAAAAGAAGTCTCTACAATTCAGTGGAATTTCACTAAGCTCAAATGTGAAAAGCTTTGAGATAATGATGTACCGAGTTAAGAGGATAACAACCCTGTGTATAAAGTTGCAGTAATATATTTCAGTGTCTAGCAAATTTCCATAAGCAACAGGTTAATTACCAGACAAGATGGGTCTGGTCAAACAGGATGGTTCAGTGGCCCTTTTGCATGCTAAACTATTGTTCGGGCTAGTCACTATTTGTGATATAGTAATGTGAAAGGTGTGTCCCTGGAAAAGAAGGCAGAAAGGAGTAAGATGAAGATAAGTGTGTGCAAGGGGCACTAAGGGGTGAAAGTTCTTCAGATCTTGGTGGCATGACAAAACTGGTGCTCCCAGTTTCCTGTTAACGAGTGGTGAGCAGCAAAGCACCCTGTTTAGTTTGGAGGCTGGCCAGTCAAATGTATAAAACTCCAAACATAGGGGATGGTAGCCCATGGCCAGGAGACTGAATGCCTGTTCTCTGGCCTCTCCAGGTAACCAGTCCCTATGCCGTTTGGCGTTTGGCACAGGTCTGTAGCTCCAAAAAAGGGCATCTCTGTAAGCCCAACAAGCCCAGGAGGAGGTTATGGTAATTGAACAGGGAGTATCAGCATGTCATCCACCACTACCAGCAGGTTACTTGACAATCTGTATCCCCCTTTTCATTTAACAATTGGTTACAAGTGTGAGTATTATCCTTGAACAAAAATATGTTTGATGTAGGGCCTGTATAAGCAGCAACAGCTAGATTTTAGGCTGGAACTACCTGCTGCCTATGATCTTGATCGCTTGTGCCAATTTGAGTGGGATAATTGGCGAAAGACCAACAATTTTGTGCACAATGGAAGGAAAATTTTAATGTAGAATAATGTATGTTGTTTATAGAGAATGGTTGATGTTTTAAAGAGCCAGGGAGAGGCTCTCAAAAGTTACTGGTTTGACTGGTGTCTAGACAGCTTTGCAGAAGCATCATCCCTGGATTCTCTTCATTTCTTTAATGGTATCTTCAAAGAGTTGAGCAGTGGAGAAAGGTAAAATATATGACTGATATGGTGGTCTCCAGGTTCCAGGTAAGGTAATGTGATGTGTTGAAATCTTTATGTGTAATATGGTAATTCAACACTAGAGGGTGACAGTGTGCATGGTTAAGAGACAATCATGTGTTTTGTGTAAAATATCCTGTGTGTGGAAAGGAATATGTATATTGGAAATTCATACTAGGTCTAGCGAGAGGATACCTCTGATGTAGTGTCTCCACTGCATCGTAATAGACATCCCAGATGTAGGTATGAGCATGCACAACTGCCGCTACTCCAAGACAGAGGGATGGTGGATCTGAATACTTGCACTGTAGTTGGTTATAGAGAGGAAAAAAGAAAGGAAAAAAAAATGAGAAGGTATTGTGCATTAAAGTGTTATAAATATAAATATATAAATATAAAGTGTTATATTGTAAAAACAAAGAACCCAAACCCATTTATGGTTAAATTCACTAGGAGATGAAGAACCTTAGTTCTGGTGTGGGTAGACCTACAGTAACACAGGGATACCTAATGGGTCATGGGGAGGCTGGGAGGTGCACACAAGTGTTAATTGTCTGTGTCACAAGCTGTAGAAGAGATGGATACCTACAGGCTCCAGGTAATGTAACAGTATGTGTAAATGTATGTTTTGTGTTTACCGGGCTTTGGATCAGAGAGAAGTCCAATGGACCTGACTCATGACCACAGGCTCAGGCAGGACTACTGGCTGAACATGAGCATCAGTAGAGCCTAACCCCCCAGCGGAGGCCACTAGTAAAAAGCCGGTAGAGCCATACTAGGAGATAGAGCCACCCGGGTAGAAAAATAGTGAGGTGGGCTTAAAGGTGTTCATGCAGTCCTATGGGGTTAGTGCGGAGGAGGGCCAGCTCCTCAGAGATATTCTTAGAAGGAGGTATAGCAGTATTACACAGTAATTGGAATGAATGAATTAGGGGAAACTCAAAAGCTTGGATGACTGGCAGGAGGGGACCACTATTCAGGGCCAGTTAGGTAAATCTAGCTAGTTGGTGGTCACAGGTGATCCCAGAGGAAGTGCACACAGGGTTAGTTTAGTTGGAAGGGAAATAGAGAGTGGGGCTAGTTGCTGTGGCCAAAGCACTAATTGCTGAGAATGGAATCCCTTAAGGTGAGTATTGAGGTCTAACTAAACCAAGAGCTTAGGTTCTCACCCATGTTGTGTATTTGAAGTGGACCTAAGATGTCTATTTCCAACCCATGGTTAGCAAGTACAGGTACAAGCTAGGAGTAAAGTTTAGAGCTTGTCCACTGACAAACACCCCCCACTCACAAGTGTTAGGAGAAAGGTTGTGAACCAGAAGCAATACTGGTAAGTAAGGAGGAAAAAGGGAACCACATGCCTAGTAGTTAGTGCAAGACTAATCCCTTGTGTTATGGCTGGTCCAAATCAAAAACAAGGCACTTGACTAACCTACTTCCTCCCCGGACGCCGTAATTAGGGCAGCCCACCACTCTGGACATGTGTACACTCTGCGCGGATGGATTAAATGCGGAGGACGAATCTCTATGTGCACAAGCATACAATTGCCATCTATGCATTAATTATTAATTAAAAAGCCAGGGAGAAATGTATGGTATGCATAGGTAGCAACAGCTAAATTAAGTAAAATACTAAAAAAGAGATTAGCACCATTGATCTAAACAGAGATAAAAAAAAGAACAGAACAAATACAGCGAGATTGAGGTATAGTTAAGGTAATGGTAACAAGAGTGTAGTTTAAGACCAGGAGTAGAATTAGATCAGAAACAGAGAAGAGATAAACAGGATAGGACAGTAAGAAATCTTGAGTGTAAACTTGTGATTGGGCTAATGGTTTTGGAGAGAAACTGGCATAGGGCATTAAGGGAACCTCCAACAGTGGGAGGGGAAGATTCCAGTATGTCTTGACAAGAGAGAGATAGAGGATGATATTAATGCTCTAAAGGAGGACTGATGGCAGCATGAATTGAGAGCCTATGTGAGAAGCTGCCTATGAAGGAGACTTGTATTTGGATGTATTGTCTGACTTGCCACTTGTGAAGAGATCAAAAAAGTGTGCCATCTCAACTCTAGCCTGCTTCAATCGTGGAGATCTGCAGCAGCTGCAGTATTTTAGGCCAATTCACAAAATGAATGAAAGTTTTTCATGCCTGCATACATTTACAGTACAAAAGGTGAGCAGGTAAAGGGGTGGGATTCAATATTTTAACAAGGTGTTCCCTAAACCTAGCTGTGAGAAAGCGTTGAGGTTCACACCACGCACGTTGCACAATACATAGAAATAAAAGTATATATATATATGTATGTGTGTATATATATATATACACACACGCATTGTATCTATCTTCCTTCATATCTATTTATATATCTTCAACCTATTAATCTATCTTATCTACCTATCTATCCATCTGTGAGGGGGCAGGCTGGGGGAGGGGGGCAGATCTACAGAATAAATTGTACCCAGAAAAATCACAAAATAACCTCTACTCAAAAAAAATCACAGAGAAAAACGGCACCCCTGGAAATCGCAGAATAAACTATACCCAGGCAAATAACAAAACAACCAGTAACCAAAAAAATGGATTCAACCATACACAGAAAATTATAAAATAACCTTTACCCAGAGAAATTACAAAATCACTGTCTCAGCAACTGGTGCATCTGGGCGTATTCAGCCCTGAGTCCTGATGCAAAAACAGGTCCCACAACTATATAAGAAGATCTACCCAGACCCCACTATTAAGAATCAGTATGTAAGTGTAAACCCAGACCAAGAAACAAATACAGCCCCAACTACCCAAATCCCAAACTCAATAAGAGCCAGCGTCTATTGCTGCTCTATTGCCCAGATTCAGAAGATCCACAATTATTAGACAGAGCATCAGATGCTTCCCCACCAGGGCTCAGAATACGGTAGAGCATGAGCAGATCCTCCCCTGAGGTTCCACAATTCTTAGGCAAAGTGAAGTGTAAGTGGATCTCCCCGAGGCCCCCAATTCATAAGCAGAAAATTAGTGGATCCTCTCCTTAAGGCCCCCAATTCATAGTTAGAATATAAGTGGAATACTCCCTCAAGGTCCCCAATGCATAAGCAGGGTGTGAGCAAATATCCTCCTCAAGGACCCCAATTAGAACCCACAGAGAGTGAAGAATTGAAGTGACAGTCCACAAACTCAATCCTGAGATCCAGTAAGAAGGAAGCACTGCGGGGGATAAAAGGTGAGTCTTTATTATTGTGGACTGTGTAGATTATACTTTGAGAAATAATCCCCCTCCTGGACCACCATAAATCAATTTAGCCTACCTTAAAAGCAACATACATTAATTCAATTTAACTTATATTCATTCAGCGGACCCCTACACCACAATAAATTGATTCAGACCACCCCCAGACCACAATATATTAATTCTCTCCACCCCAGATCACAATAAATTAATTCAGCCTCTCCCCCCATCACCACAGTTTTGGCCCCAGACGCTGGTAGCTTGTTTCCTGTGCTCTGGCATTCGGGGGGGGGGGGGGGGCATCTTGGTTCCCCTTTGGCCCCAGCTAGGGTTGCCACTTTTCCCAACAGAAAAAAACAACTTTTCACAGGTACAGGGGTGTGGTCTTGTGGGGGCATGGTCTTTAATAGAAAAAAAAGCAGAAAATAAGGAAAAGAAAAAAAAGAACGTTAGGGAAGAAAAAAGAAAAGTAACAAAAGCAAGAAAAATAGAATGAGGGAGAATTAAGAGAAAGAAGAGAAAGAAAAAAAATGGCCAAAATGGAAGGTAGAAAAAGAAAATAGAGGGATATTGTGAAGAGAGCGAGAAAGAAAAGAGAAAGAAAGAAGAAGAAAAAAAAGAAAGAAAGAAAGAAAGAGAGAGAGAGGGCAGAAAGAGAGGCAGAAAGAGAGAGAGAAAAGAAAGAAGGAGAAATTGAGGAGGAAGGGAGGAAGAGAAAATAAGGAGACGAAAAAAGAAAGTGGGAAAGAGAAAAGGCAAAAGAAAAAGAAGGAAGTGAGTGAGTGAGTGAGTGAAGCAAAGAAGAGCGCGAAATAGAAGGGGGTGAGGCAAGGAAGAAAGAATGAAAGAAAGAGAGAGGGACAGAGAGAAGAGAGAAATAAAGAAGAAATACAGAAAGAATGTATATGAGATTAAGAAAGAAGAAAAGTGTGGTAGAGAGTAAATGAAAAGAGGAGGAAGGAAGCAGAGAGAAGGGAAGGAGCGGGTGAGAAAGAAAGAAATAAAAAAGAGGGAAGCAAAAAGCAGAGGAGCAAGGTAGTAAAAGGGGAAGGGAGGGAATGAACAGAGGGAGCTAAGAAAGAGGAATGAAGAAAGGTAGTAAGAATGAAAAAGAAGAGAAAAACAAGGAGAGATGAGAAATAGGAAGGGTGGAGTGCAAAAAAGGAAGGAGGCAATAGCAAGGGGGAGGGAGAGAAAGGCAGGAAGGGAAGAATGTAAGGAAGGAGAAAGGAGGAAAGGGTGAGAAAAAAGAGGAATGAATAAAGAAAGGAATAAGAATATGCTAGGGAAAATAAAAAAAGAGAAAGGAGAAATGAAAGAAAGAAGGAAGGAGGGAGGGAAGGAAGGAGAAGGGAAGAAGAAAGGGAGGGCAGCTGAGGCACAAGCGTGCCCGCACGATTTGAAGAATGGAGGGGGGCAGCCTGGCGTGACAGCTCAGAAACGCACAATTTGGAGGTGCTCAGTGGCGGCGTCATCAGCTCACACGGTTGGGTTGTGGCAACAGAGGATCGGGCCCTGGCGGCCCTTCTGGATCGTTACCAGTTCGCTGACCCTCCCTGAACAGGTAGCTTGTGAAACCCTGAACTATGCATTGGTAAAGGGATCCCTTGGAATGGAAATTCATTTATAAATTGCAGAGTAAAAAACAAAGACATTTCCCCCCTTTTCAACAGTCCAACGCCTTATAAATAAACAAACCTAATCTGTGCAGTCTTTCTTGTTTTCTTCTCATCAGTCTTCTGTGGCCTGACTTTTCCTCTCTATGAGGGAAGTGGAATAAAGCCACCCACACGTTTGAGCTAGGGAGTGAGGATTCAATGCTGAAATGGTCCTTTTATGGTTCCAGGCACAATGGGAAGTTATTTCTATGAGCATCCCACTGTGACTATTCAAATTTTACTTGAACCTGAATGAATTGTAACACTAATGAGACATATTTGCCGCAGTAGAATGTTGGATAAAGCCTGGTACTTTGTTTCATGTGACTTTTACAGCTTAGACCTACTTAAGAATACACCTATAAATGTTGACCCAGGGGCACTGAATTTATTAAAAAGGCGTGGAATGTCTCTTTAAAGAAGCGACATCAGTAAAATAAATGTACAACCACTAATATAAAAAAGCTTGCAAAAATGGCCAATTTTACGAACACTTAGACATCATTGCACAGAGTCTAATAACATTTTTTGTTTTCTTGTTGTTCAGCTTACATTATAAAAATATATGAATATGGAAATTAGTATCATGCACAACAGGGGAACATTGTTAGTGTTCATATCTGACATTCTGATTTACATTTAGCATTTGCTGTCTGTAGGCAAAGATTATTATTATATCTTTAGAGTTTCATCCAAACACACTAAACTGCTCATTTTCAGTTGTAACTCACTTTATTTAAAGAAATGTCAAGATACTGCGCTATTATTCAGGGTCCTTAGTCGTGTTGAGCAAATAAAAGTTAATTATTTAGCACAAAACTTTTTGCAGTTGTGAGAATAGTTGTGTAGTGCAATGCCCAAACGACTTCTAGTTCTAATTAGTATTGTACATTTATTATTTCTTAGAATGTACTCATTCTCATATTATATACAATTTATTGCAGCATTCCACTACTGCCTACAAATATCATCCTTTTCTACTTGCATGTAAAATTTAATGTTGTGGCATATAGGGCTCAAAGCCTAAAAAAAAAAAAAAAGATTCTTACTTTACCTTTAACCCTTTAACTGCCAGCCTACCTGGAGATTTTGTTACCCTCTGTTGCCAGACCATTTTTCAATATTTTGCACTGTACATGTTCAATTATGATTTTTCAAGACATTTCCAGGGATTTCCCAGGGATTTCCCAGGGAAATTGTATATTGTATCAAGAAAAAACAACTCTTTACATTTGAAACTAACAAACTATATATTCTCTGTAACTACACACCTTACGCTTTCTAGGCGTACCAGGCTTGTTGATGTGGGCAATGTTTTTTTAGAAATAATCCCTCAATTAATTCTTTGGTTGCACAGGGTTTCCCTAAAAAATGAATAAAAAAGATGAATGAAAGCCACATTTTTCTTCAAACAAACTATATGCAAACAAGAAAAACAAAGACAGGGTCCCCCAAACAGAACAATACCCAACATGCATAGGTACTCTCAAGGAAATAGTTGCCAAAGTAAAGCATGCGCAAAATTGTATTTGTACTTGAAAATTGTATATGTACTTGAAAATTTCAGCTCTGTAGACAAAGGCCGATTCATTAATAGCGGCAGGTAGCGACAGTTGAGCGACTGTAGCAGTATTTTCACAGCGCCCGCTAGTAGTCGCTGTGCTTGGCCGTTGTTCAGGTTCCGCGATGTATGGGTGCGCATGATAGCGACTGGTCAGAGCGACCGGCTCCCACCATATTCATCAAAAAATCACGCTCCAATAATTCAAGCGCTGTGAAATGCATGTTTAAACCCCAGAGCGCTGGCGGCGATGTGTTAAAAGTAGTTTTTTAACCCCCAAACCACCATATTTTTGGAAACCAAAAAAAAAAAAAATTTTTGAAAGAATTTAGTAATATGAATACAATAATATCAGACCTGTAATATCAATTCTGCACAAATTTTTTTTTTTTTTTTTTTTACCTTAAAAAAATTATCTAACGTGGCAGAAGTGGTCACAGAATTTTTCACGTTGAAAAAAAAAAAAAAACATTAATAACAATTAATTATGAATATTTAAAGATTGTTCCATTGAAATGCATTGGAGAGCGCCAGGTAGCGAGAGGTCATACCTGTTGCTGTTCAAGGTCGGACGCTGGCGCTGTGGGGTGAGGCTGGAATAATGATGAATGAGTCGCTATATGGCGCTATCTCAGTCGCTAAGCAGGATCGGCTTGATAAATGTGTGATTGTGGTGGGGAGCTGGCGTACTCGTGGCGGTGCCCGTCATTACCGGTCGCTCACCAGTCGCTACCTGACGCTATTCCTTCATAAATAAGGGCCAAAGTGCGCACCTTGCAATTCCTCAATCAAAACAGCCCTTTACATTTTGAATAGCCCCATAAACCATTTATTCCCAGAAAGTACACATGTTAAGCTTTCTAGGCATGCTGAGCTTATTGTAGTGGGCTCAAATTTCTAGTAATTTTTCTAGTAAAATTTCAAGTAATCCCTTGAAGAATTCTTTGGTTGCACAGGGCTTCCCTGGAATTTTTTTTAAAAAAGTAGAAAACACATTTTCCTAAATTATCAATATGCAAACAAGAAAAAAACAAGCACAAGGTCCCCCAAGCAGAACAATACCCAATGTACATATGCAATTTTGACCCTTTTAACTGCCAGCCTACTTGAGATTTTTTCACCCTCTGTTGACAGGTAATTTTTCATCATTTTTCACTATGTTTAACTGTGCTTTTTGCACCAATTTCCCAAAAAATTAATTTAAGGCTTTAACATAAAATACGTCTTGTTTGTAATTTTTCCACTGTTTTTAAATATTTGTGAGTAAAAAAACTGAAAACAATATGTTTTTAAAGATTACCTTGTTTATTTTTAATTAAACATTTATATTATTAAAGAAAACCATGTTGCAGGTGAAAGCCCCATTTCTCCCGATTACACAGTTACCACATATGTATCGGTAGCCCCCTGTTCCTGTCCAGGAGACCGCCCAAACTCAAAAGAGCACTTTATAACATTTACAAATAAAACTACTAACTACACTATAAAGGGTTAAACCAAAATAAAATTGGCATGGGGTCCCCCTTCCTAGGGGAGAGAACCTCATTTTTTTTGGAATTTTAAGTGTTTAAAACCTTAAAAATCCTCAGAAAAATGACATGATGTCCCCAGCATAACCAGCCCGGGAACCAGCTATATGGGGCTTGTAGAACATGGTGCAGGGGCCAGCCTCAGTGGCCCCCGTGTCCTGCAGGCTACAAGCCCACAAAGTCTAAATGGCCCTGGACACTTCTGCCCCCCCTGGGCTTTTGCGGATACAGGTAATTGGGGGGCTGGGGGTTAATAGCAAGTCACCCGCTAGCTGCAGGTGACTTGCCAGCTCCCTAAGCCTTGTGAAAAGAAAAAAATCATGTGGGGTCCCCCCTACCCAGCATAACCAGCCTGAGGACCAGCTATGTGAGGGATCATGCATGGAGGTGAGTAAATGCCATTTTTATATATTTTTTTACATGAAATACTGGTGGTGGCTGAAGCAGGGGGCCCTAGCCTGGGCCCTCTCCTAAAGTCGGAGGTATCCGGGCGGGGGATCGAAGGCCCCAGGGCCCAGAGGAGACCCAGGCTGGACCGATAGAGGGGTAAGGTGAGTGGCTATTTTTTGGCAGCTAGCCAGGGGGGGAAAGGCAGGTGCGTAAAATGATCAGAAAGGCAGTTACTTAAATTGTACATGGCTGGCAATAGAAGGGTTAATTCAGCTGATTGCGTCTGGTCTGCTGTGTCAAACTGCTCTTGGCCTGTTTGCTATGTTCTTTTTTACGTGGCTGACAATAGAAGGGTTAATGCAGCTGATTGCGCCTGGTTGCTGTGTCAAACCGGTCTTGGCTTGTTTGCTTTGTTCTTAGCTCACATCCCTGTGCTTTTGCTTTAAAAAGTAAAATGTTGTATTTTTTCTCATTTACTGTATATCAGAGTGAGACAGAATATTTAAAAGTGTGAATGAGTAGCAGATGCAGAAGGAGAATTATCTGGAGGTAATGCCTCATATATGTGTGCTTTTGGATTATGGCAGTGTTAAGTGAGTCAAAAACAAAATTCAAATTTTGCTATTTTGGGGCAAAATGGGGACTGGAGGTTTCTGTTACCAGAATGTCACTCTAGAGTGGAAGATAGCCCTGTTTTGTTATTGTACTGTATAAATATCTGTAAAAAAATCCATACATACGTATATACTCGAGTATAGGCCGACCCGAATATAAGCAGAGGCACCTAATTTTACCACAAAAAAAATGGAACAAGTTATTGACTCGAGTATAAGCCGAGGCGGCTTTTTTCAATTGGAATTGGAGTTGACACACAGAAAGAGAGACACACACACACACACAGAAAGGGACACACACACAGAAAGAGACACACACACAGAAAAAGACACAGACACAGACACACACACACACACACACACACACACACACACACACACACACTGTGGGTACCTGCTGCTGCTGCCGCCGCTCTCAAATGCGCAGGTGTCGGGGGTCAAGGTTTGGCCGAGGTTACCCTGCAGAGGGGCAGAGGGGCAGAAGGGCAGAGGGGCAGAGGGGCAGCGGGGTCCCCCTCCCCTCCTCCTCCTCCTCCTGCCGCCGGTCGCTCCATTCAGCTCCGCCTGGCAGCCGCCAGCCGCCGCCGTTCTCACACACTTGGACCAGTGACCCGACCGGTTTTCTCGGCAGTCGATTGATCGAGTCTGAGGTCAGTGTTCTCATCCACTAGCGAATCCCATTAGCGGGCTTCGATTGATCATGGCTGCGCAGTGTGTGTGTCTCCTGTAGGTGGCACTGGAGCCTGCGTCGCCGGCACTATAAAAGCGTGATGACGATATAGGCTTTCCCTTTCCTCAATCAGCAGCGAGGTAAGGAGATGGCGGCTTTACAGTTTACATAGAGGAATCCGCCCCTGGACTCGAATATAAGCCGAGGCGGCTTTTTTCAGCCCAAAAAGTGGGCTGAAAAACTCGGCTTATACTCGAGTATATACGGTAATCATTTTTGTGCAAGAAATAGAGCGAACTTCAGTAACCTCCCCTATTTATACAGGGACTGTAAACTCAATGCCAATAATAGGGCAGCAAGCAGCTCATCTGTACCTTGTGCCTATCCTCCATTTCCAGAAGGACCAGGTAAAAGCCATATCAGAGCTCCAAAGTTTGCCTTCTTTTCAATTTCATTCCTCCAGGGCAATACAAAAAAGTCCACTCTTGCTTTGGTGTTTATGGTAAGTCACAGTGGTCCTATAGCTGTCTCTATGCAGTCACCTACCACTGTGTGGGCTGGTAGACCAAGGCACAAAGGCTGAGCAGCCAACCCCTGACCCTGAAGGCTACCAGCCCACATGGGCACTGGGCTCTTTTGCATCACCCTGGCTTTGTGGATGCAGGTATTAGAGTGGGAGGTTACGGTAAATCCTCCACTTCCCAGCAGGTGACCTGCCGGCCCCTTCTATCATTTGAACTGGTAGAGAGAACCTCAAAGGGTTAAGGGTAAAAATAAAAAAAAAATAATAAAATATATATATATATATATATATATATATATATATATATATATATATAGTATATTTTTATTATTTTTACTATGTGCATCCTTCCATTGTCAGGTGCTGCCCCATGCCATCGATTGTTGCTGTGTGACAGCCGGAAATGAGCGACGGAGGCCAGGAGTGGGACAAAGGATCGGTGCCCCCTTTCGGCTTCCACGGCTCAATCTAGGCTTTGTCTCTCACTCCCACTGCAGCGAGGGGCCTTTTATACAGGCAGAGTGACATTAGCACACTCACCAGCATAAAAGGCCCCTCCCTGCAGTAGGGAGGCAGCTGTCAGAAGCCGTATGTGGGCCAGATAATTGGTGTTCTCTACTCCACTGAAAAGTCCATTAGCTTGTTGGTTGTTAACAATAGAAAACGTCAGGCACATAGAATTTACGTGGCTGGTGCTCACCGGTTAGAGAAGCAACCTTGTAGATTCTAAAGGCTTGGCGTTTAAAGGGTTAAACTTGGTTCTGACTCACTCCTGAATTTGAACTAGATGTAAAAAAGGGCTCACCTGTTTTGGAGTAAATTGTGTATTTCAGTTTCCTTGAGGATTTTGCTAAAGATAGAGCACCAAATAATGCATGTGTGCACCAACTTCTGAACCAAACCATTTTTCCTCAAAAGTTTCTCTAAGTTCAGTTTTCAGTGCACTCACTCAGGGGTCATGCTAATCATTTGTAAATGCAGGTGCACTGTAAACTGCAATGACTAAAATAATGCTGGAAGCATCTTCTCTCATGCCTGTCCCAATTGTCTTTTGCCCATTTCCTAAAGCACCAGGTAGACAATGCGGCTGAGCAAGTTGCAGCGCACAGCAGGTGGCAAGTAAAAGATGAGTCTGGTGCACTTTGGCATGCTCTGATTTGAGGTCTACAGGAAAGTCTGTAAAGGTGCACTTTCCCTTTAAATACACGCATATCACTGTGTAATACTATTCAAATGTATAGAAGCAATATTAACAAATTGCAATAATTACTCTACATATTTATCAGTTATACATCAGTTAAAGCGGACCTTCACTCTAAATAAGAGTCTATCTTATATGTTTCCCACACCCTGTACATACAGATTGCTCACATTAAAAATCATCCTACCTGCATCTACTGCATTTTATAAGCCTTTAAACATCCAAGATGGCGGCTTATGGAAGCTGCCATTTTTGCAGGCAGCCTGCAAACAGGAAGTGCCTGCAAACAGGAAGTGACTGTGCTGCTCTGCATTCTGGGACTGCTGACCTTTCCCTGACCCCAGCTCTGCTCTGTCTGAGCAAAGCACAGCTATAACCCGCCCCCCTGTACCTTATCCCACTCTCCTCTCCTCAGTAAGTGTGATGCTCAAGATGGCGGCGCCCGTATCCTAAATTCCCGAACAGAGTTGCAGCCCAGTGGGGGAAAGTATAATAAATTAGTGACTAAACATGTAAAATATATTAATTTTAGATGCTGAGGAATTGTTTTTTAAGAGTTTGGGCTTTTCATTAAATCATGGTGAAGGTCCGGTTTAATACACACACAACAGTTTTTACATACCTTACCCAAAACAAATATTTTGTACCTTATCAATCAATCTGAGAAACAGTTACAATATCAACAAAAAGTCTCTGCAACACACAGGTTTGAAAAATATTTCTTTTTATTTTTAATCTGGGTTTTCTGATTGCACCTGCTTGGGGATTTCTGATTAAGTTGCCCAGTCCTTCCTATAGGTTGCTATAATTTCCAAATGTTTGAAGTAAAATGCCCTGTTTTATACTGTGTGTGTGGAATTGAAAAATAAAATGACAGGCTCTCATAATCCTTCGGATATCTCTCCTTAAGTACAGTAGCAGCATGTTATGTAGCAAAATGTAACAAAAAGAACATTCTCTTTCTCCCTAAGCCTACCCACATCTATAGATTTCAAAACTCTATTAAACAAGATAATGACACTGAATGAATGACGTTTTGCTCATTTCCTTTAAACTCAGCTGCAGCACAAGATGAGAGAAATGCAATAACTATCGTCTCATATTGAAGCAGATGTGACCTTTTATTAAACAATGAAGTTTGTTATAGACCTGATCATCCATATTTTCCATAGGCCAGTTCTGGAAATACAAAAGGATACTACATTTATTTTTCTGGCATTGTCACCACCATACACAAGGATATATATGACAGTTTACTTTTATGAATAATATCTCTCTCTCTCTCTCTCTCTAGAATGAGAGAGAGAGATAAAATATTTAGCAACTCTTTTGGGCACCAGCATCTATTTATATTTTGGCCCTGCTATTTTGACAGAATGGCGCTGCACGTCACAGTGCCTGATGTTAACTAATCAGCTTGGATTGGTGCACCAGGTATTGGCCGGCCTCTGTTAGCGGCTGTTGGCCCCTTTGCCAGTAATAATAGTGCCAGTGAGTGCCACTCTGTACCACCAACATTTATGCGCTGCACAGCATATTTATACATTTTTGGCATGCTGAAAATATTGGCTCTGTATTTAACGTTTCTTTGTTACAGTTACAGGATGTTGTGGCTGTGAACAAAGGGGACAAACTTTACAGTGAATTTAGGCTGCGTTTTAATTGTTGTGCTCCTAAGGACACATTGGTAAGAAGAATAAGCCATGATAAGATTTTACAAGAAAATAATAAAATGACATCTGGGGCATCCCGTCCTGCGTGTACATTATTGACAAGTCACCAAAGCATGTTCTGTACAAATAAATGAGTATACCATTATTTATAAACAAGAAACACTTTAGTACAGTTCTGCACATTGTGGTTTATTGGATCAAAACCCACAGCGCCTATAAACCGGTGCAGCATAAACAAGAGCGCCGATCAACGCAAACTATATGGCATCAGTGATAAATTAGATGCAAGCTTGCAGGCCTTAATTGTAATAGCAGGTGCATCCTCAATTACCAGTAAAAAAAAATACCGGCACTGCCAGGCCAGTAGCCAGTAAAGTAAAGGAGAAAATACCGGCCAGGCAGCAACCCTATTTGTATCTCATATCAGTTCAGTAACTGAACAGCCCAAGCAGTCACCCAGGAGCCTAGGTGGTGCCAGGGACCACTGATAGAGAGTCTGTGAAGGAAGCCTCATACTCAGGAGACCACAATATGGGGGTTATTCATCAAAGGATAGCGTCAGGTAGTGCCTCGTAGCAGCAGGCAGTGTCTGGGGAACGATGGGCGCTGTATGCAATACCACATTTATGAAAGCGAATCCGGTGAGCGACTCTAACAGTGCCATGTAGCGTATGATCATTACAGGTGGCTCAGCGTATAGCGCCGCGCTCTAGCTTCCAGAGCACCAGGTATTATGTGTCGCTACCTGGCGCTCTCCCATACATTTCAATGGCCGTTCCTTCTCTTAAAAAACAGGGTTTTTGTTTTTTATTTTTTTCACCTCTCCTGGCCTAGAAAGAGTCATTTTTGAAAACTTTTTTGATTTTTTTTTTAAAAAGTGGCTAGTTTGTGACTTGCCATTAACCCCTGTAACCCCAATTACCCACCTCCCCAAAGGCCGTTGGGGCAGAAGAGAGCCACAGAACCTATGTGGGCTTGTAGCCAGCAGGGTGGGGGGCCACCAAAGCAGGCCTCTGCACCCTGTTCATACAAGCCTTCATAACTGGTCCCAGGCTGGTTATGCTGGGTATGTCATTTTTTGTTGGTTTTATAAGGGTTTTTAACCCTTAACATTTCCCAAAAAATGGGGTCCCCCCTTTTTTTAAATTAACCCCTTACATTCTGTTGCCTAGCAGCTATAAAACACCTCCAGCAGGAGAGCAGAAGCCAGAGTGATTGGTGAGGGAAGGAGAGGAATGGGAGGTAAGTATTAAAAAAAGAATAAACTATTTTTTTTTCAGTGTGTTTTTTTTTAAATTTAACCTGCTGTGAACTGGTAAGGGGCCCATGAGACTACTATATCAGTTCACAAGGCTTAGGGGCTGGCAAGTCACCTGCGGCTGGTGGGTGACTTGCTATTAACCCCAGCCCCCCATTACCTGCCTCCCCAAAGCCAAGGAGGGGGCAGAATGGCCCGGTGCCAATTTAGGTGGTGCAGGCTTGTAGCCTGCAGGACGGGGGGCCACCAAAACTGGCCCCCGAGAAAGGGACCGCCATTTTTTTAACCCTTTATAGTGTGGATAGTAGTTAAATTTTATTTGTAAATGTTATAAAGTGCTATTTTCAGTTTAAGGGGTCTCCTGGGCAAGAATGGAGGGCTACATATGTGGTACCATTGTAATCAGGGAAAATGGGGGTTTCACATGCAATATGGTTTTCTTTAATAAAACAATTTTTTAATTTAAAATAAAGGAGACAATTTTCTAAAACATAAAATTTTTGTTTTTTGTTTTTTTTTTACGCAAAAATATAAAAAAAAAAAACAGTAGAAAAATTACAAACAAGACATTTCATGTTAAAGCCTAAACTCTGCTGCAAAAAATATATATCTATAATTTTCCTGGAAATTCCTGCAAAAATCACGGTTAAACATGGTGCAAAATGGTAAAAAAAAATGACCTGTCAGCAGAGGGTGACAAAAGTAGGCTGGCAAATAAAATGGTAATAGTACCTATGCATGTTGGGTATTGTTCTGCTCGGAGGACCTTGTTCTTTCAGATTTAGCTTGTTTTTGATTGTTTGCATATTGATTTTTTTTTTTAAATGTGTTTCAGCTTTTTTATAATTTTTTTGAGGGAAACCCTGTGCAACCTAAGAATTCTTCAAGGAATTACATCTAAAACGATAAGCCCACTACAACAAGCTGAATACACTTAGAAAGCTTAACATATGTTCTTTTGGGGGAATATATGGTTCGTGGGGGGGTATTCTAAAAGGAAAGGGTTGTTTTGTTAGAAAAAAGCATAAGGTGCGCACTTTGTCTCCAGAGCTGAAATTTTCAAGTAAAATTACCCTTACGCACATGCTTTATTTTGGGGTGTTTGGCAACTCTTCCCTTAAAAGTAGCTATGCATGTTGGGTATTGCTCTGTTCGGGGGACCTTGCTTTTTCAGATTGAACTCTGTGCAACCAAAGAATTCATTGAGGGATTACTGCACCCACGTCAATAAGCATGGTACACCTAGAAAGCCCGAGGTGTGTAATTTCAGATAATATATAGATTGTGGGGGGTGTATCAAATGTAAAGCTTTGTTTTTATTGAAAAACTGCAAGGTGCGCATAGTCCTTATCCTTCCTCACCAAAAAGCGCTTGTAGACCAATTCAGCATCCGCTGCAGAAAAAGAGTAAGTTCATAAAAACCTTGTCAAAATCTTGCACTTTCTCAAAAGGTAGCTGGAGACATCCCTCAATAACTCTTGTAACAAAGCCTTTCAAATCCAAATCCTTCGCGAATCCATCTCAGAGACTAAACCGCACTGTATGTGTGTAGGGTTGCATGTCTCCAGTCGCAGTCATGCCCACCATGATCACACCAGACACGAGTATGGAGCCCCACAAGGGGCCCCTACGCCACAGTCTTTTCCTTCACCACTTGTGCAATTCAGCCTGGGCTCCCTCCTACAGGCTGGTCAATAGACAACTGACAGGCTGTGTGACTCCTTTTTATTCAGGCTTCTCCTGCAATCAGCCTGATCACCTGTGCACGGCCTGAGATCATGGAACATTGATTTGGGTGAAGTAACCGCTTTTATTGCATTGATGCTGCAATCCCTGAAGTGAGTGATAATTTGCATTTGAACACTTTATTTGCTAAATCAATCCGTTTTGCTGTTGAAAGACTGTTGTCCATGTCACTGCCGGTTGCCCAACCGCTCACAACATGTGGTACTGTAACCGGGAGAAATTGGGAGTTCATACGCAATAAGATTTATTGCCAAACTTGTAAAAGTTTTACAAATTGTAAAAAAATAGATTTTTTTTTTTTTTGCACATATTTCACCCCAAAATATTGATAATACACTTAAAAAATGACAAACAAGACATTTCATGTTAAAGCCCATACTTTAAAACCCAGAAAAAACAATGTATCATTTTCCTGGGAAATCCCTTCAAAAGTTGGAGCACAAAATAATGCAGAATGGTCTGGCAACAGAGAGTGACAGAATCTCCAGCTAGGCTGGCACTTAAAGGTTAAACAGCATTTGTCATTTTTTGGTTTTTTTTTTTGCTCAAATCATTGTGTGGCCTCTCCTGGCTGTAAACAAACACTTTTAGAAACTTTTTTGACTTTTTATGCAGAATTGTCATTACAGGTCTGGCAAGTGTTAATGTCACAGTGTTAAAACAATGTCATTCCATGAGTTTTCGCTTTGTTACAGGTGAATATGTGTTCAAAAACAGACTTTAATCACAAGGCATCTGGCGCTCTATGCTATAGCGACCAGATTTAGAGCGTCAAAGCTGTGTGTATTTCCTGTTTTGATAAGTATGGTGTGGAGCGCTGAGAGTCGGTTGCACTGAGCTGGTGCAACCTTTCACTCCCTGCTGCGCTGTACTGGTGTTAGAGCGCCCAAAATACATCACATTCATCAATGTGGGCCAGGTTACTACAGCGACTGAGGCGTTCTGTTACAGCTCTAAGCTCTAAGCGCTACTATACAGATGCTCATCTGCCGATACCTGGCGTTAGTAATGAATCAGCCTCTTTGTCTTTACTTGGGCTGCTGTGGAAGGTTACTGCTGGAACAATGCAATTGGATTTTGGAGCTAATGTTTAATAAAGCGTCTGGAAAACCTTAAAAGACTGGCCTGTGACTTTTGCACTGCTGAATAGAGTTGGAAGGTGTATCTGATGTACTGGCTGAACCTACTCTCATAGGTGACACAGAGGACACCTCAGAATCAAAGAAAAGTCAGTTCCTCGCACACCACTCTCTACATGTAGGTTTATGTGTATAACAGACTAAATAATATCTTGTGGCAGAGCATCAAAAATCTGAAATGCTGGTCATCTTATGGCACAGTATTTCAAACCCAGGTGTGTTGCAACAGAACAATGCTGGAATGAAAACAATGCAATACAACACAATCGTGGTAAAGGTAAAATAGATCCCCCTTCAATGAATTACAAACATATATGTGTAAATATAAAAGACACATTTTATTCAACCATAATATACACAAACATTTTGAAAAACCCAATAGTCCCCTTATGAGAGCCAGGTTATTGTAAATAACTAGTGGTTCATGTAGAAGAAGATAACATCATAAAACTCAGTGGACATGTTTCAGACACTCCTGCTTTTGATCATGACAATTTGTTTAATAAACACCACATGCTTACATTTTAAGAAAGGCAACAAATACCCCACCCCCTTTGTTAGCAAAGTTTTGATGGGCAGATCAAATGGAGCATGGAGGAATTGACCCAGCAGGGACAAGAGTGTTATGGTGATGATGTCCTGGAGCGGATATTTAGTCAGTATGCTCAGACCCCCCCTCCAGTGTAGCCAGACACAGCAAACTTATTGGTGACTCTATTGGTGCTGTGTTTGGGGTCCCCCCCCCCTGCTAGAACTGCACTTTGCACCTAGAAAGACTTGATTGTTCCTTTCTGTTGGTGGAATGTTTTTCAAGCATTCTAAGTTACATATTAGGGAATGGCTGCAGTCATATTATATTTTTTGACAGCTGTATGTGTGTCAGTGGTGAATCGAGGTTTGTGGGGGTGGGGGGGAGGTTTAACAAACTATAAGCTGGATTCAAAGCCTCACCCCAGCTTGACCTTTGACGCCCTGCCTTAAGCCTGTTTGGATAAAAAAGCTCAACACGCTGCATATTTTGTGAATCAAATGTTTATATATATTTCTTTCACTATTTTATAAGTTTTGTCCTTTTGGACTACTTTTTAAATATTTTTAGAATAATATATTTATAAAATATTAAAATTGCTTAAATGTATTAAAAATGTAAACATAAAAACGTGTGGGGCATTTGGTGGCCCCTCAGTGTGTCAGCTTCATGGCAGCTGTAAAGACAAAAGCAAGGCGTGTCAACATCTGCGCGACCACGTGTGCCAGTTCTCCCCGGCCAATGTCTCCCAAATGCTCAATACTTACTGTAACACTGGACTTTGTGCCTTTTAGGGAGCCATCCTCTGCCTCTGCACCATCCTGTCCTCTGGGTCTGTAAGGAAATGAAAGCAGATGTTATAACTATGCAAATGTGTGATGTGTGCTCTGCTCCTGTATGGGTCAGCTTGTATTTGGTGGAACCTACCTGAGTCCTCCAAGTGTCTGGCCTCAGGTGGCCCCATTGAGGATAATTAACGCTGATCTGACGAGTCTTTATGGAAAGAGATGCACAAAAATACCATCACTTCCATCTCTCCCCCGGAGACAGAAAAAGACGTGTGTATGGATATTTATTTATGAGGTATGAGGTATGTGTGTGGATATGATTCTTGATAGTTTTCTTGACATAATTCATCTCAAATATTATTTTTTTGGTATTTTGATATTTCTTATATATAAATTTTCATCTCTTGCACAGAGGGCATTGATAAAGCTTGGACAAGGCGAAACATGTTTGCCCGGAACAAATAAACCAACAGAAAAACAAGGAATGGGAAGGTGCAATAGATCTGAATGTGCAATCTAATCCATGTACTGTATGATGAAATGATTGTAGATACATGGGGGTTTCCTTTAAATTCGCCTTTTTGTGCTTAATATAATAAATTATTTTTTTTTTTATGTTTCAATGATTGCAAATTTGGTGTCAACATATTTGGTCATCTTCCAAAGCTAACAAACCATCCGGAAAGAGCCTAGCTCCAGAACAAAAAAAATATTCTAAGGATCGCCCATAGAAATGTATGGGAGAGCGCCTAGCGAGAGGTAAGACGTGGCACTCTGCAAGGCTGAACGCTGGTGCTGTATGCTGAGCCTGGGCTAATGATGAACGGCACACTAAGGCCCTTATTTATGAAGGAATAGCGACAGCTAGTGACTGGTGAGCAGCCGGTAATGACGGGCCCCGCCATGAGAACGCCGGCTCCACAATCACACATTTATCAAGCCAATCCTGCTTAGTGACTGAGATAACGCCATATAGCCACTCATTCATCATTATTCCAGCCTCAGCCCACAGCGCCAGCGTCCGACCTTGAACAGCGACAGGTATGACCTCTCGCTACCTGGCGCTCTCCAATGCATTTCAATGGAACAATCCTTAAATATTCATAATTAATTGTTATTAATTTTTTTTTTTTTTTTAAATGTGAAAAATTCTGTGACCACTTCTGCCATTTTAGAAAAATTGTACAGAATTGATATTACAGGTCTGATATTAATGTATTCATATTACTAAATTATTTTAAAAACTTGTTTTTTTTGGTTTCCAAAAATATGGTGGTTTGGGGGTTAAAAAACTACTTTTAACCCACCGCCTCCAGCGCTCTGGGGTTTAAACATGCATTTTACAGCGCAATAATTTTTTGAGCGTGATTTTTTAATGAATATGGTGGGAGCCGGTCGCTAGGGCCAGTCGCTATCATGCGCTCCCATACAGCGCGGAACCTGTCAAACAGCGACTCCTCACCCAATATTCAACATTACCGCACACCGACTGAGTCGCTATCAACTACCGAACAACAGCCAAGCACAGCGACTACTAGCGGGCGCTCTGAAAATGCCGCTACAGTCGCTACCTGCCGCTATTAATGAATCGGCCTCTAAATGTCGCTATCCCAGTCGCTCACCGTTCGGGATTCGGGTTCCTTCATAAATGTGGAATTGCGTGCAGTGTCCGGCATTCACCTGCCGTTTCCTGATGCTAACTGCCGCTTACTAGGCACTACCTGTCACTATCCCTTCATGAATAAAGCCCAAAGTTTCCAAATCTGATGACTAGACTGACTAATAGTTATAGTTCTATAGAGCCCTCCTACATCCTGCTTAAAATGAAGGGTTTCTATTATTGCAGTCGATGTAAGGCTTGTAAGGAACGTAGTGGGAGGAAAAATGTAAAACAAATAAAATGTTTGTCATCCAGGGTTAACCAAAACAAATTTGATAGCAAACCATTTATAACATGTAACTCTATTAAAGAGGACCAAAACCCACCCTGGAGTCTATGAGACTCAAGGGCAGGCATACTTGCTCCCCCCAGGGCACACTGATTGGGGGTGTCCACCTGTGTGAAAACCCCCAGGTCGCCCAAAAATTCACCTCCTTGTGCAAGCGCGCTCAATGTGCGAGCACGCTGATTGAACAAGCAGCCGTGCATGCATCGTAGGACCAGGAAGAGGTGAGTTTGTTTGGACGACCTGGGGGGTTTCGCACAGCGGGGCACCCTCGAGCGGGGTTCCCCGGGGCAAAGACCAAGACCCCCGATAGTCAGAATCCTGGGTTTTGATCCACTTTAATGTTGTTGATCTTATCCAATGCCCTTGTGGCCTCCAGTATATAGGGAGGACCACAAAACCACTTAGGGTCCCCATTAGAGAGCATTTGTATAATGTGAGAAGAGGACCTGAGACTCATAATTTCTCCTTGCATTACAAAAAAACATTCAGCATTCAGACCCCGGTAGTCTGTGGTTTGCTGGAATATACCTTCCCATCATAAACTGGAGGGGTACAAACATGAGGCTCGATTCAGAGAGACAAACAAAAACTTCAGTTTTCGTGCCGATCTGTTTTTTTTGTGAAATGTTTCCGTTCTCGTATGAGCGTGCGAGCGATTCTATGCATGCATTGAAAACCTTCTGCAAAGTTTTCGTCCGTTCGTATGGCAGATTACGAATACGAGGATGTCAGTTTCCATCCAGACTTTTCCGTTTCATTTTCACATGTTACAACGTAGGCTTTCGTTTTTGCCCTTTTCCCATCGTATCCTCCAACGAATCCTTTACGTTTCCCGTTTTCAATAAATATTCGTCCAGACGGAAATCCTTACTATCTTGCGCCTGCGCACTACAAACTTAACTCATTAAAGTGCTCGCCTATATATTTGCCACCCTCACTTCTACTACAATGTTTAGCTAAACCACTTAGCACTATCCTCCATCTTCCCTTTTGGACTCTTAAAGCTCACCCAAACCACTTCTCGGTCATGTGAATTTTCATCTTTAAATATTTCTGGGCCCATTAGTTTTGTGTTAATGTATTTTGTAAATGAAATGACACTGTAACATTTTTTTTGGGATTCCATCATAAAATATAATTTTTTTTTAAATTTAGAAAATAAATTTTACAACTTTAAAAAAAAAATACATAGCAATGGCAGTCCACAGAACATTATTCTTCATCTGTGGTCCCCAATGAGTTGCGCAGCTCCTGCATCTCGCCCACCAACTGAAGGACCCTGACACTCAGTTGTGCCACTCTGGCACGTGTGGTCCCTGTTAAAAAACTTAAATTAAAATATTGGTATAACCTTGTTGGGGTCATACTGCAGTGCCCCCCCCCCCCGTATGGTCCAAACACCTAAATCTGGACTTCAAAAGCCAGAGGGCCCTCGCCACCAAGGCCGGGTTTTGCATAGTGCCCGATTAGGGAACCCCTGGCCCGCATTCTGCAGGCAAAGAACGGGCATCAGGAGCAAGGGCAGGAGTGGATATCCAGAATCCACTGAAAGAATTTAAAAATAATAACATAAAATACACATTCTAAGCTACAATATTGTTTAACATGTCATCAAGGGCTAAAAACAGCAAAACGGTAAGTCATGAGTCATCAACTATATTCATTGCCATACAGTGAAAATGGATTGATGGAATGTGAGCAAACTTACCCAGGAGCCATCTACCAGATAATTCTCCTGACTCAATCTGACGAAATAAGCCAGAGCTGCGCAATGTATAAACATCATGGGACGACCCTAGATGCCCTGCAAGAACACTGAGGAATCGCATAGCTGGACCAATCACTGCTTTTATGTTGTGTGAGTGGCACATCTTGCGGTTCCTGCAACCAAATATAAAATAATTACACAAAGCAAAGGTAACCGACTAAAACAAGAACTCCTACAACAAATTAAGATTCAAGTTCAACAATCCAAATATAATTCACAAAGGACATAAGTCTAAAAAAATATAGCAATTATATGGATGTGTGGGAAAATACATTTACATGCTAAGGACTAATTAAGGTCAGCATTAAAATGCTTCTATAAGGCATACATGAAAAGTATTGATTCAGGTATGCATTGCTATACAATTTATGGCCTCGGCCATGCTGATACATGCAATGCCTTGGAGCTAAAGGCGTGCAGACTCCTCCACATAGCCGCAAAACATGTTCAACAATAGCAATCCGAGCCCTCAAAGGTCTCGTAAGTGGATCGGAAATGAAACGGATTTATAGGGTGGTGGTCCGTCGGAAATCAGCTCTCTGAATCAGACAGAAACCCATCCCAACAACGGAAGTTATCTGAACGAACGGAAATGTTCCGATTTGCTTCCGTTCATCGAAAGCGCATTCCCGAAAATTCGTACGAATGAAAAATGAACGAAAAAAAGCAAAAAAAATGACAAACACCCACCAAAACTTTCACAGACAGCTACGGAAGTCCGGACGAATGTGTCTTTGAATCGAGGCTATGGTCCAAAAATTGTCACAATTGAAATCCAAATGGATTTTTATTTTTGACAGCCTTGTACCGGGTAGGTTGAAAGAATTGACCTCAGTTGCATTATAAGTACTCAATAAAAGGGATGAGATGAAGGAATTATGAGAAGGAATTATGAATCCCTTTGTTATAATATCCTTATTCATAAGATTTAGGTATGTTTTAATGAATATTAATCTTGTTTACTTAGCAATTTAAGTTTCTATTTTTAAAGATGGAATAATGGGCTATCACTTATCGGCCCCTTTTTATATTAAGTGTTTTTCAGGGTGTATGTAGCAATATAAAATGCCTTTTATGTGGAGCTTTTTTGTACAGTTGTTTGTGATAAGTGCAGTTCACATAAGAATGTATGATTTCAGCATATCTAGTTTAAATATTATTAATAGCTATTTAACACCCAGGCATATTTACACCATTTAGTGACAAAGACAGGCTGTTGCGGGTCCCATTTATCTGTCTGAAATATGGGCAGAGTATATAATAATCTAGCTATTTGTCTCAATTAAAGACTCAGACACTGAGGAGTTAAGTCACATCTATATTTGCTCACATGCCCAGAGCTCCATAAGCCCCAGTTGAAGTCTTCTGATGAAATGCGGTGGGCGGAGCCTCTGGACGTGTGACACGATAGGCAGGCTGATTCATCATTAGCGGCAGGTAGTGACAGATGAGCGTCTGTAGCAGGCATTTTCAGAGCACCCGCTAGTAGTCGCAGTGCTCGGCCGTGGGTCTTCATAGCGACTCAGTCGCTGTTCAGTAATGTTGAATACATTGTGAGGAGGCGCTATTTGACCAGTACAGCTCTGTATGGGAGCGTATGTTAGCGACTGCTCATAGCGACCGACTCACACCATATTCAGCAAAAAAACAGGCTCACAAAACTCTGGTGCTGAAAAATAGTTGTTTGAAGCCCAGAGCGCAGGAGGCGGTGTGTTCAAAGTGTGTTTTTCAGCATCTATCCACTAGTAACAAAGTGAAAACATATGGAATTACATTGTAACAACATGAACAACATGTAACATGAACACTTTAATGCCAGACCTGTAATGTCATTTCTGAAGAAATATATGAAAAATAAAAAAATTGTCAAAAAAACTGATTTTTCAATGCCAGAAGAGGTCACAGCATTATTTGAGATTTTTTGAAAAAAAAAAAAACCCTGTTTAAAGAGAAGAAAAGTATTGTCCATTGAAATGTATGGGAGAGCGACAGGTAGCAAGAGGTCATACCTGGCGCTGTGCAAGGCTGAACGCCGGTGCTGTTCGCTGAGGCTGTGAAAATGATGAATCAGACGCTACATGGCGCTATCCCAGTCGCTAAACAGATTCTGCTTGATAAATGTGTAATTGCGTGCCGTTTCCGGCATTCACCAGTCGCTACCTGTCGCTACCTCTCATTAACCAGCCACTACCTAACGCTATCCCTTCTTAAATAAGGGCTCTATAGGTTGAAGGGGCCTCGTGCAACCGCTTGTGGTCCATATCAGAAATGGCTCCTCTGTTTTTTATGCCTTTTATAAGATGAAAATACATGTGAGTGCATTTATTGGAATAATTAAGAGATGACTGGTTATAGAAACAGTATTGCACTATGTTTTTTAATATATGTTTTATATTTTTTATATTTCATGATACAAATATTATTGAATTTTTAAATCACTGCTATTACTAAGAGAGATTGATTGGTGAAGCCTTGTTATGGAGATTGAAGCAGCTATGTTGTGAACCATTCAATAAATGCAGATGAGGATTTCTCTCATTTTTTTATCTGGTATGCCTAAAGAATTTAAGGTTGACCAAAACCCAGGATTTTGACTATCCTGGGTTTTGGTTCTTTCCCCCCGTGGCACCCCGATCGAGGGTGCCCCTCTGTGTGAAACCCTCTAGATCGCCGATGCCAACTCACCTCATCTATTAGCCGATGTCACGTCATCTATCAGTTTCGTCTAAGGCCAGTGGCTCTGAGCGCGCTGGCGGACGCATCCCTTGCTTCCCTCACATTTACAAATGCCTGATGCTGGCATGCGCCCTGCTAGAGGGATTGCAGGGATACGTCTGTGGCTTATGCATGTGCCGTTGGACAACAAGGTAAGTGTATGAAGCGACCTGGGGGGTTTCACACAGTGGGGTATTCCGATTTTGAATGCCCTGTGCGGAGGGAATCGATCGACCCGGGAATCTATAAGGTCGGTGTGGGTTTTGGTCCACTTTGAGAGTCACTGGAATCATACAGGCACTTGGTGAAAAAAAAAAACATTTTTTTTGCTAAACAAAAGGCAATTATATTTGGAGGACTCTTACAAGAAGTGACTTCTGCGTTTTTGCGTTTTTTTTCACTATTGGTAGAGTACTATATTCAGTCCATTTCAGTTTCCACATTCCGATGTTAAAACGAGGATGCTTAAAGGATGCCCCAGGGTGATCGTAAAAAAAACTTGTGATGGATCTACTTTAAAGTGGACCACAACCCATCTCAGTTCGCACAGGGTTGCCTGATTCCCTCTCTTGGTTTGGGATGCCCTGCTGTGTGAATCCCCAGTAATACCTACCTGACCCCCGATCCAATAGCACATGCACAGGCTGGATTTGAAATGCCGTACAAAGATGTAGACAACCACCCCCCAAGAGTCTTTTAAAATGAAGCAAAACCCTGCGCGGCCGATCCATCTTGCCCCTTGGGCATCCCAAACTGGTGCCCCAAATGTAATAAAAGATCAGTCTTGGGGGTCTGTTAATTCTACTACATATTTTTCCCAGGGATATACATTGTTTAAAGTGGACCAAAACCGGCAAATGCGCAGGCTCTCGCATTCAGTCAGTGCGGCATACTGTATAGTATGTATAGTCCTGTACACACAACCTTACACACAGTGGAATAAACTTTTTTCTGTCATTTAACTCCATTTGATGCAGCTAGACAACTAAAGACTAAAACAGCAGAGAGGAATGGTGCTTCCTTTCTCCAAATAAAGCCAAATGATCACAAATATGAAAAATAATGTGGATGAGCAACAATAAGGAGGCCCCCCTGACCTCAGGTGCGATCGCAACCTCTTAATCCTCTATAGTTATGCCCCTGCTAACACATGGGCAGCAATAGTGTTCTGTTTGTACAAGACTCACTTATCCCTTCTTGTAGATCTTGGTGGATTTGCATAGCTCCGCCTGCTGCAAGGATTGATGGGTAATGCTATTTGTCCTTGTATTGGGTACTGTGCAAATACTTTCCGTTTCAGGAAAACACCTTTTTTTCTTTACCTAAGTAGTGGGTTTTTGGTCTCTTTAACCCCCCTATATTAAGCCTAACATGAGTCTCTCCACATACTGGCTTGCGATTCTTTTGTAGATCTTGGTGTAAAGACTTAGTGTACGGTTGCTAATAGGAAGCTGTTTTCACTACCAGCGATCTGTTGGTATTGGCAACCGTACACCAAGATCTACAAGTTATACACAGAACATTGCTGCTATGGCCACTGCTGGGGTGAGGGCCGAACACTGACAAATTTTACTTTTGGAGTCCATGTCAGGTCATGGTCAGGTTATGGGGTTTTAGCCTTTACATCAGGGCACATGTCATGACCCCAGGCCCCACCACTTTCCCAACCAGATTCTAGGCATAAAGGTTATGGGGGACACAAACCATTCAGTCAGTCTGTAGTTCCCTGCTGGGCCCTTCAATAACCTATGCATAATGGCTTGGCACCATGCTTTGAACAGTTGGGTGGGGGCAGATTCAAATCAGATTTTAGATTATTGGGGGGCAGCCATGAACTAAAGCATATATTGTTGGGCCCCCCCATTAAATTTTTATGATGGCTGGGCCCAGGTTTTGGGAGGGGCAAACATACAGTCAGCCTTCCTGACTGACCCTCCATAACAGTGTCATTGACTTTCATTGTCTTCCTAGGTGGTAATTCAGTAACATTCTTCTGATTTTTATTAACTAACTTTGTTAAGTGTTTTTTGTACAAGGAGATTTTTTTCAACTGTTACTGAATAATTAGAAGCCAATGTGCATGTTGTGTGGTAAAGTGTATGGGAAAATGTTGGATGGTGTCTTTCTCCCTTGCTTTTCTCAGTCAGGCACGATCCATGCCAGGTTTACAGGACCCCAGTCCACATTCCCAGTCCTCTACAGATTTTTCCCCTGCTCCCAGCTCTTACATAGGTGATGAGGCTAATTGCAAGGAAGCCTAATGAAAGGAGCCGCTGAGGTTTTCAGTTTGGTGTTGGACAGACTGGGATGAGGAGCCTGGGCCTTGCTGCTCCCAATACTGACAGTGCTGGATTGCAGACAAAAGACTTTGTGTGTTATCTGTTCTTGGAACCTGTGGATTAACAGCCTGGACTTGTATGCCCTGAAAGAGGACCTGTTATATCATGGACTTTCAATACCCTGTAATTATCATACACTGGACATTGCTAGAGTTGGTGAGGTAACCGCTTGTTGTACTGCATTGTAGGCTGCATCATACTCTGAAGTTAAGAGATTTTGCCTGTTGGAATTTATTTTCAATAAATTGCTTATTATTTGATTAAGAACTGTCTTCAGAGTCATTGCGTTGGCCCCAGATCCTGACAGTTGTCATTATTAGGGATGAGTGAACCGGAATTCGCTCCGAATTTCAGGGAAAATTTGATTCGGCACGAACCCAAATTTTTCTTGGTTCGTGCCGATCGAATTTTCCCTGAAATAAAAAAAAAATGCCGGCATGGTGGGAGTGGGCAGGCCGGCTATGCTGTCAGCGGGCGGCATTTTTTTAAAAAGCAAACACTTACCTGCATGGTCGGAGCGTGGAGGCCGGCGCCGCTCTCAGGCGCCCTCTGATGACGCGCCCTCTGATGACGCGTCCTCTGATGACAGCTGAGAGCGGCGCCGGCCTCCACGCTCCGACCATGCAGGTAAGTGTTTGCTTTTAAAAAAAATCTCGGTCTGCCCGCTCCCACCATGCCGGCATTTTTGCTTAACGTGCCCCAGCGGATCCCAGAAGTGTGCTGTCCGACACACAGACAACAACGCCTGTGATGTTGTATCCTATAGGTTGCAAACGCCTGTGCTGGCCTGATAAATAAGCTCTCAATTGTTGCCCAGTTAACCACTCATTTCTGTGTAAAAACACACACCTGACCCCTAGACTTTGATAGAAGTGCTTACTTTTGGAATCACCATGCCAAAAGTTAGATGCCACCACAGCCTCCAGAGCTCGGAGGCCAGACGTGCCTGGACTTGGCCGCAAGGGACGCAGGCCAAGACAGTGCAGCCCCAGGCACCAGTGCTTATCCTGCAGACATGCCTCTTCTGCCAGCAACACTACCCACTCTGAGGGGGTCACCTGCAGCAGCGGAAGAGCCACACTCGGGGGTCCTGCCACACCCCACTGAGGAGCACACTGCGGAGCAGCAGAGCCACAATTGGCGCTGCTCGTTCCCCTGCTATCAGCCTGCGCCACCACCACTGCTTCCGGGAATAGGAGTAGACTGTAAGGGAATGCCGGACACCCTTCTCTCTTAAGCCAGGTAATCCCCAATCTCCACCGCCTCTTCTGTCTATAGACAAGTCCCGCTCGCTGGAGACGCGGATTATGCCTCTCCAGACTCGGTTACCCCTAGGTCTTATTTGGCGCAAAGATTACTGGCTTAAGGTGGAGATGGATGAACAGCAGGGTATCCCAAAGCTGGATGCCGGAGTGGATACAGGTTTAAGCGTGGAAACCAGACAAGGAAAGTCCAAAACAAGCAGGGGTCAAAGCCGTGTGATCACAGAGCGCAGTATCCGAGGGGTTAAACATAGAAGGGTCAAAACAAGCCGAGGTCAAACCAGATGGGCACCGAAACGCAGTATCAAAAGGATCAGGCAGAGACGTAGTCAGACAGGCGAATGGTCGGGGTAGGCAGCAGACAAGGATGGTCAGAAAACAAGCCGGATAATTATTATAAGCATGGTTCAGAAAGCACACCCTATCAACCAGAGGCTATAACGGGCACTGGAGGATGGGGCCGAACAGTATTTAAGGGAATACTGGCCAATGGGAAGGGGAACTTGGTGATTGGTGATCGTGAGGGGGAAAATGTGCTGATTGGTGCTACTGATGATTCCAATAGGAGTAGTCCCAGGGACTGGACCGCCCAGGCCAGACAAACTGTCCAGTCCCTGGGTCTATCCCCCACCAGGACAAGATGATAGGCCCCTTTAAACTTGCCCCCGGCGGACGCGCTGGGAGAAGCGTCGCCGAGGGGCATAAACAGAGCGTGCGCGCGCGCGAGCACGTGGCTGGCTGGGCGCGCTCCCCACCGGGAGGGAAGCACCCGCGCCGGCTGAGGAGACCGCGGGGCTGCCCGCCCCACCGAGAACGCCCAAGAGAGGCCGCCGAGCCCAGCCGCCGCCGTGTCCAGCGCCTCAGAGCGGCGCACGAAGACAGCCGGCCGCCGGGGCCGCCGGAGGACAGGAGGCTGGGATCCTCCGGACGACGCACTGTGGGACAGAGGACGGGGAACAGGTAAGATTCTAACATTACCCCCCCCCCCTGAGGAGGGGCCACTGGACCCTCCAACCTGGGTTTCTGAGGATTCTCCCTATGGAACTTCCTCACCAACCTCCCCGCATGAACCTCCATGGCCGGAACCCATGACCTTTCTTCGGGACCGTAACCCTTCCAATCAATCAAATACTGAAGGGAATTTCGAAAAAAACGTGAATCTAGAATCCGAGCAACCTCAAATTCTTGTTGCCCATCAACTAGAATGGGGTCTGGAAGGTTATCAGGTTCAATATCTCTGGCAGACTTCAACAGGGACACATGGAAGGAGTTACAAATCTTCATAGAAGGTGGAAGATCCAGACGATAAGTAACCCGATTAATTCTCTGCAGTATGGGAAAGGGACCAATAAATCTTGGACCCAACTTGGCAGAAGGTTGGCGTAAGGCCAAATTCTTAGTAGAAAGCCAAACCAAATCGCCCACCATATAATCAGGATTACTGGACCGACTTCGATCAGCAAAAGTTTTCTGTTGGGAAACAGCCTTAGATAAATGTTGTTGAATCTTATCCCACAACCCCGGCCACTGGGACACCCATTCGTCAAGAGAAGGCACCCTAGAAGG
This sequence comes from Gastrophryne carolinensis, assembly GCA_027917425.1. Classification (NCBI taxonomy): domain Eukaryota; kingdom Metazoa; phylum Chordata; class Amphibia; order Anura; family Microhylidae; genus Gastrophryne; species Gastrophryne carolinensis. The sequence goes on from CM051236.1 coordinate 404,798,011, forward strand.
CTGATCTGACAAGGCCGAAAATTTCAAGTCTCTTCCAAAAACACAACGAAACGGAGACACCCCAGTGGAAGTGTGAGTGGCATTATTCAGGGCAAATTCTGCAAACGGAAGAAATAGCACCCAATCCATCTGGATATTGGAAACAAAACAACGTAAATACTGCTCCAAGGATTGGTTAGTTCTTTCCGTTTGCCCATTGGACTGAGGGTGAAATGCAGAGGACAGGGAGACAGTAAACCCCAACTTGGCACAAAAAGCCCTCCAAAAACGAGAAACAAACTGGACCCCCCTATCAGATACTACATCCTCCGGAATGCCATGAAATTTAAATATATGAGTCACAAAAAGTTGAGCAAGATCCTGAGCTGTGGGTAGCTTTTCAACGGAATAAAATGAGCCATCTTGCTAAACCGATCCACCACCACCCAAATGACTGTACACCCTTGGGAAGGTGGAAGATCGGTGATAAAATCCATGGCCAAATGGGTCCAGGGGCGGGAGGGAATGGGCAACGGTAAGAGGGAACCCTCGGGAGAGTGTCTCAATGACTTACTCCGGGCACAGACTTTACAGGCCCGTACATACTCTTGAGCGTCTTTCCTAAAAGACGGCCACCAAACCCGGCGGGACAATAAAGAGATGGTCTTCTGGACTCCAGGATGACCTGCCGTCTTAGAGTTATGGAATTGTTGAAAAATAGCTGCACGATAGGACAAGGGCACAAACTGAGCATAGGTAGGTTTTCCAGGCGGGGCTTCAGACTGGAACTGACTTAAATCAGGGAGCTCCGGCTGGATCGCAGCTACCACCAGAGACCAAGGCAGAATGGGCAAATTTTTCCCTTCGGGTGAACTAGAGGAAGAAAAACTACGTGACAAAGCATCAGCTTTCACATTCTTGGACCCTGGTTTGTAAGTTATGGTAAAATTGAACCGTGAAAAGAACAGGGACCAGCGAGCCTGTCTAGGAGTCAATCTTTTAGCGGACTGGATATACTCTAAATTTTTATGGTCAGTAAAGACTGTAACGGGAAATTTAGCCCCTTCCAACCAGTGCCTCCACTCTTGAAATGCCAATTTAACTGCCAATAGTTCACGATTACCTATATCATAGTTCCGTTCAGCAGAAGTTAATTTTTTGGAAAAGAAAGCACAGGGATGAAGGAGTTCAGGAAAACCACTATATTGTGAAAGTACTGCTCCAACACCAAATTCAGAGGCATCAACTTCCACAATAAAGGGTAACTGACAGTCCGGGTGCACTAGTACAGGGGCGGAGCTAAAAACTTCCTTTAAATGTTTGAAAGCCAAGACGGATTGGTCCGGCCAAAAGGCAGGGTACCCGCCTTTCTTGGTGAGGTTAGTGAGGCGAGCTACCAGAGTGGAAAATGTTTTAATAAAAAAAAGTTTGCGAACCCCAAAAACCTCTGTAGACCCTTCAGGTCCTTGGGTTGTTCCCAATCTAGTACTGCTTTAACCTTGGATTGATCCATGGAAAGACCAGTATTGGAAATGATGTATCCTAAAAAGGGAACTTCTGAAACTTCAAACAGACATTTCTTAAGTTTGGCAAACAAACAATTTTCTCTGAGCTTCTGTAGGACCAGACGAACATGTTTGCGATGTTCCAGTTATGAGGAGTAAAAAATCAGAATATCATCCAGATACACCACGACAAAACGACCCAAGTATTCCCTAAAAACCTCATTTACTAAATCCTGAAAAACTGCCGGGGCGCTACACAGACCAAAGGGCATCACGAGGTACTCGTAATGCCCCTCTTGGGTGTTAAAGGCCATCTTCCATTCATCCCCCTGCCGAATTCTTATAAGATTATAGGCCCCTCGGAGGTCTAGTTTGGAAAAAACTTGGGCCCCAACCACCTGTGTAAACAACCCATCAATCAGCAGCAAAGGATACTTATTTTTGACCGTAATCGTATTCAAGCCCCGGTAGTCAATACAAGGACGGAGTCCCCCATCTTTTTTCTCAACAAAGAAAAACCCAGCTCCTGCCGGGGAAGTAGAAGCTCGTATAAAGCCTTTCTTAAGGTTTTCTGTGATATATTCCCGCATAGCTAAATTTTCTGCCCGAGTTAGATTAAAGATTTTCCCCCTAGGCAGCATGGTACCTGGAAGGAGCTCAATGGGACAATCAAAGGGTCTATGGGGGGGAAGTTTATCCGCCACATTTTCTGAAAACACATCAAGAAAATCAAGGTATGGGCTAGGCACACTTTCAGGGGACAATTGAGTGACTCGCACCAGAAGTTCTAGACAGGAGTGAAAACACTGAGGGCCCCATTTAACTATTTGCCTAGTAACCCAATCGATTTGAGGGTTGTGTTTATGCAGCCAGGGTAACCCAAGAACTAATGGAGTGGTAGGCATCTTTAAAACTAGGAGACTGATTAGTTCAGAATGCCCAGCTCCCACTCTGAGCAAGACTGGTGGAGTCTTATATTGGACAAGCCCCCCAGCAATTGGTGTGTCATCAATAGCGGATACTCGAATAGCTTCAGGTAGGGATTGGAGCGAAATTCCTAGACTCCAAGCTAAGTCAAAGTCAAGGAAATTCCTTGCGGCTCCACAATCTAAGAGGGCTTCCAAATTTAAACATTCAAGGTCCACTTTTACCTGGACCGGAATCATAAATGGTGATAACACTTGAGGAATTACCTTGCAGCCTAGGTGGGTCCCCTCGATCCCACCTAGGCTCTGAAGTTTCCCGACTGCTTCTTAGGGCAGACTCTGACCATGTGACCGGTACCGCCACAGTACAGACTCAGCCCCTCCGACAATCGCCGACGTCTCTCAGCCTCGGTAAGCCTGGTAGCTCCCAGCTGCATGGGTTCTTCAGTAGAAGTCAGGGCTGGGGCTTCAGCTTTCCAGCTGGCGTGGGGATGCAACCCTTTTTCCAGGCGTCTCTCCCGCAAACGTCGGTCAATGCGGATGGCAAGATGCATAGTTTCATCCAGGGTCTGGGGGACTGGATGGTTCACTAAAATGTCTTTGATGGAGTCGGACAACCCCAGACGAAACTGACCGCATAAGGCAGGATCATTCCAATGTGAATCCACGGGCCATCGTCGGAACTCAGAACAATATTCTTCGGCTTGTTGACGACCCTGGCGTAATGTGTGAAGTTTAGCATCCGCGGTGGCCCCTCTGTCTGGATCATCATATAAAACCTCCATGGCGGAGAAGAAATTTTCCACGGATTGTCGCGCAGGATCTTGGGGTGACAGACTGAAGGCCCATGACTGTGGGTCACCTTGGAGGAGAGAGACGACCAGACCCACACACTGCTCCTGAGACCCTGAAGAAAACGGTAGGAGTTGAAAGTAGAGTTTGCATGCATCCCGGAAATTGGCAAACTTACTTCTATCTCCAGAAAATTTGTCTGGAAGTGGAATCTTGGGTTCAATGCGAGATAGGCTGTGGGGTAAGTTGTGAGGGCCAAGAGGGCTGCTTCAAGGTCACACATTGAATCACTCAGAACCTCATCTATTTGTGTTTGGTTTTAGGTTTCAAACTGGTGGAGGACTCCCCAAAACAATGATGTTTACCCATGCACCCCTCACACCTGCCCAGTAGGTGTCGGGGGACCCTCAACACTGACTGTTGGCAAATTTCCACCAGTGGTAAAAGTTGACTCCACAATGCAGATTTGACCAGGAGGGGTAGGCAAACTACAAACAGTTGGCCCAAATATAAGTGGCCCTACGCATGCATCGACAGCGAGTGCTTGTCTGGGACATTTGTGTTTGGCAAACCCCAGATAGGGTTACCTACAATTGTATTGCCAAACTTCCAATTTAATAGATTGCAAAGGGGTGGTGGGCAAATGTTGCTGTGGTGCCCAGTGTGTATCCCATAGTGATTATCTGAAGGAGTGCAGCTAAGGAATGTGTTTGGCTTACATTGGTTTTTCCTTGCCTTGCAGCAACCACCCAGCCAGCAGTCCTACCTCAACCCACGCCAACCACTAGGCCTCAAGCAACCTTAGCTCTCCTTCAGCCACTGGAACCACCTGCGAGACCTGCCTCATTCAACGACCCCACCCACAGTGATGGGAGCCAAGCATTATATCAGTTAAATGTGGGGCAACAATGAGCTGATGGCAATGGACAGGGGGAGGTGTAAGGTGATGCAAATTATGAAGTAATTTCTTAGTTGTGTGGGACTCTGACCCAAAACAAACACTATTGTTTACCTTTCTCCACACAGACACCACTTCTACTGGAAGAAATTCAGGAGCTGGAGCAGGCCCCATTACAGGAGTGTTTAGCTGTCCCCCAATCTGCTACGGACCCCACCACCAAATGAAAACACACAGGACCACATGCTGCCTCCCAGCTCACTCACCCAGGACCGTGGGCAGGAGTCAAGCAACACCACCTCCAAAGTGCACCACAGGGCCAGCCAGCCATGACACCTCTCGATGGCATGGCGTTGACAAATCATAGAGGCAAATTGGCGAGTCAGCAGCACCACTTTTCACCAAAATTAAACACGGTATAGTAAAGTGGTATGTCGGACTTCCAGTTTGATCCATGAGGACCTGGCTGCAGGGGTGGTTGAGCAGTAGTGCATGAATGCAAATTTGGAGAGCTTTAATCCCAATTTATTTCCAATTGTTTGGTATGTTGCTTTACTCACAAACAAAACAAAGCATTAGAAAAAAAAAACAAAAATACCCCCCCCCCCCCAAAAATTAAGAAAAGGAAAATTGAAAAAAAAAGTGTTGACAGACTGACTACCCTGCACGGCTCTATGTGCCAGAGGTGTCCTGGCACCTCCGAAGCTGTGGCAAGGGTTGCCTCCTCAACATATTCAGGCACCCCCTCCATCAGCACAAAATTATGAAGGTCAATGCATGCCATGATGATCTTGTCAACCTTCTCAGGTTTATATCGCAGCACGCCACCGTTGTTATCCAGGCATCTGAATCTTCTAGAGCCTGAAAGCCAGCTCGACAACTGCATGTGTCCAGCGATGAGCCGGTTGTATGCTTCCTTGCATTTGCGGGTGCAAAAAGGGTGTCAGCAAGCAGGGCAAGCGTGGGTAGCCCGAATCACCTAAAAGACCAAAATAAAAACAAAAGAAATTACAACTGACCAAAAAGGCCAAAACAAACACACAGAGAGCTTCTAGGAAGGGGAATCACAAGGGCAAATGGGCTAAATCTAACAACCACCCCCAAAAAAGGAAAGCAGTTGCAAGGGTGACCAGATTTACATGGCCATTACACAGTTTGCATGAAAAACTAAATGTAATATGGTCAAATCTGGGCTCAGTATAACGTGCAAATACAGGCAAAACCTGCAAGCTTACGCATGCTGACGCATGCTGCAAACTTTTGCATGCAAAGGCACCCCCCCAGGCACCTCTGGCTTTAGGAGATGGCTTGAAAGAGCCCCCCCTGCTTCTGCTGCTGACATATAGAAAAAAATTGATCCCTCCCACCTTGTCTCCTCTTTACCCAGGATGCTTCTGATCCCCCCCCCCCCCCCCCCCGGCAATTCCATGGTGAGGAGAAAATCCTCTCCTCACTTCATCACCTCACCTTTTGTGGGTGTGGTGGATGACGCCATCTGTTATGTCATCCAACACTCGCCTGAAGATGCTTCGTAGTGCCGGTTGATCAGGGAGAGGATTGGAGAGACAAGGGGCTGTGATCCCTTGCCTCCCAAAAACACTCACCCTCCATCGATCAGGCCAGGTCTTCTTTTCACCCGGGGGCAATCTAATCCCCGTCCAGGCTCTTCTGGCTTCAGGAGAGGGCCCAAAAAAGCTCTCCACCTCCGCTGCCTCTGACATCTGGAGAAAGAACATTACATTTGGTCACCTGCGGCCGTGATTCCTCCTCCTGCCGGGTCTTCTCTTGACCTAGGGTGCCTCGAACCCCCCGTGCTCTTCCGTGGTGAGAAGATGGCCCTCTCCCCTACTTCCTCCAACATCACTGCTAGCCTCGCCTCGTGGGCAGGGTGGATGACGCCATCCGTGACATCCTCCAGAACCCACCCAAAGATGCTCCGTAGTGCTGGTTGGTTGGCGGGGAGAGGGTTGGAGGGGCAAAGGGGCTGTGATCCCCTGCCTCACCCAGCCCCCCCTTCACTGATAACCCGGCATCTGTCATCGGCTCGCCATGCGACAGGATCGCCGTGGGACAGTGCTGGATCAGAGGCGAGTAAAGAAAAAATAAATGTAATTTTCTCTTTATATTTGTGGTTTGTTTTGTGTGTTTTTTTACATTTAACCTTTTGTGAACTGGTAAGGGATCTCTATACCAGTTCACAAGGCTTAGGGGGCTAGCAAGTCACCTGCAGCTAGCAGGTGACTTGCCATTAACCCCCAGCTCCCCATTACCCACCACTCCAAAGCCCGGCAGGGGCAGAAGAGCCCTGGGTCAATTAGGCTGTGGGAGCTTGTGGCCTGCAAGATGGGGACCTTCGAAGCTGACCCCTGCACCCTGTTCTACAAACCCCCATAGCCAGTCCCAGGGCTGGTTATACTGTGTAGGGGGGACCACACACCATTTTTGGGGGATTTTTAAGGGTTTTTAACCCTTGGGAGGGGTGACCCTATGTAAATTTTTTTTTAATTATCCCTTTGCCTCCTGTCGCCCAGCAGATATAAAAGGCTTCCAGCAGGAGAGCATTAGCCAGAGTGTTTGGCGTGGGACACAGTGTTCGGGGATGGATTGCAGGTTAATATTAAAAAAAGAAAAAGAAATAAAATATTTTGTCTGTGTGTATGTGTGTGTTTACATTTAACCCTTTGGGAACTGGTAAGGGATCCATGAGACCCCTATACCAGTTCATAATGCTCAAGGGCTGACAAGTCACCTGCGGCTAGCGAGTGACTTGCCCTTAACCCCCAGTCTCCATTACTGGCCCCCCCAAAGCCCGTGGGGGCAGAAGAGCCGAGGGACACTTAGGCCTGCAGACAAAGCTGCCCCCTGCGCCCTGTTCTACAAGCCACCATAGCTGGTCCCCAGGCTGGTTATGCTGGGGAGAGGGGGACCCTATGTCATTTTCTTAACCCTTTATAGTGTGGATAGTAGTTGGATTTTATTTATAAATGTTATAAAGTTCTCCTTTCAGTTTCAGCGTATCCTGGGCAGGAACAGGGGCTACTGATACATATGTGGTACCTTTGTAATCGGGAAAAATGGGGCTTTCACAATATATAAAATCAATGTTTTATTTAAAATAAACAAGACAATTCTGTTTTTTAATATATTTTTTAGGGAAACCCTAGTCAACCAATTAATTCTTTGAGGGATTACTTCCACAAAGATGATGCCACTACAACAAGCTGGGTACGCCTAGAAAGCTTAATATATGTTCTTTCAGAGTATATATTGCTTATGGGGGTATTTCAAATGTAAAAGGTCATTTTGGCAGAAAAAGTGCAAGGTGAGCACTTTGCAGACCTGAAATTCTCAAGTAAAATTACCCTTATGTGCATGCATTACTTTGGGGTGTTTGGCAACTCTTCTCTTGATGGTACCTATGCATCTTGGGTATTGTTCTTTTTCAGATTGAATTTGTTTTACTTGTTTGTATATTGTTTTTTCTTAGAAAAGTGTGACTTTGATTCTGCTTTTTTAATCTTTTTTTAGGCAAACCCTGTGCAGCCAAACAATTAATTGATGGATGAAATCTTGAGGTGTGTACTTCCAGAGAATATATCATTTGTGGGGGTATTTCAAATGTGAAGGGTTGTTTTTCTTGAAAAACTGCAAGGTACGCATAGCAGTTGTATTCTATTTGAAAATCTCTTTCAGTTTGGGGGGGAATCTCCTGGGCCGAAAAATATGTCTCCCAATAAACATTTGGTACTGTTGTAACAGGGGAAAAAATGTATTACAAAAAAAACTACAAAATTAAAAAAATAGATTTTTTTTCTAATTTTTTTCCACATATTTAAATATTGAGAATACCCTGAATGAGCTACGAACAAGACTTTCCATATTAAAACCCAGACTCAAACAATATATAACTTTTCTGGGAATCCCTGGAAATCCAGTCCCTTGGACATATGTAGCACAAATAAGTGAGAAATGGTCTGGCAACAGAGGGTGACAAAATCTCCAGGTAGAGTGGCATTTAAAGGGTTAAATAAAGCACTTGCTATTTTAAGGATTTATCTAATGTCAATTTAATTCCTATGAAACTGCAATTATAACAGGGGTGTGTAGAATGTTAACATCTACTGTTCATTAAAGGACAAGTATCATTTGCCTGCTCTTTTGGCATCATGCTGTATATATTTTCATCACAACCTCTCAGATGATACATTTCTTACATTTTCTCCTGCAGAGTAAATGCAGCTGACTGGCAGTTACATTGTAATACTTTGTATGAAAAAAATCTTTACAGTATGTCACATTGTAACTGGCATTGTTAAGTTGTACCTCTCATAGGGGGGCTTAGCCGTAACCTTCCTAAAGGTCTGGTGAAATGGGATTTCAAATGCAGAAGATCAGTCATCATTTAAGCTGATCCAAAACACAAAGTGGTCCATAAGGCTGTTTTATCTATCTGTACTTTCCACAAGCAGCAAAGACATCCAGCAACTTACAGGGTTTGCTTGGGATGGGGATCATGCATGGTGTCCCCCAATCCTATTGGCTATCATCTGTCTTGTTTTTGGGATTACCATGTGGCCTACAGTTGATGAATTTCTCAAATTAGGGGCCTTTTCAGGAAACAAATACTGGAGGTGCCCTGCCGCCGAAACAATACACATATTCTGTGATATTTTACATGCAGCAACACAACTTATGAGTTGTGCTTGTGCCTGCAGCTTCGCTTTAATTTAGCATTCAGGATTAAGCAAAAAATTGTCACAAACAGGCCTACTGCTCGTTCCAGTTTGCTGTTCAGCTCTTACCTGTCTTATCTCAACTTCAAAGCAGCCTAAAGTCTAGTCTCATCTTAACATTTTCTCTGATTCTATTTATTTGGAGATCTGCTCATTGTGTGAAATGTCATGAAGTACCCACATCACCGTTCAAAATGTAACACCTAGTTCAGCTACTGCAGTGAGTGCTTACCAATACAATCTAGCGTTTTCACTGCAGCGCTCATTCATTCCTCTGTGCCTCATTATGTCTTCCATTATCTATTTTAGCTTGTAAGCAGTTTATGGCATTGCTGCTCTTTTACATTTTTATTGGATCTTTGCCTGCACGGTGACTCAATAAAAATAGAGATGCAGAGCAGCCATTCGAGAGGCATACAATGCAGTATTTGTATGGGGGAAAACAATGTTAGCTTGCATATAAAGTGAATACTGTCCAGCCCAAACATTCACAGAAGTAGACCAACAAATGCTTTCTAAGAAGGTGTTAAAACCACATTGGATTAAAGTAAATGATTTTGTCAAGTTCAGTAGACGGAATTGATTATTTGACTAGCTGGAGAGCAAACACTTTCTGTCCTGCAAGGATCAAACAGCTATAACTCAGCATTGCAGACATGCCCCATGTTCTGTAAGAAGACAGAATCATTTTATTTTGGGAATACAGGCTATGATATCAAAAGCTCATTGCACATCTACTGCTGTACAATGGTCTAGTGAAGGCTACGAGCAAAACAGATGACTACATTTGATGACAAAGATGTTATGTGTGGATAAAAAAAAAGAAAAAAGAATGAATCCTTGGTTGTCCAAATAACAAAATGGGATAAAAAGCTGGTACCCTGAGGTGTTCATACTGTGCTATCCTCTAGTTCCTATGAATACCCCCCTGCTCCTGAAAAATCTCGAAAATATTTTTTGTCATTAAAGCATGTTTTAAAGTGTCAAAGTATTACAAAGTGGACACTGAAGAAGGGAGGCAGAAAAAGCAGTGGCCAAATTCAACTTGCACCCAAACAATAAAGGGATATCAACATAAATAAAACAAACTTTTACTTAGATAAAACATTCATATTTATTACAGAGAAAAAGTAAAATCATCAGTTTCCAGAAAGATGAATAACAAAGGTGTTAAGATGTCTTTTATACAGGTTCTATACAGGTTCAAGAATTTGTTGTGGCTTGACGTGTTTCATCTGAGGTATCAGCCTGCCATTGGGGATGGTCCTACTTTTCCATGATTGCGCTATAGTCAGTTTGGCAGCTGTAAGAATATGTCTAATGAGCTCAAATTGCGATCTTGAACAACCTGGAGGTTTTATATTGAGGAGGGTGAGATGGAGCGAAGGGGTCAGGTGTAAACCTGTTGCTTTGTTTAAAAGGTAGTAAACCTTGGCCCAGAACCGTCTGACAGTCCTACATTTCCACCAGATGTGAATATATGTTCCTTGGAGACGACACTCTCTAAAGCACTCCAGTGGGTAGGATGGGCAGAATTTGTGGATTGACCTCCTGAGCCGCTGTATTCAGAGCGTGAATGAATTCTTCCATACTGCCTTCCAGTCCTCAGCCGAGAGGTCCATACCAAGATCGGTAGCCCACCTAGCCATATGGGGGGGGGGGGAGGGGCGACCCATCTGGCTCGCATAATAGCCTATAAACCGTAGCTATCGTCCCCTTCCCCAGGGGCTGGTCCCCACATAGAATCGCGAATGGCGAGGAGGGTCCCGGGGCAGGCCCCTTCCTGATTTTGGAAGCAATATAATGAGTAATTTGCAGGAAGCGGAAAAATTCCTTACACGGGCTATCCCTAAGGGATTGGAGCTCAGAGAAGGTTAGCATTCCCCTATAAGTGACAAAGTTTATTAATTTCGTTAAGTTCTGCGGCTTCCACCAAATGAAGACCGCCGGTTCCAGGAAAGCTGGGAGAAATTCAGCATTACCAAAAATAGCTAACGGGGGAGTATGGGGGGAGAAAAAATTCCCTTTCAATCTGTTAGCTTTCCATATTCTGAGAGAGTGGTTCAAGATTGGATTGTCAATGACTTTAGGAACCAATGGGGACAACCATAGCAAATTTGAGATTTCTATCGGAAAACAACTTGTTTGCTCAATGTCCACCCACAATGGCCTATCCACCCCAGCATGCGCAGCAGTTAATTGGGCTATCTGGCATGCTGAATAATAGCGAGCTATGTTGGGGACCCCCAGGCCGCCTTGCTGCTTTGGTCTATATAATGTCGCGCAGTTAACCCGCGGTTTTTGCTTCCACCAAATTAAGGAGTTTACCATCGCTTGGAGACCCTTAATGCAGGAGGCCGGGATCGGTATTGGTAGAACCCGAAAAAAGTAGAGCATTTTAGGGAGCCACGTCATTTTTACAGCCGCTATCCTACCCAACCATGAAAGGTGGAGCTTAGTCCAAGATGCTATCAGGGCACAGAGGTCCTTAAGAATAGCAGGGTAGTTAGCGTCGTAAAGGGAGTCATAGTTAGCTGTCAGATGAATGCCTAGATATTTAATATGGTGCTCCTGCCAGGAGAAATCAAAAGAGGATTTGAGGGTGACCAACATATGCTCGGGGAGGGAGATGTTGAGGACTTGAGACTTTGAGGTGTTGATTTGCAGACCGGAAATCTTGGAAAAATCTTCCAAGATGCGGAACAAGTTTGGAAGGGATGTAACAGGGTTAGAGACAAGCAAAGGGATATCGTCCGCAAATAATGACATTTTGTGGTGATAGCCCACAGCCGATATTCCCCTAACATTAGTATTAGCCTGAATTAGCTTAGAGAGGGGCTCGATGGCGATGGCAAATAGCAAGGGGGAAAGAGGGCAACCTTGCCTAGTGCCCCCGCCTAGCTTGAACCGATTAGAGGAGTATCCTGAATATCTAATGAATGCTCCTGGGTTAGAATACAGCGAGGCAATCCATGCAGTAAAGGAGGAACCCAGGCCCCAATTTTTCAATATGAATTGAAGGTAGTCCCAAGCAACTGTATCAAATGCTTTACGGACGTCTAAGGTTAATAACATGGCCTGGCATCCCTCTTTCCTAACATGGTGGACAAGGTTGATGACCTTACGGATATTGTCCCCCCCTTGACGCTGGGGGATGAATCCTGCCTGTTCTTTAGAGATGCGATAAGCATGTTGAGACGTACCGTAAGTACTTTTGCGAGGAGTTTTACATCGATGTTCAATAGAGAAATAGGCCTATAATTGGACCAAAGTGTAGAATCGGCATTAGGCTTCGGAATCATGCAGACAGCTGCCGTGAGCGTATCAGTGCCCCATGAATCTCCATCACCAAAAGAGTTAAACATTCGGACCAATCTTGGGGAAAGTTCCTGGGAATTTTTTTTTTATAATAAAGAGCAGTAAAGCCATCTGGGCCTGGTTGTTTCCCGTTTTTTAGGGAAGTAATAGCTTCCTGGACCTCAGAGAGTTCTACTGGCTTATCCAAAAAATTCTCGGCCTCGAGGGATAGGGCGGGCAAATGAAGTTTGCCTAAGAGCCTCTCAGAGAGGCCCTCATGCAAAATAGACTTAGCTTTGTAAAGGTCCTCAAGGTGTTTACTAAATGTTGTAACCACCTTCATTGGGTTGCTGGAAAGTGTGCCATCTAGGGTCCAAATACGCACGGGCTTGGTACTCTGCGTGATCCCTCTAAGTCTTCTGGTGAGAGGTGTATTCGATTTATTGCTAAGATGGTACCACTTAAACCTAGATCGGTTTATTTGGCGTTCAGCCTCAGCCTCAGTTGGTCCCCTGCTTGATTAAAGGCTATTCTATTACGTCTAGACGGGCATTGTTTATAAACGGAGGAGGCTGAGTGGTAGGCGTCCAGCAATGTTTGGAGTTGATTCTTGTATATGGCCTTGCGTCGAGCTGACTCTTTGATAAGGTGACCACGAATTACAGCTTTATGCGCCTCCCAAAGTAAGGCGTCAGAGCTCACCGTCCCCGTGTTTTCTGTGAAGAAGTTCTCAATTTCTACGCGCATATGCTCAAGTCTCTCGTCGGACAACATAGGGTCATAGAGCTTCCAGGACTTTTGGGGGGATCTTTGTGAAAGGGAGGACAGCTCGACTGTGACTAGGTCGTGATCCGACCAAACAATTGGAACTATAGAAGAATGGAAAAGGTGCGGTAAAGAGGGGAACTGGAGAAAGATGTGGTCAATTCTATTGAAGACCTTGTGTGGGTGGGAATAGTGGGTGAAGTCCCTCCTGGTGGGGTTATAGTCCCTCCAAGCATCAACTAGTTGGTAATGATTCAGGAGGGAACCGAAAGTCTTTCCTGAGTAACCGTCCCTGGGCCCGTCAAAAATCCGACCAACCGCCTGTCTATCTAAAGTCGGGTGGAGGGTTTGGTTTGAGTCGCCAGCTACTATTAGAAGCCCCTTCACCAGAGGATCCAGGGTCATCAAGAACTCCTCAAGAAAGGCGTTCTGGTTCTGGTTGGGAGCACAATACGTAGCAATAGTAACTGCTTGGTCCTGGATTGTGCCCGCTACTATGAGGTAGCACCCATGGGGGTCCCGAATTGTCTGCTCCAAAGAGAAGGGGAGAGAGCGTTTGAAAGCAATAAGAACCCCTCTCTTCTTGGTATCGGCAGATGCCATGTAGAAGAGAGGGTAGTCTGTGTTGAGAAATCTGGGGGTGTTTTTTTTAGTAAAATGCGTCTCTTGGAAGCAGACAATATCGGCATGCAGGGCCCTCATCTGGCGGAACGCTTTGACTCTTTTCTGGGGGGCATTCAGACCCTGCCCATTAAGTGAAATAAGTTTAACTACCATTTTTAGACTGCTCGTAAACTGTTACTCTGGGGGAGCTGGACACCCAAGGAGAGGAAAGGAGGGGGGAGGAAAAAGGGAACAGGCTAGAATAATTAGCAGAAAGCATTTTAAACAACATACATAAAATGAGGCAATACCTCCCTAAGTGTGGTTTCCCTCTGAGGTAGAGGAGTCCTCCACCCCAGTGGTAAATGCAATATAAACAAGGGGACTCCTTAATGGGGGTCCCAGAAGAAACGCCGAGAGAGGGAGCAAGGAGTGTGCAGGCTTTTAAAACCTGAGCTGCCAGCCCGTAATATGTAATATCAAAACCTTAAACAGCAGTCAATAAAAAACTCAAATAACTTCTTATGGAATGGTAGTGGGGAAGCACAAGCAAGGGCATAGAGCAAGCTAAACAAATCTCTTGGTACTAACAGTCCTAGAGAGTTATATGTAAGAGGGGTTTGCACAATTAAATGTACTGCCTGAACAGGCCAAGAACCGAAAGAAGAGTCCCAACAACACAGAACAGGAACTACAGAAGAGAATCCCGTGCGATCACAGCAAAGATGCGGAGAGGGGCAAGATCCCCAGTATAGTGCACAGGAGATCTTACCCATCAACCCTCTCCGAGAGCCGGCTTACTGAACATGTGGGTGAGCGCACCCGACGTCTTTCTCGTTGCTCTGGGGAGGGGGAACCAGAGTAGCCGTTGGAGCCTTCAGGCCCATCAAGGTCAGGGCCGCCTCCAGGTCTTGTGGTGTAGAAGCTTCGTAACGCTGGTCTAGGTAGTTAAAAGAAATTTTAAAGGGGAACCCCCATTTGTACCTAATCCCATTAGCTTGCAGGATTGCCAGTGAAGGTTTCATAGCACGCCGCCTAGTGATGGTTTGAGGAGAAAGGTCAGCAAAAAGTTGGTAGTCAAAATTCTGAAATTTAAGAGTACCTTGATCCCGTGCCGCTGACATAAGCTGTTCCTTAGTGCGATAGAAGTGGAATTTTACAAGAACATCTTGCGGGAGGCCATCAGCCCTCTTATTCTTTAAGGTCCGGTGTATCCTGTCAAATTCCAGCCTTTCAATGGGGATGACCGGGGCAAGCTCTTGGAAAAGGGCTGTAACTGTGGATTTAAGGTAAAGGACTGTTTCAGGAATACCTGGGATTCTGATATTGGCTCTGCAGGAGCGATTCTCCATATCCTCAAGCTTGTGTTGAGGCCACGGAATATAAAAGTAGAAAGACAGTGAGACTTTGCTAGTAGCTTGAATGGGTATAGAGATCAGACGTTCAGTTTAAGTCGCACTGTAGGATAAAGGCAGCAAAAGTCCCGAACTCATCAGGTTACAAATGGTACTGCTGTCCCTTTAAGATGGCTATAAAATTAGGAATGAAACCCCATATAGTAAGCGGAAATGGTGGGAGAAGAAGTATATGCCTGATGGTAATTGCTGATTTTATAATGCTGCAGGTGCGTGGAAGGGATGCCCCCTGAAGCGCCGAGCATAAAGAGGTGGATGCTGCAAGTGTGGCCACCCAGAAGACCTCATAAATATTACTAGTGGAGGCAGATGGGAAAGGGCAGGGCTGGAAAACTGGCACAGATCTATATCAAATGAGGGCAGACAGCCTGTAGCTCACTGCTTCTTGATGGCAGGCTTATGGGATGCTTAATGGGCACCACTTATACTGTAGGAAGTCAGTGGGTACATCTGCTTGCTGCGCAGGATGCAGCTGTGAGTAGAATGGCGGCGGCCGCCCAGCTCCGCCTCCCCTTCACCAGGCCGATTTCGGGACCCCCCTCGGATCTTCTTGAAATTTGACAGGGGGGTACCTGAGGAGTGCCCCATGCACCGGAGCACAAAACCGCCGACCGCTGGAGCCGTTGAGGGGCCGGGGCAACAGGTTTTAGCGGAGCGCAGATCTATGCCTCCATCTGCGATCCGCACGCATGCGCACTCCTTACTAAAAGTATTTTATTAACTATTTTAATAATTGCCTGAGTCTTACATAGCTGCCTCTCCAGAAATTAAATGTTCTTAGTTCTAAGTTTTTATTAATAAAAAAAAAAAAAAAATTAATAAGATACAAACTCACCTCTGCATGGGATCCTCTTCACCCTGGGGACCTCCAATCCCCCCCCAGCCCTCTTCCACCAACAGGAGAGGGCCTGGAAAAGCCCCCTCCTCTTCTCACAGTGCTGCGGGGCTCCCGCAAGCCCCGCCTTTTATAGGAGGAGCGGTTTGATGTTACTCCACTCCTCACAGTATAAAAGATGCTGCCGACACCAACAGACCTGTCAGATGCCAGTAGTGGTTGGTGGAGGGCGGGTGAAGGGGCAGTGACACTCTGCTGTGTTTTTTTACATTAACTCTTGAGAACTGGTAATAAGACCCCACACCAGTTCACAAGGCTTGAGGGGCTGGCAAGTCACCTAAGCCAAGCAGGTGACTTGCCATTTACCCTTTTGCCCCATTAACGGCCTCCCCAAAGCCAGGAGGGCAAAAGAGCCTGTGGCTCATGAGGGCTATGTGGGCTTATAGCCTTCAGGGCCAGGGGCAACCCAGGCTGGCCTTTTGTGCCCTTGTTTACAAGCCCCTATAGCTGGTGCACGATCTCACCTTCAGAGCAGGGGACTCCATGCCAATTTTATTTTCGATTTAACCCTTGATAGTGGGGATAGAAATTGTATTTTATTTGAAAACGGCAAAAAGTGTCCTTTCAGTTTATTTTTCTTGAAAAACTGTAAGGTGTGCATAGTAGTTGTGTTTTCTTTGAAAATGTCCTCCAGTGTTCTTTTCAGTTTGGGGTGTGTCCTGGGTGGGAAAGGGTGTCTACTGATACCTATGTGGTTCCATTGTAACCAGAGGGAATGGGGCTTTTACACGCAATATAATTTTAATAAGAAACTTACACTTTTTATTACAAAAAACACTACATAATGTAAACATTTTGTACATATTTCACCCAGAAATATTAGGAATTCACTAAATGAGACAAACAAGACTTTTCATGTTAAAGCCCAGACTTCTGAAAAACAATATAGAGCAAAATAGAGAAAAATGGGTTGGTAACAGAGGGTGACAAAATCTCTAGGTAGGCTGGCACCTACTAGGGTTGTTATGTAATATGCAAAAAAAATAGATATATACAGTGTAATACAGAGGGTGGCACCATTCCTACATCTTAAATGGTTGAATAGACCTAAATTAAAAAAATCAATCTGCTCTGGCAGATCCTTCCTCTGCTCTAGTAAGCTCATCGCAGGGGATAATAATTTAACTAGTGCCTGCTCCTCTCCTGTTCAGACACCAGAATGTAGGCCTGTTCAACTACATGGCAGGGAAACTTGGATCACTTCTTTGTCACCAGGGGAAGACTAGACCCAAAAATCCGACCAGGATCTGGTATGTGACATCTCTACTCAAAACGTGCTTCCCGGCTGGTCAAGGAGTGTGTCCCAAGGCTGATAATATAATCTTGCAGGGACAGATCATAGTCTAGGGTGGTTATGGCCACTCCTAAATCAGTGATACTAAATAGTAATGTAAGGGCAGGTAATGTAGTAGGGGCAGGGATGCTCCTCACAATCAAGAGGCTAAGGGTGTTTTGGTTGGAAGAAATTAGGGGGCAGGAACTAGATGCCAGTGTTTGAGGCAGCAGCCCAGCCAGTCCCAAAAGCAGTGCGACCCAAGCTGACTTATCCCAGATCTTCCTATAGCTCGGCAGCCAATCAACCAGCACCAGTTTCCGGGTTTGGCCAAGTGCTGAATTCGAGCATGGACTGTTTGATAAAGTCCGTTCTCGGGATGGGGGGCCCGAGCTCGCAAAGTTCTTTGTGAGTCCAAACTTTGCAGCTGAGGCTCACTCATCACTACACTATAGGGTTGATTCTAAATGCAAAAGTTAAATGATTTTGGATCGGGAATCGGAAGTTTGGGTGGGTGTTAGTCATTTTTTCCTTTTTTTTTGGCCATTTCCGACTCGCGCGAACGTTTGAACGAATTCGTATATGCTCTTACGATCATCGGAAGTTTTACTAACAAAATCGGAAGTTTTACAACCAAATCGGAAATGTTCCCAACCAAATTGTAATTTTTCCGTTCGTTCCTAAAACTTCCGTTAATTGGATGTGTTTCCATGTGATTCAGAGAGCTGATTCCCACCCTAAAAATCCGTTTAATAGAAAATCCACTTCCGACACCTTTGAGGACTCGGATTTGCTATTGTAGAACATGTTTTGTGGCTATGTGGAGGAGTCTGCGCGCCTTCAGCTCCAATGAACTGCATGTATCAGCATGGCCGAAGCCATAAATTGTATAGCAATGCATACCTGAATCAATACATTTCATGTATGCCTTATAAAAGCATTTTAATGTGGACCTTAATTAGTCCTTTGCATGTAAACCTTTATTTTGCCACACATCCATATAATTGCGATTTATTTTTAAACTTATGTCCTTTGTTATTTTCTTTTGGATTGTTGTTGTACTTGAATCTTAATTTGTTTTCGGATTTATTGTTGTAGTTGGCAACCTTTGCTTTGTGTAATTATTTTATCTTATCTTTGGTCAGATGCATCACACTTACTGAGGAGAGGAGAGTGGGATAAAGTGCAGGGTGCGGGTTACAGCTGTGTTTTGCTCAGAGACAGCAGAGCTGGGGGCCTTGAAAGGTCAGAAATCCCAGAATGTAGAGCCACACAGTCACAAGGCCCTTTCTGTTTGCAGGCTGCCTTATATTACCTGACCCGCCATCTTGGCTGTTTCAAGGCTCATAACATGCAGAAGATGCTGGGTGTTTTAAAAATTTGGAGAGCAATCTGTATGTACAGGGTGTGGGTAACAACACAAAAAATTTAAAGTTGTACCATTTGAAACCAAAAATTTTAATTAAAAACCGCAAGTAAAAAATGCCAGTTCAAAATAAAAAAAAAAAAAAAATGTATGATTTACTTTTAGAAATACATTCATTAATGGTTGGTTACCACAAAACGAATAAAATAAAGAAAAAGCAGAAATGAAGATTCGCCTGAGCGCACAGTGGTTTGGGTCAGTTTTAGGGGTGAGACATGGAAGATGTAAGAAAATGCAAAGTGATTTAGCTAAGCATTGTAGAAGAAGTGAGTGAGCCAAATATGTAGGCAGCACTTTAATGAGTAAAGTTTGTAGTGTGCAGGCGCAAGATCATAAGGATTTTCGTCCGGACAAAAAAGGAAAAAGGGCAAAATTCAAAACCGACTTTGAAACCTGAGAAATGAAACGGAAAAGTCAGGATGGAAACTGACATTCAACTGATTCACTAACTGCCATACGAACGGACGGAAAACTTACACATGGTTTGAAATGCATTATAGAATCGCTCGAATGTTCATACGAAATCGGAAAATTTACACCAAAAAACACAGATCGGAAAAAATACTAACGTTTTTGGTGTTTCTCTGAATCGACCCTTATATTTCATAAATTAAAACAACAAGAATCACTGTCAGTACACGAAACATCTAATATTTTCTGTATGGTTTTGAGATATGAATTATACACTTTCATCTTTACTCACTTGAACTCTTAATGGTGTTACAATTGTTGTACCATGGATCCCATTGCTTACGAAATTTCTCTTGGCACTTTCTATGCTTGTAAAACACTCTACAGAATGGAATGGTATTGTTTACGAGAGCTTTCCAGACCCCTAGTGTTGGGACTGACATCCACTTAAAGGAGTCCTATCACGAAATGTAGAAAAATTAATAAAATAAAGATATGTACAAAAGTGCTTATTAAATATTTAAAATAGCTACGAAAATATGTATTCAATAAATTATTTGGGTATTTTTAAAATACCTTAAAAAGGAAGCAGTAGCAAGCCCTCTTCCATTAGGTTTAAAGGAGAGTCTAAACTTCCTTTCAATAGGTCTTTCTCTCATTCTTTCTTTCGCTCTCTCCTTTCTTTCTCTCTCATTGCATTGAGCTGAACAGGAGCAACGACTCAGCGTCAGCATTGCAGCAAACTACAGTCCCCATGACATGACGTGCCCATGACTTGCGTTAAGGGTCCACTACCTTTTCCCAGAAGTCCTGGACATGTACACAGCTCCAAATGAAATGCCAGAAGTTGCCCCTCTTCCTTCCACACGGGGGATATGTATGCCTGATATAAGACATAGTATTGAATTAATGCATTATTTGCAGCTGGTGACGCCTTGAGCATAAGCAGAGGTGTAGCTAATCTTTCCGGCAACCAGGGCAAAATATCCAGAGGTTCCCCCTCCGTCTTGCCAGTCACTGCTCCAGCTATATTCCTCTGATCTCTGCATTATCTAGGCACTGTTCTGTGGTAGAAAATGAGCTAGACCTGTCATAAGTTCTGATTCAGCCAATTACAGGTGCAGCAGCACTGAGGCACCACAAAGCCTGGAGGAGGATTGCAACAATGAGGTAAGTATTTTTCTGAGAATCTCAAAATTGCTAAGGGGGAGCAAACAGGGTGGGAAACGGTGGCTATGGAAGATTGGCGGCTCCTCTTAAAGTGGTGACAATATAACAAGCACCAGGTCCTAAATTAACCTTACCCAACCCCTGCAGTTAATACCAAGAGCAACTAAAAGAAAAGTTAAGTATTGTATTTCTGCAATGTCAGGCTCATGGGAGGAGTTGGATAAGGTTCATCTGTGATCCCTGTGGACCAGGATCCTCCGGGATTACTTTAGGTTTACTTTAAAGCAGACTCTCCCTGTTTGATTTGTGTCTGTAACCCCCTCTTCCCACCCCTAGGGCCAGTAAGAGCCCTCCTTTTGCTGACACTAAGCCCCACAGACCACAGCATGTGATGCTTTACTTTTTCTTGCATTGCCTTATCTGGGGGTCCCAGAAATGGCTGTACTTGTGCAGTGTGTGTGTGTGTGTGTGTGTGTGTGTGTGTGTGTGTTGCTGCAATGTGTAGTCATTTCTCGGTCCACAATTGTAGATTAAAGTAACTGAATCACAGCACCACATAGTCCGCCCACAACTAGCCATGTGCCTTCCTGTGCCCTTAGACCAAAATATGAATAAACACAGTGTAAGCATATTCCCTCAAATGATCGTACAAGAAAAAAATCAGAGTTCAAGCAGATTTAGTGTGCAGGGAACTAGGGGATCCCCCTTAAGACCAACAGAATAAGCGAAGATAGGGTGGTACACCCCAGGCATTGACATTATAGAAGAGCAACTACCAGCCTAGAGTCTAAAAGACACTAGGACTGGTGGTCTCTCTGGTCTCTCTTTTTGGGTTATTGATGGCCACTTAATAAAATACCCTGATTCACCTGATGCTCACCTAGAGCCAGCTCTTTATTGCTGCATCACCCTTCCCCATGTCCGCTTCCATTGGCAACCATTCGAGTCTGGCTGATGCAGATGACCACAGATGCCACTGATGGTCCATGCATGTACAGGATTGCTGGATCAAGGTATCAGGTGGACTGGGGGGGGGGGGGGGTTCACAAAGCAGGCATGTCAAATCAGGATCCTCAGAAAGTGGACCAAACCCAGGGCAGCAAAATACCAGATTTTGGAAAACTTTAAATAGAAAGTAAAGTCAAAGAGGACTTTACTTCCTCTGACCTCTGCAGCATGGGGGCATCTTGATTTCGGATGCCCCGCTGTATGGCTTGGGCTCCTCATCCCAGGCTGTCCAACAGCAAACTGAAAGCCTCATCGGCTCCTTTTATTAGGCTTCCTTGCAATTAGCCTCATCACCTGTGTGATAACTGGGGTTAGGGGAAAAACCCGTAGCGGACTGGGAATGTGGACTGGGGTCCTGTAAACCCGGTATAGATCGTGCCTGATTGAGCAAAGCAAGAGAGAAATATACACTATTCAGGACCTTCCCATACACTTTACCACATATCCCCCACTCTACTTCAGACCCGAGGTCTGACAATTTTCACCGACCATACAGTAGACTCTGGACAAAGCATCCGCATTCCCCTGAAACTTCCCCAGACTATATTTCACTTTAAACTTAAAATTTTGTAAGGAGAGAAACCATCTGGTCACTTTTGCATTTCTCTCCTTATTTTGTTTCATCCAGGCCAGCGGAGCATGATCTGTCATCAACACAATTTCTCTACCCAACAGGTAATACTTTAGGGCTTCTAACGCCCACTTAATGGAGAGACACTCTCTTTCCACTATAGCGTAATTTTTCTCTGCTGGGTCAGTTTCCTGCTCAGGTACAATAGTGGGTGTTCTTCCCCATTCACCTCTTGTGAAAGAACTGCACCCAAACCCAAGTCAGACTCATCTGTCTGTACCAAAAACTGTTTGCTGAAATCCGGGGACACCAGGACGGGCTGTTTACACAGGGCAAATTTAGGCTTTGAAAAGCCTTTCTTCCTCTGGGGTCCATTCCACCATTACTGACTTATGACCCTTTGTTAAGTCAGTTAATGGTGCAGCCATTGACACGAACCGACGGTAGTAGCCGGTTATATCTAGGAAGGCTCTTACCTGTTTTTTTGTAAGTAGTCTGGGCCAGTTCTGTATTGCCTCCACCTTTTGATCTGGGGTTTAACCAGGCCTCTGCCAATGACGTAACCCAGGTATTTTGCCTCCTCCAGACCCACTGCACACTTCTCAGGATTTATGGTTAAGCCAGCATTACTGATCGAGTCTAGGACGACCTGTACCTTGCAGAGGTGACTCTTCCAATCAGATGAAAAAATTACCAAATCATCCAGGTAAGCAGTGGCATAATCACGATGTGGTCTCAAGATCATGTCCATCAGCCTCTGAAAGGTAGCAGGGGCCCCATGTAACCCAAATGGCATCACAAAATATTGAAACAGGCCTTCTGGGGTGGAAAATGCTGTATTTTCTTTGGTGTCCTCAGGCAATGGAATCTGCCAATTGTGAGATCCAGGGTTGTGATGTATCTTGCCTTCCCAAGCTTTTCAATCAACTCATCTAACCGGGGCATGGGATAAGCATCAAATTTTGAGACCTCATTGAGTTTTCTGAAATCGTTACCGAATCTCCAGGTCCCATTGGGCTTTGGTATAAGAACAATGGGACTTGACCAGCCACTAGAAGACTCCTCAATGACGCCTAACTCTAACATGCGCTTTATTTACGAGGAGATCGCCTCTCTACGTGCTTCAGGTATCCTGTACGGTTTAAGGTTTACCTTACTGTAGGGTTAAGTTTTAACAACCTCATAGGGACCCTGCCACTTTTCCAGAAATTTACTTTCAACCGTGGGTAGTAATACCAGGACCCGGTCCCCAAGATTAAAAGCCCTCACCCTAGCAGATCTATTATATTTTCTGCTCTGGGCCTCCTGAGCCCTTTGCATATGCTCCTTGACTATCGGCATTACCTTGTCTATTCGGTCCTGCATCTGTGCCACATGTTCAATTACACTTTTGTATGGGGTGGCCTCAGTCTCCCAGGTTTCCTTGGCTATATCTAACAAACCCCTGGGATGCTGACCATACACTAGTTCAAAGGGCGAAAAGACACCTGGGGTACCTCCCAGATGGAAAACATGAGATATGGCAACAAACAGTCCCATTCACGGCCATCCCTTTCTACGACTTTCTTTAACATGTGCTTAAGGGTTTTGTTAAATCTCTATACTAACCCGTCTGTTTGGGGGTGGTACACTGAGGTGTGGAGATGGGTAATTTTAAATAGCTTGCACAGCTCCTTCATGGCCTTTGACATGAATGGCGTGCCCTGGTCAGTTAGGATTTCTTTCGGAATCCCTACACACGAGAACATAAGAAACAGTTCCTTAGCAATACTCTTGGAGGCCATATTTCTTAACGGAACTGCATTCGGGTAGTGGGTAGCATAGTCTAATACCAATAATATGTATTGGTGTCCCCTTGCAGACTTCACGATTGCCCCCATCAAATCCATGGCAACTCTCTCAAAGGGGACCTCAATGATGGGAAGTGGCACCAAGGGACTCCGGAGATGTGATGGGGCAATTAACTGGCACGTAGGGCAGGACTCACAGTACCTTTTTATTTCTTTGTATACCCCAGGCCAAAAGAACCTTTGGAGAACTCTCTCTTGGGTCTTATTAGTCCCCAAATGTCCTCGAAACACATGATTATGGGTTATCTCCAGCACCATGCGACGGTATGCTTTAGGTACCAGAAGCTGTTCCACAATTTCATTATTAATTTTGGAGACCCAATATACCAGATCCCCATTCATAGCAAAGTGTGGAAACTTCTGGTCAGCTTCTGGTTCCTGATGTACACCATTCACTACCGTGACATTGGCCCTTGCTGTCCCCAGAGTGGGGTCTCTTAATTGCTCAGACCCAAAATTACCCCGAGCCACTTCTAGGTCTAATACCCGCTGATCAGGCAGGGTAGTCTCGTCATCCATGCCTGCTAACACTTGTAGTGGAAATCAGTCATCGCTGCATAACTCAGATGTACCGACATTTTCACTAGGCACCTCACGGGGACTATTATTTCCACCAGACATTTCACCCGACTCTACAACAGGGAGGGTTACAGGTTCTGCCAGAGATTCTGGTCAAGTCCCATTGTTCTTATACCAAAGCCCAATGGGACCTGGAGATTCGGTAACGATTTCAGAAAACTCAATGAGGTCTCAAAATTTGATGCTTATCCCATGCCCCGGTTAGATGAGTTGATTGAAAAGCTTGGGAAGGCAAGATACATCACAACCCTGGATCTCACAATTGGCAGATTCCATTGCCTGAGGACACCAAAGAAAATACAGCATTTTCCACCCCAGAAGGCCTGTTTCAATATTTTGTGATGCCATTTGGGTTACATGGGGCCCCTGCTACCTTTCAGAGGCTGATGGACATGATCTTGAGACCACATCGTGATTATGCCACTGCTTACCTGGATGATTTGGTAATTTTTTCATCTGATTGGAAGAGTCACCTCTGCAAGGTACAGGTCGTCCTAGACTCGATCAGTAATGCTGGCTTAACCATAAATCCTGAGAAGTGTGCAGTGGGTCTGGAGGAGGCAAAATACCTGGGTTACGTCATTGGCAGAGGCCTGGTTAAACCCCAGATCAAAAGGTGGAGGCAATACAGAACTGGCCCAGACTACTTACAAAAAAACAGGTAAGAGCCTTCCTAGATATAACCGGCTACTACCGTCGGTTCGTGTCAATGGCTGCACCATTAACTGACTTAACAAAGGGTCATAAGTCAGTAATGGTGGAATGGACCCCAGAGGAAGAAAGGCTTTTCAAAGCCTAAATTTGCCCTGTGTAAACAGCCCGTCCTGGTGTCCCCGGATTTCAGCAAACAGTTTTTGGTTTGCTCATCTGTCGCTACCTGGCGCTATTAATGAATCGGCCTCTTACTATATGATGCACATGCAATACCACCTGCAGACTCCTTAAGCAACAGGGGAGAATTTGGTTGTCCTTAATCTTTATCTGCCTCTGTCCTGGAATGTCTGGGGCCTAAATGACCCGATTAAAAGATCATTTGTGATGGAATATGTTGCATGCACCAAGCCAAAAATCCTTTGTCTGCAGGAGACCCGTCTGCTGCCGAACGATGTTGGCAGAATGCATAAACCCTGGGTCGGTTGGGCCCACCTCAGTTGCCATTCATCCTACTCCAGATGGATGGCTATTCTATTTAGTAAAACTTTGAGATATGATATACTCTCATGATAGGAGACCTGGTCCTACTCATGCATGCTCATCCCCGTGCTTGGCCGCGCCTCTCAGATGTCTCTATTCAGGCTGTGTGTGGCCAGGGGCATGTGCAGTCATGTAGGTGGCGCATACACCTCTGTGCATGCCCGGGTGGTCCCTGACTCTGTGTGCTCTTTGCACATGCACATGCAAGTGCATTGGGGGGTCAAGCAGATCCAGAATGGGTAAGCACTGCTGATCAGCGTGTGGAATGTAGTTAGTGAGCGGGGGCAGAGAGCTGCTGTGGCTGCACTAGCTCAGTGTGTGTCACAGTGAGCATGCCCCCCACCACCCCAAGGCTCGGACTTAAAGCAAGGTGCTGCTGCACACATGATGGGCCCCAGAGGAAAGGCGCAGCACCACTATAAAGAAGGGAGAAAAGGTCACAGCAACAGTGAATTTACAGAGCAGGACACGCAATGATACCTCCCTTGCCTGTCTGGCTGTCAGTTTAGCAAAGGTCCATAGGGAAGGTGTGGGGTTAGGCAGGATGCGGGCAAGTGGGGATGTGTTGCTTCTATTGTTTTGGAGGGGCAGCAGCAGCCTGACAGCTAGTCCCAGCCAGAAGAAAATAAGTTGATCAATGGATCAAAGGTCAGGCTGCGGCTAAATCAGGGAAGGTGGGGACTAGCTCTCAGTCTTGCTCCTGTGTTTGGGGGAAGGGAATGTTGTATGTGTTGCAGAGAGAAATGGAAACTTCTGTGGTGTTGGTATAGTTTAGCTACTAGTTTGTTGTCAAAGCAGACCAAAAGCACAAATGACACGAAAGTGCTGAATGGTGTATATGTCTCCCTTGCTTTGCTTGACCAGCCACTAGAAGACTCCTCAATGACGCCTAACTCTAACATGCGCTTTATTTACGAGGAGATCGCCTCTCTACGTGCTTCAGGTATCCTGTACGGTTTAAGGTTTACCTTACTGTAGGGTTAAGTTTTAACAACCTCATAGGGACCCTGCCACTTTTCCAGAAATTTACTTTCAACCGTGGGTAGTAATACCAGGACCCGGTCCCCAAGATTAAAAGCCCTCACCCTAGCAGATCTATTATATTTTCTGCTCTGGGCCTCCTGAGCCCTTTGCATATGCTCCTTGACTATCGGCATTACCTTGTCTATTCGGTCCTGCATCTGTGCCACATGTTCAATTACACTTTTGTATGGGGTGGCCTCAGTCTCCCAGGTTTCCTTGGCTATATCTAACAAACCCCTGGGATGCTGACCATACACTAGTTCAAAGGGCGAAAATCCTGTAGACACCTGGGGTACCTCCCAGATGGAAAACATGAGATATGGCAACAAACAGTCCCATTCACGGCCATCCCTTTCTACGACTTTCTTTAACATGTGCTTAAGGGTTTTGTTAAATCTCTATACTAACCCGTCTGTTTGGGGGTGGTACACTGAGGTGTGGAGATGGGTAATTTTAAATAGCTTGCACAGCTCCTTCATGGCCTTTGACATGAATGGCGTGCCCTGGTCAGTTAGGATTTCTTTCGGAATCCCTACACACGAGAACATAAGAAACAGTTCCTTAGCAATACTCTTGGAGGCCATATTTCTTAACGGAACTGCATTCTGGTAGTGGGTAGCATAGTCTAATACCAATAATATGTATTGGTGTCCCCTTGCAGACTTCACGATTGCCCCCATCAAATCCATGGCAACTCTCTCAAAGGGGACCTCAATGATGGGAAGTGGCACCAAGGGACTCCGGAGATGTGATGGGGCAATTAACTGGCACGTAGGGCAGGACTCACAGTACCTTTTTATTTCTTTGTATACCCCAGGCCAAAAGAACCTTTGGAGAACTCTCTCTTGGGTCTTATTAGTCCCCAAATGTCCTCGAAACACATGATTATGGGTTATCTCCAGCACCATGCGACGGTATGCTTTAGGTACCAGAAGCTGTTCCACAATTTCATTATTAATTTTGGAGACCCAATATACCAGATTCCCATTCATAGCAAAGTGTGGAAACTTCTGGTCAGCTTCTGGTTCCTGATGTACACCATTCACTACCGTGACATCGGCCCTTGCTGTCCCCAGAGTGGGGTCTCTTAATTGCTCAGACCCAAAATTACCCCGAGCCACTTCTAGGTCTAATACCCGCTGATCAGGCAGGGTAGTCTCGTCATCCATGCCTGCTAACACTTGTAGTGGAAATCAGTCATCGCTGCATAACTCAGATGTACCGACATTTTCACTAGGCACCTCACGGGGACTATTATTTCCACCAGACATTTCACCCGACTCTACAACAGGGAGGGTTACAGGTTCTGCCAGAGATTCTTCGCTGACGGCAGAAGTGTTACCCCTTTCCCACAACTCCCAGAACAAGGGAAAATCACGCCCGATTATCACTTCGTACATAAGGCGTTTTACCACGCCGCCTTCGTAGCTCAGTGTTCCAGCGGGGGTCTCAAACTTACCCATGGCTACAGGGTAAGCTACGATGTCCCAGTGGATGCAAAGCATTCTGACATTTTTATTTGGTATGTAATCCCCAGCCACAATGCTGGCCCGTACCAAGGTTACCAGACTACCCGAGTCCAAAAGGGGCTTCACCGAGTAGCCATTTACTTTCAACGTCAATATATGTGGCTCAGTCTCTGACCGCGGAATGGCGGTACAAGCAGGTTCTGCGAACAGGGACCTTCGGCGGCTAGCATCACATTCCATGGGCTCATGGGAAAGGGGACAATCAGCGGCTATGTGTCCCCACTCATGGCACCTCCAACACTGGGGAACCCGGAATCTCCTTACCTGGGCTTCCTCCCTAGGATTAGGGGGCCTCTGGGGGTCAGGGTCAGTCTTTTGCCCTCACTCAAAGTCTAGCGCCCTGCCCCCTCTTACACCCTTCCTCACACATTCAGCTGTAACTAGCTTACCCAACTATGTCACGGGTTTGATGGTCTTGGAGGGTGCTGGTGCTGTAGGGGCATCCCGGAGGTAGTCCTCAGTCGCTATGAATCTTTCCACCATGTTGACCAGCTGCTCAGCTCTGAGGGTCTCCTTGTCCAACCCACCATTGTAGCTTTGGCGGCAGCGTCTAGAAGTAGTGGTCCACCACAACCTGCGCTGGTGTAGAACGCTCTGGATCTAGACATTTTTGGACTAGATGGATCAGGTCATATATCTGCGACCGGGCAGGCTTATCAATGGCAAAGCTCCAATTGTGTACTCTCCTTGCCCGAACCGCTGGCATAACCCCCAGGCGAGCAAGGATCTCCATCTTAAGTTTGACATAGTCCCGTACATCTTGCTCCCTGAGGTCATAATAGGCTTTTTGCGGCTCACCTGCCAGGAAGGGTGAAATGACGTTCGCCCATTCGGCAACTGGCAGCTGCTCTCTCTCAGCCACATGCTGGAATACAGTGAGGTATGCCTCGACATCATCGCCAGGAGTCATCTTTGGCAAGACCCGCTGAACGGCTCACACCATCAGTCTCAACTGGGCTTCTCTCCGGTTGTGAGACTTTAGCCATAACAGTCTCTCTGAGCACAGCAGTCTGCTCCATCAACAGGCGGTTTGTCTCCTGCTGGTTTGCCATGACCTGCTGCTGTGCTTGGTGCTGTTGTGCCATGGCCTGCTGATGTTGTCCATGGCCTGCTGCTGTTCTTGGTGCTGTTGTGCCATGGCCTGCTGCTGTTGTGCCAGGGCCTGTTCATGCTGGAGATTAGCCTGTACTAGCTGCTTTATCACCTTCTCCAGTTGCGACTAGTGAGACATCTTTGTTGCCGCTTTCATCCAAGCCATCCACTTTTAAATGTCACCGCAGAGCTTTTTGTCACTCCATTACCCCTAGCAACAGACAAATGCCTGCATCCTCCACCAATTTGCCAGGATCTGGGGCGAACGGCAATGACTCGGAAGACAGTTCTTCTTCAAATCAAAAGTAATTTATTGAAAATAAAATTCAACAGTCAAAATCTCTTAACTTCAGAGAAGGTTGCAGCCTACAATGCAGTACAGCAAGCAGTTACCTCACCAGCTCTAGTAAAGTCCCAGGTTCGGGTGACACAAACAAAGTCCTTTGGCTGCAATTCAGTCCTGTCAGTCTTTGTGAGTAGCAAGGCCTGGGCTCCTCATCCCAAGCGGTTCAACAGCAAACTGAAAGCCTCATCAGCTCCTTTTATTAGGCTTCCTTGCAATTAGCCTCATTACCTGTGTGATAACTGGGATTAGGGGAAAAACCCGTAGCGGACTGGGAATGTGGACTGGGGTCCTGTAAACCCTGCATGAATCGTGCCTGATTGAGCAAAGCAAGGGAGACATATACACCATTCAGCACTTTCGTGTCATTTGTGCTTTTGGTCTGCTTTGACAACAAACTAGTAGCTAAACTATACCAACACCACAGAAGTTTCCATTTCTCTCTGCAACACATACAACATTCCCTTCCCCCAAACACAGGAGCAAGACTGAGAGCTAGTCCCCACCTTCCCTGATTTAGCCGCAGCCTGACCTTTGATCCATTGATCAACTTATTTTCTTCTGGCTGGGACTAGCTGTCAGGCTGCTGCTGCCCCTCCAAAACAATAGAAGCAACACATCCCCACTTGCCCGCATCCTGCCTAACCCCACACCTTCCCTATGGACCTTTGCTAAACTGACAGCCAGACAGGCAAGGCAGGTATCATTGCGTGTCCTGCTCTGTAAATTCACTGTTGCTGTGACCTTTTCTCCATTCTTTATAGTGGTGCTGCGCCTTTCCTCTGGGGCCCATCATGTGTGCAGCAGCACCTTGCTTTAAGTCCGAGCCTTGGGGTGGTGGGGGGCATGCTCACTGTGACACACACTGAGCTAGTGCAGCCACAGCAGCTCTCTGCCCCCGCTCACTAACTACATTCCACACGCTGATCAGCAGTGCTTACCCATTCTGGATCTGCTTGACCCCCCCAATGCACTTGCATGTGCATGTGCAAAGAGCACACAGAGTCAGGGACCACCCGGGCATGCACAGAGGTGTATGCGCCACCTACATGACTGCACATGCCCCTGGCCACACACAGCCTGAATAGAGACATCTGAGAGGCGCGGCCAAGCACGGGGATGAGCATGCATGAGTAGGACCAGGTCTCCTATCATGAGAGTATATCATATCTCAAAGTTTTACTAAATAGAATAGCCATCCATCTGGAGTAGGATGAATGGCAACTGAGGTGGGCCCAACCGACCCAGGGTTTATGCATTCTGCCAACATCGTTCGGCAGCAGACGGGTCTCCTGCAGACAAAGGATTTTTGGCTTGGTGCATGCAACATATTCCATCACAAATGATCTTTTAATCGGGTCATTTAGGCCCCAGACATTCCAGGACAGAGGCAGATAAAGATTAAGGACAACCAAATTCTCCCCTGTTGCTTAAGGAGTCTGCAGGTGGTATTGCATGTGCATCATATAGTAAGAGGCCGATTCATTAATAGCGCCAGGTAGCGACAGATGAGCGACAGTAGCGGCATTTTCAGAGCGCCCGCTAGTAGTCGCTGTGCTTGGCCGTTGTTCTGTAGGTAGCGACTGTAGCGACTCAGTCGGTTTGCCGTAATGTTGAATATTGGGTGAGGAGTCGCTATTTGACAGGTTCCGCGCTGTATTGGAGCACATGACAGCGAATGGCCATAGCGAACGGCTCCCAGCATATTCATTAACAAATCACACTCAAAAAATTCTCGCGCAGTGAAATGCTTGTTTAAACCCCAGAGCGCTGGCGGCGATGGGTTAAAGGTAGTTTTTTAACCCCCAAACAGCCATATTTTTGGATAAAAAAAAACAAGTTTTTCAAAACATTTTGTAATATGAATACATTAATATCAGACCTGTAATATCTTTTTACTTTAAAAAAAATATCTAACATTGCAGAAGTGGTCACAGAATTTTTGACATTTAAAAAAAAAAAAAAAAAAAAAAACATTAATAGCAATTAATTAAGAATATTTAAAGATTGCTCCATTGAAATGCATTGGAGAGCGCCAGGTAGCGAGAGGTCATACCTGTCGCTGTTCAAGGTCGCTCGCTGGCGCTGTGGGGTGAGGCTGGAATAATGATAAATGATTCGCTATCTGGCGCTCTGTCAGTCGCTAAGCAGGATCGGCTTGATAAATGTGTGATTGTGGAGGGGAGCCGGCGTTCTCGTGGCGGTGACCGTCATTACCGTTCGCTCACCATTCACTACCTGCCGCTATCCCTTGTTAAATAAGGGCCTAAGTGTGCTGTAGTAGTGCTCAAAGCAAACAATGAACTCCCAACCCCCCACCCCCCCTCAGCCTCATACTGTGGTCACCAAACAAATCTTAACTTGTATATCTCACAGTATTACTACACTGTAGGTATTTCTATCTCCCCCCACCCCCCCGGGCAACATTGTCAACTTATTGACATGTATTCATGCTAGAGTGGGTCTCCCTCATATTCAACCTTTTGGTTCATTTTTTCTTAATTTCCTACTCCTAAATCCTAGGTGCGTCTTTTAGTGCAAATTATATGTTGATCCAAAACTATATAGGGGGGATTCTTTCTTTCTAATTCAATTCTCCACTCCAAAAAACGATTTGGCTTTTTCTAATTAGCGCAGTGTTTCTTGGATAATTGATGGTCCTTTCACAACATTGGATCTTACTTTGCCGTCATAGACTTAGTGATGTTCAGATTCGGATAATGCAAACTTGGATGTATTCCCAAAAACTGACAACCGAGCTGCATCACAACAGCAAAAAGTCATATTTCAGCAGGTTAGTTACAGAGGCATGATAGTTGGATTTTTGAATGCAGATTATAAATTATGGCTGAATAATAAAGCTAGTAGAGTAGTAATGTATGTTACCTTTTAAAGGTATATTGCGAATTTGTACAATATTAAAAATCCATATTAACATGTCAGCTATAGAGAGCTGGAGTCATTTATACTCCCGAACTGAATAGGACTCCCACCCTCCTGGTAGGAATAAAATACAGAGGTGACAGGTTTCTGAGTGTATCAGGAGTGACAGAACAATCCTGTCTAGATATATCTCTTGATGCTGGGTGTATAAGTGACCCCTCATCGCGCTATCCAGCGTATTTCTATGGATTTTTATTAGAGATGAGCGAACCTTTGAAAAATTAGATTTGGCTGATTCGCCAAATTTTCCAACAAAATTTGTTTCGGTCCGAATTTATTCGCGACGAATCGCTATTAAAAACGGCTATTTCTGAGCTTCCTAGAGCCTCAATAGGGTTGTAAACCATTCTGCCTTGCTGTAACACACATAGGATGCGTGCTGGGTTAGTGAAATAATACTGTAAATAATTATGACATGCAGATCAGAGTTGAGGTGGCATCACTATGAGGGGCCCCTATATTGCCTGAAAAACACACCCTGGAGCTGGCAGCAGCAGGAGCCCCAAATATTGGCTAAAAGACATCCTGGAGTTGGTAGCAGGAGCCCAAAAATTGGCCTGAAGACACACACTGGAGTTGGCAGCAGGAGCCCAAAAATTAGCCGAAAGAGACACTGGAGTTGCCAGCAGCAGCAGGAGCCGAAACATTGGCTGAAAGAGACACTGGAGTTGGCAGCAGGAGCCCAAAAATTGGCCTAAAGGCACACTCGAGTTGGCAGCAGCAGGAGCCCAAACATTGGCTGAAAGAGACACTGGAGTTGGCAGCAGCAGCTGCAGGAGCCCAAAAATGACTGAGAGACACACTCTGGAGTTGCAAGCAGGAGCAGCAGGAGCCCAAACATTGCTTCAAAGACACACTGGAGTTGGAAGCAGGAGCAGCAGGAGCCCAAACATTGCTTGAAAGACACACTGGAGTTGGCAGCAGGAGCAGCAGGAGCCCAAACATTGCTTGAAAGACACACTGGAGTTGGCAGCAGCAGGAGCCCAAACATTGGCTCAAAGAGACACTGGAGTTGGCAGCAGCAGGAGGCCAAAAATTGGCTGAATGACACCCTGGAGTTGCAAGCAGCAGCAGCAGGAGCCCAAACATTGCTTGAAAGAGACACTGGAGTTGCAAGCAGCAGGAGCCCAAACATTGCTTGAAAGAGACATTGGAGTTGGCAGCAGGAGCCCAAACATTGCTTGAAAGAGACACTGGAGCTGGCAGCAGCAGCAGCAGGAGGCCAAAAATTGGCTGAATGAAACCCTGGAGGTGCAAGCAGCAGGAGCCCAAACATTGCTTGAAAGAGACACTGGAGTTGGCAGCAGGAGCAGCAGGAGCCCAAATACGGAGACATCCTACGTAGTCAGTTGGGTGATGCCTATCTGCGCCATGGTCCATACTGTGATGCTCAGCGGGACACTAGCCTTCTGTATTTTTGCATTAAAGAAGGGTGGTAGACGGGGCTTTTTGGACCAACGGTTGATGCAGCAGGAAGCGAGGCTGATTTTTGAGTTAGGAACGATGACCCCGGATGGGTTAAATACTGACTCTGGTCTGGGAGCTTTCCTGTAGGAGTACACTCTATATGATACATAATATTCATGTTTTTCTCTATGGGGTGAACTCTACTTACCTGTATATGCCCCTTAGGGGTGAAGTGGGTAATAAGGTTAAGAGATATGTAAATATGTATATAGTAGACTGTTAAGTGGGTAGGTATTCACATTAGTTGTTTCTGAATAGGTATAGAAGGATCTAGGTCCTCATCATTCAGTGGGTAACGACATATTTGGCGTCGGGGTCATTATTCCCTGTCTATATAGGCGCCTCCGGATAGTAGAATTATTTGATATGTGGACGGGGGGATCCCCTCTACAATTGTGGGGTGCATGAGTACAATAATGCACTAGATGCAGTGACATAAGGTAGCTTCTTGATACTACTAGGTATATACCCACTTTGTTGGGAAATATATTTGAGAAAGCATACAGGTGATGCATATGAGATGTTTATGGTAGGAGAAGGCTTTAAAAGTACTGTAGGCTGACTCATTGCCTTGACGCACTGCCAGCACGAAAAAGGTGTGTGCTGTGGTGGCCGGGAGCATTGGCCATGAATGCTGAGTGAGACTTTGTATGTCTGGAGATCCATGGGCCCTATATAAGAATTATCACTGATTTGGCTGTACCCCCTCCCCTCCCCTCCCCTACCCCAAACATGCACTCTGAATTGATGACATGGACCATTAAATGCCTACCTGTATCATTAGAATGCGGTAAGAGATTTTTTCTGTGTGTGTGTTTGAGGCCCCTGTAACACACTCATACCCATATCTCCATTAGCCCCCTGAGATATTTATACCATGGAAAAAGTAACAAGAAGCCCCACGGCGTGCCCCATAAGTGTTGGGATGAATGCGTGCTTCCGTAGCTGTGACAGCGTCTACAAGTGTGACAGCCAGGCGGGCAGTATTGTGGTGATGACGCGGAATGCGTCACCACAGGAAGCCTAGGTGATTGACGGGCTGTCTATGCAAATGACGGGAAATGCGTCACCGCGGGAACCTGGTGACTGATCAGTTAGTCCCGCCCATCCCTGAGAAGGCTGCGTGATGCGGCTGTCTACTACATCTACGGATTCGCTATTCTCTATGTGTGGGAGGGAACGTACGCTTAAAATGGAGGTATGGAGGGCCGCCCACCACCCTGACGAAGCTCCGGTGGGCGGAGCAAAACGCGCGTCGGCGGACGGCTGGCCCTAGCCACGTGCTGACCACCTCGCATTCAGCCCTGCCTCTGCACTAAGCCCCTCCAAATTGGGAAGTGTTGCGCAACACCAACGTCATGGCGCCAGCGCTCTGCAAGGAAGAACCGCATGCAGCAGCAGCTAAGTACTAGCCTCGGCGAGGCGGTTTGTTAATATGACTGTTCCTGTTAAAGCGCAGTGGTTTGATCACATAGTGTGATGCTGGCACAAGACGGATTGTCTATATAAGTTATCAAACATATTGCCACGCTGTGTGTCTGTCGCACTTGTTCTTCAAGAATGTATTGGAAGCTGCAGAGTGAGAGACTCATGTGATGACACTCATAGATGTCGAATATAATTCAGCTGGACAGCAATGAAGTCTATTCTTTTGTGAGGAGGCCTGTCACTATCCCTTGTGGACAATCTTGCTCGTTTGCAAGCCCAGAGTAGTGTAGTTGGCCGTTTCCCTTAGGCAGAGATCAGCAGCGCTGCTAGCGGGGTGGGGCATCAGTGTGCGTGGTTTTGTGTGAATGTGCACGGTGGGCCCCCGTGATTTTATAGCACCTGTTTGTAATTTTTAACAATGTGAACTTTTCCCATGTGTGTGCTGAAATTGGTACAATAAATCAACGTTTGCTCAGCAATTGTGTTCTCAGCCTATTTGCCAGGCCTACACTTAACCAACTGTCATATATGTGTGTACTTTGTGTCTCTGTAGCGGTTAGTAGGACGCCGCTCATTTTTGTGCGGCAGTGCATAGGTTTATTATTCCAACTCTCTCCAGCCATTTTATTGGATTTTGCTTCTGTAAGCAGGCAACCCCCAATCTCCACCACCGCTTCTGCCTATAGTCAAGCCCCCGTTTGCCGGGACGCTAGGTACGCCTCACCGGACACTGTTGCCAAAGGTCTTAATAGGCGCAAAGGATGGCTGCTTACGGTGAGGGCCGATGAACCACAAGGGTATCCCGAAGCTGAGTAGCCAAAGAGTCAAGCCAGGAGGTCAGAGATCGCGGGGTATCCAGAGGGGCAGGCAGCTTTGTGGTCAGACAAAGCAGAGGTCAGTACAGGCAGCAGACAGGAATGGTCGATCAAGCCGTGTCGGAACTGAACCGGCACAAAATGGGGGCATTTTTTAAACCCGCCGAAAGGGAGGACAAACTGACCTACTACAATGACATTCTACGTAGTCAGTTGGCCGATGCCTATCTGCGCCATGGTCCATACTCTCGCAGGTCTGACTCGGGGGGACCTTTGCGATCACCTTCCACTGCCATGGCTGCTGGGGGGGTGGAAGGAGAAGCAGCAGCAGCTCCATCAGCAGCAGCCTCAGTCTTCAGTCGCTAATGAGTAGCTTTCTACACCCGCACAGTGAGTCTACTCATGAGCAACATGAAGACCTGGAGCAGGACCTGAACCAGCAGGTTGTGTCATACCTTGACATGACCATGCCAACACACCTTGAGGATCAGCTGGACTTCTGGGAAGCCAAACTTGACTCGTGGCCGCAACTAGCAGAGTTTGCCCTGGAAAAGCTGTCCTGCCCGGCCAGTAGTGTGCCATCTGAGCGGGTGTTTAGTGCGGCGGGGGGCATAGTCATGCCAAGGAGAACTTGTCTGTCCACAAATAATGTGTAGAGACTCACCTTTGTGAAGATGAATCATGCATGGTTCAACCAGGATTTCCAGCCAACAATGGCTGATCCACGGTAGTAGCTGATGCATGGTAGCTCCTTATGCTGCTGCCAACTCCAGGGTATGTCTTTCAGGCAATATATGGGCTCCCTATGCTGCTGCCAACTCCTGGGTGTGTCTTTCAGACAATATATGGGCTCCCTATGCTGCTGCCAACTCCTGGGTGTGTCTTTCAGGCAATATATGGGCTCCCTATGCTGCTGCTGCCAGCTCATATGTGTGTCTTTCAGGCAATATATGGGCTCCTAATGCTGCTGCTACCAACTCCAATGTGAGCACTCTTAAAGTGGACCAACACCCAGGATTTTGACTATCCTGGGTCTTGGTCCACTTCGGTGGGGCACCCCCGATCGGGGTGCCCCGCTGTGTGAAACCCCCCCGATCACCCTAAAAACTCACCTCTCAGCGCCGACGGACAAGGGATTTGACAGCCGCTTGTACGCGGCTCCTCTGCCACCGCCTCCCGCGCGTCCCTCTTGACGTGCGCCCGCGCCGGACATTCACAGTCGGCCGGCGCGAGCGCGCGCACGCCTAGAGGGGCGCGAGGGAGGCGGCCGCGGCCGGCCGCCGTCGAAGCTAAGGTTGGGGGGTTTGGGGGGGAGATCGGGATGTCTCGCGGGGAGGGAGGTGATCGGCCCGGGAATCTTATAGATTCCCGGGCCGATCACCCGAGGGTGATGGTCCACTTTAAGACGCATGCTAGCATATTTGGGATGCCCCTCGGTTAACGGCAATGGCTGCTGGCAATTTGACAAAGTGACTTTCTTCACAAAATGCAACCAGTTAATAGACAGGTACTCTTGAAATATTACTGCTAGTGTTTGGGATGCCCCCTCCTCACATACAGAGGAGGCCTCCCTTGATTGTGGAAAAGTGACGTTAATTATAAAATGCAAGCAGTTATTAGACAGGTAGTCTTGAGATATTTATGCTAGTGTTTGGGATGCCCATGTGGGCTGGAGTTTTTACAGCAGACACAGAAACAATTCAAACTGCAATATATTTATGAGAAATAGCCTTTAAAAGCTGCTTTAGTTTAACAGATAGGGTCAAATGTGCTGGTTTGGGATACCCTGAGGCCTGTTTTTTTTTACAGCACACACAAAAACAATTCAAACTGCAATATATTTATGAGAAATAGCCTTTAAAAGCTGCTTTAGTGTAACAGATAGGGTCAAATGTGCTGGTTTGGGATACCCTTTGAGGCCTGTTTTTTTTACAGCACACACAAAAACAATTCAAACTGCAATATATGTATGAGAAATAGCCTTTAAAAGCAGCTTTAGTGTAACAGATAGGGTCAAATGTGCAGGTTTGGGATACTCTGAGGCCTGGTGTTTTTACAGCACACACAAAAACAATACAAACTGCAATATATTTATGAGAAATATCCTTTACAATCTGCTTTAGTGTAACAGATAGGGTCAAATGTGCAGGTTTGGGATACTGTGCGGCCTGGTGTTTTTACAGCATACACAAAAACAATTCAAACTGCAATATATTTATGAGAAATAGCCTTTAAAAGCTGCTTTAGTTTAACAGATAGGGTCAAATGTGCAGGTTTGGGATACCCTGAGGCCTGTTGTTTTTACAGCACACACAAAAACAATTCAAACCGCAATATATTTATGAGAAATAGCCTTTACAAGCTGCTTTAGTGTAACAAATAGGGTCAAATGTGCAGGTTTGGGATACCCTGCGGCCTGGAGTTTTTACAGCACACACAAAAACAATTCAAACTGCAATATATTTATGAGAAATAGCCTTTAAAAGCTGCTTTAGTGTAACAGATAGGATCAAATGTGCAGGTCTGAGATACCCTGAGGCCTGGTGTTTTTACAGCACACACAAAAACAATTCAAACTGCAATATATTTATGAGAAATAGCCTTTAAAAGCTGCTTTTGTGTAACAGATAGGGTCAAATGTGCAGGTTTGGGATACCCTGCGGCCTGGTGCTTTTACAGCACACACAAAAACAATTCAAACTGCGATGTATTTATGAGAAATAACCCTTTAAAAGCTGCTTTAGTGTAACAGATAGGGTCAAATGTGCAGGTTTGGGATACCCTGCAGCCTGGTGCTTTTACAGCACACACAAAAACAATTCAAACTGCAATATATTTATGAGAAATAGCCTTTAAAAGCTGCTTTAGTGTAACAGATAGGGTCAAATGTGCACACACAAAAACAATTCAAACTGCAATATATTTATGAGAAATAGCCTTTAAAAGCTGCTTTAGTGTAACAGATAGGGTCAAATGTGCAGGTTTGGGATACCCTGCGGCCTGCTGTTTTTACAGCACACACAAAGACAATTCAAACTGCAATATATTTATGAGAAATAGCCTTTAAAAACTGCTTTAGTGTAACAGATAGGGTCAAATGTGCAGGTTTGGGATACCCTGTGGCCTGGTGTTTTTACAGCACACACAAAAAAAATTCAAACTGCAATATATTTATGACAAATAGCCTTTAAAAGCTGCTTTTGTGTAACAGATAGGGTCAAATGTGCTGGTTTGGGATACCCTGCGGCCTGCTGTTTTTACAGCACACACAAAGACAATTCAAACTGCAATATATTTATGAGAAATAGCCTTTAAAAACTGCTTTAGTGTAACAGATAGGGTCAAATGTGCAGGTTTGGGATACCCTGTGGCCTGGTGTTTTTACAGCACACACAAAAACAATTCAAACTGCAATATATTTATGAGAAATAGCCTTTAAAAGCTGCTTTAGTGTAACAGATAGGGTCAAATGTGCAGGTTTGGGATACCCTGCGGCCTGCTGTTTTTACAGCACACACAAAGACAATTCAAACTGCAATATATTTATGAGAAATAGCCTTTAAAAACTGCTTTAGTGTAACAGATAGGGTCAAATGTGCAGGTTTGGGATACTCTGTGGCCTGGTGTTTTTACAGCACACACAAAAACAATTCAAACTGCAATATATTTATGAGAAATAGCCTTTAAAAGCAGCTTTAGTGTAACAGATAGGGTCAAATGTGCAGGTTTGGGATACTCTGAGGCCTGGTGTTTTTACAGCACACACAAAAACAATACAAACTGCAATATATTTATGAGAAATATCCTTTACAATCTGCTTTAGTGTAACAGATAGGGTCAAATGTGCAGGTTTGGGATACTGTGCGGCCTGGTGTTTTTACAGCATGCACAAAAACAATTCAAACTGCAATATATTTATGAGAAATAGCCTTTAAAAGCTGCTTTAGTTTAACAGATAGGGTCAAATGTGCAGGTTTGGGATACCCTGAGGCCTGTTGTTTTTACAGCACACACAAAAACAATTCAAACCGCAATATATTTATGAGAAATAGCCTTTACAAGCTGCTTTAGTGTAACAAATAGGGTCAAATGTGCAGGTTTGGGATACCCTGCGGCCTGGAGTTTTTACAGCACACACAAAAACAATTCAAACTGCAATATATTTATGAGAAATAGCCTTTAAAAGCTGCTTTAGTGTAACAGATAGGATCAAATGTGCAGGTCTGAGATACCCTGAGGCCTGGAGTTTTTACAGCACACACAAAAACAATTCAAACTGCAATATATTTATGAGAAATAGCCTTTAAAAGCTGCTTTTGTGTAACAGATAGGGTCAAATGTGCAGGTTTGGGATACCCTGCGGCCTGGTGCTTTTACAGCACACACAAAAACAATTCAAACTGCGATGTATTTATGAGAAATAACCCTTTAAAAGCTGCTTTAGTGTAACAGATAGGGTCAAATGTGCAGGTTTGGGATACCCTGCAGCCTGGTGCTTTTACAGCACACACAAAAACAATTCAAACTGCAATATATTTATGAGAAATAGCCTTTAAAAGCTGCTTTAGTGTAACAGATAGGGTCAAATGTGCACACACAAAAACAATTCAAACTGCAATATATTTATGAGAAATAGCCTTTAAAAGCTGCTTTAGTGTAACAGATAGGGTCAAATGTGCAGGTTTGGGATACCCTGCGGCCTGCTGTTTTTACAGCACACACAAAGACAATTCAAACTGCAATATATTTATGAGAAATAGCCTTTAAAAACTGCTTTAGTGTAACAGATAGGGTCAAATGTGCAGGTTTGGGATACCCTGTGGCCTGGTGTTTTTACAGCACACACAAAAAAAATTCAAACTGCAATATATTTATGACAAATAGCCTTTAAAAGCTGCTTTTGTGTAACAGATAGGGTCAAATGTGCAGGTTTGGGATACCCTGCGGCCTGGTGTTTTTACAGCACACACAAAAACAATTCAAACTGCGATGTATTTATGAGAAATAGCCTTTAAAAGCTGCTTTAGTGTAACAGATAGAGTCAAATGTGCTGGTTTGGGATACCCTGAGGCCTGTTTTTTTTACAGCACACACAAAACAATTCAAACTGCAATATATTTATGAGAAATAGCCTTTAAAAGCTGCTTTAGTGTAACAGATAGGGTCAAATGTGCTGAAATGGGATGCCCATGTGGGCTGGGGTTTTTACAGCAGACACAAAAAAATGTAAAACTAATCGAGTTATAAGAATTGCTTGTGTGCAACAGATAGGGTTAAATATGCCACTGCCAAGATGGGATGCACAGTGGCCAGGAATTTTTACAGCACAAACAAAAGCAATTTAAAACTGATTTGGAAAATGAAGTGAAATGGAAATAAAAAAAAGTTTCCCTGTCACTTTCTCTGCTGTCCCTGCCTGGATCCTTCCCGATTTTTCCCTATCTTTCCATATCTTTCCCTGGCTCTCCCTGGCACTCTGTGGGTCTCTGTGGGTCTCCCTGCCTCTCCCTGCCTCTCTGTTAGTCTCTCCCTGTCTGTAGCAAGCTCAGTTCTGGCCGCAATACAACGCTGAAATGCGCACAAGCAAGATGGCCGCCGTTTATATAGCACTGTGACGTCACCGGGCTTTCTGGCTGCTGATAGGCTGCATGTGACCTTCCCATGATAACTTGCCCCAGGGGATATGTCCGGACATGTCCATCCACCATTTTTCGATCGAATCGCGGGAAAATTCGGATTCGGTCAGAATCGAATTTTTCCTGGAATTCGGAACGAATTCGGGGTTGTCCGGATCGATTTGCTCATTCCTAATTTTTATCATCAGGCCATTTTCTCGCAATGGTCCTCCCTTAACCATTCGAAAGCCAGCTGCGTAAAATTTAAATGCCCCCTTTCCTGTCGTTAACTGCCAGCTACTTAAAATTTATGTACCTGGTTTCCCCCCCCTGCTAACGGCTAGAAAAAAAAGACACTCACCTGACCACTTGATCAATTCAGCCAGGTCTCCTCTTCGCACGGACAGCTTCTGATCCCCCGAGCTCTTCCAGC
Organism: Gastrophryne carolinensis; assembly: GCA_027917425.1. Classification (NCBI taxonomy): domain Eukaryota; kingdom Metazoa; phylum Chordata; class Amphibia; order Anura; family Microhylidae; genus Gastrophryne; species Gastrophryne carolinensis. Next base: position 404,839,989 of record CM051236.1, read on the forward strand.
TTCAGGAGAGCGCCCAGGATAGGGCCCCCCGATTCAGCCACCGCCGGCATTTACTGACATTTGCTTACCTGCGTATGCAATCCATACCACCGGGTTTCCTCTTCCTCTTGCCCCCCATTACCAGGGCAGAAATATATATATATATATATATATATATATATATATATATATATTAGTTTTTTTACTCCAAAATATTTAAAGGACAGTGGAAAAATTACAAACAAGACATTTCATGTTAACACATAAACTCTGCTTCAAAAAGAAAATATGTAATCTTCCTGGAAATTCCTACAATAATCACAGTTAAACATAGCGCAAAATGTAAGTTGGCAGTTAGGGGTTAAAAGTACCTATGCATTGTTCTGCCCAAAGGACCTTGCGTTTTCAGATTTAGGACTTTTTTTGGTTTGTAGGGGGTATTCCAAATGTAAAGGGGTTTATGGTTGAAAAGTTGCAAGGTGCGCACTCGGTCTGCAGAGCTGAAATTTTCAACTAAAATTACCATTAGGTGCCTGCTTTACTCTTCCCTTGACAGTGCCTATGCATGTTGGGTATTGGGTATTCTGTTCGGGGGACCTTGCTTTTTCAGATTTAACTTATTTTTTCTTGTTTGAATATTGTTTTGTAAGAAAAATGTGGCTTTGATTCTGCTTTTTTATTCTTTTTTAGGGAAACCCTGTGCAACCAAAGAATTAATTGAGGGATTTCTTGAGCGCCTAATTGAGCACCTACATCAACAAACCTGGTACACCTAGAAAGCTTGAGGTGTGTACTTTCAGAGAATTTACAGTGTGTTGGGGTATTCCAAATGTAAAGGGTTGCTTTTTTATAAAAAATAAACTGCAAGGTGTGCATAGCAGTTGGATTTTATCTGAAAAGTGCTGTTTTAGTTTGGGGGAGTCTCCTGGGCAGGTAAGGGTGGTTACCAATACACATGTGGTACTGTCAGAACCAGGGGAAATTGGGCTTTTACATGCATTAAGATTTTATTGAAAAACTCACATTTTTATTGCAAAAAACACTACAAGTTTTCAACAACATACATTTACCGTTAAAGACTGTTGAAAAAAAAACAATATATAATTTTCCTGGAAAATTCCTGGAAATCCCTTAAAAATACAGGTGAACATGTGTAGTGCAAAATACTGAAAAATGCTCTGGCAACAGAGGGTGACAAAAACTCTAGGTAGGCTGGCAGTTAAATTTAAGTGGATGTTTCCTTAAAGATTTCTTAACATGGGTCAGACAGGGCTGCTGAATTTAATGGGTAATCCTGAGAGCTGTCTTGCTGCAGGGCAGCTGAGTACATTGTATTGGACTTGGCTGGAGAAACACTACTGAAGCTAGGTGCAATGATTTTTAGTTAGAGAACTGTCCGTATAGCTGGGCTTTAATTCAGGTTTACTGCTAGTGTGTTGTTCACAACAGAGAATGATCTGCCATTATTTTCTTTTTTCGCTGAAAAAAGTCACTCTGTAGTTGAACTGTCTTTATCTTTTTTATTATAATGTGCTCCTCTGTTTTTCACTTACATTTCTTTATTTCTCCAGTTTCATAAGAGTTTCAAGACTAGTTTGGAATCAGATCCTGGGGGAATTGACTATTCCAATAGTGACTATTCACCATAGAACATGGGGGAGTACAGTATTTAAGAAGTGTAAGTACCATGATGAGATATCCAATAAAGCCTCTATCCTGAATTCTGAATAGGCCCTTATGAAAACCTTCCCATATATAATATTGAAAAAATTACAATAAATTAATATACGCTTTAATTTGCTGACTTGAGTTTTATAAGAAAACTGTTCTCTCTTTTGGTGACATAACTTCTTTGTGATTGGGAAACTAAGACCTGTCCTTGACTTACCAAGTTATCCATCTTCGTCTGTTTAAACTAGCATGTGTAAATACTACAGCTTTTTCTGTGTTCAAACCCAATTTAGGCTTAACTGCTGACTATATGGTGTCCCTAAATCTCTGTAAAATCTCCTTTTAAGATTTACAAAAAGTTAAATATTACTCCTGTTTGATTAGTCTTACTTATGATGTTTAATCATGATGTAAGTTGATAAAATAGCTGATGGTCAACTACCTATCACGCTCCTGTTGTTACTCTAAATAATGGGAGCTAGAGGGGACCAGAAGTGGGCCAGGAAGTAGCAGAACTGGGCACCGTCTCCCATGGAAGCACACTCTTGCTGTCCATGCAGCTGATGCAGTGATCCTGTGGTGAAGATATCCCATTGAGTCCCTGTAGTTGATGTTCTCGCAAATGGTGAAGTGTAATGGTTACTTTTAATGTGTACTTTTAATGTATTTTAGCATTTGCTAATCTTTCTTTTCTGTATATTTTATATATTCTTTTTATATATTGTTTATAATACAATAATATTCTTTATTGGTTATGCTCTGATCTCTTTAAAACAATATAACAAACCTGAATTTATAGTAACCCTGTCTTGGTCATTTACTAGTAAAATATTTGGTATTTGGGTATGTTTCAGAGTTCAACAAAACGGGTGGGCAGCATTTCAGTTCCACTGCTGCAGTGCTGTCACTGGCAGTGAGGGAGATGGCAGCTACAGAAAACATAATATTTGAGCAAATGCACACCACAAGCAAGTGACAGGCATTGGAAAGGAAAATATTGTTCATATAGAGATATAGCTCAACCCAAAGACATTTCAAAAGGGAAGATTCACATAAACTGGCCAAGGCATTTTTTTGATGTAGAAATCAATCAAGGACACAAACCAGGAACAGCGGAGAAAAACAGAAAGCATAGCAAAGAAGAGGAAATAGGGCAGAACACAGAGTACAAAGAAAAAAGGATTAAAAAATGTCATCACCTCCTCCATCGACAACAGTAAGTGGCAAGGCATATTTAATCTTAGCCAAACCTAAGTGATCTAAGAGGAGATGGCAATATTGGATAAAGGTATAAAATTTGCACCATCAACAGGGATCAATAAATGTTTCCACAAACTAAATATAAAAAAGGTATTTTGTAATAAAGAGAACAACAGGGATAATGAAAAAGGTGGTGTGATAGAGTTTTTCAACAATTTGGTAGTTAAAGACTTAGAGAAGATCCAAACAAGAAAGACAAATCATTATAAGAAGAACCTGATTGATAAAAACAATTAAGAAATTACAGCACAATAAACAATTGGTCCTTAAACCAGCCGATAAAGGTGGAGGCCTGATTATCCCAGATCAGGAAAGATATCTGAGAGAAGCTGTAAGCCATTTGAGTGATACCACAACATATAAAATTCTATTGAGAGACCCGACTTTAAGATTCCTGAAACGATTACAGATCTTACTGGGTGAAGCCCTTAAGAAAGAAATGCTAAACAAAAATGAGTTTCATCCAGGGGGACCAACATTGTACCACCTGCCAAAGTTACACAAAAATACACAAGATCCACCTGGGCCTCCTATAGTAAGTGGAATGAATTTACTCAAAAGCTGGGTAGGGGAATATGTGGATTATTTTCTCCAGTCACTAGTTTAAGGACTACCCTCATACATTAAATATTCTAGTGATTTCATTAACTTTATAAAAACTATTACACAGTGGGAAAACTGTCTATTAGTAACGGCAGATGTATTCTCCCTATATACAATTATACCCCACGAGGAGGGCATACAAGAGGTTAACCACTATTTGAAAGAAGCACAACAAGTCCCTAAGGAAAAGACAGAGTTCATCTATGAGGCCTTAAGATGATCTCTCCAGCATAATTATTTTTGGTTTTCTGAAAAGTATTACTTACCAAGCCAATCTTTTCATGGGGAAGTGGGAATCGTGTATTTTGGAAGATCAAAAACTCCGCCACTGGAAGAGATACATAGACGACTGCTTCTTCCTGTGGGCGAAGTCCGAAGAGTTTCTACAAGAGTTTATGATGATCATCAATGATAATTATAAGAATATTAGATTCACCTATACCTATAATATAAAAGAGATTATTAAATGTAACAGTGTACAAGGAGGCAACACAATTAAAAACCAAGACTTACTTCAAGGGGAACAACAGAAATAGTTACATACATAGCCACTGCTAGCTGTCACCATCCTCACTGTAGCCAAGATGTCCCAAAGGACAATTAACAAGGATCAGAAGAAAAATAGAAAGGAAAGAGAGAACAAGCCAAAAGCCCATCTCTTTCATTACAGGTTACAATAGGGATTATAAGAAGATTGAATATATTAAAGTTGGAATAAATAAGGACAGATAACATCTTGAAGGACACAATCCCTGCACACCCCCACTTCATCTACAGACGGTCACCCACTTTGGCCCAGAAACTGGTACAAAGCTTTGTAAATCCACCCAGGAGGAAAAAAGAGCTAATCCCAAATGGTTTTAATAGGTGTGGACACTGTAGAGGTTGCAGATCCTGTAACAGAAACAACAAAAACATCAAGACAATTTCAGGGGCAAAGAAGAGGATTTATATCTGATCAAACAGGCCAAAACTTGTGCAACAATAGGGGTATCATATCTAGTACAATGCAGTTGTGGGTTGAGATATGTAGGCCACACAAAAAGGATCTTCTATCCCTGGTTGTCAGAGCACGTGAGAAATATTGAAAAAGTATTGCCAACACACAGTGTGTCTGCCAACTTTAAGGACAACACAAATGCAATCCTGGGGATCTGAACTTTTGTAGTTTGGAGAGAGTGTACCCACACTGAAGAGGTGGCGACATAAGAAGGGAGCTGGCTAAAAGTATTTCTGGATACACTAATTAACAACTCTGGCACCAATGGAACTGAACATAGAGATTGACTTAAAGAGTTTTTTTTAGAAAATAAATGTAGTGCAGATACATCTCATTGTGCAACTTACCGTTCAAACTCGGGTTGCCCTCCTTGGATGATAATTGAATCCTATCAGTGGAGAGAAAAAATATTTAAATATTTTAATTTTTTTTTAGGTTATGTTTAATGCTCTTCTACAGAATATATATATATATATATATATATATATATATATATATATATATATATATATATATTAAAGTAAATAGTACTCATTTATACAGCTATTTATTTTATCTACATATGCAAGATGAATGGTAATTTTGTACGAAGCAATGGTGTATTGATTTGAAATGCTACATGAGATTAAATATTTTCTGACAAATGGTGACAGAACAGGGACAAAAGAAGAGAGACAGATTAGAGTACATACATACAATTACCATACATTTATTTAAATGTTCATAGTAGGTTTTTAATGCAAAAGACTGAATATTTGTTGTTACAGATCCTAGACATGAAGAGATACTCTCCCCATACATTGTGATTAAGACCCTCCATGCCACAGAGGGCAGAAAAGGACAAAGAGAGGAACAACATGGTGAATGAGTATGTCTGATGATGAAAAGCATGTTAGCCAAAAGAAACGTGAATTTAAGGACCTTGGAGTGAATGCTCTGTGAGAGCACTGGACCTCACTGGACTAATTTTTTGAATGTGTTAGTGTGGTGATTACCTCTGGTAGACAGCAGGATAGAGGCTCAGAGGCGAAAAACATCCACAAAAAAAATCCATAAAATCGTATGTCCTTTCGGGTTACATCACCTTTTCAGGAAAATGCAGCATAAGTGAATCAGACAGGCAAACAGCGTTTTTAGTCCTTGGGCAAACTTGCTACTTTGCAGACGAATCCGCCTCTGGTCCGCATGAAACAGCCTGCACAGGAGTTTTCAGCCAGGCACACAGAGTCTCACTCCACAAGTGAGCTCCAGTCACAGCCAGTGCACAACTGACTCCCCAGGCTATTTATGCGGCCTGCAAAACCCGGACTTAGGTAGGGAGATGGAGTCCCACCCTGCTCTACTCCATCCCAGTAAAACCGTCCTGGGTTAGCCATTAGCAGCTGATGCTGGAAAACAAAACACACGGTTTTACTGCACCAAGGCCAGGTACCTTGGTGCCACATACCTTCCGTCAATGACGGCACCTTGCACGTTACCACATACCCCCCCCTTCGTTCAACCCTGAGGGGGTGGACACACAACAAACAATGTGCCCGGGACAGGGCATCCGCATTATCCAACAACCGTCCCGCTCTTTGCTCTACCGAGAACTTGAAATTTTGCAAGGACAGGAACCACCGGGTGACCCTGGCATTCCTGTCCTTAGCCTGGCACATCCACTTGAGGGGAGAATGGTTCGTAATGAAATGAAACCTTCTCCCCAACAAGTAGTAGCGAAGCGACTCAAGGGCCCACTTAACGGCCAGGCACTCTCTCTCTACTATACTATACCGGGTCTCCGCCGGTGTCAGCTTGCGACTCATGTAGACAACGGGATGCTCCTCCCCATTGACTTCCTGAGAGAGTACAGCACCGAGACCTACTTCGGAGGCATCGGTCTGCACTATGAATTCCCTTTTAAAGTCGGCGTCACCAACACCGGAGACCCACACAGGGCAGACTTCTAAGCGGAGAACGCTTTTTTGGCCTGTTCACTCCATTTCACCATGACAGACTTGCGTCCCTTTAACAGGTCTGTCAATGGTGCTGCTACAGTAGCAAAATTAGGAATGAACCTCATGTAATACCCCACCAACCTCAGAAATGACTTCACTTGGTGGGTAGAGGTAGGACGTGGCCAGCTACGGATGGCTTCTCTTTTGTTAACCTGGGGTTTGACCACTCCTCACCCAATCACATAGCCCAGGCATCTAGTTTCTTCTAAGCCTAAGGCACACTTTTTTGGGTTTGCCGTTAAACCAGCCTTCCTGAGGGAATCCACAACGGCTTGGACTTTGGGCAGGTGACTTTCCCAATCCGTACTATGGATGATGATATCGTCCAGATATGCTGAAGCATACCGACGATGTGGCCTTAGGACAATATCCATTAACCGTTGGAACGTAGCGGGAGCGCCATGTAAACCAAAGGGTAATACCTTATACTGGAGTAGTCCCTCAGGTGTGATAAAGGCTGTTTTCTCCTTGGCAACCTCAGTCAACGGTACCTGCCAGTACCCTTTTGTGAGGTCCAAAACAGAAAAATACCAGGCTTGGCCTAGCTTTTCAATAAGCTCGTCTACTCGGGGCATAGGGTAGGCATCAAACTTAGATACCTCGTTAAGTTTGCGGAAATCATTACAGAACCGCAACGTACCATCGGGCTTGGGAATCAAGACAACTGGGCTGGCCCACTCACTCTTTGACTCTTCAATTACATCTAATCTGAGCATTTGCTGCACTTCTTCCGCAATAGCTTGTCGCCGGGACTCAGGTACTCGGTAGGGCTTCAACCGGATCTTGCCCTCTGGTTCCGTGACAACGTCATGTTGGATGACAGAAGTGCGCCCAGGGAGTTCTGAAAACACATCCGTGTTTCTGCTAATAAACTCCCTGGCTTCCTGGGTCTGTTTAGAGGAGTGGTTGTCGCCAGTTTTCACCCCAACTGCCGCTTCTCTAGCAACAGACTGAGGGACAGGAAGCTCCACCCCTAACATACCCAGTCGGGGAGTGTCACCCACAGGGGTCTCCCTGTCTTTTCACGTCTTAAGCAGGTTTACATGGTACACCTGCTCTGGCTTTCTCTGCCCGGGCTGATGTACCCAACTTTTCCAAGCACCTCATAGGGACCCTTCCACCTAGCCAGAAATTTACTATCCACTATTGGCACCAGAACCAAAACTCTGTCACTTGGGTTAAAGTTCCGTGCTTTAGCCTGCCGGTTATAAACCCTACTTTGGGCCCGCTGTGCTGCCTCCATATGTTCCCTCACCAGTGGTAACACGGTCTCTATCCGTTCCTGTAATTGAGTGACATACTCTACCACACTTTTGTGGGGTGTGGGTTGCTGTTCCCAAGCCTCCTTGGCTATATCCAACAGGCCTCGTGGATGCCGACCATATAAGAGTTTGAAGGGCGAGAACCCAGTAGAGGCCTGGGGCACCTCTCGCACCGCGAACATCAGGTAGGGCAGAAGCAAGTCTCAATTCTTCCCATTCTTGGTGACCACCCGCTTTAACATGGTTTTTAAAGTTTGGTTAAATCTTTCTACCAGGCCGTCCGTTTGTGGGTGGTCCTGATGTCCGCAATTGTTTCGCTTGCAAAAACTTACAGAGCTCCTTCATTACCTTGAACATAAAAGGGGTAGCTTGATCGGTCAGGACCTCTTTAGGCAGGCCTACTCGGGAAAACATTTCCATAAGCTCCTTAGCAATAAGTTTGGCTGAGGTGTGTCGCAGGGTTATTGCCTCGGGGTACCGCGTGGCATAGTCCAAGACTACCAGTATATGTTGGTGCCCTCTAGCGGATTTTGGAACTGAACCCACCAGATCCATAGCAATCTGCTCAAAGGGCACCTCAATAACTGGGAGAGGAACTAGGGGACTCCGGTAATGAGGCTGGGGGCTGGTCATCTGACATGTTGGGCAGGACTCACAATATCTCTCCACCTCCACGTACACACTGGGCCAGTAGAACCGGTGTAAAATTCGGTCCAGAGTTTTCTACTGGCCTAGGTGTCCCCTCAGTACATGTTGGTGGGCCAAATCTAACACCAGCTTGCGATGAGGATTGGGTACCACCAATTGTTCCACAACCTCTTCCCCTTCTTTGTTTACTCAGTACAGCATATCCTGGTGCACCACAAAGCGAGGAAACTGTAACTCCGCCCCTGGCTGTTGTGGTTCACCTTCCACCTCCAGTACATTCTCCCAGGCCCGAGATTCGGGTCCTGGTGTTGTGCTGTACCAAAACTACCCGTGGAGACATGGAGATCGGCCAACTCTGGACCTGTTGACAGATCTTCCACATCTCCAACCATAACACTCAGTGGGGTTGACTCCCCCTCTTCCACCGCAGAGGCAGTCGCCCCTACCGTTGTCCCTTCTGACTCCGGTTCCCAGGGTTCCGGGTTCACCCCTGAGTAGGGCCAGTCTATTGGAGACACACCCGCCTCGGGGGTTTCTGGAACTCCCAGCTTGGTCCATAGTGACATGAACCCCGGAAAGTCTCTCCCAATAATAAGTTCGTACGGGAGTTTAGCGGCCACGGCGACTTCGTGGTTCCAGCTGCCGGAGACTGTGGTTAGAGTCACTTGTGCTGTGGCATAGTCTCTCAAGTCCCCGTGTATGCAGAAGACCCCAGTTTTCCGCCCCGTGTACTCATCGGGCAGTACCATGGTTGGTCTCACCTGGGTAACCATACTCCCCGAGTCCAAAAGGGCCACAGCCAGGGTATCCCCCACTTTCACCTGACAGAGGTGACTTTGCCCCACAAGCTCAGGGACACCGGCAGCACACAGCCTCCTGGCATACATGGAAGGGCGGTAACCAAAGTTCACGTCCATGGGCTTCCCCTGGTGGGGAAAGTAGGCTCTGACATGTCCCGTCCTTACACCCCCAACATAACACCAGGGCACGGACTTTGGGGGGTAGGTCCTAAAGGGATTTAGGGGACACCACTTGCCTGGGCTGGGGAGGGAACCTCCAGGGTTTCCCTGAATCCTTCCCCGTAGAACCACCTTGCAAGTTCCTGGTGGCCTCATATCGCTTCACTAGGTCCACCATCTCTAGAGCGTTGCGGGGGGATACCTGGCCAACCCAGTGCTGGAGAGGGTGCGGTAAAGCCCTCCAGAACATGTCCACCAGCAAGCGGTCCAACATGGCAGTGGGGCTTTAGATATCAGGTTGCAGCCATTTTTGCAGCAGGTGCAGTAGTTTATAATATTGGGGTCTGGCGGGCTCTGCCGACTGCTAGCTCCACTGATGCACCCGCTGAGCCCGAACCCATTCACCCCCAGTCTGGCCAGTATCTCACCCTTCAGAGTCGGGTAGTCAGTAGCTTGGTCGTCTGGAAGATCAAACAACACCTGCTGGGGTCCAGATGCCAGAAATGGAACGATGACGTCAGCCCACTGGTCACGAGGCAACTTCTCCCTTGCAGCCACCTTTTCAAACACCACCAGGTAGGTCTCGACGTCATCCAAAGGGGTCATTTTTGTAAGCGCCAAGCAGACAGCTTTCCGGGGGTCAGGGACACTTTTGGGCCCTCCTGCAGCTTGCAGCGCCATCACATGTTGTAACAGCAGCTGGTTGGTCTCCTGCTGCTGCTTGTTGGCCTCGCTCTGCTGCAGACTCGCCTCCATGAGTGCTTTTACAACAGCCGTCATTTTGTCTGCGGTCTCAGGTAACAGCTTGGCAGGCTTAATGTAGGACATGCACAAAAAAAACAAAACTTTTCTGTCGGTTGCTCCTAGCAACGGCCTCACTGTGCCCGCATCCTCCACCAATTGTGGTGATTAGCTCTGGTGGACAGCAGGATAGAGGCTCAGAGGTGAAAGTTCAACTTAAAGTCTGTGTTTATTCACACAAAAAAAATCCATAAAAGCGTATGTCCTTTCGGGTTACATCACCTTTTCAGGAAAATGCAGCATAAGTCAATCAGACAGGCAAACAGCTTTTTACTCCCAGGGCAAACTTGCTACTTTGCAGCCGAATCCGCCTCTGATCTGCATGAAACAGCCTGCACAGGAGATTTCAGCCAGTCTCACTCCACAAGTGAGCTCCAGTCACAGCCAGTGCACAGCTGACTCCCCAGGCTATTTATGCGGCCTGTAAAACCCGGACCTGGGTAGGGGGATGGAGTCCCACCCTGCTCTACTCCATCCCAGTAAAACCGTCCCGGGTTAGCCTTTCGGCTATACTAACATTTAAGCACCAGACTGCCATTAGCAGCTGATGCTGGAAAACAAAACACACGGTTTTACTGCACCAAGGCCAGGTACCTTGGTGCCACATACCTTCCGTCAATGACGGCACCTTGCACCTTACCACAGTTAGCCATTCAGGCTAAGGTTTTGTTTGTAATTTGTATCTTGTTTGTATCAGTGCTTTCTCTGTATTTTTGGGTGAAATATTTAAAAAGAAATAAAAATATATAATAATAATATTGCTCGTAAATTGCATGTAAAAGCTCAATTTCTGCCAATTAAAGTGATGTCTGAGACAAAAAAAGTACTACTAATATCCATGCTATCAAGGGTTAAATGCTTAAAATTTAAAAAACCATTGCAGGTCTCCCCAGTAAAACCAGCCTGGGCACCAGCTATGGGAGCTGGTAGACCAGAGCATGGAGGCCAAGTGGCCAGCCCCGTGCCCTGAAGGCTTCCAGCCCACAAAAACCACCCATGCCGTAGGCTCTTCTGCACCCCCCTGGCCTTTGGGGATGCAAGCAATGGGTATCCCCTTACCAGTTCACAGAGAGTTAAATGTATAAAACCACATGCACTAGTTATAAAGTCATATATATATATATATATATATATATATATATATATATATATTCTAATTACTTGCTTCCATGCAGTTTATCTTCAACCAAAAGAGATCAGCGGATGGGAGTGGGGCAGAGGATTGGTGTCCTTTGCCCCCATGCCCATTCTTTTGCGATTACTCCAGCCTTTCTGCTCACTCCCATCACTGGGAGGTGCCTTTTATAGGGACTAAGTGAGCTGATGTAATTTCATATGTGTATCCTGCGGAGGTGAGTGAGCTGTCAGAAGTTGCTGCGTGGGCCAGAAAGACGGTGTTCTCTGCCCCACCTCTGGGGGGGAGAGGAGAGATCAGAGACCCCTGAGGAAAGAGGAGACCCCCATTGCGGGATCCCGGGCAGAGGTAAGCATTTTTATTGGAGGACCGCAAACTGAAGGAAACGCTAGGCGCATATAGTCTACATGCTTTGTGCTTAGGGATAGAATAAGTGATTGTGTATATGATATGTGCTTGGCATTTAAAGGGCTACTATGCTTTTAGAGTGAATGTCAGATTCAGGTTCTTTTGGCTATGGTGGGCAGTGGCGCCACCACGCAGTCTGGCACAGAGTGCATTTGAACCTAAGGCTGGCCCTGTATTTGCAAAGCTGTATGGACCAGCTATGAGTTGATTTGGTGTTTTTTTTTGGTGTGTCTAAACTGTTGAGGTTCTGAATTACTCTTTTTATTTGGGGTAGGGCATTCCTGAGAGTTGGTGCAGCTCGAAAGTAGTCTTGAAAACAGGAGTGAGAAGTTCAGATTATGGTGGTTGCTAGTTATAACCACCCTGCAGAGTGGAGAGCATAGGCAGCGGGCAAACAGAAATGAGGGAGGATATGTTGGGGGGCTCAGCACCATAGAGAGCGTTGTGGGTGAGACTGAGCAGTTTAAATTGTATCCTATACTGTAGGGGATCAGCAATGAATTGTAGAGAGTGCAAGCATCAGGGTAACGGTTAGATCAGCTTAGCTGCTGCATTCAGGGTGGATTAGAGAGAGAGGAGTTTAATGAGGGGAATTTGCAGTCGATTTGTAAAATGGATCAGAGAAACAATACAATTCCTTGTTTTTTCTACAGTAAGAATGGGGTAAATTCTGCAGATGATTATGAGGTGCAAGCAACATAAGTGGAAAAGCAATGGAAAAAAATGTGGCTGTTTGACAGATCATAGTCAAATGTGACATCTAGACATTGGGCATACTGTTTTGGTGTTTTGATGCCAGTGCCAGGTTGAAATATTCAATTTCAGCCTAAAACCTGGGTTATTGAAGGGGGCAGAGGAGAAAGGATTTAGTTGTTTTTCGAATAATAGGTCTATTTTTCAGTAAAAGTTAAATAATTGTTAAAAATAGTATTGTAAAGTATATATAATATATATATATATATATATATATATATATATATATATATATATATATATATATATATATATAATGTAAACATTTGCAACGTCAAGGTACAATACACATCTTATCCTATATGTATGGAATCATATTGTTTAGCTAATTAAAACATCCTAATGATGCTTCCATTTCAGTGTCATATAGAAGAGCCATGGAATCCTGAGCTTGGGTGATAGTGTGGCCCTAGAGTAAAAGGCCTAATTACAATACTACTCATGCCACCTTGCTATATAACCAGGTTATCAAGTGGTATCTGTCATGAGTATAGAAACAAATTAATGGCACTTGTGCATATTGTCATAACAATTTCTAGACTGGCTTAGATGTTTAAATAATAAGGTTTACTAGGGCAGGGACCACTCCATGACTTCCAGGGCCTAGTGTAACCGGGTCTCTTCATCAAGTACTGAACCTCCCACATCCCGGGAGGCCAGAGGCTTGTCACTCTTGTGGTGAAGATGGTTGTTTAGTTTTATGTGTATATGTTCTCAACCTGTTTCTAGTCCATTCTTTTCTCCGCTAATCTGCTTCCATCCTTGCATTTGTGTGCAGCTGTTTCTTTTGCATGCTTGCCTCTTTGAGGGCCAGTTTTAGTACCTGTCTGTCTTGGCTATTCACTTCTAGCCTTATCCTTATATACATCTGTTTTCAGTCCATACTGTCCTTGCCTGCTCTGCCAGCCTTAAGTCTGTTTGTCTGTGTGTGCATTGGTTTTCAATCCAGCTCAGCTAGACTTGTGGAGCTATCCGAGTTATGTAGGTCTCTAGAGAGGACTTAACTGCATGGCTAGTGGCTTCTGTGGTCTCCCGCACTCCTATTCCCAAACCAGGACATTCCCAAACCCTCCCGAATGTCCAGCCTTTTAGATTCCCCTGGTTGCAGCAATATGTCATCAGAACACAAAATCAGACATTTATACAACGGGGATATAATAAGGAGAGGAAAAAAAAGAACAGAAGAAAAAGAAAACAAGGTAACGTCCAGTGTATCTGCTCTAATTACCATCTCATTTATACTTTATTGTTTGTTTCCATTATGAATACATAAGAGGGCATTATGGCATAATAAGAGGGGTTGTTCATCGACATATCCTATGTTACTTTTGGTACCAGATCTTTGTCCTATTTGGATGCATAGCTAGGTAGGCTATGCTAACTGTGGCATTGGAAAGTGTCATATAACAGACACAGAGATGTGACATTCAAGTTTGTCAGAATGGCTTATCACATACTGTAATTTTGGATAAGTACCTGATCTGAATATAGTGGAAATATTCACTGGGTGGTAACTTATTGAGTCTCTAAGTAATTAAAGCAGAATGAAACTCCAGCAGCCGGGCCCTGAAATCTAAAAGATTCCAGGCCTGGCTGCTATCCTGCCCCCAGCCAGCCCTCTATAGCAGGATGACCCACTGTGTGAAACCCTTGGGGTCACCGGTAAACTCACATTTCCTGGCAGCTCCCACAAAGCTGTAAACACTGGCTGCTGCATCCCCAGCTTCCCTGTAGCTTTGTGCGCCCTCCGCACCCAGCCAATCTTAATGGCTGGGCATGGGGGTGCATGCACACCCAAACAGTGATCTGAGAATGCTGCCAGTCGGCTGGCACCATTGAGTTCAGCCAGTCAGCGATCCCAATGGTGCCATGGGACATTGCTTCAGCGGTGGCAAAAGAGCTCGGTTGCTCGGGGAGGGGGGGATGAGCGAAGAACCCAGAAATGTGTTTTCATCCACTTTAAGGTCAGTCTAGGGTCAGAGAACAGCAAACCTATTCAAGTTAGCTGCCCTCCACCATTAGAAAAGATGCTGGGGTGCCCACTCCTCGATTTATCAAAGTTCCCTTTACCAAGCTTACTTGTCGATTTGGTACAGTATAAGGTAAATGATAACCAGTATGTATGGTTGCCAGAATTTCTGTTAACTGTATTTGCATTGAGTGGATCACTATTGGATCCGTATGGTCGTTGGTCGCTCCACACATATAATTTTTAAAAAATAGCAGCGATGGGCAGGTGGTGGTAGCAGGTGTGGGGTCCTCTTTAAAATAATGCAGTGTGCAGCAACAGGAAGTGGCTGTACACTTACCTAAGTCCTGTGATCTGGTTGGCGATCTTTCCTCTGTCAAAATGGCCACGATGAGGGCTTCAAAGATAGCCGCACCTAGAGTGATGACACTGGTAGCTGTCACTAGAAGTGCTGCTAAATGCTTCCAGTGTCCTCACTTATGGGGGCAGCCACCTTTTTGAAGCCCCAGTCATGGCCACTTTGAAAGAGGAAAGAACGCCGACCGGATTGTGGTGCTTTGGTTGTGAGCTGCACACTTTGCTCACAAGGTTAAGCTGGTAGATGGGTTGCTCAGCATTAACGCTAAACTTAAACACGGACTTCTGGCTGAAGTCCATGTTTGCGTTTGGGAACCCGAACTTGCTAAGTTTGGTACAAAACTGCCCATAACTAGTCCCTACATATATGTGCCTTGTAAAACAAATGAAACATTTTTGAAACAGAAAAGATTTTGGGATTCTAAGCCTGATAAAAATAAGTGATTACCTAAAATGGACATAAAGGTTCTATACGGATAAATCTCAATTTACATGTAAAATAATGGGATTATTAGAGCAATTTCTAAGTTAAGGTCGAACAGGTTGTTGGCTGTAAAGTATTAAGATCTGAGGGCTTAAAATCAACCCATAGAGGTTTATCAACTGTGGCATTAAGAGCTGTTAGTTCTGCCAATTAACTTGCGTGGGAATAAGAGGAGAGGAGGGAAGGCCAAGGTCGCTATAGTGTATCTTTATCAACTCTTGGTTGCTAATAGCTCCAAATAAATGCATTAACCTTGACTTGCAGAAGCTAGAGAGTACTTTACAACTGGTAAGATCTTAAAAGAGTAATTTAGGCATAGCTTCAAAATGTGTTAACACTTTAAGCAGGTCAAGGGGTTTGGGATGAACATTTGTAATTTTGTGTCTTCCACTTCAGGCTAATAGTTGATTGGGTGAAAACCCGTTGGACACCCTTATCCAATACCTCTAGCAATTTTACATTTCTCAGAGTTATGTCCGCAATATTTCACATAAGCGCTAGGGCCTTTGTATACAGAACTAACAAATCTGATTAATCTTTTTCAACCCCCCCCAATTTTAAGTATATAGATTAGATATTTCAGAACACAGCGTCAAAAGACTTTCACATGTCATATGCCAAAATCATTGACACTGTGCTTTAATTTTTTGCTTAGCAATATGAATTAAATTTGTTACTCTCCAGATATTATGGCTAGCCTGCCTGTGTGGGATAAAACCCACTTGTTCTTGGCCTCAGTTAATAGTTTATTTACACTTGCACTAGCATGCACGTTTAACACTTTTAGCACTTTATCTTTTTTCATTTATTCACACATTGAATTGTAGTATAGATGTGTCAGGAACCGCTTACCTGATCCCCGTTCCAGCGACGTCTCCAGGCGGCCAGCTGCAGCTGTCGGCTCGAGCGGCGCCCAGCTCAGCCACGCCTCCCGCTTCCTCCTCCAGGAGACGTGCTCGCGCGCGGCCGCGAGCACGTGTCTGTTATGCCCTCCGGCGGCGCTGTGCGGCGCGCACCCGCCGGAGGATCAATTAAAGGGTTAATGAATCCTAGGGGATTGAGGGCTTCGCCCTCTTCTGCTCTGCAGCCAATTACCCTTGGAATCCTATGTGCTCCAATCAGTACACTGCTTCCTTCAGACCTGTTCCTATAAAGGCAATTCCCTCTCAGTTGTGAATTGCCTGTGATAGCGCTCAGAACCCTGTGTTACCTACTCCTGTGAAGTCTAGCCTGTTGCCGATTTGATTGTACGACCATTCTCGATCCTGAATCCTTGTTGCCGACCTCTGCCTGAATTGACGCCTCTCGATCCTGAATCCTTGTTGCCGACCTTTGCCTGAACTGACACTTCTAGATCCTGATCCCCAGTTGCTGACCTCTGCCTGAACCCCGACTACGTCTTGCCTGACCCCTGGTGCCGCTACGATCTCTGCCTTCCCGTTATCGACCTATTGCCTGTCTCTGGACTTCCGTCACTCACGCTCTTGCTATTGGTTCTCCAGTCCTCCCACATATAAGCTTACATCCTTTGAGCCATTAAGTCCTGGGGGCAACCGATCCCGGGTAGGCGTATCTTGCGTCCCGGCAAGCGGGGGCTCCTACAGGTAAAGCTGGCTGTGGAGATTGGGGGTTGTGAGCTTATTAAGAGGGCTGGAGTTACCCCGAGCGTGACATTATCACAGGCCTAAAAATGGATGACCTGGTACAGCAGGTACAATCTATGGCCACAGCGATCAACCAACTCGCTCAAAGAGTGGCCACTCAGGAATCTCGTCAAGTGCCAACTTCCTCTGTACCACCTCATTTCTCCAAACCTAAGATTCCACTGCCTGAGAAATTTTTTGGAGAACGAGCAAAATTTTCCAATTTCAAGAATGCCTGCGAACTATATTTTAAGTTAAGACCTATCTCCTCTGGCACAGAGGTCCAACGAGTAGGCCTAGTCATTTCCTTGCTTCAAGGAGACCCACAGTCCTGGGCCTTTAGTTTACCGTCCCATGACATTGCTCTACAATCAGTGACTGCCTTCTTCAATGCTATGGGCGTTTTATACGCCGATCCAGATATACAGTCTACCGCAGAGAATAGGCTTCGGGCCTTAAAACAAGGACGGAATTCGGCTGAAGACTACTGTGCTGAATTCCGCCGCTGGGCTATCGAAGCTAGGTGGAACGATCCAGCTTTGTGTAGTCAGTTCAGGGTGGGACTGTCGGATAGCATCAAGGATGCCTTAGTCAATTTTCCCCCGCCAGCGGACCTAGATCAATTAATGCAGGTCTCCATTAAAATAGACCGACGTCTTAGAGAAAGGGCCAGGGAGAGAGTCGGGGCTCCCACGTCCTTTAGACCAGTCCAGAGTCATAGATCCCCGGTTCCCCGTGGAGAAAATACCTCATCATCTTCCCAGGAAGAACCTATGCAATTAGGGAGAACCCGCTTATCCCAAGAGGAGAAACAGCGTAGGCGATCCGAGGGGTTATGCCTGTATTGCGGGAATTCTGGTCATTTTGCAGGGTCCTGTCCCAACAAGGGGAAACCGGCAGAAAACTTCCGCACCCAGACCAGGTAGAGAGTACTGATCTGGGTGAGTCAGTTTGTAACTCTCGCCAGAATAAGATGCTTGTACCTATTGATTTGTTTTGGGGGTCCTCTAAGCAGACGGTTTCCGCCTTCATAGACAGTGGTGCGGCTGGAAACTTTTTGGACAGGAGCATGATCTCCACCTTAGGGATCCCTGTAGTTCCTCTTGAAAGATCCCTACAAGTTTTAGCTATCAATGGAAAGGCAATCCAGGGAGGTCCTATAAATACCAAGACCCCACCTCTCAGACTAATTGTCGGCTCTTCTCACTCTGAATTCTTAGAATTCTTTATTTTTGATTGTCCGGAAACTCCGGTGGTTTTGGGATACCCCTGGTTGCAACTCCATAACCCGGTGTTAGATTGGCGGGCTGGGGAGTTGGTCAAGTGGAGTGACCACTGTAAAGGTCACTGTTTTAATACAGGCCTCAGAAGCGTTCAAGTCTTACCACAGGAATTACCTCAGCCATACGCTGATTGGATCGATGTATTCTCTGAACGCTCTGCTGATACTCTTCCTCCACATCGGTCCTATGACTGCCCCATTGACTTGCTGCCTGGCACAATTCCCCCGAGGGGAAAGATTTATAACCTTACCCTGCCCGAAGAGCAAGCAATGAGGGAGTATATTACCGAAAATCTTAGGAAAGGATTTATCCGTCCCTCTACCTCGCCTGCTGGGGCCGGGTTCGTTTTTGTAGAGAAAAAAGATGGTGGCTTGAGACCGTGCATAGATTATCGAGCCTTGAATAAGATCACTGTAAAAAAACGATACCCCTTACCCTTGATTGGGGATCTGTTCAATCAAGTCACAGGAGCTCGAATTTTCTCCAAATTGGATTTGAGAGGGGCTTACAATCTGATTCGCATCCGACAGGGGGACGAGTGGAAAACTGCATTTAATGTGAAGGATGGGCACTATGAGTACCTGGTCATGCCCTTCGGTCTTTGTAATGCGCCAGCCGTTTTCCAAGATTTTGTTAATGATATATTCAGGGAATATCTCGGTAGATTTGTAGTCATCTACTTGGATGATATTCTCATTTTTTCTAATTCTTTACCGGAGCACAGACACCATGTTAAGTTGGTGCTACAAAAATTAAGAGAGAACAACTTATTTGCTAAACTGTCTAAGTGTGTGTTTGAAGTCACTACAGTTCCCTTCCTAGGGTATGTTATTACCAACCAGGGTTTGGAGATGGACGCGGGGAAGGTTTCAGCAGTTCAGGATTGGGTCCAACCCAAAACTTTAAAGGAATTGCAACGTTTTCTAGGTTTTGCAAATTTTTATCGGCGTTTCATAAAAGGCTTTTCCCATGTTGTTGCACCCCTTACCAACCTTACCCGCAAGGGGGCTTTTACTGCTAACTGGTCCCCCTCTGCCTGTGGGGCCTTTCTAACCTTGAAACGGGCCTTTACTTCGGCACCTGATTTAGTGCATCCAGATATTCATAAAGCTTTTATTATTGAAGTGGATGCTTCTGAGCTGGGAGTGGGTGCAGTTTTGTCACAATATTCTGGTAACCCTGAGCGTCTCCATCCATGCGCTTATTTTTCGCGTAAATTCAGTACCGCGGAACAAAATTATGATGTTGGCAATAGGGAACTATTAGCTATTAAACTGGCATTTGATGAATGGCGACACTGGTTGGAGGGTTCATTACATCCTATAACTGTGTATACCAATCATAAAAATCTCGAATACATAGGTTCTGCCAAGAGGCTGAACTCTCGTCAGGCACGTTGGGCATTATTCTTCTCGCGCTTCAATTTTATTATTACTTTCAAGCCGGGTGTAAAAAATACTAAAGCTGATGCTCTATCTCGCATGTTCGGTGAATGTAAGGATCGGGGTGATTCTGGTGAACCAATTTTACCCACAGGTTGTGTGGTGGGGGCGTTACTTCCTGATCTCTCCAATACCTTGGCGCCGTTTCAAGATGAATCTCCTAGTGATGTACCCTTGGGGTGCCAGTTTGTTCCGCCGCACCTGCGTTCGGATGTAATTCGCGAATTTCACGATGCCAAAACTGCTGGTCATTTGGGTAACCGTAAGACGTTTATGCTTGCCCGTCGTCATGTATGGTGGCCTACCATGAGACGCGATATCACTGCCTTTATCGACGCTTGTGCTATTTGTGCTCGAAGTAAAGGAGTTCACAAGGCTCCTAGTGGCAGTTTGGTTCCTCTTGAAATTCCTGCTGAGCCATGGACCCATATTTCTATGGATTTTATTGTAGATTTGCCTCTCTCACATGGTAATACTGTCATTTGGGTGGTCGTAGATCGTTTCAGTAAGATGGCACATTTCGTTCCTTTGGCCAAACTTCCTTCTGCACCTGAGCTTTCGCGGCTGTTTACTTCGCATATTTTTCGTATTCATGGTATTCCGTCCAATATAGTCTCTGATCGGGGTGTTCAATTTACTTCCCGTTTTTGGAAACACTTCTGTTCGCGGTTGGGAATACAGATCTCTCTTTCTTCTGCCTACCATCCCCAAACTAATGGGCAGACGGAAAGAACTAATCAAACTTTGGAACAATACTTAAGGTGTTATGTTTCTGATGCCCAAGAACAATGGGCGGAATTTATTGATTTCGCCGAGTTTGCTTACAATAACGCGCCTAGTGAGAGTACCAAAGTATCTCCTTTTTATTGTAACTTAGGGAAAAATCCTAGAGCTTCTTCCCTTTCAGGGTCACCTTCCAATCTGCCGGCGTTGGAGGAGTGGCTTCAAGAACGGAAGAATATCTGGACACACGTTCAGGAGATTCTTAAGACCACTGGTTTGAGGTATAAGAAATTTGCCGACCGCCGCAGATCACAGGAACCTACTCTTCGAGTAGGCGATCTAGTTTGGGTCTCCACTAAAAATATTGCGCTCCGTCAGCCATCTAGCAAATTAGGTCCAAAATTTATTGGTCCTTTTCCAATCGTCAAGAAGTTGAATAATGTGTCTTTTAAAGTTCAACTCCCGCCAACTATGAAAATACCTAATTCCTTTCACGTTTCACTGTTAAAACCGGTGAAGAATGCTCCTCTTGCTGGTCCTGCACCAATTCTTCTTAATAATGAGCCCGAGTATGAAGTGAATAAGATCTTGGATTCACGTAAAGTGCGTAATTCTTTACAGTATTTGGTGGATTGGGTTGGCTATGGTCCGGAGGAAAGATGCTGGGTGGCAGCGAGGAATGTTCATGCCAAGGCTCTTGTAAGAAGGTTCCATCGTGACAATCCAGGGAAACCGGGTGAGGGTCCGGAGGCCCCTCGTGAAGGGGGGGGTAGTGTCAGGAACCGCTTACCTGATCCCCGTTCCAGCGACGTCTCCAGGCGGCCAGCTGCAGCTGTCACTGTGCGGCGGCCGCGCCAAGCGGCGTCGGCTCGAGCAGCGGCGGCCGCGCCAAGCGGCGTCGGCTCGAGCAGCGGCGGCCGCGCCAAGCGGCGTCGGCTCGAGCAGCGGCGGCTCGAGCGGCGCCCAGCTCAGCCACGCCCCCGCTTCCTCCTCCAGGAGACGTGCTCGCGCGCGGCCACGAGCACGTGTCTGTTATGCCCTCCGGCGGCGCTGTGCGGCGCGCACCCGCCGGAGGATCAATTAAAGGGTTAATGAATCCTAGGGGATTGAGGGCTTCGCCCTCTTCTGCTCTGCAGCCAATTACCCTTGGAATCCTATGTGCTCCAATCAGTACACTGCTTCCTTCAGACCTGTTCCTATAAAGGCAATTCCCTCTCAGTTGTGAATTGCCTGTGATAGCGCTCAGAACCCTGTGTTACCTACTCCTGTGAAGTCTAGCCTGTTGCCGATTTGATTGTACGACCATTCTCGATCCTGAATCCTTGTTGCCGACCTCTGCCTGAATTGACGCCTCTCGATCCTGAATCCTTGTTGCCGACCTTTGCCTGAACTGACGCTTCTAGATCCTGATCCCCAGTTGCTGACCTCTGCCTGAACCCCGACTACGTCTTGCCTGACCCCTGGTGCCGCTACGATCTCTGCCTTCCCGTTATCGACCTATTGCCTGTCTCTGGACTTCCGTCACTCACGCTCTTGCTATTGGTTCTCCAGTCCTCCCACATATAAGCTTACATCCTTTGAGCCATTAAGTCCTGGGGGCAACCGATCCCGGGTAGGCGTATCTTGCGTCCCGGCAAGCGGGGGCTCCTACAGGTGAAGCTGGCTGTGGAGATTGGGGGTTGTGAGCTTATTAAGAGGGCTGGAGTTACCCCGAGCGTGACAAGATGATGTTTTATCTCTAGGTGCTTTAGGTGTTTTAACTTTCAGGTGTTGCAATTATATATCTAATTTGTTGCTTATAGATGGGCATTTATGCATTGTGGGGTGTTGATTAAACAAGTTAGGAGTCTGCACTATTTTGATTAGACAACTGTAGGTCCCTTTTTATCCAATGGTTTTATATTGTTTTTAAGTAGTTTAAAAAAAAATGATCACCAAATTTAAAAGAAAACCAAGAGGATGCCCCTCATCGCAGTGAAGCAGTGGGCATGATGCCCCTGCGTCGTAGAGGGCATGTTCGATTTCATAGAAGAACCAGTCAATTCTCACTGGGCTGCACATGCAGATTGACATATAAGGTCTGTTCTTGTATGATCACTTACTTTAATGTTGTAACTTCTATATAAAAATCTATAACAACGATTTACATTTTTACCAAAGTGCAATTTGCTAGTGTATTGTTGTGACTTGGAAATTTGGCTGTGTATTACCTTACTGCCTTTGTGAATAGATAAGTGGCGGATTTTATCCAAGTATTTTGTTTTATGTTAACTTCCCCACCTTGACTAGCACATCATGCTTTTGTGAGTTATGAGAATATTAAGGTCGATCACAATTACCTATGGATGCAGGAAACAAAACCTCCATAGCAAATAACATAAACAATAATGGGCTACTTGACAAGAGCGATACGTTGGTGATTAAAGTGGCCTATACCAGGTTACTGAGGGTAGTTAAACTGTATAGCCAATGCAGGGTTACAAATGGACCAGGAATGTAAAAGCAGTAAAGCAGGTTGAAAGTAGACAACCAACTGGTGGCTTGATCAGTTTGGCTCTTGTTACATTAACAGGGGCAGGAAACATGCATGCTATGACCTAAGTATGATTGATTGGACAAAAAAGTGGTATGAGTGGCAACTTTAAACTGGGTCTAACATGGGTACATGGTCATGGACACGTACATATGCATGTCTACAAGGTCATTGGAACACATCACATGACTCACCATCACAGCTCTGGCATTGGGCCATGCTGCTGGACTCCGGATTATTTTGCAATTAATTTAGAAACAAAATATTCTCCATGAAAGAGTTCAATGTGGCCAAATAGAGGTGGTGAGGTTTATTAATCACAACCTTACCTGCAACACGCAGGAGCACAACTAGAGCAAAGGTTGTGGAGGCAGTGTTGTCTGTGTGATGTCCTGAAACATCAATGCTATGCAGTCTATAAACAACATCGGGCTCCTGGCACCTGAAATTGGACCATCTCTGCCGGATGGCCTTGCCCGAAGATTCAAGTGCCAGGAGTCCATTGCCTTCACCTCCTCCACAATCTTGCTCTTGCGCCCCTTCGCATAGTCATAATAAGTAAGTAATGGCGTAGCAGGGTCAGGTTATAGGTTAAAAAAAGGTACGCATATGCGTACAAGCCACCATAAAAGGCAGCTAAATGAAGGTTAAAAAGAGGATTTTTCCAATGGGAACTGGTAGGACCCCGTTGGACACTGAAACATTTTGCGGCAAGGTATGTAAAAAAAGTTATAAAAACACTAGGAGATGAGTGTTTCACATCAACGTATACGAGAGCGTAAGCATAGGTATTGTGTAAACTTTTCTACTATACATGCAAATTACAGCAGTAAGGATCCCAAGTGAAATTGCATTATGTTTTTTTTCCTTCAGTGGTCTTAGACAAGTGTGCATGAACAATTGTTTTGTTAGTAAGGTCTGCTTAGTCTGTATGGATGCCTCATTGTTTCTTGTTTTTTTACATTTTATAGTGCAATTATTGTCTACCACTTATTTTTTGTATACAAATCATGACTTTGTTTTTCATGAAAATTCTGCAAACAGAAAATACTACTTAATTATTAGCTATGATTAATTTTAAAGACCCTCATGAATGGATCTGCACAGATTACTGCACTGGCTTGCCCTGCAACCTTTGCAATTGTATAATACTGGTTCAGGTCTTTGTGGACTTAAACACCTACAACATGCAGTTTGGATCCACCTAATCAGCATTACAATGGCCCTTATGTGGAGGGATTTTTCTTTTGTACATAGGAAGCAAAGTGGATTAAAAGACAACTGTAATTAAAAATCCCATATTTTAGGTTTCTTTCCCTCCTTGCAGCTCAATAATATATTTTGTTCTGTTTATCTAAGTGTTGTAATTTGCTGTTTTCGTTAGTGTTCCCTCATTATAGGGCTAATGTAGGCAAAGTATGCCTATATTATATTTATGTGCACTTAAAACGCAGCCCTATTCAATTTCTTACATATTGTTTATTGTACGACCTTCTTCCTATTGAACCATTAGAGGACGAATAAGGTCTACAGAGCGTTGGCTCTACTGCAGAGCTGTAAGCTGTGTTTTTTCTATCAGACACTAGGGGAATCAGAATTATCATATAAAAGCAAAGATAAATAAATAAAATGAATGATCTTACTTGTACAGAATAGTTTTTATAAAGGCATTGTCCAGGTTAAGTATTAAAACAGATCATAGCTAAGGACCAGCCATGCAGAAGATTCATCCTGATGAACATAGATGTTGCAATTGAGAGTTGAGATTCAACCTCTTTTCTATAGCCCAGTCTATTTCTGACCACACTTTTTTAGTATTGACACAGAGAAAAAAATATCATGAATAAATAAAATCCAGGGGCGGGGCTACAGGAAATAGGCTAAATCTCCACAACAACAGCTATATTCAGCAGCAACATAGGATAAGTCAGCCCCATATCAATTAAGTAAACTTTGATTTGTTTTTACCATGATCAAATCCATTTAAAAGGTTTGTCCAGAAAAACATTTTGTTCACTGCAGTTGTTCACACTAAATCTGGCAGGTACCATGAGTCCAGTGGTGAACGGTGAGACAGGCATGCATGCTGACATTGTTCTATGATAGGAGAAGCAGTTAATGCTGGATATCTCTGTTTTACTCCTGGAAAGTCAAGTCTTGATAGGAATTCGAGTTCTGTCGGTTATTGAAATGAGATTGCAATTGAGATTTTATTTATTTTATTTCATTTTATTTTATTTCTATAACAAACTTATGCAATGTAAAGCTTACTTGTGGTATTACAGATACATACACATACACACCTACCCACATACACACAAACTTTGGTATAATGTTCAAGAGCAAAAGTTGTCATATTTTTGAGCAAGTGGAATGGTATTAACGCTTTTCTTAAGAAATTCATTAAAAGCAGAAGTCCAGTCTCCAGGTAACCACCCTCTCCTTGTGCCGATGCAGGATGGGGGTTATAACATAAAAAAAAAACATCCTGCAATGTTCTCCTGGGCAGGTGAGGCTTCTGCACAGACAAAGCGGCATCCCCCGTATGCTCCCGTCTGACCATTCAATTGAATAGGCAGCTGGGGCCACACACAGAGTTAGAGAAGCTGCTTTGTGCTTTCTGTACAAGATGGCGGTGCTGAGAATGGAAGAACATCACTGGATCCCGGGCGAGGTAAACCACTCCCTGTCTTGCCTCAGCACCAGGGAAGGATGGCGGGGTGGTTGGGGATACAGGATAATAATAATATCAATTCTTATAATCCTAATACAAAAATCTGAATTCCCCTAAAGGATGTGCCTGTATTGATACTGAACAGATGACATGCCTTTAAGGAGGAACATCTGAGTTCCTGTCCTTGGGGCTTCCCGAATTGTTTGGTGACCCCTTTAGCTTTGCTCTTGTTTGGTCTCTGGATCATGGTGGTGGACCCATGTTTCATCATCACTAACAGAGAATAAAAGTCTGGAATTTCTCTAAAAAAATACATATTAGTAAATTGCATTGTCTAAATTGCTGATAAGGTTTCTGCTCAGGCTTCAACATTTGTGCATCCACCTGAAACTGACCTTTGGCATTATCAAATCATTATGAATGATACTGGAGACTGTGACAACTCAAATGCCTAATTCATGACTATAACCCTGACTTTGACCAATCAATCTTCCAAAATAATGGTCTCTACTTTACGTTTTGTTCTGAAGATGCTTCAACAGGTCACCCTAAACAAGAGTACTCTTCAGGTGATTTCCCAATACATTTAAACTCACTCAAAACTTTTCTTAGTAGTTGGAGGGTATTTCATCAGTGCATACAGCAATCGTCTTTTCATGGATTTATTCAGGCTTTTATTCTTTCTTTGGCTGCACAGAACAAAGCCCCAAATACCTCACTTTTTTGTAGATCCGTACTGTACTGCAATTGCAATCGAGTCAATTCAAATGCGTTCATCAGACTGAACTGCTGGTGTGTGTTGCATGTCCAGTCATGTCTTAACCTATACAGACAAGCTAAGCTCTCTAACACTGACAGAACATACTGGGGTAAATTACATATTGAACACTCTTTGTATGCCTTACTCTTAGCAATGCCTTGCAGTTTTAGCCACAGTCTACATGAACCACGGACTGGGATTGTTAAATTCAGTTTTTGTAGAGAAGGGGAAGCCGCTCTGCCTGTCTGTGTATGTACTGTATTTCTGTCTATTGTTCAAGATACAGCCAGCAGAAAAATATTTCAGTGTACTTTTTAATAACTAAAAGAAACAGTGAATGGTATGTCTCAAACAGTGTGATGCAGGGGGGTGGAATCCGCAATAGGTGGTTATGCCATTAAAGAAATGGAAATTTGCACAAAAAAAAAAACCCTTCGTAAGGGATTGGGCAAGACAAGTTATGAATGTCATGGAAATGGAAGACCTAATGCTTTCTTTGCACGACAGAGATGAGCAGTACAGAGCCACTTGGCTGCCCTGGCTAATATATGAGGAATCGACAGAATTTAGGAGCCTGTTTAAACAATAGACCATGGGTCGTGATCGCGCTGCTGGCTTATCTTGACCTACATAGGCAGAATGGAACTCGGGTTAGCTCACGTGTTGCCAATTGAGGGCGGGCTGTGGTAGGTGCCCGGTCAGGAGCCGTGTCCCACACGCCATATACCATATACTCTATCCCTACCCCCCTTGCGACCCCTCCTCTATGTAAAGTGTAAAGGTGTCAGATACTGGTCCACAGTTGTGATGATATTCATGCTTTGAAAATGGTGTTCCTAGATGCCTTCCCCCCTCCCCCATGTCCTGTACTATAAGTTTAAATGTCTGTAATGTTTAAAACTGCAAAATCTTTAAATAAAGAATATAAAAAAAAAAGAAATGGAAATTTGGCTTCAGAAAATATGCTAGAAAATCTTGTTTTGTTTTGTGCCTCCAGGGCACAGCAAATTGGGATGCCTGGCTGTGTCAAACCCTGTGACTACGTCGTTTGGCAGGTGGCTGACATTGTTCACAATAGGCAGTGTGCGCTGCTGCATGTGCGCACAGCCAGAGGTGCAGGGATGTGACAGCACGCACTCCTTATTCATTTCACTGAGAGCTGCCTGTCGAATGAAGTAGTCACAAGAGGCAGCTCTTATTGAACAAGAGCCTGCGCATGCACCCTTGGAGCCTAGAAAGGTGAGTTTTATGGGCGAATATGTGGGTTTCACATTGCGCGACATCCCATTCACACCTCCCCGGGAAAGAGCCAGAGGACGACCGTGGAATCTTTTACATTCCTGGCTGGTCGCTGCGGGGTTTTGTTTGGCTTTAAGGTAAGGATTTTCCTCTTATACTTGAGAAACTCTTTGAAGGGAATTGGACAAGTGCAATGATGAGAGAGCTTTGATTTCTTACATTTGCTCATAGATTTAAAATACATTTTTTTTAAACTCTATTTGCTGTAAACATTTAGTTGTTTTTCTGTTGCCACTTGCATATGATGTAACCTAGCAGTATGTCCTGGCATAAAAGGTTGCTTAGCAACTCTTTGAATTTTTTTATGGCAGTTAAAAAACATTGCAACTGCATATATTTGAAAACAATACTTATTTTACCCATTATTCTAGACTTTTTGATTGACAAAGAACCACACTCTTTGTAAAGTGGGTAAAATTGTAATAACTGCACCAAGGCACATTTAGCAAATACGTAATTCATCAATAACAACAACAACGGCAAGTAGCCAATGTTGTCTCAGTTACTAGGCAACAGGCATTTTAAAAGGCAATTCGAAAAGTTAATTGTACAAACATTTTTTTCAAAGCTTTTTCAATGTAAAAATGCTGTTAAGTGCAATGTAAAAATAAATGTAAGTAATAGTTCATTTTAAAATACAACATTCACCTCTCTTGATGGGATATCAAAGAAAAAGACATTCATCACCCAAAGTCCCATTTGGTTGGCCAGACCCAACAAATGCACATACTGCATTACCATTTCCATTACCATTACAATGTTTTTATTCAATAGATATCATTGCTATATTTTAAATGGGACCAAAACAGAACCTAGGTCTGGTTAACTCCTCACCCCTGGGGAATTCCGATTAAGGATGGCCCACTCTGTGAAACCCCATTGATCAGACAATATTCCTACATCACCAGCGAGGCCATGGTTCATGCACGGCTGGTGGCAGCATCTTTTGCATCTGTCTCTGGCTGCGTGCGGCCGCTCTCTCTGTAACTGCATGACAGGTGTGGCTGCTGACAGCCATAGAAGGATGGCGGACACGTCATCTTCAGGGGAGGCATCAGAAACAGACAGCTCACAAGCCTCTGACCCTTGTCTACTATTCTTTTGACTATTGTCCAGTCTCTGGCAAACAAAATGGCCTCATGGTCAGTATCGCGTTTCAGAGAGAAAACCATGACCGCCACCTCTTCTTCTTTACAGAGAAATGACTAACCATGTTTTGTCATTCATCATTTTATATGAGCAGGACTTCGGAGTTGGGGGGTAGTGGAATATGTCTTAAGACAAACAGCAACTAGTATGACAATGGGGCCAATTCAGAACACAGTGAGAAAACGAATTTCTTTTTTAGGAGAGAAAACTGCCATTCTATGTCATTGTCTACCTAGGAAGCAAGATGAAAATTTACATCACCTGGTTTACACCTGGTAGACAATGAAAGTCAATGGCAGTTTTCTCCTAAAAAAAGAAGTGAGTTTTCTCACCAGGCTAAATCGACCCCATTGTGAACAGTCTTAATCACATACCAATACACACCTAGCCTAGATTCCGAACCATCAGAAGTAATTTTTCCTGTCCTCCTCATGAATTTAACTCAACTACACTCAATAATCACAGGAAAGTCTAGATATGGATAGTTCAGTCAATTGCTATCCTGTAGGACTTTTTAGATGTTGAGAAGCCGATATACTAATTAAGAGACACATTAAATGAATTGGTGTCGGGATTTGTTGGGAAATTGATAAAAGACATAATTAAAAAAATTCACCATCAGAACATTTCACAACCAGAAACCATGGGTGGATAAAGCCTTTTTTTACATCACTGCCTACAGCAATTTACAGAGTAGTTAGGGCACAGAGGAGGCATTATAACTACAAACTAGTCATAGTTCTACATAGTTTGTGATCTAGGAGTTTTTGTCAGTGCAACTGTAGCTGACTAGAAAACACCACCCTCCCAAATGATGAATGAGGAAAATAACTACAGCTCTAAAACTCTAAAGGTAGAATGCAAACAGGTAAAAAGGGTAGGAAGGAGTGCTTTCAATTTCTTGCAAAATAAGCAATTTAACAAAATTTAGAGACAAGGAAAGCATTGGTACCAGGCAGCTAGTCAAATCAGGTACTTGCACCAACATGTACCAGTGTAAGGTAATATTCAACATCTTCCGGCCACAATTGTTAATTTCCAGTTTTCCATAAAACAAATTTAAAGTGATTGACTAGTGAGGGGATAGGCATGACTATTTACCCCTAGGTGTGAGGAATTGTGCCACAAAGTCTTCAGGTTTGGACCTATCTTGTCTATACGCTAATACAGCTGTAAGTCTGGCAGTTATTATCTAACCACATTTTTGCAGTAAGTACCCTCTAAAAAAGTTATTAATTGAAAGCCTTTAAAAGTGTGTTCTTTTGAATGATTAGACCAATTAGTTTTCCATTAAGCCACAAGGAGAAACAAGATAAACCTTGGCAAACCATATCTAGGGATCAAAGTCCCTTTATCACAAATATAAAGTGAGTATTCCATGTTTAGCTTAATGCAATTATAATGGATTTTTTGCAGATAACAGTGCAATCAATTTTAACAAGCTTAGGTAAAGCCAGTTGTGTACCATTTGGTATTTTTTTGTTTTACTTTAGCATAAAACTAATTATATCAATTGAGATATTACTTGATTTTATTGCATGCATTCCCAGTATTGTTTCAAGAGTAAGCTTTTAACAGTATAATGGCCGCAATGCTGGTGTGGTCTAACCAGAGCTAAAAGATGACAAGTTACTGTATTAGATTTTGTTCATATGAAATGTGGAATCATCTATGCTAATATACTGGGGTGGCATTCATTTATATTCATTTAACACAGGCTTATTTTGCAGTGCTTTACACAGCTCATAGAAGCTTTCATTCCAATGAAGCTTTCGCTTAAATGCCCAAAACCTAAAAATCATATCAGCTGTAGAATATAGATCATGGTATTATGAAAGACCAAACAGGGATTAGGCTCTACTGGAATGAGTCTTGTGGATGGTGGAATTCAATGAGACTGCCTTTTTTGTGATGCTACAGTAAGAATGTGGATGGAATAGTACTAAATGGTGTGTACATTCCAGCCATGTTTCTTATCTGTCCCTGATGAGGGTTCCCATCCCTAGTCTGGGCCAGGCTTTCCCAGTGACCCCACCCTGTTAGGCCTGCAACTGGGGAGTTTTGATAAGAAAGAACCCCGGAATTTCAAGGAGGATCTCCACAGTGCAGGCTGCAATCTTAGCAGCTATGTGTTTGCAGTTGCCATTACTGCTGAACGAAGAGAACAAATCCTGCTTGGGATAGGAAAGCAAGTGCCTAACTTGGACTATTGTTGTTGGGACGTTATATGCTAATCAGCCATCCTGAAGAGCAGAGCAATCATTGTGTTTGTTTTGATATCCTGCTTGCTAAAAAAATAAAGCCGCTTGAACAGCTTTGTGAAGGAATCCTGCCGGGAGGACGTTTATTTACCTGTGCTGCAACTCTTTGTCACTGTCACTAACTGCTTTGAACCTCATGCTGACCATCACTAAAGAGCTAATTCCACACTACTCAAATAATATTAACATGATGTTACATATCAAAACCTCATATTTGGGATACAGAATTCACAACAACTCCATGGCATAAGTACTTGTATTCCTAATGTCAGACCCCTATATAGAATGATTTTACTTAACCTAAAGGATCTTCATTTGTACTACAGGGATCTTCTCAATGAGAAAGTATGATTATATTATATGTGAGGTAGCTGAAGATGTGGGTTAAATATTCAACCAATAATTAAATCTATAATGCTTGAGCCCAATGTTTCTCATCAAATGTTTAACTGCCTAGCTTTATGTACAGTTTCTACCCCCAGAAAGTACAGCTAATTTTCCTAGAAAGCACTCCCACCTCTTAATTCGGCTATAAATAAAAGAGGGCACCCCCTTCCACAGTTAACTACATCTAATATGGATGCCCTGCTCCCATTCAATATACAATATATTGCCCTCCATTTCCTTCCAAATGGCTACCTACCAAGGTCTATTATTCTTGATAAACCAGTATTTAAAGCAGACAAAAACCAACTGAACAAATACATTTTGCCAAAGCCTCTGCCAATACTCCCCTATTAAGGTCTAGAACTAAAAATCAATATTTTCACTTTTCAAATCGTCCTGGAACACTGTCTTTTATTGCTGTCCCTCTCTGTAAGATATCAGGCATCAGTCATTGCATAGGTGTGGCAATTGCCACACACAACAGTGGCAATGAATGGAGGAAGCGGAGCTTTACATCAAAAACAGGCGCTATTATCTGGGATCAGAGGGAAGCAGGAACAGTGAAAGTTGGCAAAATATGCTCTTTGTGGGGGGAGCAATTCAGTGGATGCTAGGTAAAAATGTGGGTTTTGGTATTTTAGGACAAGCACGGTAGAATGCTGCCCATGCAAACAATGAAGGCTGTCAGGATTTCGCAAGTTGCTTTTTTTCTGATAATGTTGCCATGTTTCATACTGCCATTTATATATTTTGTTCTAGTCTTTTGCTTTTTGTACATTGAAGGACCAATGTATGCTTGGCTCTTGTATAGACTTGTGTAGCTGCTAGGCCAGAATAAGGCCCAGGAGGGAAGCTCAACACAACTCAAGAACATATAAACTCAAATTAATAGTTGAGATAATTTGACATAAGGTTGGCAAGTGTCTCTTACTGAAAAGGGATATTTAAAAACAACTTCCAAATAATGTAGTGGGTCAACATTCAACATCAGTTCAAAGCACAGGAAGAACACAGGTCCTCAAACATACAAGAAATGCCAGCGTACCTTCAGTTGATCCTGAGGCATATACCTCCAGGTATGAGCCTAGACCGGTGACAGCTTTCATAATGCGCCATACACATCTGCCTAGAAGTACAGGACCTGGTGTCACATACCTGGGTATACTTCTGGAAGGTTGGAGAGTCTCGATCCCTGCTAGTGACGCCTGCTGGTGTACTTCCCAATAGCATCAGGGAGGGCATTAGAGCGAAAGAAGCTTGAGTGTCAGTAGCAGTGAAGGTAGAGGATGGCAGATGGATGCACGGCAGCCCCAGGAACAACAAGCTAGAAAAAGGGGAGTACATTCGAGCGTGTCTGCCATCGACTGTATGTCGGAACAGATGAAGATGTGGATGGCGCATGGCCATAATACTGCCCCCCAATGGGCGGGTCTCAGGACAGCCTCTGGAGCGGACTTCTCAGGATGGCTTTGATAAAATTCTTGAACTAGGTGAGGTGAATGAGCGTTAGCAGCCGATTGCCACACATTTTCCTCTATTCTGAACATTTAATGAGGTACTGGAGACCCCTTCCCAATCTTCTAGAATCCAAAATGACTTCTACTTAAAATTCAAGCTCTCCTTCCACTAACACAGGTTCTGGGCTCCCAGTTGGACCTTGGTGGAATCTTGTAGGATTGTGGAAACTAAAGTCTGTAGGCCACATTATTAATCTTCTATTTAATAGGAAAGGGACCCGCACACTGAAGGCTGACCACATTTCAGATAAGTTCTATAAAGTAGTATATGGTATCCAATGGCAAAAAGAGGTTCCTTACTTCTGGAGACACCTGTACTCCCCTTGTAACACTCTTGAGGTTTAGCATGGCAAGCAGGTACACTAAATGAATGTGAACAGGCATGCACAGCTTCACAATAGCAATACTGCACCTGCTGTTCACTTATGCAGGAACAGAGATAGATGTGGATGGAACAAGGCCATGACACCTGCCATGCAATTCAAAGATACCTGGCTTTTGGTGGTGCAAAAAATGCCAAGAAAATAGTGGCAAGGATGCAGGGGAGCATCATGCCAGTTGGTGTGTGGTGTGGTGTGGTCTGAAGGAAAAATCAATGAGAGGGGAATTTACTTTTTTACACCAGGCTGAATCATTCTTTTGTGCTTCCATGTTTCTTCTATGTTAACCTAGTTCATAAAGCTCATGTTGAACATTCTTAAAAAACCCATTCTAATATATTTTGTTTGCATGAATGTTGGATTTTTTTTTTTTTTTACTGAACATAACCCAAACTGTTGTTTGTCTAATTTTGTCTATAGAGGACAGTTTATGTATACCTTTTATACATCACAAAATTCTGCACTTACATACATGAAATGTGTGTAGCATTGGGGATCTGCAGAATGTAATCACATTTAAAGGGAAATCACTTAGAAAGTTCAGTAAGAAAGGTAATACCACGTTAAGCCTATGTTTACACTCCTCTTTTAGCAGAATCAGCACTGATGGAATTATTTGCTAATGAGAAATTAGCATATAATGATTTATGGGGAAGAATCAATTACTCAATAGTCTATATAGATTTAATGAAGGGTGTATCACACCGGAGCCTTCGTCTTGCACACAAAGGTGTAATTGTGCCTGATAGTAGTTAGAGCTTGTGACATTTTATGAATTAGATCAACTTCATGGATCTCGGGGATCGCAAACCATTAGTTCAAAGATTAATTGAAAAGGGATTAAGAGGCTTCTTGTCTAATTGATTTTTAGAGTTTAGCATTTGCCAAAAGGTTGACACATTAACTGTAAAAAAAAGGTCTGGTAAAAATAGATAAAGTTTATATTGTGGCCCCCTTTTATATATCCGAGTCTAAAATTGTACAATAATAAACTTCAATTAATATTAGAATTTAATAGAAAATTTTAAACATCTTGTCTAACGGGATAAAGGAAGATTCAAACGGAACTCAGAAAATGCAGAATGATGTGATAACTGTAAGCATTTGCTGTGGCTGCTTTTCTAGGTACCCAAAATGCAGTTTTGCATAATGTAATACAATCTAATACATATAAGCACTCAAGGGTCACTTACACAGGTTGGATAAGATACGATAAATATTGTAATCATTTAAATGGTCAGTGCTGAACATATAAAATTGCAACACAACAAAAAGTGGGATTCATTATGATGCACATTTTAAGAGCCTTGTGAGTGGTTATATACTAAATAAATAATCCTAAATGAAGATTCCCCACACACACTTTACCCACATATTATAGCTATATTATATTTATTATAGTTATTTATATATCACATGCATACATAAAACTATATAAAATAGCTGTGAATAAACAAATATCATGAAGTATGCTGAAACAATAAAAAATAACCGATGCCTCCCTACAGTCTGTTGATGACAGTTGCAAACAAAGATAAAAAGGCTGGGCAGTAATAATAATCAATGATCCATTCTACCGTAGCACTACCCTGCTTCAAATCAACAGTACAGAATTCCATAAGAATGCCATAAAAACAGCTTCTATATACTGATGAGCTGAAGCCTGGTCTATACGGTCGTAAAGCCCTCTGGCCAGATAGTCTCCAGTATCCTAAATTCGGTACTGCATCTGTAGTGAGAGGGCACACAGGTCCCCCCTCCACCTTCCCTGGTGGTCTGCCAAATTAGTATGGGCTGCCATGGAAGGAACCTTTTATGCCACAGAGGAGGAGCCTCTGTGGAATCTCCCATGTGACTGACATCACTGGTGGGGGGAACATAAAGGTTATTCCACAGAGGGATTCCACAGAGGTGGGCCAAGGATGGAAGAACGCAAATTTCCTGGCATAGGAAATATTACAGCCACTGGACCAGGAGGAGCCTCTGGCGGACCTGCATAAACGATGGCACTCATCGGAATGAAGAGGAAGAAGCGAAGAAGGTGAATTTTTTCTTCTAATTGAAACAGTTTTTTTTCTTTTTATAACTGTTTGTTCCAAGGGACCTTTATACCAGTTGACATGTAGTGGTGGCAGGCATGCCAGCACTGGCAGGTGGCATGCCTAATGATTTGGCCAGGATATTGCCAATATCCGGGATGGGGTGGACCAGACAGAACAGGCGTCAAATCTAGCTTTGGACTGTATCTAAAGTCTATCACTATTTTTATCACCTAGCCATTCTGGAAACGAACAATGTCTATTAACTTTGACTTTAATTTGTGTGAATGCTGGAGTACAGCTTTTCAGTGCACCAGCGATAATGTCTGTTTATGTAATTTTTACATTCACTAATACATCGAGCGTGAAGGTCAGATAGCTAACTTGTATTGGACAAAGAACTAATAAAAAAGTTTTCACGTGACATTTTATTTATTTGAGGCTTCCCAAACACCTCCAGAGGCAGAAGCTGAAAGCTGTGTGATGATAATATGCAAATCCAAAAAATATTAGCACTTTAAAACATTAATAAACATTTTTCACAAGCTTATTTAGGAAAAGGACTAGAATGTTGTCTTAATTTGCAAAAGGTTGTCTTGGTACCTCAAATTATGTGCAATCAAGTTTTTTTCTGCTTTATATAAAATGACCCAGTAGTTTTTCTCTATCTTTACCTTGCAATTATCCAAATAGGGGGAGGGCTTCTAAAGTATGCCAAAGGCTGCTCTTCACCATGAGTTTTTTTGTGTAAAGGCATCATAAAGGTACACAGGGTGCAATGGAAGCTACAGGAAGATTTTAATAGTTAGTTAACTCCTTTACCTTTCACTCCTATATAAATAAGTTATTTAACAATATAGAGGAAGCAGCTGCAAGCACCAATAATGGGACAGCAGCTATAGTATGTAAGGGGCTGTCGTATCCCAGAGGTCAGGAAGCGGCCTTGCAACCTGAGGGCTTAAATCTCGGCCAGGTAACATGACTGAGGTGCTCTTGAGGTGCAGCGCATCGCTCTGGGCATATGTATACTCACTGCATGGATGAGTTAAAAGTGGAGGAAAAATTCATATGTGTGCACAAGCATACAATGGCCAGCAATACCCCTAAAAAGGTTTGAAAAACATATATGCAACAGAGATCAAAACACTGCAATCTGCATGATGACAATTTTCTCAACATGGAGTCTAGACTAAATAATATCCTTATAAGAGTTTAACCCTTTCAGTGCACATTTCTATGTGCTTGCTTCCTCTCCTTTTAAGTGGCAAGCACATAGAATCTATGTGCCTGACTTTCCACCCGCTACAGTGAAATAACTTGCTCACCTGACCCCTTGTTCCAATAGGGCACCCCCCCGCGCGCTTCAGCCGCTGTCAGCAAGTCCTGGAATAAAAAAAAATGTAATTTACTCACCTTTATGTGAGATCGCTCCCGCTGGGCCTCCTTTTCTCCAGGGGGCCTCTGATACCCCCTAGCGCTCTTCGGTCTTCAGGAGAGATCCTCCCCCCCCCCAGCAATCACCACATCTGTAATTGGATTGGCGAGGGACAAAGGAACTGACAATTGGAGGTGAGTAAATTAAAGTCATTTTCTCTATTATAAAAATAAAAAATATAATAGAATATAAAAATAAGTAGAATAATAAAAATATAATAATAAAATGGGTGCCCTGCCACCCGGGAAGGGGGACCCCATGCCATTTTTTTTATTTATCCTTTATAGTATGGATAGTAGCTGTATTTTATTTGCAAATGTTATAAAGTGCTCTTTTCAGTTTGGGGCATCTCCTGGACAGGAATGGGGAGCTACCGATACATGTGGTATCATTGTAGTCAGGAGAAATAGGACTTTCACATGCCATATGGTTTTCTTTAATAAAATAAATGTTTTATTGAAAATAAATGAGACAATTTTAAAAACATTTTAAATTGAGACATTTTTTTAGTTTTTTTTTTTTTTTTTTTTTAAATAGTAGAAACATTACAAACAAGACATTTCATGTTAAAGCCTAAAATCTGCCGCAAAAAAAAATAAATAAATAAAAAAAAAAAAAAAAAAATATATATATATATATATATATATATATATATATAATTTTCCTGGATATTCCTGCAAAAATCACAGTTAAATAGAGCGCAAAATGGTGAAGAATGGCCTGTCAACAGAGGGTGACAAAATTTCAAGTAGGCAGGCAATTAAAGGGTTAAAAGTAGCTATGCAATGTGGGTATTGTTCTGCTCGGGGGACCTTGCGCTTTTAGATTTAGCTTGTTTTTTCTTGTTTGCATATTGATATTTTAGGAAAAGGTGTTTTTTATTCTGCTTTTTACACAAAGGAATTGGGGGTACCCTCCAAGAACCCCCCACTAAATGGATCCCTGGGGACTGACAACTGCACTTTCAAAAGGGTAAAAATATAAAGTAATCTTTATTGAAGGTCATCACATTAAAAACAGTTTAAAAACTAACAACATTGTCCCAGTGCTGTTGGATTTTGGATTTAGGCCCTTATTCATCAAGCGATAGCGCCAGGTAGTGTCTGACGAGCGCCAGGTAGCGGCAGCTAACGGCGACTACCGACTCAAGTACGCCCGGCGGCGGTCACAATGACGCATTTATCAAGCAAAATGAGGCTAGCGCCGGCGAGAGCGACGGCTAGCGCGGCATTCATCATGAAGCCGGCTGGACCGAACAGCGCCGCTGCAAATTCCTTCACAGCGACACGTATTACCTGGCGCTACCTGCCGCTCTCCCATACATTTCAATGGCAGACGCTGCAATGATTGTTTTTATTGGTTTTGGGGTTTTTTGCTTTGGTACAAAATTCAACACATGTTTATATTGATATGTTTTATGAATCTAGCTGGTTATTTATCTGTTTTTTTTTTTTTTTTTGATTTTTCACAATGTAATGTTGTGAGTGACATGGGAATTGCATCTCCTCCACCCAAACTCATTGGCCTCAAAATCGCTGGTTTTCCACACAAACGGGGCTTGTCAAGCTATTTTGTAGCCTGTCAGGTTGGGCGGTCACGTTCGCTCTTCGAAATTGTCAGCGCCCAAGCTAGTCGGCAGCCGTGTCCTTGATGAATCTGTGTTGGTCAGTGTTTGTGCAGTCGCTGTTTGAATTCGCTATGTGGCGGCGCGAGCGTCGCTGTGCCTCGGTGCGCTGCGTTGTGCGGCGCTGTGCTGTTCATACATGTGCCCTTCTGCCATTTGCAAGGAATTCACTTCCCGCGACCCCAGTCGTTGTTAATGAATACACTGTAGTTGTGAGCGTGCCTGGCCCCATATTGCAGGATTAACATTCAGTCGTACCAGCTCATAACAACCCGTTATGCATTCTCATGTGTGCCACATTTTCAGGTAGTTGTCTAGTTAGATTGTGTGATGACTTTGTGAAGCAATAAGCTCTGTATATTTAAGCACAACGGTGTATGCTTTAGAAGGACCTATGCATTACAGTATGTAGAATCCCCAGCTAAATCAAGCTAATAATTCGTTGCGCCTTTGCCCCTAGCTTGTTTTTCTGCGTCATTTTAATGTTTTTCCGCCACTTAGCTTGCACATAGCTGATATTAGCTTGTCCCTGCTGCGCGCATTTTTTTTTTTGAATTTTGAAGCACAGTTGCTTGCGTCATATCCGGTTCCGGGATCCTCCTTTGCGTTTCAATGCCACCTTAAGGTAAAACTGTCTTGCGCTTATGCCAATAGCTTGTTTTTCAGTGTCATTTTAATGTTTTTCCGCCACTTAGCTTGCACATAGCTGATATTAGCTTGTCCCTGCTGCACGCATGTTTTTTTTTTTATTTTTGCAGCACAGTTGCTTGCGTCATATCCGGTTCCTGGATCCTCCTTTGCGTTTCAACGCCACCTTAAGGTAAAACTGTCTTGCGCTTATGCCACTAGCTTGTTTTCAAGCGTCATTTTAGTTTTTCCGCCACTTAGCTTGCACATAGCTGAGAATAGCTTGTTGCTGGGGCGCGGTGCGTATTTTTGTTATGTTTTGTTTTTTATTTGTCTAATGTCGCTAGCGTCATTTCCGGTTCCTGTTTCCTCCTTAGCGTTTCCAATATGGCTCCCAAACGGCGAGTAATGCGCCTCCCCAGCTCCTCCTCAGATTCCGGACCCACCACCCCTCCCCCACATCCCCCACCTACCTCACCTTCCCCAAATACCACCCCTCCCACCCATTCCCCTCCTGGGCCCAAGAAACAAAGGCGCACCCGGGTGGATAGCCGTGTAAATGGCCAGGTTGTGAAAGTGAGTATTTTAGTTATGTATTTTTAGCTTAAAAATTGATAAACACACAGGGGGGATAGGGGCAGAATTTTTATTGTTTTTAGGCCAAAATTTAACACTCCACATGGGGCATCCCCATTGTGGATGTCCTGCTTGGATGGCCCCCCCCCCCCCCTGGAGGGCCCTAAAAATTACCTCTGCCCCGTCCCATCTGTGCATGCGTGAGTTGCGGATGCCTATTGCGCTTACCTCTAGCAGGGTGTACCCCTGCGCCATACATATTTTCATTTGGTGTGCAGGCGCACTCCCTGTTAGAGTCAAACGCCACATGCGTACTTTGCCGTGCAGACACAGCTGAGCTGGTATGCACCTCCCAAGGCCCTTGGATGCGCATACCACACCGGCGTGGAGCGCTGTGTTTGGCTTGCGGAGTGACGTGGGAGTGTCCTCAGCGGTGTATTTGGGCCCTTCAAAGGGGGTTGCAGACAGTGGGCCACCCACAATAGTTGTGGCCCACAAAAGTGCACCCAAACCCAGAATAATGTAAATCCTGGGTGTGGGTCCAATTTGATCTTGTCTCTGTATAACTGTTTATGACATTGTTCTGAGGTCATGTATTTATTTTTTATTTTTTTATTGTTTTTTTTTTTCCTAGGACTTCTGCCTGGCCGAATACGACTATGCCCGAGGAGCGAAAAAACGCCTTGCCATGGAGGTGAAGGCCACTGTGTCCCGGCGCTTCCAGACCGACCTGACCATCCGGGCCATCCAACAAAAATGGTCTGATTTTAAGCGCCGGGACCCAGAAGGCGTGTACCGCCTATATGATGCCTACGCATCAGGTAAGTTAAACCTTATGTTCTTTTTTGCCTTTGTGCAGAATCATCTGCTAAGCTGTGTCCTTTTTTGCTCTTTATATTAATTATTTGCTTTCACCCCCTCCACACAGATAAGCGTCCTCCCCTGGGGAAACGTGGGAAGGGATTCCTCCCCCGAACCAGGCAGGCGGACTCGGGGGAGTCATCGGGGGAGGGTCCCTCCCGCGGGTCCTATTTAGAGGACCCAGGGGAGGAAGGGGATGACGCCCCAGAGGAGTGTGCTGCTGGGGGGCAGGCTGGATCAAGCCTCAGCTCCTCACACTCTGAGTCTGAGGACTCTCACCAGGCAAGGGGCCACTCTCAAGCAGGGAGTGAGAGGGAGGAGGGTGGCCCTTTGCCTGGTGGATCTTCTGAGCAGAGTGTGAGGAGCCGAGGCTCCCCGCCTCCTCCTCAGAGCCCTCCCTGGGCTTCAAGTGGCGCTTCATCCCCTGGTGAGTTTACATGTTTTAATTGTTAGTCTGTGACAGGTTTCATCTGACCATTTGTGCTTAGCCCTTGCAATTCCTCTGTAATTTGCAGGGCATCATATAGGCGGCACCTCCATGGATTTTTGGCGTCAAATCCTCCTCGGGCATAGTCGTGGTAAGTGTATGTTGTAAGCTAGTTCATTTTGGAATTTATGTCATTCCTTAAAGTGGACCCACAAACATTGATGATATTGCTTGGATTATGGCGCCTTCCCTGCCCAATCACATCCCTCACCCAGGGCCACCCCCCAACCAAACACCACAAACTACTTCCCTCTTTGGGGGTGGCAGAAGCCATTGTCCCTGCCTCCTGTGTGGCACTCGAGATGTGTGTGCGCCTGCGCTCTGTTTCATACTGGCATGCGCGTGCGCACACACTGGCGGAGTGATGTGCGGAAGGCAGGGGCGGTGGCGGACTAAAATTGTGTTGCTCTGCCAAAGTAGACTAATACACTGAATATTCACAATCCTGGGTCTTGGACCACTTTTAACAGACACGTTTCCTGGTCCATTGTCTCAGCTGGTTTGCTAATGTACATTAACATCACAAACCACACTACAGTGCTAGCCAACTGGAAACCAACCCTATGTTTCTGGCCACACCATGATGTGTGCTAGCAATAGTTAATTTACGTGAAGTAGTTAGGGCAAACACATGTTGCACACTGGTAACATTATCCATTAAATTGGTAATGAGTCATTTACATTGCAATGTAAAGGTTAGTGCCAGATTTTCATAATGGATACATGTGGCAACCATAAACACTTCACATTAACTAATGGGCCAGGAATATAGCAAATATCGTTTAACATGTATGTAAATAAGTTTTTGTTTTTGGAGGTAAGACTCAATAACCAGATTGATGTCCAAACTTCGGGTGTCATAGCTCCACTAAATGTTGTTTTGTATTTTGATTTTTTATGGACAGATGTCGCTACGCAGACGGAGGCAGAATTCCTCCTCCCCACACCAGCTCCAGGGACGGCCAGCAGCATGGGCCACCGCCACAGCTGCGATGGTGAGTACATCCAAATTCATATGGGTAAATACTTTGTAAACATTTCTCTTCTAGTTACATTTGTAGAAATTTGTAATTTACCAATGTGTGAATTTCACACACATCTAGGTTAAATGTGTTTGGACAATAATCCAACATGCCAGTCACCATCCTTGATAGTTGCCTCACATTCTTGTTACGGACACATACGGACTATTTGTGGCGTATAGACAACCAAATGGGGCTGATTAGGTGTTTACCCATAACATTATAGGGCAAACTTCCATCATCCTTAGGCACTGATGTTTGGCTGGGACTAAAGACATAAATGTCCTTACTTGGCCATAAACATTATTACATTTGCAAGAGTTAACCTGGCCCAACACCAAGGGTGTTTAATGTGCATTAAACATTTAATTTGCCAACAACTAACAACTAACACCCCGCGGAACATACGATAAGTGCAGGTACCGCGGGTCCAACCCACCAAGCAAACCCCTAATTATCGGAACTTATCTTCCGCTGGCTCCAGCGCAACACTCCAGACGTGCATTTTTCCCCCCTGGGCCTCTGTGAATGGCCGCCGGGTCCCCAGGAGCAGCCAGAGAGTGACATGCGTGAAGAGGCGGCGGAAGAGGAGTGTACATTCCTGTTCCCTGCATAGACGTTAGCGTGCGTTTTTTGTGCCAAGCACGTTGGAGCATGGAGAGGTGAGTGGCTATGGATTACTGTGTGTATACACACATCAGGGGAAAAACAGATCGGTGAGCAACAACAAAGTGGGCCAAAACCCATGATAAACTATATTGTGGGTGTTGGTCCACTTTAAGAGTAAAGGTATGTGGTCCTAACATGTTTTCAAGCCAATATTAAAACTTTAATTTAAAATGTTAGGGGCACATTGTTCACCAATGTTAATGTGAGTGTTAGCAAGTTAGAAACACTGACATTACATTGCTACATCTGTGTATGTTGAGTTCCCAATCAAATTCTAATATATTATTTTTAATCACATCTCTACAGCTTGTATACGCCAGCATCGCAGACTGTGGCGGGCCTTCCGACAGATGAAAGGGATGCTGCTGGCCATGAAGAGGCGTCGGAGACGTTAGGGTGGGGGGGATGGCTGCCATGTCCATGTTTTAGTGGCTTTGTTGGCCTATGTTGGCCGTGTTGGCCCAATTTGTAGAAATACATTTATATTTACCAATAACTGTGTTGTTCCTTGACCAGCATAGGTTTAGATTCCCAAAAACCATTATGTCTAAAATTAGGCAGCCATTTTGAGCCAGTACATGTTTACACCATAGTAAGCAATGTTAACTAATGTGGCACATAAATGGTGGCATAATATTAGAGATGATTGAGCAAATCAGCCATGACTGTGTATTTAGCTTTCACATGTATGGATAAACACAAATTAGAGGTGGTTTTCAAAAATATATTTACATAAATAATAAGAAAAAGGTTTACAAATTAATATTCTTGGCTGGGTGGCCGGGGAGGTTGGGAGTCATTGCTAGGGGCGGTGTTGGGGGACAACAGTGCAGTAAAAAATATAGACTGCTGTTGTATGAGCTGTTGTAGCAACAACAAAGTTTGGTCCTGCCGCTGTATTGCTTCTGCCTGGCGCTGTATTGCTTCTTCCTGGCGCTGTACAGATTGCTCGATAACATTTGCAAGGCGACCAAGGTCCTGGTTCTGTTGTAGGTTTTGCC
Source organism: Gastrophryne carolinensis (assembly GCA_027917425.1). NCBI lineage: Eukaryota > Metazoa > Chordata > Amphibia > Anura > Microhylidae > Gastrophryne > Gastrophryne carolinensis. The sequence continues at coordinate 404,883,667 of CM051236.1, forward strand.
GTAACTGGTCCACCTGGCGCTGCAGGCCCTCATTTTGTTGCTGACACATCAGCACCTGATTTTCCAACGCCGCAATGCGCTCATTAGTTCCATCACGCGGCTGTTGGCGACTGTAGTCCTCCAGCATCCGGACCCCTAGTTGGTAGAAATCGGCACTGGTTGGTGCCACACCTCCTCTTGCTGTGGTTGGAGGCTAAACAAATAGTAAACCACATTTTAGTCAAACGGAACAAATGCAGTTATGCCCCTCCAAAAAGTTACCATAAACACTCACTAGACAACTTACCCTTGTCTGAGCCTCTGAAGCTTGGCCACATGGGACTTGGGAAGAGGTCCCAGCTTGGGGTTCTGGTTCCGCCTCCTGCCAAAACAACAATGAAAGGAAATGTTACATGTTGCTTCTTCCACTACCCACGAATATGCCAATGGGTTTCGAGGTCGTCTACATCAGCCATGTTACCTGCGTGTCCTCCGGCACAGGTAGGCTCGAGGTATCGCTGCCAGAGAGTCGCAATTCAACATCCGAGATGTCGGGCAAGTTGGCATATGCTAAACAGGAAAATCAGGTTAGTAGGTCTGTGGGCCAAACTCTAATGTAACCTGGTTAGGCTATCGAGGCCATACCTCTAAAAAGTTTAAAAATACACACTAGACCAAAGGTCTCTGTTAAACTCAGATTGTTAACATGTATGTTACAGGACTAAGACGCACTAATTTCTGCAAATCTCATCATAAACATTGCTTAAATTAAACATACCCCCAATATCCCAGATGTCTGGAGTGGGGTCCTCACTCGAGCTTGGACCTTGAAAATACATGTGGACACACAAGTTGCCAGAAGCAAGTGGCACAACATTAGAGCCAAAATACAGACTAGAGCAAGGCAAAACCACTTACCCTCATCTCTGGCAGCTGGAACTTGAGGGGCCCTTTCTGGACAGCCACTTCCGATATTCGGGTCAACTAAAAAAAAAAAAAAATGTCTCTAAATAATCAGCAAACTACTACAGGGAATGTTTGGCTAAAAATATGTCCGCAAATATACATTGCTATCACTCAAATAACTAATAGACTGACCCTGGGGAGGCAACCAGCACTCCCAAGAGGCATCTTCAAGTTTACCAAGCAAACATGTAGCTTAGTAGACTAACCAAATTGAACCAGTGTAACCTAAACAGCAGAAAGGATACATTATGTATTGCTCTACACACCAACAGGGTCCTGTTGACCGGCAACATCGGAAGTGGGGTCCAAAGATGAACCAGTCACTTGGCCTACCAAGAAAAAAGACAAATGAGACACATGCACTTGAGTCAAAGTGGATCAAGCAAGGTGAACACATGCACTTACCGACATCCAAAGAGTAGGTGGGATCCGGAGGAGATGCTGGGGCCAAGGGCATGGGAGCTAGGCCAAAATAAAACCAACATTGAGCCATAGCTAATGTGCGTAGCAAAATACAACATGCATTAAGGTGTGTGAGCAGCTCTTTCACTAATATTGACTAATCAAGCCAAGTGTGGCTCACACATTGATATGCCGATATATGGCTACACATCTCTGGCATCCTACATATCTACACATGTTAGGGCCTTGTTAGTTACTTGCTGTGAGTGTTACAGTGGGCGTGCAATTAGGGCGCACGCACATATTATTAATAGTCAACAGGGCAAACCTTTATTGTTTGAGCTGCTCCCACACCCATTTGTTTTGAAAAAAACCAGCAAACAAATTATGGGTAAATACCTTCAATGGCAGACTGGGGTAGCCTTGAGGTTGCTGGAAGGGCAGGAGCTTGGGTGTCCGGAGCCACATCCCGGACAGCAGCATGTGCACCTATGCATAAAGCAACAGACAGAAAAGTTACAAATGTTTGAGCTATAATGTAATACTTCACAGGTCCTACAGTTAGTTGGTCAGAATGTAAAAATGCTAATCACAGACATTAACATTAGGTTATTGTAAAAGCCAGAAAATATGTACCTTCAGCCCAACCGGTGGTGTCATCCCCAGGATCCACACCCTGCAGCCGAGCCAGTGGGATTTTGGCCTTCAGCATCTCCTCATACGGCCTGTAGGTACTCTTTGGAGCCTGGATGAACCCACTGTCCACATCAAGATCGTGATTCATCTTTTTCATAAGGGCCCCTCGCAAAGTGTAGAAGCGTTTCCTGCAGGATGGGCCACTACGTGGGTGTTGAGCTGTGCTACTAAGCTCCACACCAATGGCATCCCACAGTTTGCTTCTTTGCTTTGGGAGCCAAATATCAGCTCCCATTTCGCAAGTGTCAGGCGCACAAGATGATTATTCTCAGCCAAATTAAATTCAGGCTCCCTCTTGGCACCTGGGCGCTTAGCCTGGGGTGCTGCCCCACCTTCAGGCTGTGCCCTTTTCCGTAAGGGAGGTCTGCGCACAGCACCCACCAAACTCCTACTCGTGCCTGCTGTGGCCGGCAGATGTCCTGTATTTGGCTCCATCCTGTAGCTGCACACACACACAAATCAACACCCCACAAGCACGCATGCACACTACAGAATGGCATCGCAATCTCTTAGGCTTGGGCAGGTTTTATGTGCTCTAACAGCCAATCCAAAAGCAGCCCACTTAATTGATTCACACATACAGCCCAGTTCCTTCTAGGCACACCTCCACTGCACTGACAGAAGCATGTGTGTTAGCCAATTAACTCATTACAGACCTCATTAAACAAACAACACACACCCAAATCCAACAATGGACTGATGTATCTGCAACCCTTGTGACATGTGCTTAGCCTAACGGCTATTTAAAAAAACAACAGCTTCACTTTCATTGGTCCCCACCTGATTTTTGGCCCATGTCCGTTAATGCACGCAAGTTACGGCTCAAGTACGCTAGTAGCGCTACTAGCGTGCGCGTGCGCACTCTGTTTTACGCACACCTGGGTCGGCTAATTGGCGCCCGGAAATAGCAGAGCGACGCAAAAGGCGGCAAAGCGGACCTGTCACTTTAGAAAATGAAGTATAAAAGGAAGGAATGTTCTAGCTTCTGCTATTCTTACACTGTGGCAAAGGCTGTGGTGTGGTGCTGTGCTCGCTTCCCTTAGCTCATTTGAGCCTCTGTCTGGTTTCTGTCCTCACTCTCTGTGGCTTGTTGGGTGATTTCTGACATCAGTGCTGTTTCTTTAGGAGCTTGGTTTGGGTGGCATCTGCAAATATTGTGTAGCATACAGCAAGTGAGGCTTGATTTTGGGGCCTTTTGTGGGCTGTGCAGCAACTCCCCTCTTGGTTGTGCTTAACTTAGAAAGCTGGTTTTCAGCAGGCTGGTGGTTTGGACCACTATAGTTCTGGTTTTGTGGTGAGCTGCATTGTAGCGGGTGTGTGTGTAGTGTGATTGTTTGTGTGTGTGTTGTGTGTTAGTGGTTTTTTTTGTTTATTTTTGTTTTTGTATATATCTTTAGTGTGTGTGATGGATAAGAGGGTGATGTATGGTGTCTGGGTGGATGGATGTATGTGTATGCTGAAAGAGCAGGAGGAAAGGGAGCGGGGTGTTGTGAGGCTTAGGGCACCCCGCTCCTTTGCAATCCGCCTTTCAGTATGGGACTTAAGTGACGAGCAGATCAGGAGCCGCTTCCGTCTGAATCGTGCTGCACTACAGTCCCTATATGATCAGATTAAGACCAAAATCGAGCCATCCACCAAACGCACTCACTCCATTCCAGGCATAGTACGCCTGTGTGCCACTCTTAATGTTTTGGCACGAGGGACCTTCCAGGCAACCTCAGCCCTCCTCAGCGGGATAAGCCAGGCTACTATGAGCCGCATCCTAATCCAGGTAGTTCTGGCAATTTGTGATTTAATCCCAATTTACATCAAGTTTCCTGAGGATGAGGAAGAGGTTGCCAAAATAAAACATGCTTTCTATCTGATGGGAGGGATCCCGAATGTGCTAGGGTGCGTTGATGGTACACATATCCCTTTCCGCCCTCCCCGTGCACAGGAGCTGTCCTACAGAAACAGGAAGCAGTTCCATTCATTTAATATCATGGTGGTCTGTGACCCAGACATGAGGCTGCGGGCGGTGAGATCGGGGTTCCCCGGCTCATGCCACGATTCTTACGTCTTGCAGCGGACAGTCCTGTGCCGGAAGTTTGATAACAACGAAATGCCAGCTGGCTGGCTACTGGGTAATAAATTAACCATGTCTATGTATTTTGCTAATATGTGGCCTAGTAAGGCAATTTTAACCAAACTACCACCAAAAAACATGTACTAGTACTAATTGCTGTCTCTCTCCTTGTGTTTTTTCTACAGCGGACAAGGGATATGGGCAGAGAACGTGGGTCATGACTCCGGTCAGGAACCCACGGACCTCTGCCCATGAACGCTACAATGCAGCGCATCGCAAGACCAGAAGCATTGTGGAAAGAACCATCGGCCTGCTGAAAGCACGCTTTCTCTGTTTGGCACGGCCAGGAGGAGAGATGCTCTACAGCCCACAGAAGGTTTCCAAAATCATCCTTGCCTGCTGTGTGTTACACAATATCTGTATATGCCACCGAATCCAAGCCCCCGAGGAGACAGCACTGGTGCCAGAAATCCCCAACCTGCCCGCAGATAGAAGTGAGGACACCCAGACTGGCGATGAGCTAAGGGAAAGGCTGATCACTTCTTTTTTTGCGGTAAGCTAACTACCCTTCACTCTAATGCAAGTACTGCACTACTGTTTAAATGTATTTGACCTCCCATCCAAAAGAGCAAACAAACGCACTAAGGGGGGTTTAAGATGACCCAAACCACTCTAAGGGGGGGTGTAAGATGACCCAAACCACTCTAAGGGGGGGTGTAAGATGACCCAAACCACTCTAAGGGGGGTTTAAGATGACCCAAACCACTCTAAGGGGGGGTGTAAGATGACCCAAACCACTCTAAGGGGGGTTTAAGATGACCAAAACCACTCTAAGGGGGGTTTAAGATGACCCAAACCACTCTAAGGGGGGGTGTAAGATGACCCAAACCACTCTAAGGGGGGTTTAAGATGACCCAAACCACTCTAAGGGGGGGTGTAAGATGACCCAAACCACTCTAAGGGGGGGTGTAAGATGACCCAAACCACTCTAAGGGGGGTTTAAGATGACCAAAACCACTCTAAGGGGGGTTTAAGATGACCCAAACCACTCTAAGGGGGGGTGTAAGATGACCCAAACCACTCTAAGGGGGGTTTAAGATGACCCAAACCACTCTAAGGGGGGGTGTAAGATGACCCAAACCACTCTAAGGGGGGGTGTAAGATGACCCAAACCACTCTAAGGGGGGTTTAAGATGACCAAAACCACTCTAAGGGGGGTTTAAGATGACCCAAACCACTCTAAGGGGGGGTGTAAGATGACCCAAACCACTCTAAGGGGGGTTTAAGATGACCCAAACCACTCTAAGGGGGGTTTAAGATGACCCAAACCACTCTAAGGGGGGGTGTAAGATGACCCAAACCACTCTAAGGGGGGTTTAAGATGACCAAAACCACTCTAAGGGGGGTTTAAGATGACCAAAACCACTCTAAGGGGGGTTTAAGATGACCCAAACCACTCTAAGGGGGGGTGTAAGATGACCCAAACCACTCTAAGGGGGGGTGTAAGATGACCCAAACCACTCTAAGGGGGGGTGTAAGATGACCCAAACCACTCTAAGGGGGGTGTAAGACGCCAATGTTGGTTATCAAGTTATGCATTTTTTTTAAAGAAAACACAAAACAACTATAAAGATATATACTAACTGCACTTTTCTTATTTTTTCAGGCACAAAGAGATGCACCATGATCCCTAAATTCCTTTTCCAACCCTTTCCTGGACTTTACTTTTCTTTTGAATTTCTGCTGGACTTTTCATTTTCTATTTCATTTCTGTTTTATTATTAATTTTTGGTTAGAGTAAAAATAAAAAAAGAATTATATATATACATGTGGCTATGTGTTTAATTCTGTTGTAAGTTTCCTTTTCATTCTAATTCCTATTTTCATTTTCCTTTTTTTTCTCTGTTCTGTTTTTATTTTCCTTTTCTATTTTCCTTTTCTTTCTCTGTTCTGTTTTTATTTTCCTTTTCTATTTTCCTTTTCTTTCTCTGTTCTGTTTTTATTTTCCTTTTCTTTCTCTGTTCTGTTTTTATTTTCCTTTTCTTTCTCTGTTCTGTTTTTATTTTCCTTTTCTTTCTCTGTTCTGTTTTTATTTTCCTTTTCTTTCTCTGTTCTGTTTTTATTTTCCTTTTCTTTCTCTGTTCTGTTTTTATTTTCCTTTTCTTTCTCTGTTCTGTTTTTATTTTCCTTTTCTTTCTCTGTTCTGTTTTTATTTTCCTTTTCTTTCTCTGTTCTGTTTTTATTTTCCTTTTCTTTCTCTGTTCTGTTTTTATTTTCCTTTTCTTTCTCATTGGTGGTTTAATTGTATTTCCTTTTTATGTAACAAATAAAAAAAAACTAAAATTGTGGCTATGTGTTTAATTATGTTTTATTTTCCATTTATATTCGAAGATCTGGTAGAATTTAATTTCCTTTTCCACACAAAATAAAAAATCTTTAAATTTTAAAACAAATGTGGCAATGTGTTTTATTCAGAAGGTACTGGATGGCCAGGACACAGCAAAGCTAACAGGCGCTGTGTAGAATAGCGTGGTCACACTGACTGACAGCGCCTACAAAGCTGAGGGCCAACATCATATTCAGCAATGTAGGCGTTGTTCGCAACAACGCCAGGTAGCGACTGAGGAGGCCTGCTATAGCGAATCGCTAACGCCCGCGGCTGACGCTAGCGGCGCTCATAGCGCCATACTTCAGTCGCTCATCTGTCGCTACCTGGCGCTATTGATGAATCGGCCTCTTAGTATTTAATGCACATTATATAAGTACTGTACCTGGCAGGGTGGCTTCCCCATGTGGCTGGTCATAAAACAGCACTGGGACAATGTTGTTAGTTTTTAAACTGTTCTTAATGTGATGACCTTCAATAAAGATTACTTTATATTTTTACCCTTTTGAGAGTGCAATTGTCAGTCCCCAGGGATCCATTTAGTGGGGGGTTCTTGGAGGGTACCCCAATTCCTTTGTGTCATTGTGTATTTGCAGGGTTCCCTATAGGGGCAGTGCACCTTACATTACTATTAAATAAATTAAGGGTGCCACCCGCAGTACTTTGCTTTTGTATTCTGCTTTTTAGACATTTATTTAGGGAAACCCTGTGCAACCTAAGAATTCTTTGAGGGTTTACTTTCAGAAAGATGAGCTCAGTACAATAAGCTGGGTATGCTTAGCTTAATATATTACTTTCAGGGAATATATGGTTTGTGGGGGGTATTCCAAATGTTAGGGCTGCTTTGGTTGAAAAAACGCAAGGCGCGCACTTTGGTTGCAGAGCTGAAATTTTCAAATAACATTACCGTTACGCACATGCTTTACTTTGGGGTGTTTAGCAACTCTTCCCTTGACAGTACCTATGCATGTTGGACATTGTTCTGTTCAGGGTACCTTGATTTTTCAGACTGAACTTGTTTTTTCTTGTTTGCAGGAAAATGTCTTTTTAGGGAGACTCTGTGCAACCACAGAATTAATTGAGGAATTACTCAATTGAGGTGTGTAGTTTCAGAGAATATATAGTTTGTGGGGGGTATTTCAAATGTAAAGGGTTGTTTTTCTTGCCAAACTGCAATGTGCGCATAGCGCATAGCATAGTTGTATTTTAGCTGAAAAGCTCCTAAAGCGCTGTTTCAGTTTGGGGGAGTCTCCTGGGCAGGAAAGGGTGTCTACTAATACATATGTGGTACTAATGTAACCGGGAGAAATAGGGATTTCACGCACAATAAGATTTTATTGACTTATTCATTAAATTATTAAATTATTATTATTATTATTATTATTTTAATTAAATTAAATTATTGAAAATTATTCATAAATAACGCCAGGTATCGGCAGATGAGTGTCTGTATAGCGGCGCTCAGAGCAACCGCTAGTAGATGCTGTAAGTGGGTATTGGGCGCTGTAAAAGAGTGCCTCAGTCGCTCTAGTAACCTGGCCGGCATTGATGAATGTGATGTATGTTGGGCGCTCTAACACCAGTACAGCGCTGCAGGGAGCAAAAGGCTCAGCGCTCCACACCATACTTCAAAAAAGGACACACACATCGTCGGCGCTCTAATCTGGTCGCTATAGCATAGAGCACCAGATGCTGTGTGATTAAAGTCTTGAACATATATACACCTGTAACAAAGCGAAAACACATTGATGACATTGTTTTAACAGTGACATTAGCACTTTAGTGCCAGACCTGTACATACAATTCTGCATAAAAATATAAAAGGTCAAAAAAGTTTCTAAAAGAGAGGTCACACAATGATTTGAGCAAAAAAAAAAAAAAATTAATAAAAATTTGAAATGTATGGGAGAGTCACCGTGAGCGATAGGTAATACCTGGCGCTCTGGAAGCTAGAACGCTGGCACTATACTCTGAGCCGCCTGTAATAATACATGTGATGCTACATGGCGCTGTTAGTCGCCCACCAGATTTGTTTCCGTAAATGTGGTTTTGCCTACAGCGCCCAGTGTTCACCAGACGCTGCCTGCCGCTAGGAGGCACCACCTGGCACTCTTCATGAATAGCCCCCAAAGTTAAATTTTTTATTACAAAAAAACCCTACAAATGTTATTTTTTGCACATATTTCACCCAAAAATATCGAGAAAACACCTAAAAAATTACAAATATCATGTTAAAGCCCAGACTCACAGTTAAACATGTGGAGCGTAAAATAGTGCAAAATGGTCTGGCAACAAAAGGTGACGAAATTTCCAGATAGGCTGGCAGTGAAAGGGTTAAATTACCTCTCATAGAAATAGCTGACATCAAGCTGCATTGTAATGGGACACCTCTAATGTTAAAACATGGTTATTATTTTAAAACTTTAAAAATGAAAATCCTTTATTAGGTATATTGTGATTAAAGTGGACCAAAACTCAATGAAGGCCCTTATTTAAGAAGGGATAGCGTCAGGTAGCGCCTGGTTAATGAGAGGTAGCGACAGATAGCGACTGGTCAACGCCGGACACGGCACGCAATACACATTTATCAAGCAGAATCTGTTTAGCGACTGGGATAGCGCCATGTAGCATCTGATTCATCATTTTCACAGCCTCAGCGAACAGCGCCAGCGTTCAGCCTTGCACAGCGCCAGGTATGACCTCTCGCTACCTGGCGCTCTCCCATACATTTCAATGGACGATCCTTTTCTTCTCTTTAAACGTGGGACAGTGGGACAAAATGCCTCAAGGTTGGAATGTAATTTTGACAACTGGTCAATTCAGGTGTTCAAGGGCTGGGGAGCTTTGTTTTATAAATTAGGGTACAATTGTCGCAATTTCTGAAAAATTGCATAACATTAATTCATACAATACTAACAATGGCTTAAGAGTTTTAAGTATATTTGATCAGTTACATTTGTGGCATTGGCTTAACCACAAGCTTAGTGTTTTCCATAGAGTCATACATTAACTCATTTATTACATCTGCTGACATTGGATTTTTGGGAAAGCATAAATACTGGAATATTGATCTTCACTTGTACTCTTCTTTCTCAATTAGGTTTTTTTCAGAAAAGCAAACAGTTAATTTATGTTGCTTGGATTGCAAATTCATTTAGACTGTATATCCTTTGGTAATTATGGTAAACTTGCTTTATCAGAGCATTAGTTAGCTTACATCTCTTTTTAAACAAGGGAACTAATAGTCACAAGACAAGCTGAAGAAAAGCTTAGCTGAAAAATGTACAGTGATCTGGATTATTAATTTGAAAATTAGTTGCATTAAGTGGACCAAAACTGGACTAGAGTTTAAAAGACTCTAGTCAATGTTAAATTCAATTTTATGAAGATCTAACACTCCCCTTTCTATTGCAGTGAATGGTGACTGATGCGGGGGGGGTCTCATAGAACATGAAGACATGGGACATGGATCCAGTGATCACGTTAGAGCTGGAGCCTCATATTAGGAGCAATGGTCTGCTTGGGAAAAAGGTGACTAAAGCATTTTTTTTGTTGGCCTTCTATAAAATCAAACTTGTTATGTTCCTAAGCAAATCTCTTAAGGAGAACCAGCACACGGGCAGGCTGATTCATCATTAGCGGCAGGTAGCGACAGATGAGCGTCTGTAGCTGGCATTTTCAGAGCGCCCTCTAGTAGTCGCAGTGCTCGGCCGTGAGTCGCTACTCTATAGCGACTCAGTCGCTGTTCAGTAATGGTGAATACATTGTGAGGAGTCGCTATTTGACCAGTACAGCGCTGTATGGGAGCGCATGTTAGCGACTGCTCATAGCGACCGACTCACACCATATTCAGCAAAAAAACTGCTGCAAAAATCTCTGGCGCTGACAAAAAAGTTGTTTGAAGCCCAGAGCGCAGGAGGCGGTGTGTTTAAAACCTCTTTTCAAGCATCTATCAACTAGTAACAAAGTGAAAATATATGGAATTAGCAACATTGTAACATGAACACTTTAATGCCAGACCTGTAATGTCATTTTTGAGGAAATATATAAAAAATGAAAAAATTATGAAAAAACTGCTTTTTCAATGCCAGAAGAGGTCAAAGAATTATTTGTGATTTTTTGGAAAAAAAAAAAAACCCAGTGATCTTAATAGCAAAGGTGGGGGCGGTCCTCCCACGTTCTGGGGATCACGTCCCCTTTCTCAAGGAAATAGCGCCAAGGAAATAGTGAGGGCGCTATTTCCTTGAGAAAGAGGACGTGATCCCCGGAACGTGGGAGGACCGCCCCCACCTTTGCTATTAAGATCACTGGGGTAATATTACACTGTTGATGTTTGATACAATCTTATGTTGGATTGATTGTTAAAATTGCTGTGGTTTAATCTCCATGGTTGCTGTTGAAGCATAATGTGGGGACACTTACTGCTGACTGTATATCATAGTTTGTAAAGATATAATGTCCCTTGTATGCTTATATGAGACTTTTTTGCTTCTTGAAGCTATGGCTTATAACAATAGTTACAGATGTATGTACAGATGAAAGGGTAGCAGAACTACGCAGCAGAAATATATGTTGCTTGCAGACATACCCTAATGTAACTACTCATGTAACTAGCACAGATCACTGCTCTGCACATTTTTTGCTCTTAGTTTGTAAACAAGACTGTATTGTGGATACATATCTGAATATGTTTGCTGTATGCTTAATGTTACATAGCAGTGGTCAATATTGTTACCACAGGAAGTGCCTGTATATCTAATGAGATTATTATTCAATCCACTTGCTCATATGCATTTAATATGTAGCAACTAATGCACTATTATCCCCATGTGTATTTGAGATAAAGTGTTACTGAATTTCTGTAAATAAGCTGTGGATATGGGTCCGAAAATTGCAAAATAAAAAGAAAAAGTTTTTATAGATGATAATTGGTGTGCGCCTGATATCTTGAAATACATGGTCTGCAGGATAGGAAGAAGTATCCAGGCAGGCAGCACCCGATATATTGAGGCTTTTTTGCTAGATATAGAATTGTTTGAAAGTGTGCCACCAATCACTTATCTCTGGACTCTAGGATACGGCCGCCACCATCTTGATTCAGAAGTATCACACATACCGAGGAGAAGAGAGCAGGATAAAGCACAGGGGGCGGGGTTATAGCTGTGCTTTGCACAGACAGAGTAGAGCTGGGGTTATTAAAAGAACAGCAATCCAAGAATGCAGAGCGACACAGTCAGAAGACACTTCCTGTTTGCAGGCTGCCTGATACTCCATGAGCCACCATCTTGGATGTTTAAAGGCTCATAGCATGCAGTAGATGCAGGTGGGATGATTTTTAATGTGGGCAATCTGTATGTACAGGGTGGGGGAAACATATAAGATAGACTCTTATTAGGGGTGAAAGCCTGCTTTAAAATAGACAAATCCCCTCTAGACAAGCCACTTAAACTTTAAAATATTTGTAGATTCGATAATGATGGGGGTTGGTCCACAGGATTGGTAGCAAATGTGATGCCTATATTTAAAATAGGATTAAAAGGAGAACCTGGGAACTACAGACCAGTAAGTTTAACATCTGTAGTGGGCAAGCTATGTAAAGGTTTTATAGGTGATGCTATTGTGGAGCATCTTAATGAAAATGTCCTTATTACTCCTTATCAGTAGAGATGAGCGAACTTCTTAAAAATTTGATTCGGGCGATTCGACGAATTTCTCCAAGAAATTCGGGTTCGTCCGAATCGAACTTTAAAGAATCGCTCATCTCTGCCGGCATGTAGGTAAGTGTATGCTACATGCCGGCATGGTGGGAGCGGGGAGGCCGGCACTGTCAGACCCTTGACAGCGCAGCCAGCCTCCACGCTCCCACCAAGCCCTGAAATTAAAAAATAAAATGCCGGCATGGTGGGAGCGGGGAGGCTGGCTGTGCTGTCAACGGGCGGCCGACTTGAAGAGCGCAGAACCCAATATGGCAAGGAAATGGTGGGCAGAGAGGCAGAAAGGAGAAGGGGGCGGCGGTCGCCCGAGAGCCGGAGGGCGGATCGGTGGCTCCCCTGGGGAGGGGGAGCGAAGGTTTGGAGCTGTGGTCCCTACCTGGGGGGGAGGAGGCGAGCGGCGACGAGGAGGCCGGCCGTGACAGCCGGCGTGATGGTGGCCCGACGGCTGCGGCTTCCGCCCCGAAGACCAGGTGCGGGAGTGAAGAGGACGCGTCATCAGAGGAGGGAGAGAAGAGGCGCGGAGCCGAGCCGCGGGGAGCCGTCCGTGTACAACTGCAAGACAGGAGCCGGGGGCAGAGCGGGGGGGGCGCCCTCCTTCCCCATGCGAGCGATCCACCGCGGAGTATAGAAAGGCAGATGAAGAGAGCCGACAGCCGTCGGTGACAGCCTCTGCTCAGGGGAGAGCGGGAGACAGGGGGAGGGAGACCTGAATGGCACACAGCCCACCCAAACCGACCAGGGTGGGTAGGAGGGAGAAGCGGTTCCACCGCATGGTGAAAGCGGGGAGGCTGGCTGCGCAGCCGGCCTCCCCGCTCCCACTATACAGCAAATACTTACCGGCATGGTGGGAGCGGGGAGGCCGGCTGGGCTTCCGCCACCCGCTGTCAGCGCAGCGGGCCTCCCCGCTCCCACCATGCCGGCCTCCCTACTCCCACCATGCCGGCATTTTTTTTTTTTCATTTCAGGGAAAATTCGGTCAGCACGAACCACCAAAAATTCGGGTTCGTGCTGAATCGAATTTTTCCTGAAATTCGGTGCGAATTCAGGTTAGTTAGAACCGATTGGCTCATCCCTACTTATCAGCATGGATTCATGAGGAATCATTCCTGCTGGACAAAACTTGAGGAAGTAGGTTCATGAGTGAATTATTGGATGATTCATTGGATGTTATATATCTTGACTTTTCTAAAGCATTTGATACTGTGCCATATAAAAGACTTTTAGTGGGGCAATATGGGTGAGTAACTGGCCTAATGAAACTGTCTTACTGCCTTGACTGTGTTAAATATACACACGGGTTATTTACATTTTTTCCCTTCTAAGTTCATTCAGTTTCACCTCAAAAATAGGCAAGCTGAAATGTCCAAACTTTCCTAAGATGAATACCTCAGGGCAGGGTATTTCCCAACCAGTAGTATGCATACCAGTGGTGATACTCGAGAGCCTACCAAGTAGTATTTGGCGCAAGGTTGTTTACTGACCTGCATCCTAAACTTATATGCTGCCATCTATACTTTCCCAAGCCTGATTTGCTGCAAAAGTCAATTGAAACTATATGCAATGTATGAGCTCTAAATTACCTTTTATGCAATTTAACATAGGCCCTTATTCATGAAGGGGTAGCGACATGTAGCGACTGGTGAGCGCCGGACACGGCACACAATTACACATTTATCAAGCAGAATCTGTTTAGCGACTGGGATAACGCCATGTAGCGTCTGATTCATCATTTTCACAGCCTCAGCGAACAGCGCCAGCGTTCAGCCTTGCACAGCGCCAGGTATGACCTCTCGCTACCTGACGCTCTCCCATACATTTCAATGGACGAACCTTTCCTTCTCTTTAAACTGTGTTTTTGTTTTTTTTTTTTTGGTTTTTAAATCTCAAATAATTCTGTGACCTCTCCTGGCATTGAATTAGCATTTTTTTCAAATTTTTTTAATTTTTTATAAATTTCTTCAGAAATGAAATTACAGGTCTGCCATTAAAGTGTTCATGCTACAATGTTGTTACAATGTAATTCCATATGTTTTCGCTTTGTTACTAGTGGATAGATGCTGGAAAACAGACTTTAAACACACCGCCTCCTGCGCTCTGGGCTTCAAACAAGCATTTTTCAGCGCCAGAGATTTGTGAGGCTGTTTTTTTCTGAATATGGTGTGAGTCAGTCGCTATGAGCAGTCGCTAACATGCGCTCCCATACAGCGCTGTACTGATCAAATAGCAACTCCTCACAATGTATTCAACATTACTGAACAGCGACTCACGGCCGAGCACAGTGACTACTAGCTGGCGCTCTGAAAATGCCTGCTACAGACGCTCATCTGTCGCTACCTGCCGCTAATGATGAATCAGCCTGATAGTTTTAGGTGACCAACAACCAGCTGGTACTTCAGAAAATTAAAAAATAAAAATGTTGTGAATCCCACTTTAGGTCGTCAACATTTAAAAAAGAAGTCACTTTATGGGTGTTTCATTTGTTCTGCCATAGTGGAGCCATAAAACCAGAAGTAGAAATATAGTCCTCCAAAATCTATAATGCACTCTACTCATTTCAGGTCTTTGGGTGACCTCATACAGTAGTTAAATTGAGCAGACAGTGCCCCTTTTCACACTACATACATACGGTAATGGTTCTGGACATGTTTTGTCTTGTAAACTTTCTTTTAACAGTTAGTAAAAAATGGATAGGAAAGAAAATTATAATTTTTCCCAGTTTGCCATTCAACTTAGATTTTAAAGTTACATCTGTCATCTAATACATAAAAGAAAGGTCTAACCTGCCTTGTTAAAGATAATATCAAACATATGCAGATTGACTCAAAAATTGAATAGTTATTTGCAGTTAGAAAGGCCATCATTAATTCGAACTTCCAGTCAAAAAAAGAAATATAGAATATAGAAATATTGAAAATTGTTAATGCATGATTGCACAGAGATTTAAGGCAATGTTGACTGTGGGACTGAGTTTTTTTGAAGCAGGACTCTTAAGTTTAAAGCAAAAAGAAACCCATGCAAGTTCAGGAGGGCAATACCTGTATGCTATTCAACAACATCTGCATGGGGTCAAGGCTTCTCAAGTAGCTTACGTCACTAATTCCTGGAAAGGGGCTTTAGGGGAGCAATTTACTTGCCTCTCATTTTTTGACTGAAGGGTTGCTTTAACCCTTCTAGTGCCAGCCACGTGACTCTCACGTAGCTGCCTCTCCAACCGTTAAGTGCCAGCTACGTGAGAGTCACGTAGCTGACTTTAGAGGCCCATAAAACAAAAAGTAAAAAACATACAGACTTACCTTACCCCTCATTTGAAAGGGCCAGCGATTCTGTACAAGAATCCGCCCACCCCCCCCCCCCCCGCCAGTGCCGACATCTGTAAAAAAAAAAAAAAAAACAGTAAATGACACTTACTCACCTCGCAGCGCGATGGCTCTCCCCGGGTCTTCTCTTCACCAGGGGGGGCTCCGATCCCCCCCCCCGAGCTTTCCACGCTGCTTGTGAGGGCCCAGAAATGGGCCCTCACCATCCTCTTCGGCCGGCACTGGCCCCACCCCTTGCCCACCCCTAACCCCACCCATAGCCCCACCCACTTGATGACGTCATCCCGCTCCTCGGGTTACCGGCACCCGGGCAGCGATCTGACAGTTGTCGGTAGTGATCAGAGCAGGGAGGGTGGGAGGCAGAGAGGCTCTCATCTCCCTGCCTCCCACCCTCCCTGCTCCGATCACTACCGATAACTGTCATCTGCAGCAGCGTGGGACACTGGATGGGAGGTAAGTATAAGTCAAAAAAAGAATAATAAAATATTTGTCTGGTGTCTTTTTTTTAACTTAACCCTTTGTGAACTGGTAAGGGGTCCATGAGACCCCTTATACCAGTTCACAAGGCTCTGGGTATGGCAAGTCACCTACGGCAAGCGGGTGGCTTGCCAAAACCCCTAGCCCAACATTACTGGCCTCCCCAACGGCCAGGGGGGGGCAGAAGGGCCCGGGCCACGTGGCTATGTGGGCTAGTAGCCTGCAGGGCCAGAGGCCACCAACGCTGGCCCCTGCACCCTGTTCTACAAGCCCCCATAGCTGGTCCGGGTCGGTAATGCTGGGTAAGGGGGACCCCATGTCATTTTTTGGGGGGGATTTTAAGGGTTTTTAACCCTTAGAATTCCAAAAAAGAAATGAGTTGTACTATTGCATAGTTGTATCCTATCTGGAATCTCCTAAACTACTGTTTCAGGAAAGGGGGTATACCTATACATATGTGGTACCATTGTAACCGGGAGAAATAGGGTTTTTCACACGCAATAATATTTTATTAACAAACTTACATTTTTTATTACAAAAAAAACACTACAAATTGTAAACAATAGGTTTTTTCATTTTTTTGCACATATTTCACCCAAAAGTATTGAGAATACACTAAAAAAGGCCAAACAAGACATTTCATGTTGAAGCCCAGACTCTGCTGAAAAAAACAATATATCATTTTCATGGAAATCCCTTCAAAAATCAAGGTTGCACACGTGTAGCGCAAAAACGTG
This sequence comes from Gastrophryne carolinensis, assembly GCA_027917425.1. Taxonomy (NCBI): domain Eukaryota; kingdom Metazoa; phylum Chordata; class Amphibia; order Anura; family Microhylidae; genus Gastrophryne; species Gastrophryne carolinensis. The sequence continues at coordinate 404,900,406 of CM051236.1, forward strand.
AAAAGTTGTCTGGCAACAGAGTGTGACAAAAAATCTAGGTAGGCTGGCACTCAAAGGGTTAAACCGGACCTTCACCATAATTTATTGAAAAGCCAAAACCCTTATAAGACGATTCCCCAGCATTTAAAATTAATATATTTTAAGGTTTTAGTCACTTACTTATTATTCTTTCCCCAACTGGGCTGAAACTCTGTTCAGGACTTTAGGATATAGGCGCCAGCATCTTGACTCAGAAGCATCACACTTACTGAGGAGAGGAGAGTGGGATAAAGTACAGGGGGTGGGTTATAGCTGTGCTTTGCTCAGACAGAGCAGAGCTGGGGTCAGGAAAAGGTCAGCAATCCCAGAATGCAGAGCAGCACACTCAGAAGGCACTTCCTGTTTGCAGGCTGCCTGATGTCCCATGAGCTGCCATCTTGGATGCTTAAAGGCTCATAACATGCAGTAGATGCAGGTAGGATGATTTTTAATGTGGGCAATCTGTATGTACAGGGTGTGGGAAACATATAAGATAGACTCTTATTCAGGGTAAAGGTCCGCTTTAAACAGTTCATAGTTTTACATGGAACATAGCAAAATTATTTTTCTAGATTTCTTCAAATCATAGATTATTAATATATGTTTCCTGGAGATATTGCTTTCACTGCACAACCTGTAGCTATGCTTTTGCTTTTCTGCTTTTATTAGACAGCAGGCTTATTTATTGCTAGAAAGCTCTGTACTATTTCTGGTTTGGTAACTCCAAGTGTACCCTAATACTGGTTAGACATTATTGAACATTTATAAAGCCAATACCTTCAATACCTTTATTTGCCCTTTTACCTAGTTTTACAAACAGTTTTTCTATTAATATAGATCCTCTTAACATTTTTATACACTGCATTTTAACATTTTAGTATCTGAACATTACATTCTGTTGCTTTAAACCTATTTAAAACAATTATTTTTTTTACTGCTATAGCTAATCAAATTTGCCATATTTAATGGAGCAGGAAAAAATCACTTCAAAATCTTGATCGGAATAAAAAATCTCAGATAAATCACAAGAAAAAAGGCAAACACACTATTTTTAAAACATTCATACTCTGCTTTAGTCAATACTGTACAAAATGATTGTAACTAGAGATGAGCGAACTTCTTGAAAGTTCGATTCGAGCGATTCGCCGAATTTCCCCAAGAAATTCGGGTTTGCCCGAATCGAACTTTCACGAATCGCTCATCTGAAAAAAAAGCCGGCCCGCTGACAGCGCAGCCGGCCTGCCCGCTCCCACCATGCCGGCATTTGTTTAAAAAGCAAACACTTACCTGCATGGTCGGAGCGTGGAGGCCACCCTCTGATGACGCGTCCTCTGATGACAGCTGAGAGCGGCGCCGGCCTCCACGCTCCGACCATGCAGGTAAGTGTTTGCTTTTTAAACAAATGCCGGCATGGTGGGAGCGGGCAGGCCGGCTGCGCTGTCACCATGCCGGCATTTTTTTTTTTTTATTTCAGGGAAAATTTGATCGTCACGAACCAAAAAAAATTCGGGTTCGTGCCGAATCGAATTTTCCCTGAAATTCGGAGCGAATTCCTGTTCGTCCGAACCCGTTCGCTCATCCCTAATAATAACCATAGTACATATGCTAGATCTTTCATATGTGCCACAAAGAATGTGCTGCAAATTATAAAGCTAACTAAATGATTGTCCAGATTAAAGTATATATTGGGGTGTATTCATCAAGGGGTAGCGCCAGGTAGTGTCTTGTAAGCGTCTGGTAAGACTTGTAACAGTCTGGTGAACACTGGGCGCTGTACGCAATACCACATGTATGAACGCTACAGCATCATTTAGCGTACGATTCATCATTACAGGCAGCTCAGTGTACAGCGCAGGAGCTCTGGCTTCCAGAGCGCCAGGTATTACCTGTAACTACCTGTCACTCTCCCATACATTTCAATGAACGTTACTTTTCTTCTGTTTAAACAGGGTTTTTTTATTTTTTTCTCTCAAATAATTGTGTCACTTCTCCTGGCCTAGACTCATTTTTTAAAACGTTTTTGATTTTTTATATTTGTATGCAGAATTGTCATTACAGGTCTAGCATCAAATTATTAATGTCACAATGTTACAACAATGTCATTCCATGTGTTTTCGCTTTGTTACTGGTGGATATGTGTTCAAAAACAGACTTTATTCACATCAATCAGACTTTAATGCTATAGCGACCAGATCCAGAGTGCCGAGCGTCTGTTTTTTTGTTGAATATGGTGTGAGTCACTGAGAGTCGGTCGCAATGAGCTGGTGCTACCTCTCGCTCCCTGCAGAGCAGTGCTGGTGTTAGAACGCCGAACATACATCTCATTCATCAATGCCGGCCAGGTTACTACAGCGACTGAGGCGCTCTGTTACAGCACCCGATAGCCGATCACAGATCATACTAGCAGTCACTCTAAGCACCTCTGTACAGATGCTCATCTGCCGATATCTAGCTCTAGTAATGAATCAGCCTGCCTGTCTGTACTACTTTGGCAATGGACTGCAGGAATAACAACGAAGGCATTTGACAAAGCAAGATGAAAGACAATTTAAAAGGTCAGTCTTACTTGTACTTTAAGGACATGTCAATCCATCTCACTCCAGCTTAATATTATATAAAGGCAGTTGGAAGAAAGCATTGTTAAGATTAGTTGTATTAGCTTTGCCAGCTTCAATGTCAATGTCAATTTTTGTTTCTAAAATCATAACAACATAATGGCTCTTCAATTATTGACATCTGGATTTTTAAAGATCCAGAAAATAGTACATCTCAATAAAGGACAATGGGGTTGATATCTGAAAAATGACTGAAGGCTCATTTACTATTTCAGTATTCACTGTTTGCTGGTGAATGAACATAGGAGGTTAATGTAATGGAAAATCCATGGCCATCATAAAGACTGAAGGTGATGACAAGCACAAAATTTGGGTATATGCTACTGTATCACACTCACACTCCTCTGGTTCCTGTGGCACCTATTAACTTTTTTACCCCCTAATATAGAAACACAAGAACACAAGCTAAAATAAAGTTTTGTTGGAGTTTGACAAAATTTGATTAGACAGCAAAACTTTCCTAGAGACATTTGTTTCTGAATTGCCATTAGTAGTATTGTGCTTCAGATTTGCGTTTTGTTAAATTAGACCCGAATTTCACAATCATGGACTAACAATGAATAATATCATTCGGCCAAAGATCACTGTACTTCATCTACATCTACATCAGCCAAATAATCAAACCAGTCATCTCAGTAGGTCAAATATGTCCCATTCCTTGTATGCTGGTAGGCATTGGATGCCTGTATCAGCTCACACTTGACCACACCCTGTGGTGTATAACAGACACTAGCACCATTCAGCCTGGAGATATTGTAAGTGAGAGATGTTGCAGAGGTGATGGCTCTTTGTAGACAGGACATATATATGTTTTTTAATGGAGCACTATCACGAAAAAATGGCCCAATATTAAAAATCAATATAAATATGCTGGATGGTGGGAGGACGGGTCACTTAAACACCCAGTATCCAGAAATATCCAGTCAGGCTGTTTTTTTTATTTTAATGGAAGGAAAAAGACATCTTGGGTGACAGACTCTGTCACCCCCCCATAGACTAAACCTATAACCCCAGGATTATATTCCTACCAGGGAAAAAGAAACAGAAGTTTGGCGGGAGTTTTATTCAGTTGGTGTGTATAAGTGACCCCTACCCTTATTAGCTAAAGTGTTTATATGGATTTTTAATATTACACAATTTCGTGATAGTGCTCCCTTAAATTTAGCATTATATTAACCAACTAGTACTAGGTTGACGGTTGTGTAATTCACCAACTTACTTTACATGTACACTGTTAAGAGTCACATTTTTTTGGGCGGTCCAAGGAGCCCCTATACAAGTTCTCAGGATAGTGGGAGCTGGAGTTATTGTACTCAGTTTTCGGGAGTACCGAATGTCAGATACTGGGGACTGTCAGAGGGCTTACACAATCTGGAATAGACAAGAAGTGACTGCCATTTCTAAAAGGTGGCATCCTTATATGCCTCTACATCACCCAGGGCCAAATCCTGCACACACTCTAAAGATGTCATAATGGATCCATTGGAAGATTTATTTCAGCATTTTGACATTGAGTTGACAGGGGACTGCTAAGGCAAAAATCCATATGGCAGTTGCTCCATAAACAGCATGAGTATGTACATAGGTGGTAAAACAACAACAAAAAGGTGGTTTCCATCATTTAAAATAACAGAGCCATTTTTTTTCAATACACATTTGCAAATGCTTAAACTTTCGATGGCATTTATGAAAGTTTATATTTTTTTTTGTGCCAAAAGAATGTTCTCAAGGTGCAGAGCTAATCTATTTTTATTGTTGCTTATGTTAGCAAATTTTTTTTTATGGAAACAGTATTCACTATCTACAGTGTGTTGCTATTGGCGACTGTACACCAATTCAAGAGAAGTTAGTCCTGTACACACAGAACACTTGCTTTGGCGCTGTTGAGGCGAGGAAGCTCTGTGTACAGTATTCACTTCACTACAGATGCCAATAGAATGGATTGCAGGTAGTGAAAACTGCTTTCATAAATCACACATTTGCTTACATGAGAAAAAATTTTACAAAATACAAGATCAACTCGGCACCTTAAAGACATTTTTTTCGCACAAAAATACACTTTAAAAATACCATTTAAAGTGGACTTTCCCTTTAAGAAGCCACACTTCCACTTTCTGGCACATCTGTCTACACAACTCTTTTAAAAAATCTATAGCAGTGATTAAGAGGAGCCTCCAAAAGAACAGCTCTGTGGATGAAATGCAAGGTAAGGCAGTATGTGTGTGGTCATTGGCCCACAGGCCATGTTTAAAGAGGGGAAAGCGGAAAGATTGGAGCACACTCCCACTGCTTACTGTAAAGAGAATGAAGAGGGGAAGGTAGATAACGAGTTACTTGACATGGAGTGAAGGTATGAAGCACCACTGCAGAAGTCAGGGGGATGAAGAAGTTGCAGAGCAGCATCCTCCTGAGATAAGAGCTCAATGTGTTAAAGCGGACCTTCACTCTGAATAAGAGTCTATCTTATATGTTTCCCACACCCTGTACACACAGATTGTCCACATTAAAAATCATCCTATCTGCATCTACTGCATGTTATGAGCCTTTAAACATCCAAGATGGCGGATCAGGCAGCCTGCAAACAGAAAGTGCCTCCTGACTGTGCTGCTCTGCATTCTGGGACTGCTGACCTTTACCTGACCCCAGCTCTGCTCTGTCTGAGCAAAGCACGGCTATAACCGGCCCCCCTGTACCTTATCTCACTCTCCTCTCCTCAGTAAGTGTGATGCTTCTGAGTCAAGATGGCAGCGCCCGTATCTTAAATTCCTGAACAGAGTTCCAGCCCAGTGGGGGAAAGAATAATAAGTTAGTGACTAAAAACGTAAAATATATTAATTTTAGATGCTGGGGAACCGTTTCTTAAGAGTTTGGGCTTTTCATTAAATCACACTGAAGGTCCGGTTTAAAAAAAAAACAAAGGACTTCAATTCCTTTAGTTAGCAGTCACATCAGAGCAACCTCACCTGTGACCAGAAGTATGCAGGAGCAGCTAAGGCCCATCGATAGGTCTGATCAAACAACCTCTGCTGTTTAGGTGTTTTTTGAGTCCTTACATGATGCCAAGACAAAAGCGCATCTGGCCCTGGAGATGCTCCCTTTCTCACCTCCACTTCCTCCACCTCCCTACCTGTTCATACATAATTACCCTTTGCTGCCTATATTAAAAGAACATTTTGTTCCACCACAGGTGCAAACACATTTATGTTTGGCTGTAAAACAGGACAGGATTGCGAGGGGAGGCGCCATAGGCAGGGGAAGAGGAGCATTATATTCCCTTCCTTACGGGGCTGTGTGCAAAACGGACCCTCATGAAAGCAGCAGGAGGAGGTCATTTATTCTTCATCTGCCAATACTTTGAATTGTCACAAATGTCCCATAGACTTTTGGGGGAGTTTGAAAAGAATTTGGGGACATTTTGCTGCTGTAGAAGAGATCAAATGACACTTTCCAGATGCTTCAGACTCAATGTCCTCTTAGCGCCTTATTTATGAAGGGATAGCGTCAGGTAGTGCCTTGTTAATGAGAGGTAGCGACAGCTGAACGCCGGACACGGCACGCAATTACACATTTTCCAAGTAGAATCTGTGGAGCGACTGGGATAACGCCATGTAGCGTCCAATTCATCATTATCCCAGCCTCAGCGAACAGCGCCGGCGTTCAGCCTTGCACAGCGCCAGGTATTACCTCTCGCTACCTGTCGCTCTCCCATACATTTCAATGGACGATCCTTTTCTTCTCTTTTAGCTGGGTTTTTAATTTTTTTAAAAAATCTCAAGTAATGTTGTGACCTCTTACGGCATTGAAAATGCATTTTTTTTCAAAATAATTTCATGTTTTATATAATTCTACAGAAATGACATTACAGGTCTGGCATTAAAGTGTTCATGTTACAATGTTATTACAATGTAATTCCATATGTTTGCGCTTTGTTACTAGTGGATACATGTTAAAAAACAGACTTTAAAAACACAGCCTCCGGTGTTTTGTGAGGCTGTTTTTTTAATGAATATGAATTTTTAATGAATTTAAATGAATATGTCGAGTCGGTCGCACTGACCAGTCGCTAACATGCGCTCCCATACAGCTCTGTACTGGTCAAATAGTGACTCATCACAATGTATTCATCATTGCTGCACAGTGACTGGATCAGACTTGTGTTCTGTCCACTCTTGTCCGGCGGTCCTTCCAGTGGTGGATGGACCAGAGGAATCTCCTGGGGGGCAGGTCCTTCTTGCACCCTGTCGGGAGAAGGTCACCACGGATGCCAGTCTGTCAGGCTGGGGAGGCTTCTGGAGGGAACATCAGTTCCAGGGGCTGTGGGGTCCTCAGGAGGCCCATATCCCCATCAACATTCTGGAGCTGAGGGCGGTTCGGTTGGTGCTGTCGCACCTGACACATCACCTTCAGGGCTTACCAGTTCAGGTTCGCTCCGACATTCGGACAGCGGTCGCTTGCATTAATCACCAAGCCGGAGTGCCCTCCGGGAGGTGTCTATGATTCTTGCTTGGGCCGAGAGCAATGTTCCGTGCATCTCGGCAGTCTACATTCCAAGGGTGGAGAACTTGGAAGGGGACTCTCTGAGCAGAGGGACCTCTCACCAGGGGGAATGGTCCCTCAGCAACAAGGTATTTCTATCCCTCTGTCGCAGGTGGGGGAGTCCGGAGGTGCATCTGTTTGCCTCTCGTCACAATTACAAGCTTCCGCCATTTGGGTCTCTGTCCCAGGACCCTCTGGCTCTGGCAGCGGATGCCATGTCTCTGTTCTGGCGGGAGCTCGGTCTCCTGTATCTGTTTCCTCCCTTTCCCATGGTGAGCAAGGTGGTACTCAAGCTGGCTCAAGTGGGTGTGCCAGCAATCCTGGTGGCCCCAAGGTGGCCAAGACAGGTGGGGTTCGCAGACGTCGTCCGGCTGGCGGTCGATCAATTCAGGCTGCCTCTGGTTCCGGATCTGATCACACAAGGTCAGCTTTGTTTCCCCAATTTACAAACGCTGGCTTTGACGGCGTGGCTGCCGAAACCTTCATCTTAAAGGAAAAGGTTTTTTCTGAAGCCGTTGTCCAGACTCTTGTCAGGGCTAGGAAGAAATCTTCCTCTAATATCTACTACAGGACCTGGTGGACCTACATTGATTGGGTGAGGCTAGGTCCTTTCCTTGTCGGGTGTTTTCCATTCCTCGGATTTTGGAGTTTCTTCAGCATGATCTGGACATGGGTTTTCAGAGAACTAAGAATTAGCGAACCCCGGCTGAGCACAGTGACTACTAGCGGGCGCTCTGAAAATGCCTGCTACAGACGCTCATCTGTCGCTACCTGGCGTTAGTGGTGAATCAGCCTGCCCGTTTTAACTATTGGGCTTTCTCCTATACTGCTTGCGTCCACAGCATTTCTACTGGATAAAGTTCAGTTTTTTTTAAAGTTCCAAATCTTTAACCCTGTTATTCAATTATTCTTAAGTAGTGTAGTGTTTAGGATCCTTGGAGGCAGTGTCAGACTGAAAGGTCTGAGGCCCACCAGGAAAACTGACCCTGGAGGCCCACCCTACAGTTACATATAAGTTTCTACAGTGAAGGCATAAGCCAGACTCTCCTACTGTAGAACAGATACTTTTCAGTCAAAATTACCACCACCCCCCCCCCGCCTTTGCGTTGAGGCTGAATGAAGGGCGCTACAAAGAAAAGAACACCGTACCTACCTCTCGCAGTTCTCCCAGCGCTCCGGGTCCCGGGTGCCGCCATCTTGACAGAATTGTGTATCTATTTCCAGGTCCCCATTAGATGCAACTCAGCAAGGAAAAAATACGTTCTCACAGGTGGCTAGAAGATATGGGTTACAGTCCCTGTGGACAAGTAAGGGTTTAAATTCAAGACCACACAGGTGGAGGCACAGTTCACTGATCATTAAGGTGGGAGTTAAAGAACAAGGGAGGAATCAGAAGGGGAAAGAACGTACAATCTATTAGGATAAAGTAAGGAAGAACAGAACAAGAAAAGCTTACAATCTATTACATGGGCCAATCCAAATTGACAAGGGTCATAAGAAAGGGGCACAACTCCACAAATACTATAAAATAATATTATTTTATTAAGTGTTACACTATAGCAAAAATAAAAACACACATGCAACACAAATACACTGTTAAAATAAATTCATCCACTATTCCTGTGATAGTAAAATACTTAGCAATCCATATTATAGAAGACCACAAGGTATCAAAAAGTACAAATATAAATCAGTATTAAATAGCTCCACAAATAGCCCAGAAATATATATATATATATATATATATATATATATATATATATTATATTTCTAATTACTCAAGTAAGTGTTCAATTACTCCACTTTGTGCAAAAAACACAAATATAAAAAGGTAATTGCTACAAATAATTCATCAAGACCATAAACCTGTGCAATCAATCAAATCTAAAGTGCAAATGCTAGATAAGGAGGCTATATTCACTAAGTAAAGCATTGGATGATACCCCCAATGTAAACCCAATACACAGAAGTGCTGTTAGTGCAGGGCTGTTTAAGGGAGCAATCACTGGAAAGAAAAAGTAAAGATCATACTGTCCTTGTGGTCAAACGTGACCAATCATCAGGCAGTGGATTGAAGGCAGAAGACCCCACGCGTTCCACCGCTTCGCTACGGCTTCTCCAGAGATTTTAACAGTGTCTTTGTGTTGCATGTGTGTTTTTATTTTTGCTATACTGTAACACTTAATAAAATATTATTATTTTATGGTATTTGTGGAGTTATGCCCCTTTCTTATGACCCTTGTCAATTTGGTTTGGCACATGTTCTAATAGCTTGACGGATCGGACAGCAAGCTCAGTTATCAATATTAAAAACTGTGCCCACGATTTTGTATAAGTCTTACAATCTATTATGGTAAAAGATAGGATACAGAAGGAGAAGAGCTTACACTCTATTAGGGTATAAGGGAGGATACAGAATGAGAAGAGCTTACAATCTATTAGGGTATAAGGGAGGATACAGAAGGAGAAGAGATTACAATCTTATAGGGTATAAGGGAGGATACAGAAGAAGGAAGAGCTTACAATCTATTAGGGTATAAGGGAGGATACAGAAGGAGAAGAGATTACAATCTTATAGGGTATAAGGGAGGATACAGAATGAGAAGAGCTCACACTATATTAGGGTATAAGGGAGGATACAGAAGGATAATAGCATAAACTCTATTAGGATAAAGGAAGGAAGAGCTTACAATCTATTAGGATAAAGGAAGAAAGGACAGAACAGGAAGAGCTTACAATCTATTAGGGTATAAGGGGGATACAGAAGAGGAAAAGCTTGCAATCTATTAGGGTATAAGGGAGGATACAGAAGGAGAAAAGCTTACACTCTATTAGGGTATAAGGGAGGATACAGAAGAGGAAAAGCTTACACTCTATTAGGGTATAAGGAAGGATACAGGAGGAGAAGAGCTTACACTCTATTGGGGTATAAGGGAGGATACAGAAGAGGAAAAGCTTGCAATCTATTAGGGTATACGGGAGGATACAGAAGGAGAAGAGCTTACACTCTATTAGGGTATAAGGGAGGATACAGAAGGAGAAGAGCTTATACTCTATAAGGGTATAAGGTAATTTTTATTGGTAAACAAACAAACAAAACTCACACACGCTAATCAGCATTAATACATAATATAAAGAAAACGTATACTTGTATACAATAAACATAACACAGCAGAATACCACATACTATGCATTATCTATCGTGTCTATTCTATAAACTCTTAATGATTACTCAGTGAAGATATATCAGGGTACAGATCAGGGGTTAGGTGCCATCATTATGTAGAGCAGTAACACATTAAACACCATCATAGATCTGAATCATCAGGGTCGTCCTGCCTGCCAGTCACTTCCATATCAGAGTCTATAGGGTCTATAGCTTCTGGTGACTTAGTCGGGGGGTCCTCCTCAGACCCCGAGTCACATTATCTGGCTATATGCTTTAACTCTTGCTCCAGCTCCATAGTATCGTGCCCAGAAAGATCTGCACCTGACTCAGACAGTATGTTATATCGGTTTGATGTAGCTGTATCTGTTTGCCTTTGGGCTTTTTTCCTGGCTTTTGGACTAAGGACCATGCGCCCTCCGGTCTGCGGGTGGACTTGTCTTTTTTTTCCCTCTCTTATCACCAGGGACTTTGCTATCTGCAGAAGAGGCTGGAGCAGGGCAATGGGCGATAGCAGGGGAGGGGACTACAGGGGAAGATGGGCTATCAGCTTGCTCTGGTGCTGGCCGTGGGATGGCGGCCACAGGCTGTGGGGTTACATCTGTCTGATCTCTTATCTCAGTTGTCTCAGACCCTGGCCTTGTTACTATCTGCCCAGACATCAGAGCCTCCTCCTCTGTAATCTCACCTGCTGCCACCAGGTCCTCCGCAGCCTGGCTATAGAGATTATGGAAGCCCTCTTAGCAGTCCTTACGGTAATGACCCATCTGATCACACAAGTTACACCGGACATTTGTGTACAAGGCGCTGGTGTGACCAATTTCCCCGCACAGGTTACACTTCACTAAAGTACACACTCCGGCCACATGACCGGCCTTCCCACACTTAAAGCACAAGCGGGGCTGACCGGCATAGAAGCACACCCCCCTCTCATAAAGAAGGAGTAGGGCAAATGTAAGGTAACATTACTGTGCTGCCTGAGCTTCACCAGCACCCTCCAGCCTTCAGTCCAGATCCTATAATCATCAAGACACTTTATCAGGTCAGACACCATATCACAATGTCTCCTCAGCCATATCACAATATCCTGCGGGGGGACGGACTCATTCCAGAACAACATATTAACACTCACAGTGCCCGGCTTTGACACCAGGATAAGGATAAACTGGTCCCATCCCTCAGCACCCCTAAACTTTGTCACACCTGCCCAGAACCTGTCCAAGCTGGCCATGAGCTTGAAGCTTATATCGTAGCCCTGCCTGTCCGGGAGGTTTATGACGGCCAAGATATCTGCGGGTGTGAACCCCATCTGGTTACACAGGAGCTCCCGGATCACATGTCTCCTGTCTGGCAGATCTTCCTTTGCCCCCTTATTCTTAAATCTTACCACGTTCCTCCTCTTAAATGCCTGACCGGTGTAATGTAAGATGGGGCTAAAAGATGGGGCACCGCGACTCCAGGCATTCTGAGGAGGAGCGTGGCCAGAGGCATTGCCAGTATTATCATTGCAGGGTCTGGATTGTGGGGGTGGTTGGCTTACTTGGCTGGCAACATGAAAAGAAAGGGCAGAATCTTGCAGCACTGGGATCCTGCAAAGCAGCTCCTGTGAGGATGTCTCCTGCTCTGATGGTGAGAGGGTGGCTTAGGGTATAAAGGAGGATACAGAAGGAGAAAAGCTTACACTCTATTAGGGTATAAGAGAGGATACAGAAGATGAAAAGCTTGCAATCTATCAGGGTATAAGGGAGGATACATAAGGAGAAGAGCTTACACTCTATTAGGGTATAAGGGAGGATACAGAAGAAGAAGAGCTTACACTCTATTAGGATATAAGGGAGGATACATAAGGGGAAGAGCTTACACTCTATTGGGGTATAAGGGAGGATACAGAAGGAGAAGAGCTTACACTCTATTAGGGTATAAGGGAGGATACAGGAGGAGGAAGAGCTTACACTATATTAGGGTATAAGGGAGGATACATAAGGAGAAGAGCTTATAAGCTATTAGGGTATAAGGGAGGATACAGAAGAGGATGAGTTTGCATTCTATTTTAGGGCATACTAACCTACTTGCAAGATCCAGTGATATTCAAATGTGGAGCACTCTGCTTGATACCAGGCAACAGCTGGGTTCCTAAACTGAATATATTGAATAGACTGCGAGGGTTCCCTAGGGATTTATACTGCTATTTGGGGTGTCCCCAGAATACATTCTATGCAGACCAACAGTCTTATTTAAACTCCTGGTCTATTTAAAATTAGAACAAAACCCAGGTTTTTCACTCACCTGGGTTTCAGTATTCTTTTATGGGGCATCCCAAATTACTCCTGTGAAACCTCCTGCTTCGGCTGGTATTCTTACCTCTGCCAATCACATGCACTGACTCTCCACCAATAAGTATAGATTGATGGGTGACGCCAGCCAGTCAGAATGCATTGCGTCGCAATTTATTCTGAATGAATGGAATGCCAGGCGGCTTCCCCCCTGCTGATGTGATCCCACGTCGCCCATTCAAACATCAGCAGCTGAAAGCCAATAATGCCGCTGTGACCTGTGCATGTGCTGTGGGATTGCTGGATCAGTAAGTATTCCGGAAAAAAACAGGAGGTTTCACATACAGGGTTATGCCACAGATATAAGGAAGCACCCAACCCTGGAGTATTTTAGACTCCAGGATAGGGACAAATAGGTTTTGGTCCGCTTTAAGCTTTCCAACAGAGAAAGCTAAAATTGTTGCTTTGAACACACAAGCATAATTTAATGATGCTCCTTGTGTTAAGCAACTTAGCAGCACCAGGCTTCGTGTAACAAAAACATTGAGTTACACTGAGTTATACAAAACTGCCATGGCAATGCTGAAGTGCACTGTGATTTAGGGACAGCTTGGTACAGGAATATCTGAAGGCAGGGAAAGTTATTTTTAACATGTGACCACAGGTACATTACACCAAATCGGAGCTGAGCAAGAAGGCTTCTGTCTCTCTTCCCCCCCCCCCCCCCCCCACAGGGACACCTCTAACCAGCACTCCTGCCCCCCAGAGCCTGATCCATTCATACACTGACCTCAGATAAAAAGGTCAGCTTCATCAGAGTGCAGAGGGGAGACGAGATGTTGCTGAATGATCCCCTGCTGCTCAGCGCCAGTTGCTAATGAGTGGGGAGCACGGCTGTTGTGTGATGAAGTGGTGTCACGTCACTCCCAGATTTTCTCAGCAGACAGGGGCAGCTCTAGCAATACTCAGTCACTGAAGACAGTGACAGACAGGTTTAATTAATTGGCTGTGCTGCCAGTCTGTAGGCCCTGGACCTCCCCGGGGCCTTCGGTAGGTGTCCAACCTTGCAGGGTGCTAGCGCCGTCTGACCCCGCATTGAGGCCATGGTAATTATTCGGTAAAGCAGCAAATACTTTTGGTGTTGTGAATCGCAGTCTACATTTCAGTCAGTTTTTTAACTTTAACACCCCAAAAATGCAAAAATCTTTTTTTTTTTTCAAATTGGGGTTGATGGGGCATTTTAATAGGTGAGGTACATAATATTTGCATATTTTTTTCTATTAATGTCCTATAGCAGGTGCAGGGGATTTTTGGGGAACAAATAGATTTATAAGCGTAAGCACCAGTGAATGCCTACTCTGTGCCAACATTTAGGCTCAGCGTAACTCGGAGCCCAATTAAACAAGCAAAAACAGTCAGCGCCAATGTGTTCGCCAGCCTGCATCTAATTTATTTCTGCTGCTATATAGTTTGTTGCGACCAGTGCTCTTCTCAAAGCTGTGACAGCTTGTAAGCTTCGATCCCATAGATCACAATGGGCAGAAATGCACTGTGTTTGCATGAAATGCAAGTGTTTCTTGCTTATAATTAACTTGCATTGGTGACTTGTCAATAATGTCAACGCAGGATTTAGATGCCATCAAATTTGATTATTTTCTTTTAAAATAGTTTCAAGGCAGTACAGAATGGCGCTCACTGTCACTGTTCTAAGATTCTGACACAGACGGGCTAATACCTAGTGCGCCAGTCCATACTGATTATTAAACATCAGGTGTTGTATCTTGCAGATCCATTCTGTAAAATTAACAGCGCCAAAATATAAATAGCAATACGGGCACTTCAAAGTAGATGTGTATGCCTGCAAAATAACACTAAGAGGCCGATTCATCAATAGCGCCAGGTAGCGACAGATGAGCGACTGAAGTATGGTGCTATGAGCGCCGCTAGCGTACGCCGCGGGCGTTAGCGATTCGCTATAGCAGGCCTCCTCAGTCGCTACCTGGCGTTGTTGGGAACAACGCCTACATTGCTGAATATGATGTTGGACCTCAGCTTTGTAGGCGCTGTCAGTCAGTTTGACGACGCTATTCAACACAGCGCCTGCGCTTTGCTTTGCTGCGGGCTGGGAATCAAGTACCTTCAGAATAAAACACATTGCAACATGTTTCTTTACTTTTTTTAGTTTTTATTTTGTGTTGAAAAGGAAATAAAATTAAAACAGATATTAGAATGAAAAGGAAAATTAAAACAGAATTAAACACATAGCCACATGTATTTTATTTGTTTTTTATTTTTTTAAGAGAAAGGAACTACAATTAAACCACCAATGAGAATGAAAATGAAAATTAAACCATAAATTAGAATGAAAAGGAAAATTAAACCAGAAATGAGAAAGAAAAGGAAAATTAAACCAGAAATGAGAAAGAAAAGGAAAATTAAACCAGAAATGAGAAAGAAAAGGAAAATTAAAACAGAAATGAGAATGAAAAGGAAAATTAAACCATAAATTAGAATGAAAAGGAAAATAAAAACAGAAATGAGAAAGAAAAGGAAAATTAAACCAGAAATGAGAATGAAAAGGAAAATTAAAACAGAAATGAGAATGAAAAGGAAAATTAATCCAGAAATTAGAAAGAAAAGGAAAATTAAACCAGAAATGAGAAAGAAAAGGAAAATTAAAACAGAAATGAGAATGAAAAGGAAAATGAAACCATAATTTAGAATGAAAAGGAAAATAAAAACAGAAATGAGAAAGAAAAGGAAAATTAAACCAGAAATGAGAATGAAAAGGAAAATTAAAACAGAAATGAGAATGAAAAGGAAAATTAAACCAGAAATGAGAAAGAAAAGGAAAATTAAAACAGAAATGAGAATGAAAAGGAAAATTAAACCAGAAATTAGAATGAAAAGGAAAATAAAAACAGAAATGAGAAAGAAAAGGAAAATTAAACCAGAAATGAGAAAGAAAAGGAAAATTAAAACAGGAATTAGAATGAAAAGGAAAATTACAAAAGAATTAAACACATAGCCACATGTATATTTTTTTTTTTTTGACTAAAAATGAACTAAAATTAAAACAGAAATGAAAATGAAAAATCCAACAGAAATTAGAATTCAAAGGAAAGTTCAGAAAAGTTCTAGAAAATGAAATGTGGGATCACGGTGCATCTCGGGGTGCCTGAAAAATTAAAAAAAAGTGCAGTTAGTATATATCTTTAAATTTGTGTTTTCGCTGTAAAAAAAATATTGCATTCATTGTTAACCAACATTTGCGTCTTACACCCCCCTTAGAGTGGTTTGGGTCATCTTACACCCCCCTTAGAGTGGTTTGGGTCATCTTACACCCCCCTTAGAGTGGTTTGGGTCATCTTACACCCCCCTTAGAGTGGTTTGGGTCATCTTACACCCCCCTTAGAGTGGTTTGGGTCATCTTACACCCCCCTTAGAGTGGTTTGGGTCATCTTACACCCCCCTTAGAGTGGTTTGGGTCATCTTACACCCCCCCTTAGAGTGGTTTGGGTCATCTTACACCCCCCTTAGAGTGGTTTGGGTCATCTTACACCCCCCTTAGAGTGGTTTGGGTCATCTTACACCCCCCTTAGAGTGGTTTGGGTCATCTTACACCCCCCTTAGAGTGGTTTGGGTCATCTTACACCCCCCTTAGAGTGGTTTGGGTCATCTTACACCCCCCCTTAGAGTGGTTTGGGTCATCTTACACCCCCCTTAGAGTGGTTTGGGTCATCTTACACCCCCCTTAGAGTGGTTTGGGTCATCTTACACCCCCCCTTAGAGTGGTTTGGGTCATCTTACACCCCCCTTAGAGTGGTTTGGGTCATCTTACACCCCCCTTAGAGTGGTTTGGGTCATCTTACACCCCCCTTAGAGTGGTTTGGGTCATCTTACACCCCCCTTAGAGTGGTTTTTTTCTCATTTTGATGGGAGGTCAAATACATTTACCCAGTAGTGCAGTACTTGGATTAGAGTGAAGGGTAGTTAGCTTACCGCAAAAAAGGAAGTGATCATCCTTTCCCTTAGCTCATCGCCAGTCTGGGTGTCCTCACTTCTTCCTGCGGGCAAGTTGGGGATTTTTGGCACCAGTGCTGTCTCCTCGGGGGCTTGAATTCGGTGGCATATACAAATATTATGGAGCACGCAGCAGGCGAGGATGATCTTGGAGACCTTCTGTGGGCTGTAGAGCATCTCTCCTCCTGGCCGTGCCAAACAGAGAAAGCGTGCTTTCAGCAGGCCGATGGTTCTTTCCACAATGCTTCTGGTCTTGCGATGTGCTGCATTGTAGCGTTCATGGGCAGAGGTCCGTGGGCTCCTGACCGGAGTCATGACCCACGTTCTCTGCCCATATCCCTTGTCCGCTGTAGAAAAAACACAAGGAGAGAGACAGCAATTAGTACTAGTACATGTTTTGTTTATCTTTTTTTCTAATTTGGCTTACTAGGCCACATATTTGAGTCAAAATACTTTGACATGGTTAATTTTTTACCCAGTAGCCAGCCAGCTGGCATTTCGTTGTTCTCAAACTTCCGGCACAGGACTGTCCGCTGCAAGACGTAAGAATCGTGGCATGAGCCGGGGAACCCCGATCTCACCGCCCGCAGCCTCATGTCTGGGTCACAGACAAGCATGATGTTTAGGGAATGGAATTGCTTTCTGTTTCTGTAATACAGCTCCTGTGCACGGGGAGGGCGGAAAGGGATATGTGTACCATCAACGCAGCCTAGCACATTCGGGATCCCTCCCATGAGATAGAAAGCATGTTTTATTTTGGCAACCTCTTCCTCATCCTCAGGAAACTTGATGTAAATTGGGATTAAATCACAAATCGCCAGAACTACCTGGATTAGTATGCGGCTCATAGTAGCCTGGCTTATCCCGCTGAGGAGGGTGGAGGTTGCCTGGAAGGTCCCTCGTGCCAAAATATTCAGCATGGCACACAGGCGTACTATGCCTGGAATGGATTGAGTGCGTTTGGTGGATGACTCGATTTTGTGCTTAATCTGATCATATAGGGACTGTAGTGCAGCACGATTCAGACGGAAACGGCTCCTGATCTGCTTGTCACTTAAGTCCCATACTGAAAGGCGGATTGCAAAGGAGCGGGGTGCCCTAAGCCTCACAACACCCCGCTCCCTTTCCTCCTGCTCTTTCAGCATACACATACATCCATCCACCCAGACACCATACATCACCCTCTTATCCATCACACACACTCAACAGATATACAAAATCAAAAAAACAAAAACAAAAACCACAAACACACCAAACTCACACAAACAATCACACTCCACACACACCCGCTACAATGCAGCTCACCACAAAACCAGAACTATAGTGGTCCAAACCACCAGCCTGCTGAAAAACAGCTTTCTAAGTTAGGCACAACCAAGAGGGGAGTTGCTGCACAGCCCACAAAAGGCCCCAAAATCAAGCCTCACTTGCTGTATGCTCCACAATATTTGCATATGCCACCAAAAACAATCTCCTAAAGAAACAGCACTGATGTCAGAAATCACCCAACAAGCCACAGAGAGTGAGGACAGAACCCAGACAGAGACTCAAATGAGCTAAGGGAAGCAAGCACCACACCACAGCCTTTGCCACAGTGTAAGAATACCAGAAGCTTGCAAATTCCTTCCATTTATACTTCACTTTCAAAAAGGACAGGTCCGATTTGCTGCCTTTTGCGTTGCTCTGCTATTTCCGGGCGCCAATTAGCCGACCCAGGTGTGCGTAAAACGGAGTGCGCACGCACACGCTAGTAGCGCTACTAGCGTACGTGAGCCGAAACTTGCGTGCATTAACAGACATGGGCGAAAATTCAGTGGTGGGCCAATGAAAGGTAAGCTGCTGTTTATTTAAATAGCCGTTAGGCTAGCCACATGTCACAAGGGTTTCAGATACATCAGTCCATTGTTGTATTTGGGTGTGTGTTGTTTGGTTAATGAGGTCTGTAATTAGTTAATTGGCTAACACACATGCTTCAGTCAGTGCAGTGGAGGTGTGGCTAGAAGGAACTGGGCTGTATGTGTGAATCAATTAAGTGGGCTGGTTTGTGATTGGCTGTTAGAGCACATAAAACCTGCCCAACCCAAAGAGACTGCGATGCCATTCTGTAGTCTGCATGCGTGCTTGTTGGGTGTGTATTTGTGTGTGTGTGCAGCTACAGGATGGAGCCAAATTCAGGACATCTGCCGGCCACAGCAGGCCCAAGTAGGAGTTTGGTGGGTGCTGTGCGCAGACCTCCCTTACGGAAAAGGGCCCAGCCTGAAGGTGGGGCAGCACCCCAGGCTAAGCGCCCAGGTGCCAAGAGGGAGCCTGAATTTAATTTGGCGGAGAATAATCATCTTGTGCGCCTTACACTTGCTAAATGGGAGCTACTCTTTGGCTCCCAAAGCAAGTCCATAGGCAAACAAGAAAGAAGCAAACTGTGGGATGCCATTGGTGTGGAGCTTAGTAGCACTGCTCAACACCCACGTAGTGGCCCATCCTGCAGGAAACGCTTCTACACTTTGAGAGGGGCCCTTATGAAAAAGATGAATCACGATCTTGATGTGGACAGTGGGACCATCCAGGCTCCAAAGAGTACCTACAGGCCGTATGAGGAGATGCTGAAGGCCAAAATTCCACTGGCTCGGCTGCAGGGTGTGATCCTGGGGATGACACCACAGGTTGGACTGAAGGTACATATTTTCTGCCTTTTTATAAAAGCTACTGTTAATGTATGTGATTAGCATTTTCTCTTTCTGACCAACTAACAGTAGGACCTGTGAAGTAGTACATTAGACCTCATACATTTTTTACTTTCCTGTCTGTTGCTTTCTGCATAGGTGCACATGCTGCTGTCCGGGATGTGCCTCAGGACACACAAACTCCTGCCCTTCAACCAACCTCAAGCCTAACCCAGTCTGCCATTGAAGGTATTTACCACTAATTTCGGTAACAAATGGGTGTGGGAGCAGCTCCAACAATCGAGTGGGGCACTGTGGAGTATTAATAATATGGACCTGCGGCCTAATTTCACGCCCACTTTAACACTCACAGCAACTAACTAACAAGGCCCTAACATGTGTAGCTATGTTGGAAGGCAGAGATGTGTGGCCATATATCTGCATATAAATGTGGAAGCCACACTGGCCTTGATTAGTGAATATTAGTGAATGAGCTGCTCACACACACCTTAATGCATGTTGTATTTTTGCACGCACATTAACAATGGCTCAATGTTTGCTTGATTTTTGCCTAGCTCCCACGCCATTGGCCCCAACATCTCCTCAGGAGCCAAGCTACTCTTTGGATGTCGGTAAGTGCATGTGTCAACCTTGCTTTATCCACTTTAACCCAAGTGCATGTGTCTCATTCCTCTTTTTTATTGGTAGGCCAAGTGACTGGTTCATCTTTGGACCCCACTTCCGATGTTGCAGGTCAACAGGACCCTGTTTGTGTGTATAGCAATACATAATGTATCCTTTATGCTGTTTCTGTTACACTGGTTCGATTTGGTTAGTCTAATAATCTACATGTTTGCTCTGTCAACTTGAAGATGCCTCTTGGGAGTGCTTATTCCCTCCCCTGGGTCAGTCTAATAGTTCTTGGAGTGATAGCAATGTATTTTGGAGGACATGTTTTTGGACAAACATTCACCGTAGTAGTTTGATGAATATTTAGAGCCATTACTTGTGTTTTTTAGTTGACCCGAATATCGGAAGTGGCTGTCCAGAAAGGGCCCCTCAAGTTCTTGCTGCCAGAGATGAGGGTAAGTTGTTTTGCCTTGCTCTAGTCTGTATTTTGGCTCTACTTTTGTGGCACTTGCTTCTGGCAACTTGTGTGTCCATATGTATTTTAAAGGTCCAAGCTCGAGTGAGGGCCCCACTCCAGACATCTGGGAGATTGCGGGTATGTGTAATTTAAGCAATGTGTCTGATCTTATTTGCCAAAATTATTGCCTCTTAGTCCTCTAACATACATGTTAACAATCTGAGTTTAACAGATACCTTTGGTCTAGTGTGTAATTTTGCACTTTGTGGAGGTATGGCCTCGATAGCCTAGCCATGTTACATTTGAGTTTGGTCCACTGACCTACTAACCTGACTTTCCTGTTTAGCATATGCCAACTTGCCGGACATCTCTGATGTTGAATTGCCCCTCTCTGGCAGCGATACCTCGCTCCTACCTGTGGCGGACGACACGGAGGTAACATGGCTGATTTAGAGGACCTATAACCACATTGCCATGTTCGTGGGTAGTGGATGAAGCAACATGTCACATTTCCTTTCTTTGTCGTTTTGGCAGGAGGCGGAACCAGAACCCCAAGCTGGGACCTCTTCCCAAGTCCCATGTGGCCAAGCTTCCGAGGCTCAGACAAGGGTAAGTTGTATAGTGACTGTTTTGGCAAATTATTTTGAGGGGCATACATGCATTGTTTCTGTTTGTCTAAAATGTTGTTTTCTATTTTGTTAGCCTCAAACCCCAGCAAGAGGAGGTGTTGCACCAACCAGTGCCGATTTTTACCAGCTAGGGGTCCGGATGCTGGAGGACTACAGTCGCCAACAGCCGCGTGATGGAACTAATGAGCGCATTGCGGCGTTGGAACAGCAGGTGCTGATGTGTCAGCAACAACATGAGGCCCAGCAGCGCCAGATCGACCTGTTGATGCATAACCTTCAACAAAACCAGGAACTTGGTCGGCTGGCCAATGCAATGGAACAGTCTATCCAGCAGCAGCAAGAAGCGATACAGCGGCAGGACCAAACTTTGTTGTTGATACAACAGCTCATACAACAGCAGTCTATATTTTTTACTGCACTGTTGTCCCCCAACACCGCCCCTAGCAATGACTCCCAACCTCCCCGGCCACCCAGCCAAGAATATTAATTTTGTTTGTTTTTGTTTCTGTAAATATATTTGCTTAACCCACCTCTAAATTGTGTTTTTCCTAAGACATAGCTAATAACACAGTCAGGGATGAGTATCTTGATCTAGATATGTCAATGTATTTGTAAATTTAGGCCACACATTTGAGACCATAGCTTACTATGGTTAACACATGAAATGGCTCCAAATGTATGGCTAAATTTACACACAAATGGTTTTAGAGACAGTTAAACTATGCTTTGCAAGGCACCACACTGTAATGATGTAAATACAAAAGTTTATTGGCAAAGGTGGCCAACAGGGCCAACATTGCCCAACAAAGGGCGTCAACAGGCCAGCCATCCCCCCCACCCTAACGACGCCGCCGGCGCCTCTTCTTGGCCAGCAGCATCAGCTTCAGGAGCCTGATCTCCCGCCACAGTCTGCGATGCTGGTTTTCACAAGCTGTAGAGATGTATAAACAACAATTTATTTATAAATTGAATGTGACCTCAACAGACACAGATGTAGCAATGTAATGTCAGTGTGTCCAATTAGCTGACACTCACATTAACATTGTTGGCCACTGTGCGCTTATTTGTTCACATTATATGAGTACTATTGACTGGCAGGAATTTGGACAACACATCCCAAGCATACATTTACTCTTAAAGTGTACCAACATCCACCGGTGATTGGCCCTGGAATCTATCAGATTCCCGGCCCAATCACCTCCCTCCCCGCGGGACATCCGAGATCGGGATGTCCCGCGGGGTGAAACCCCCCCAACACCCCAAACTCCCTACCTCAGTTTCGGTGGGGCACGGCCGCCGGCCCCTCCCTCGCGCCCCTCTAGACGTGTGCGTGCCTGCGCCGGCCGTCTGTGAATGGCCGGCGCGGGCACGCGCGCGTAAAAAGGGACGCGCGGGAGGCGGAGGAGGAGGAGCCACTTTGCCGCGGCTTGTACGTCGGCTGGAGTAAAAGTTAGTTCAGGGGGTTGTCACACAGCGGTGACGATCAGGGGTGCCCCACCGTAGTGGACCAAGACCCAGGAAAGTCAAAATCCTGGTTGTTGTTCCACTTTAACTCTTGGGAAGCAAAGAAGGTATAAACCCCAGTGTGTCCATTTATGTGTTTAGTCACAGCCAAACATCAGGGCCTAAGTCTTAACGAGTAAACTAGTTTGCCCTATAATGTTAGAGGTCAAGACCTAATACGGCCCATTTGGTTGTGTCTAAGGCACAAATAGTCTCTATGTGGCCAAATGAAGAATGTGAGGCAACAATCAAGCACGCAGACAGGCATGTTGGATTATTGTACAAACACATGGAATCTAGATGTGTGTGAAATTAACACATAGGTACATTTTAAATGTCTGCAGATGTGACTAGAAGACATAGGTTTCACAAGTCTTTAGGCATATGAAGTGGGATGTACTCACCATCGCAGCTGTGGCGGGGGCCCATGCTGCTGGCCGTCCCTGGAGCTGGGGTGGGGAGGAGGTTTTCTGGCTCCGTCTGCGTAGCAACATCTGTCAACAGAAAGCAAAAGACAAAAACACAATTAGTGGGCCAATGACACCTGACTATTTGACATCCATCTGGTTATGGAGTCTGAAAAATCAAAGGTTTGCATGGTTACATACAGGTTGACCAAAAGTAGCATATTTCCTGGTCCATGAGTTAATGTACATTAGTTATGGTTGCAACATGTATCCCTAAAGATAATGTGCAAATAACATAGACAGTGCAATGTAAAGGACTCATTAGCAGTTGATTGGCTAATGTTACTAGTGTGCAACATGTGTTAGCGGGAACAACTTAACCCAAGAAAAAAAATGATAACACCCATCATGGTGTGGGCAGAAACATAGGGGTGGTTGCCAGTTGGCTAGCACTGTAGTGGGGTTTGTGAGGTTAAGGTACATTATCAAACCAGCTGTGACAATGGACCAGGAAACATGTGTCTGTTAAAAGTGGGCCAAGACACAGGATTGAAACTATTCTGTGTTTTGGTCCGCTTTGGCAGAGCACCACAATTTGAGTGAGACAACGTCCGCCGCCGCTGCTGCCTTCCGCACATCACTCCTCCAGTGTGTGCGCACGCGCAGCCCATTAGGAAACAGAGCGCAGGCGCACACACATCTAGAGTGGCACACAGGAGGCTGGGACGGTGGCTTCTGCAACCCCCAAAGAGGTAAGGAGTTTGTGAGTTTTTTTTAGGGGGGGGGCCCTGGGTGAGGGATGTGATTTTTCAGGGAAGCTTCGAGAATCAAAGCACTATCAACAATGTTTGTTGGTCCACTTTAAGGAATGTCATAACATAGGGAATGTGATGGATAACAAAAAACACTTACCACGACTATGCCCGTGGAGAATGCTTCTCCAAAAGGCCATGGAGGTGCCGCCTATATGATGCCCTGCAAATTAGAGAGGAATGGCAAGGGCTAAGTACAAATGGCCAGATGAAACCTGTCACAGACTAACAATGAAAAAAAGGACACTCACCAGGGGATGATCCGCCACTTGAAGCCCAGGGAGGGCTCTGAGGAGGAGGCGGGGAGCCTCGGCTCCTCACACTCTGGTCGGAAGATCCACCAGGCAAAGGGCCACCCTCCTCCCTCTCACTCCCTGCTACTTCAGGGAGTGTGGGAGAGTCCATTTCTACCACCCCACTTGGACTCCCCACTTGAGAGTGGCCCCTTGCCTGGTGAGACTCCTCAGACTCAGAGTGTGAGGAGCTGAGGCTTGATCCTGCCAGCCCCCCAGCAGCACACTCCTCTGGGGCGTCATCCCCTTCCTCCCCTGGGTCCTCTAAATAGGACCCGCGGGAGGGACCCTCCCCCGATGACTCCCCCGAGTCCGCCTGCCTGGTTCGGGGGAGGAATCCCTTCCCACGTTTCCCCAGGGGAGGACGCTTATCTGTGTTGAGGGGGTGAAAGAAAATAATTAATATAAAGAGCACAAATGGACACAGCTTAGCAGATGATTAGGCAAAAAGTATAAACATAGCATAAGCTTTAACTTACCTGATGCGTAGGCATCATATAGGCGGTACACGCCTTCAGGGTCCCGGCGCTTAAAGTCGGACCACTTTTGTTGGATTGCTCGGATGGAGAGCTCGGTGTGGAAGCGCTGGGACACTGTGGCCTTCACCTCCATGGCAATTCTTTTTTTTCCCCCACGGGCATAGTCGTACTGGTTCACGCAGAAATCCTATGAGAAATGAAAAACAAACACAAATCAATACATGACATCAGAACAATGGCATAAACAGTTATACAGAGACCAGATCAAAGTGGACCCACACCCAGGATTATCACTAGGAGTCGGAGGAGGAGCTGGGGAGGCGCATGACTCTGCGTCTTGGAAGCATTGTGGAAACGCTAAGGAGGAAACAGGAACCGGAAATGACCAAAGCGACATGGGAAAAAAAAAAAAAAACGCTCCGCGCACCAGGAACAAGCTATTATCAGCTATGTGCAAGCTAAGTGGCGGAAAAAATAAAATGATGCTTGAAAACAAGCTATTGGCATAAGCGCTAGACATTTTTAGCTTTAGGTGGCTTTGAAACGCAAAGGAGGATACCGGAACCAGATATGACGAAAGCAACTGTGATTAAAAATTCAAATAAAAAGATGCGCTCAACAGGGACAAGCTAATATCAGCTATGTGCAAGCTAAGTGGCGGAAAAAATAAAATGACGCTTTAAAACAAGCTAGGGCCCAAGGCGCCACAAATTATTAGCTTGATTTAGCAGGGGGTTCTACATACTGTAATGCATAGGTCCTTGAAAAGCAAACCAAGTTGTGCTTAAATATACAAATCTTATTCCTTCCTAAAATCATCACAAAATCAAACTATACAACTACATGATAATGTGGCACACATGAGAATGCATAACGGGTTGTTATGAGCTGGTACGACTGAATGTTAATCATGCAATATGTGGCCATGCACGCTCACAACTACAGTGTATTCATTAAGAACGACTGGGGTCGCGGGAAGTGAATTCCTTGCAAATGGCAGAAGGGCACATGTATGAACAGCACAGCACCGCACAACGCAGCGCAGCGAAGCACAGCGACGCTCGCGCCGCCACATAGCGAATTAAAACAGCGACTGCACAAACTCTGACCACCACAGATTCATCAAGGACAGGGCTGCCGAATAGCTTGAGCGCTGACAATTTCGAAGAGCGAACGTGACCGCCCAACATGACAGGCTAAAAAATAGCTTTACAAGCCCCGTGTGTGGTGAAAACAAGCGATTCTGATGCCAATGAGTTTGGTTGGAGGAGATGCAATTCCCATGTCACTCGCAACATTACATTGTAAAAATTAATAAAAACTTCAAAAACATAAAAATAACCAGCCAGATTAATAAAACATATCACTATAAACATGTGTTGAATTTTGTGCCAAAGAAAAGAACACAAAAACCACTTAAAACAATCATTGCAGCGTCTGCCATTGAAATGTATGGGAGAGCGGCAGGTAGCGCCAGGTCATACCTGTCGCTGTGATGGGATTAGCAGCGGCGCTGTTCGTTGCAGTCATGATGAATGCCGCGCTTGCCGTCGCTCTCGCCGGCGCTAGCCTCATTTAGCTTGATAAATGCGTCATTGTGGCCGACGCCGGGCGTACTTGAGTCGGTAGCAGACGTTAGCTGGCGGGACATGGCGCTCGTCAGACACTACCTGACGCTATCGCTTGATGAATAAGGGCCTAAATGGTGCACCTCATAAATAAGGCTATTAGTTGTTGAACATATGTGATTTGATTACGTCTGTATTGTTGATTTTGCACTAATGGCATAGGTTGAAGTTAAGGGGAAGTAATGGCTCTTTATCCGCTTTTTCTTTTGTTTGCTATACAAGTATCCTCCCCTAACAAATTGCCCAAAGAATCTTAATCAGTTAAAAGATGGATACAAGCAACTTTCTTTTTTGTGTTTTGAACAAATGCCCTAACAATTTGTTTTAGGATATTCTGGTATAATTCAGATTATATTGTACCATCATTGATGACAAGTCATCCTATGTGAAAATCTGATATTGTTTTATATAAAAACAGATTTCTTTAAATTCCGATAGGCTCACACTTTTTCTAGCATCACTGTAACTGAGGTAGCAGGCGGAAAAGGAACAATAAAGTGGCCCTTATCCTAAAACTAAAATAAGATGTCTGGAGTCGCTCTCTCAATTCTCTTCATGTGTTTTTCCCTCCAGCTTAGCCTCTGCTTGTTTTCCTTTTAATTGTGTCTCAACCACAGTACTACGCTGTCTCCCTTTCATCACTACAACCATAGTTTCTCTCTCCAGCTTATTATGTGATTTTTCTTGTTATACTTTGGCAGGATATAACTTTGACTACGGCATTCCTTTTAAACTGATACCTGTATGTTGGCATTTGCCTCTTTTGTTCAGAAAGCTGAAAAGCTCAATAGGAGCTCAGTATTACCTACAAAGTGTTTTAATTATCATGCTGAGAACAAGATTTCATCCTTTTAGCATACGAGATGCTGGACTCCAGTTTAATTAATCAGTCCCATCTTCAGCTCTCCTTTTTGAGCTTATCCCACTACTAAATAGGAAAAAGCCTGACAATAAAATTAGTCATTAAAAGCAAGTCCTTACAGAATCAAGCAATCTCACTTATATAAAAAAAAAAGTACAAGTCTTTAAAGACCAGAAAAAGGAACCAATATACAGAAGGTTTAATATAGGTATAGGAGCGCTTCCTCTTTCACAATAAAATTATTTAGTTTTGTCATAGATTACATTTTTTTTTACTTCCTTCTTTTAATCTAAAAATGATTTTTAGTAAAAAGAAGGCTTGGCTTTAGTTACAGATGTTTAATTAAAATTTCAGTAATCTGTTTATTGTTTGTCAACTGCATTACATACAAGGGCATTTGCTTGACAAGTAATGCAGAGGGTATCTTTTAGGATGAGGAATGAAGGAGGGAGTAAATGTGAATAGGGAATAAATATGGAAATGGTGACTACTAGAAACAAGTGGCCCGAGACTCCAACATGTTTAGTAACATTTTGTATACAAGCAAATATATCTTCTTGCCCAGATGAAGTAACGAGATTATCGTTACGAAACGCTGGGACGGGGTATAGCGCTCGGCCAAGCATTGCTTCTAATGGTGATGTATATAGCACAATGGTTTTGATGTCTGTTATTGTTTTTTCTCCCCTGGTTTGTCCTCAGGGGGCTTACTGACTAGGTTGAATACAGCACTATAATTGCACTTTATGGTATGCATTATTATATTTATAGATTCATGATTGTTTGTTAGATTATAGTTTTATATGTATGTTTTTGTAATATTATATAGTTACATGTGGTGTATAATTATTTGACACAGTATATTAGACACTTATGGCTTTAGGAGGGATACTCTGTGCCCATAGCGCCCCCGTATGTAATGGGATTTTTTAATTGTTTTTAATCAATTTCTGGTGTTTTGGTAAAACAATAAAATTATTATTACCTTACTATATTTAGTGTGGTGGTGCCATAATTTAGGGTAAGCCTTTGGTTGTGGGTTTGTGGTAGCCCACATTGGTTTGTATGTTTAGTAACATGATGGCATGTGTTAAAAATAGACCTGTTCATATACCTATAGGTCCTGCTGTGTTGGGCCTTCAGTTTCCTATCTGATGGTACTAGCTAGATGGACCCACATCCTGGGTGTGACGGGTTGCCTATTTTGCTCCAAGCTCTTTTTATGATCCTGTGAGTGTAAAGGGACTCTGTTGATGGCAAGAACAAGTCAGTGATATCCCTGGCGATTATGTGCCCTTTGTTTGTAAGGTGGTGTTTCTAAACCAGACAATGAATAGGTGGACATGTAGAACATGTGCAGGGTAGTTTTCGATAAGCTGAGTTTTATCATTTTTCGTAGGAAGAACATCCTATGCTGGGAATTTTTTGCAAATATTAGCTGAGATTGTTGTTAAAGTGATACCCAGAAAGGTGTTTTCTTCCACACTTACTGCCTGTGGTAGCTGGCATTTTTTTCCAGAGAGCCACTGCGGGTGCCACTGTCATTTGTGTGTTAAGAAACAGACTGTTTTCCAGGAAGCAGTGGCGGATCATCACAGTAAACATTTCTCTGAAATTCAGACCAGACTCCAGTTCCAGGATTTCGGTTCGCTCATTTCGACTGGTCAACGACATAAAGTCATTTTTGACTGTTGGTCCGCTTTAAAAGGCATAAAATCTTTTATTGTTGTGTTCTTCTGCTATTTTGTAATAATAGGCCCATTGCTGTACTGCTAAATAATATGCTTAGTGAATTCTTTGTCAGGTTGTTTAGCAAAGACACTTCAAAGAGAAGTCCTTCCTGCTGTGTTGGGCCTTCAGTCTCCTACCTGATGGTACTAGCTAGATGGACCCACATCCTGGGTGTGACGGGTTGTCTATTTTGCTCCAAGCTCTTTTTATGATCCTGTGAGTGTAAAGGGACTCTGTTGATGGCAAGAACAAGTCAGTGATATCCCTGGCGATTATGTGCCCTTTGTTTGTAAGGTGGTGTTTCTACACCAGACAATGAATAGGTGGACATGTAGAACATGTGCAGGGTAGTTTTCGATAAGCTGAGATTTATCATTTTTCGTAGGAAGAACATCCTATGCTGGGAATTTTTTGCAAATATTAGCTGAGATTGTTGTTAAAGTGATACCCAGAAAGGTGTTTTTTTCCACACTTACTGCCTGTGGTAGCTGGCATTTTTTTCCAGAGAGCCACTGCGGGTGCCACTGTCATTTGTGTGTTGAGAAACAGACTGTTTTCCAGGCAGCAGTGGCGGGTCATCACAGTTAACAATTCTCTGAAATTCAGACCAGACTCCTGTTCCAGGATTTCGGTTCGCTCATCTCGACTGGTCAACGACATAAAGTCATTTTTGGCTGTTGGTCCGCTTTAAAAGGCATAAAATCTTTTATTGTTGTGTTCTTCTGCTATTTTGTAATAATAGGCCCATTGCTGTACTGCTAAATAATATGCTTAGTGAAATCTTTGTCAGGTTGTTTAGCAAAGACACTTCAAAGAGAAGTCCTTCAAGTCTCCTTCTAAGAACAAGACGAACTTAAGTAATGACTATCATTTATTGCAACTTACCATTAGTATCATGCGGTGAAAGGATGGATATCTTCTCCGATTGCAAAACATCTTTACTCCATCAATGTAAAGGAACATTGTAAAAATAACACTGAATCGGCGGCAGTGTTTAAAAGTAGCCAATTTCACAAGGCTTACCATTATTTTAAAAAATGAACATGCTTACTGTGAAACATGCCCGTCAAAAAGACAAACAGGATACAAAGTTAAAATACCTTCAACATCAAAAGTGTGTGTCAACCTTTAATAACAGTATAATACTGAAAAGCTTCCCTTCTCTCTTTTTATGCCTGCCTCTCTTATTGGCTAGAGAGGCACCATGGGTGGGTGTGGTAATTGTTTGTAATTGTTGTTATTGAAGGAGTCAATACAAATTGGCTTCTGAAGCAGCACCAATATTCACACGATGGGCTCAATTCAGAGCCAGGTGAGAAAACTCACTCCTTTTTAGCAGAGAAAACTGCCATTCACTTTCATTTTCTACCTTTGGGCTGATTCAACACCAGGTGAAAATGTACTCTGACATCCACCACTAAACAAGGCAGCTAGAGTTATTTATGGGGGGTGCACGACACTTTCTGCCAGGGGCTACCACATCGCATCCAGTCCTGGTGCCATACATGTAAGCCATGGGCCACATTTGGTTTGCATGTTTGTATGCTGCACCTTTTCTGTAGAAATGCCCTGTTGCAGGAGCAAAGGGTGTCTTCAAAAATTTGAAACGTATTTTATTTTGCACCACGTGGAATTGTTCTATTTACACCTGTGCTGAATCAACCGCTAGGTAGATTAGAAAAGTGAATGACACTTTGCACCCCAATAAAGGTAGCAAACTGATTGAGAAGCAGGCGAGGCAGGTGCGCTACTATTTTGGGGGACTTAAAAGCACTTTTGAGTTTTATGGTTCACCTACAGGGTGATTCATCAACACAACAACATTTTTTTTTTTTTTTCTCTTTCACCTAAAGAACTTTTTAACTACCAAGTGCATGTTTTGCAACAGGCACTGAATCAACCTCATTGTGTTTTCAGTGAGTATATCTCTCCAAAAACCTTTCAAAACACAGCCTCAACAATTGACTGAGAATTGACTGAGAGTCTTAAAATTATTTATATATCCTTCATGGTTTGAACCTTGATTCTTGATTTATTTTGCTTCTATCATCAAGAGTGCATTTTGCTGAACGCATCAGTTCTTGACATAATCTCATTACATTTTATGTAATTGACAAGTTGTTTTTGCTAATCTCTCCCGAAGAGTCAGTGATTCTATAGGTTTCTTCTAAGTGGGTTTAATCTGCCTTCAGCCTAAAAGTTGGATTTGTATTAATGGAAGTGTACATGGCTGAAATACCATTTAATACAAGTATAATTTAAAGATAACACAATTCAGCGATTACTCTAATGTATTTTTCCACCTTTCTTATTCCTTCAGAGATGAAGTTCCTGCCCAGTGCATATTGATATTGCAGTAAGGCTTTCCATGCTTTGTTACAAATTACAATTGTTAGAAATATCAAACTGTCTGCAAAAGTTTACACTGAAATACACTAAAAATAAAAAGAAGCAAATGATTGTACTTATTATAGTATATAGTAATTATTTTATATATTTTTTGGTGTAGCCCTTTGGTACGGTTCTGACAATGTATCAGACAATTGTATCTCTATAACAAAGTACAATTAGAAGCTACACCATAAACAGCAATAGCAAGTTAAAAAAACTGTGTGCTTGAGTTTTAAGATTGAATCTTTTTCATGTATTAGTTTAAAAATCTAATTACCATTGCCTTATCATATTTAGCTTTTCACATGCTATAAGTAAAATTACAATAACATACAAAAATATTTTTATAAATACACCTGGTAACCAGAGTTGAGCCTATTCTCTCTGATGTCTGAGGTGAACTACGGAAAGGTGCCTCACCTTATCAAATAGTAAACAATCTGTATATCAAATTAGATTGGTCCACATTATCATGTTGTTTTTTTAAAACATTTGATTATTGAGTGCACATGATGTTGAGCCGTGGCACTTCGCTAAACTACAATGAACTGGCAAAATTTAAAAATGGCCAGCCCTTTCCTTCTCCCCTCTAGATGGTGCTGTGGGCAACCAGCAGGACTGAGCTGGCTATCCACTAACAAATTTCATTGATTGTTCCTGAATGATCAAATATCCTACCTGGGCTTCCTGCTACTAACAATGGCACATAATTATTAAAAGCATGCCAGGGGGCTTCCTAATGTCTTCTAACACTGTAAACTGAAGCCTCACATTATTGTTTTCATTTATGCATTATTGGATGCATGCCAGTTGCCATAGTTTGGTTCAGCCCATCTGATTGCATATTTTGGACATTCGCTGCTAAAGATATGATTAAGCTTGCAATATTATCAGGGAGAATATAGCTTTTCCCCTATTGGGTGAATTAAGTGACCACTCTCTTTAAGCAGAACTTCAAAGTCTATCTATTATTCAATGATATCATGGGAAAAATCAACTTCTCCACCCCATTTGAAAAACTCTGCCAGCGCTTGGGGAGGTATTAACAAAAAGTATGACGGCTACTCCATCTCATTTGGAACCAGCCTTACATCCCTCTAAACTTTGTTGACTTGGAGAAGCACTTTTATAACCCCAATGGTTTTTACTAATGTAAGAAGAAATTACTTCTTCGACTTCTTCCACTGGGAACATTACCATTTGGTAGGTACAACATATTTAGATTTAGATTTCTTTGGGATGTTAAAGCTTAGGTGAATTAGCTCACACAACAGTAAATATATACACAAACACTGCTCATGGAATAAATATCTAATATAAATGTAATAAACACTTCCCTAAATAGGGTTAATAAGCACACCCCTAACACATAGTGTGGAGTAAAAGCACAATGTTTTAGTCAGGACCTTCTTTATGAAGTGCACCCTAGCATCTTTCTGGTGGCTAGAGCCCCAGTCTCGGAATGGCGTCATTTTCTGCCGCTGCATTGTGGACTACAGTGGCGTTAGAAAGTATTTCCTTTGATTGTTGCACTAGATATTGGACGGCCTGTTTCAGTGCCTGTTGGATCCGTTTGCTGATTATTCCTGTGCCAGTGAGCGTCACTGTGTTCCGGTGTCTTTTCGGAGCTGAACAGCATATTTATGAAAGCTATCACTGCTGGGGACAAAGGCAGCAAACTTTACAGTGCATTTAGGTTGAGTTTTAGTTGTTGTCCAAATCACACATTTGTTACAAAAAGAAGCCATGAAAAATGATTTTTCTATGAAAAAAAAATGTCATTTGGTGACAACTGGGTCCTGCATTTCCATTATTCGCAAGTCACAATGCAAGTTCTATACAAATAAATGAGTGTAAAATAAATTATAACATTAAACACTTCAATCCAGATCTGCGCATTGTGCTCTATGGGAGGTTCAGCTACAGCACCATTTCAACTGGTGCAGCTTCAACCAGAGTGCCTGGCGCTGTAACCTCTTGGCGCTAGTGTTAGGTAAGACACTAGTTGGCGGCCACATTGGCCCAGCCTTTTTCTTTGTTTCTTGACTCGCACTTGAGTGCTACTGAGGTGAAGAAGTGGTGCTGTGTGGCGCTGATGCTTCATAAATAAAGCTCCTAAAGGCCCCTTAAAACTGTGTTAAAATTACAAAGTGAACAATAATGATTTAAAAAAATGACACATAACCGACCCAACCCAGGTCTACCACTAGCAACAAACATAATACTCACAAAATTACAATTCATATGTCCAAGCCAAATATACTAATATCCTACCCAAGATTTGTGACTCTAAAGCAATGCTACACACTAAAGATTTATTATAAGATAACTAAACTCCAATACAATCACTCCAATAAATCAAGGCAATAGACAATAGTTGGTGATCATGGACTTAACTCACAAGTTGACGCACATACCGACATATAACCATCTAACATTTTACATAGACAAATGGCCAGCAATGACCAGCCTACGGAAGCTCAGATAGGACTCTAGTGTGTGGTGCCTGACCTAAGGCATCTTAGATGCCTAAACCTCTTTTTTTAGAAGAAATGCTTCTCATTTTTCTTTGGAGATGCCTTAAGTGATAATTATTTTGGTTTTTAAACACATTGGTTTTAGGGTTTTTGATCATTGTTTCACAGACCTTCCCAGATATTTACATTTATTACAAATAGAGTACAATTATTATTATTATTATTATTATTATTATTATTATTATTATTATCACTTCTAAGAAGTGGTTAGTGGTTATTAATCCTACATTTTGTAGCAGGCTGATAATTATACTATTAACTAGTAAGTAAGTAAGTCAACAATTCAAAAGACTCATGGTTTGATGCTCGTTAGTACAAGGTTATATGTTATTAAATTTGTCTTCAGTAAGAAAAATGAGTTTCACCTCGCATGGTTCTCTGGGTAGCAGGACATTTGGGTAACAGCTTGTATGGAAGCCTCCACATCTGTTCACATAGGCAAGTGACATATCAATTTATTATCAGTCCGCATTATCAAATGAAAGTAGGAAATCAGTTCCTGAATAAATGGCATTTCATTGGTTGCTGTCTGGGTTGAACTCTATTATCCAACTGAAAGCCGTCAGTCACACTTAAATAAAAGCAAGTGCCTTATGCCATAATAACACTGTTTACATAACATCTTATAACTTCTTAGCACCAAAGAAGATACTTAAGCAGACACAAATCCAATAAAACACACTAACAGTTTATATTTATTTTGTCTTCCCTGTTCCAATCTGGATTAATCAAATGTCTTGAGCCGATCTGGGGAGATTGGGTCAAGTCAGACACCTGAAATAGAAGATTTAGCTAAGTAGATATCCAGGAAATAAAAAGCAAGCAGTAGTTGGAACAGGTTGGTTTGATGACAACAGGTAACAGGATTAAACAAACAGGGCTTATGTATTATATCAGAGTGATGCCCAACCACCATGGCTTATGCTTCTGGTGTTTTTTTATTGGTTTGTGCCCTATGGCATCAATGGCTTTCATTTGAGCTCAAATTCATATTTTGAACTATAACGTTCTGAGGGATGCCAATAACAACAGATTGCGTATAGTAAAAACTGCTTCCATAAAACATGGGGAGGCTAAAACTAATGTCACGTATTGCCATGTGAGTGTCTATGTAGCAGCGCTTAGAGCGTCTGCAACTGGTCGCTGCAAGCGGGTGTCTGCTGCTGTGACCTAGTTTAGCAGCCGGACAAGTGACGCTGTACTTTCCTGTCCAGAATAGCTGAATTTGATGTCTGGAGGGTGCTGTAGAAGCGCTCTTCCTGATTCACTGCAGAGCCAATCGAGAACGCTAGGTGGTGTCCCGAGGTCAAAGCACCCAAGATTACGCTGCATCTAACAACAGGACATGGCTGCAGCATTAGCAATAGGTAGAGCCAGTTAACTGGGTCCGGCACTCGGCACTGAGGCTCATAATTAAGAAAAACTACACACAACCAGCGCTCTAGATTCAAGCTCCAGAAGCTATGTGATAACAGTCTGTTTCTAAACACATAAACACCAGCATCAGAGTGAAAACACATGGAATTACATTGTTTTAACACTGTGACAATGACACTGCAATGTCAGACCTGTACATACAATTCTGCATAAAAAAGCACAATAAAAGTATTTGTTTGCTGGGCAGGAGAGGACACACAATCATTTGAATCAAAGTGTGGAACATTACTTTAGGAAAATGCTATTTATATACAACCAAATAAAATGCCATTGAAATGTATGGGAGAGTGTTACTGAGCGACAGGTACTACATGGCACTGCTGAAAACACGACGGCGATTTACACTGAGCCAACGCTAGTAATACATTTGACACTACATGATGCTATTAGAGGCGCTCACCAGATTGACTTTCATATATATGGTTTTCAAATAATGCGCCCAGCGTTCACCTGATGCTATGTGGGGCTATGTGGCACTACCTGGAGATAGCGTTTCTTAAATAACCCCCATAGTTTCTAACATACGACAAAGAAACATAAATAGTACTTGATAAGCTCTGCACCCGGCATCAAAACTATAATTTTTCTTCAATGCCATTAAAAGTGGACTTTCCACTTTTGTTGTCACATAATACAAATGATAAAGAGAATGAAAAGGCAAGTAATTTGATCCAGCATTGGAGCATCCAACAATCCCTTTCCCCCCAGTGTTGATAGTGGCCAATATGCGTGTCTATATCAAAGCTCCTGTTTATTTTCATTATTTTAGCCTGCTATTGAATCAAGCATGTGCTTTTTCTTAAGGGGGCTAGCTCCTCTGTTACAGTGCTCTGGCCCAACCTCTTCCCCCTCCAAAATCACTCATCTACTAAACATATCCACAATTGGAGAACAATGTCTGTGTAAATATTAAAAGCTATAACCAATTTAAATAATGTAAGGTATACCTATTGCATGCGTAATGCTTTCTGAGTGTTTTTTTTTCTGTTTTAAGAAAGTGTTCTTTATATTTAACATTGCGTAGGTGCATGTTTTCTGAATAGTTGAATTTATTCTACCTTTATGTGATCTTTCGTTACCACCTGTCGTTGTTATTCATTTTCTGAACATGTTTGATTTACCAGACCACAAAAATCTAACATGTCTAAACTATTTCATTTGAAGTAAAAGCCTTGTTTTAAGATGAACTGATAAATATCACCAGTTTAGCTTAGAAATGTACAATATAGCTGTCTTGACTTCCATCCTCAAGCACTGCGCAGACATGGTGGCATCCATCAATATTGTTTTACACACTGTAACATACCCACTTAATTCATTGAAATGGAGGGAGTGTGCCAAAGTCACAATGGCAAGCCCCCTCCATTGCAAAGAATAGAGTGGCGGCCTTGTTAGGGGTGTAAACAAGTCTTGAAGAAGGCAGCCATGAGAGATCATGAGTAATTTAGGATGGAATTGCTGGTCGTCGGTAAGTATCAAGACACCTGAGCTGCAAAGTGGAGCCCCAGAGCTGTGGGGGACAAAGGGTGAGTATAGACATTTTTATTTTGACGCCTGTACAGTGCCTTTAACTAATATAATATAATGCTATATAAGGAATATACCATACCAGAGAATGATTAGTTGTTGCCAAGTAGGTTAATGGGCTGGGGAAAAAATCAGGGTGTAACGGTAGGATAAAGGTGGCACCTGAATGTGAGGAGTCGTCTATAATTGTCAATGCTCAAGTTCATACTCGACTATTGAAGAGATCCTGGAACGTTGGTGAATAGTGGTAATTAGGATAAGATAATTGTTTCTGCTTATCTGAAATGTAATTTTTTTAGATGACCCAGCAAACCACAGTGTAAATGAGGGCACATCATTATAGAACATTCTAATTTTCAATAGAACAGATAAGATGTTTTTACACCATGGGGTTATCTGAAAGATTTTAAGATCCTCTGGAATATTTGGAAGGTTTTTCTTTTAAGACCTTTTCTCATTCAGCACACAAATAGTAAACATAATTGTTTTCAGAGGGAACGGGAATGCCGTGGGATGTTGCGGCAATGCACAGTCCGATCTGCATTGCAGACTGCAATTTGTTTAGTAATTACATGTATGCAAATAAGACCTGATATATCAGTGTTTTGATGATGACAAAACTACAACAATACCCTGCAGCCAAATATATTGCCTTTACAGTAATGTGTTTGTGTAAAACCTGAACAACAACCATGATTTTGGCTATCCTGGTGATTGTTCATCTGCAGTGGGGCATTCTAATTTGAAAATGCCCCACCATGTGAAACCCCCAAGAATACCGGTAATTTTTACCTTGGCAGCCATCCTGTCTCATGGGATCAATAGCTTTCACTCCATTCAGCTTTACCTTACTAAACAGCTCTGACGTCACAGCGGCATAGTAAAGCTAATTAGAGAGAAAGCCACTGGCTCCTCCCCCACTCCTCAGTGCACCTGCTGTTAATAAATGAACGGCACAGGTACGTGCATCAGCCAACGAGAAGCCGGAGATGAGTCCCACACAGGCACCATGTGTTCGCTGGCGAGGTGAGTATACATCCCAAATCAGGATTCCCCAAAAAGAGGGAGATAACCATCCCTGTTTTATTGTGCATCATGCTAAATATTTGGTGAAGCCAGTGTGACTTCCGCTGTGCATTGCGGTGTGGATTGCAACTTGCATCCTGGTGAGCTTTTTAGCGATAACACACAAAAAAGTGCAAAAAAGTCATGGAGGCTGATTCACAACTAGTGCCAGGTATTGCCAGCTGAGCGGCTGTATAGTGGTACTTAGAGTGACTGCTAGTAGACGCTGTAAGCGGGTGTCGGGTGCTCCAAGCTAGCGTTGCGGTCACTGTAGTAACCTGGCCCGCATTGGTGAATGTAACAACAGCACAACGCTGCAGCGAGCGATAGGTAGCACCAGCTCAGTTCATCCGGCACTCAGAGCTCCACACCAAATGTAAGAAAAAACTACAAACACACAGCATCGGCACTCTAAAGCTGGGTGCTCTAGTATAGAGCGCCAGACCCTGTGTGATTAAAGTCTGTTTTCGAACACATATACACCAAAAACAGCAAAAAAACATGGAATGACATTGTTTTAACACTGGGACAATAACACTTTAGTCCCAGACCTGTAAATTCAATTTGAGCAAAAAAATAATTTTAATTGGCAAACGCGCTATTTATACACAACTAATGAAGCCCCATTGATATGTATGAGTGAGCGACACTGAGTGAAAGGTAATACGTGGCGTTCTTGAACCTAGAGCGCCAGCACTATACGCTGAGCTGCCTCTAGTAATGGCGCTGCATGTCGCTGTTAGAGGCGCTCACCAGATTCGCTTGCTTAAATGTGGTTTTGCGTAGAGCGCCCCAACGTTCCCCAGATGCTACCTGCCACTACAAAGCACTACCTGGTGCTAGCCATTCTTAAATAACCCCTTTTGTCCTACATTTCCCCCCAGAAGAACCTGTATCTGTTATGGCACATTTTTACAGTTCAGGTACCAGTGATGTATGGATATATTTTTAAAGTTTGGAAATAACAGCACCCTATGGGCTATGCTAAAGATTTTGCCATTTTTCTGCATAGCCCATAGGGTTCTATTGTTTCCAAGCTTAAAAACAAATATCCTTACCTCATTGGAAAAATGATGCGCCTAACCAATAAAAACGCCCAGATACAGGTAATGTTGGGGGGAAAAAAGGTAGAAAAAACATTTTTTTGCACTTTTTTGTGTCTAAACACTAAAAAGCTCTCTGGGATGCAGCAAGTCACACCGCTTCACCAAATATTTAGCATGACCCCATATGGCCTGATGCAGAGCCTCCCCCGATCTGACCTTATTTTGTTCCGTTTCTCTGAAGTCCCGTTTTCATTCCGTTTGTCTCGGGGTTCAAATGTGATTCAGAGCCGCCGTCGGGAGAGCTCCGTTACTGATCCATTTATGTGTCTTCATTCGGGAAGTGTTTTTTCCCCTCTCGGGTGCTTTCCATGTGGTTGTGGGTTCTGTTGCCGTTCACACGGACGATCCGTTTTTGGCTCCTTTTTAATGCGTTTCCAAACGTAGCTTCTTGCCATCTGTTTCCGTTTTCACCCCAATTCCGATTGTTTTTCCATGTATACTTACATTTCCATGGATTTCCTGTTTACAATATGGGTCCACGTAAGCGCACATCCCTAGTCCTCCCTCAAGCTTTCCTCATACATCAAACTGACTTTTACCAACACCAAAACTTACCTTAAACCAATATCCTTCATCCTCCTCCCTGTGTTTAATGCTTACCTTAATCTCTTCTCCTCCTTCTTCTTCTTCTTCTTCCCTTTGACGCCTTTGATGCTCACGCACAGCAGAATGCATTTCCAAGTCACAAAGATCAAATACGGCTGCTAAGACTGCCCGTAAGTGAAGCGTCGACACCCTCGTTAAATTGGGCTTGTTTCAATCGGAAATCAAGGCTCAGAATCAATTAAAAAACGGAACAATCAATGGCCAGTCCGTTTTCACGGAGTTCAGCCTCTTGCGAGCCGTCAGTCGGAAAGGCGCCTGCAGAAACACCTGAGCGCATACACGCACACAAAAAGCAACGTAGCACCCTTTCCTGACCCGATCACAGCCCAAACACAATGGGAAAACGCACGGGATAGCTGAACGAGGAGGCTCTGCATCAGGTCAATAGACTCGTGAATGCATTGAAAAGAAATGAATTCATTGCTTTGTATCTGTCAAACCAGCCATTGATATTTCATATTTAATAAAGTTCAAGCTGTGGCACAGTAAGGTAAAGCAAAAGCTCACTTACAGCTGGACAAATACCGAACAAAAGAAAATAGGGGGGAAAATGTGTGCAGTGACATTTTTGAACACATATACAATAAGGCAGAGTGATAAGACAAATTTGCTGGCATCTAAATTAAAAAAAAATGAAGCAGAAAGTGCTTGCCATCATCCTTTTACCAGATTTAAACTTCATTATAATTCTGATTTGCTGAAAACTAGTACAAAACTGCTCTAAGACATTATGAAAACTATCAATATGCATTTTCGCGCATTTAATACAAATTATATGATTGTTTTGTGCATTGTTTAGGGTGCTGACAACCCAGAT
The DNA here is from genome assembly GCA_027917425.1 of Gastrophryne carolinensis. Lineage (NCBI taxonomy): Eukaryota > Metazoa > Chordata > Amphibia > Anura > Microhylidae > Gastrophryne > Gastrophryne carolinensis. The sequence continues at coordinate 404,940,614 of CM051236.1, forward strand.
GTGCTGTTACTTGTGGTAAGAAAATGCATGCTGGGAGCATGTGGGCTTTTTATTCAATGTACATTTCCCCGTGTATCACAACTTTTCCTGTGCATCATGCACTGGGATATGTATAGGGTATTTGTATCACCCACTGGTACTTGACATATTTAGAAAGTGAAAAGTCGTACTTAATAAAAAGTGGTTGGGAACCAACAATTGGCTTTGTTCTCAAAACAGTAAAATTAAGTTAGTTAGCTAGAATTATGTATGTGTATCTGAATATATTTTCAGAAGTAGATTTTATTACTCTTTCTCTTCATATGCCCTAATAAATTAAAATAAAAGATATTAAACTGCACGCTGTTGCATAATGTGTTTCAATGTAACTCAAAATTGATTTGGTAAAATACTAATACACTAATGATCAAATAGTATGTACCATAACCTTCTCATTGTGTTCTTTGGGAATGAACCTCAATGTGCCAACAAAAACAACGCAAGCTGGCCTACATCTACTCAAAATGCTCAGCACAGTGTAGTGAATATGGAATTTCTTCAGTGTGCGAGTCCAACAAGGGGGTTAGGTGAATAAAACTTTTTCTGATGTGCATATTTTGTCAGGATGTGCCGACCTATGCCACACTGGCATCTTTTAAGTAAATCAGAACCTCTTTTGAAGAGGAGGACTGGGAGAAGGTGTTCTATCTTACTCATAAAATGGCAAAACCATGAAAGGCTCAGGAAAAAAACTTCAAGCTAATTTCCAGATGGTACAGAAGCCGAGTCCGGGTTCACCAGATCTTCCCCATGGCCCCGGACACATGTTGGAGGTGCAACAGGGCAACGGGGCTTCTGCATGTTTGGTGGGAGTGCCCCAGTATAAACAGACTCTGGGAGAAGGTCCTACTATTACACGGGGAGGCGTTTGGTATTAAGACACCAAACACCCCCGAGATAACATTGCTATCTATGCTCCCTGGCAGTAGGGAGGCAGGGAAGAAAGGGGCCCTCAGGCACTTCTTCACAGCCGTGAGAATGGTGATCCCTAGGCACTGGAAGGGTGTGACGACTCCTTCAGTGCTAGAATGGAATGATGAGCTTAACAGTATCATGAGGATGGTGGAGCTAACGGCGGAACTGAAGGGGGAGAATGAGAAGTTTATGCACACATGGGTTGACCGGATAATGTGCAAGGACTCTGATGCTGGCCAGAAAAAGATACTAGAGCTACGCTACAGTAGATGGTGCTACAGAGGGGGGTAGGGTATGGGGCTGGAGCATGGGAAGAGGCCTGGCAGGGGCATGATCCCTATACCTGCTGGGCTTCTCTCGCCCCCTCGTATTTGTTTTATTTGTTTGCCCATTTTTCTGGCGCGCTCACGCAGATAGTCATTTAGACAGGCCGGGCGGCCAGGAAGGTTACTGCCCAGGCTCCCCATCTGCGTGCAAACAGCGCTGATTGGATGAGAGCCTGCGCATGCGCTGTGGGACAGGGAAAGGTACGTTTTCACAGGCGAACTTGGGGATGTCACATATCAGGGCATCCCAAGTCGGGATGCCCCTAGGGGCACAAAACAAAACTCCAGATGAAAATCCTGGGTTGGGCTTTGCTCAAAACACACAAAGCTGAAAGAAGGATCATATGGAAAAATGAAAAATAAGAATATGAAAGAGAAAATGGTAAACTGAAAGATTCTGCAGCAGAGCCAACATGAAGGGAAAACTGTCAAAATCAGCTAAATGACTTCTAGAGCTTTTCTCTCTGTTTTAGATATATAAGTTCTGGCCGGGCAATGTTGCAATGTTGTTATCTTATGCTGGATGGCTGCCAGCACTGCACTGGTACTTTGATACATTGTTTCCCCCTCTCCTCAGCGTGGAACAGGCCAGAGTGTCGGGTTCCGACACTCAGAAGACATAAACATGAGCTATTAGTCTCCAGCTGCTCAACACACACATCATTTTTTTCTAAATTTGTAATTCTTACTCCAACACTTACCTACATTCAAAGTACCATTTAAATATAAGTCACCAAGAAAAATTTGCGATACTGCTCCTTTAAGCTTGTGAAAATGTTTTTGCCTCCTTGACAAACAGAAAAACTTTCTGTAGTTTTAATTGTAGTTCTCACAAATTAGCCAAGTGATTCAAAGAAGCTCTTTGTACTTTCTGTACTGTAGGTGAAAACTGCTTTTACTGAAACATTATTTATACATTGGCTAATTGGTAGCATTACAAATTATTTAAGCATCAGTGGGTTATCCATGTATACACCAGATTAGCAGTTCATAAAAACGGTCTAGTAAATTGTTTTGTTTCCTGTAAGGATGATTCTGAATGTTATCATGTAAGTTTCATGCCAGATGGCTGAATATGTGTGCTCTGTTTCCAGAAAACACATTCCTACACAAACAATGCGTATGCAACAATTGTACGCAGTTATACTAATTTCTACCATTATGTGTCAATTACTTACACAAACAAAGAAATGTTGACCCGTAAAATGGCACAGTTGTCGCGCTCTGGTTGTTAAATTAAATAGGCAATGGAGTGCTGAAATAATTTTAATATTGTGCCCTGTATTTGTAATGACTGCATAGATAATTGGAATGCAGTAATATATGAGTGACCCATTCATTGACTTAAGGAGAAAGCGATCCCCACTGCAGCAACACTTCTAATTTGTTTAATGATGAACAATTAGTAAAACAAAGGCCATTTTCATTATTTCACAGATAGGATCACCCATAAATACTAAAACAGTTGAAAGTGGTTGTTTTTCTTTATTTTTGTATTTTTGGTTGATATTGTGAATTGTTTTTTATTTGATATTTTTTGCAATTTAATGTTAGTTTAATACAAGGTGCTACAATGTTGCTTACTGTAAAAATAATGTGAATGGTTCTAAGAAGACCTAACAACAGCTAACAACAATTTGAAGGAGAACATTTTGGGTGCTTCATTTCCTAATCACTAAGCACATCCCCAGACCCTACAGAGCCCATGTTTATTTATTCCATGTTTCTGATTTGACTTGCTTAGGTGCAAGCATTTCCACTCCATTAGCAATGCACATCCCTAACTACTGATATTCAAGTTAGTAATCTTGGCAGATCTGCACTGCTGATCACTGATCAGTGCAGTGTGGGATACTTGGACCTGGTGAGTGTGGGATTGCAGGGCATACTGATGTGGGTTTCATCCAGACCTTTTGCTACTAGCTCAGCTCACCAGGCATAGTGGCTGGTATCCCAAGGACTTGTTTAGCTTACTGACCCCAACCCTTTGAACTGGTATAGGGGTCCTTGGATCTCCTTACAAGTTCTCAAGTAGTCAAAAAACACAACTCCTCCCATGATTTAAATTAAAAAATACAAAAACAAAGCTTACCTAATTGCTGGTCTAGATAGATAGATACGTTGCTACACCAAGAGGCCGATTCATCAATAGCGCCAGGTAGCGACAGATGAGCGATTGAAGTATGGCGCTATGAGCGCCGCTAGCGTCAGCCGCGGGCGGTATCGATTCGCTATAGCAGGCCTCCTCAGTCGCTACCTGGCGTTGTTGGGAACAACGCCTACATTGCTGAATATGATGTTGGCCCTCAGCTTTGTAGGCGCTGTCAGTCAGTTTGACCACGCTATTCAACACAGCGCCTGCGCTTTGCTTTGCTGTGGGCTGGGAATCAAGTACCTTCAGAATAAAACACATTGCAACATGTTTCTTTACTTTTTTTAGTTTTTATTTTGTGTTGAAAAGGAAATTAAATTAAAACAGATATTAGAATGTAAATGCAAAATAAAACATAATTAAACACATAGCCACATTTTTATTTTTTATATTTATTTTTTAAAGAAAAAGGAAATACAATTAAACCACCAATGAGAAAGAAAAGGAAAATAAAAACAGAACTGAGAAAGAAAAGGAAAATAAAAACAGAACTGAGAAAGAAAAGGAAAATAGAAAAGGAAAATAAAAACAGAACTGAGAAAGAAAAGGAAAATAAAAACAGAAATGAGAAAGAAAAGGAAAATAAAAACAGAACTGAGAAAGAAAAGGAAAATTAAAACAGAAATGAGAAAGAAAAGGAAAATAAAAACAGAACTGAGAAAGAAAAGGAAAATAAAAACAGAAATGAGAAAGAAAAGGAAAATAGAAAAGGAAAATAAAAACAGAAATGAGAAAGAAAAGGAAAATAAAACCAGAACTGAGAAAGAAAAGGAAAATTAAAACAGAAATGAGAAAGAAAAGGAAATTTAAAACAGAACTGAGAAAGAAAAGGAAAATCGAAAAGGAAAATAAAACCAGAACTGAGAAAGAAAAGGAAAATAAAAACAGAACTGAGAAAGAAAAGGAAAATTAAAATAGGAATTAGAATGCAAAGGAAACTTACAACAGAATTAAACACATAGCCACATGTATCTATATATTGTTGTTTTTATTTTTACACTAAAAAAAAATAAAAAATATAACAGAAATGAAATTGAAATTCAAAAGTCCAACAGAAATTATAAAGCAAAGTAAAGTGCAGGAAAGTTTGGAAAATGGAAAATAGGGATCAGGGTGCATCTCTTGGTGCCTGAAAAAATAAGAAAAGTGCAGTTAGTATATATCTTTAAAGTTGTTTTGTTGTAGAAAATAAAAAAATGCATTACTTGATAACCAACATTGGCGTCTTACACCCCCCCTTAAAGTGGTTTGGGTCATCTTACACCCCCCTTAGAGTGGTTTGGGTCATCTTACACCCCCCTTAGAGTGGTTTTGGTCATCTTACACCCCCCTTAGAGTGGTTTGGGTCATCTTACACCCCCCTTAGAGTGGTTTGGGTCATCTTACACCCCCCTTAGTGTTTTTTTTTTACTCATTTTGATGGGAGGTCAAATACATTTACCCAGTAGTGCAGTACTTGCATTAGAGTGAAGGGTAGTTAGTTTACCGCAAAAAAGAAGTGATCATCCTTTCCCTTAGCTCATCGCCAGTCTGGGTGTCCTCACTTCTTGCTGCGGGCATGTTGGGGATTTCTGGCACCAGTGCTGTCTCCTCGGGGGCTTGAATTCGGTGGCAAATGCAAATGTTGTGTAGCACACAGCAGGCAAGGATGATCTTGGAGACCTTCTGTGGGCTGTAGAGCATCTCTCCTCCTGGCCGTGCCAAACAGAGAAAGCGTGCTTTCAGCAGGCCGATGGTTCTTTCCACAATGCTTCTGGTCTTGCGATGCGCTGCATTGTAGCGTTCATGGGCAGAGGTCCGTGGGTTCCTGACCGGAGTCATGACCCACGTTCTCTGCCCATATCCCTTGTCCGCTGTAGAAAAAACACAAGGAGAGAGACAGCAATTAGTACTAGTACATGTTTTTTTTGGGGGGTTTTGATAATTTGCCTTACTAGGCCACATATTTGCTAAATACATTGACATGGTTAATTTATTACCCAGTAGCCAGCCAGCTGGCATTTCGTTGTTATCAAACTTCCGGCACAGGACTGTCCGCTGCAAGACGTAAGAATCGTGGCATGAGCCGGGGAACCCCGATCTCACCGCCCGCAGCCTCATGTCTGGGTCACAGACAACCATTATATTGATGGAATGAAAATGCTTACGGTTTCTGTAAGACAGCTCCTGTGCACGGGGAGGGCGGAAAGGGATATGTGTACCATCAACGCACCCTAGCACATTCGGGATCCCTCCCATCAGATAGAAAGCATGTTTTATTTTGGCAACCTCTTCCTCATCCTCAGGAAACTTGATGTAAATTGGGATTAAATCACAAATCGCCAGAACTACCTGGATTAGTATGCGGCTCATAGTAGCCTGGCTTATCCCGCTGAGGAGGGCGGAGGTTGCCTGGAAGGTCCCTCGTGCCAAAATATTAAGAGTGGCACACAGGCGTACTATGCCTGGAATGGATTGAGTGCGTTTGGTGGATGGCTCGATTTTGTGCTTAATCTGATCATATAGGGACTGTAGTGCAGCACGATTCAGACGGAAGCGGCTCCTGATCTGCTCGTCACTTAAGTCCCATACTGAAAGGCGGATTGCAAAGGAGCGGGGTGCCCTAAGCCTCACAACACCCCGCTCCCTTTCCTCCTGCTCTTTCAGCATACACATCCATCCATCCACCCAGACACCATACATCACCCTCTTATCCATCACACACACTCAAGATATATACAAAATAAACAAAAAAAAAACCAAACCACAAACACACCACACACACACAAACAATCACACTCCACACACACCCGCTACAATGCAGCTCACCACAAAACCAGAACTATAGTGGTCCAAACCACCAGCCTGCTGAAAACCAGCTTTCTAAGTTAGGCACAACCAAGAGGGGAGTTGCTGCACAGCCCACAAAAGGCCCCAAAATCAAGCCTCACTTGCTGTATGCTACACAATATTTGCAGATGCCACCAAAAACAAGCTCCTAAAGAAACAGCACTGATGTCAGAAATCACCCAACAAGCCACAGAGAGTGAGGACAGAACCCAGACAGAGGCTCAAATGAGCTAAGGGAAGCAAGCGAGCACCGCACCACACCAGAGCCTTTGCCACAGTGTAAGAATACCAGAAGCTTGAAAATTCCTTCCATTTATACTTCTCTTTCAAAACGGCAGGTCCGCTTTGCCGCCTTTTGCGTTGCTCTGCTATTTCCGGGGGCCAATTAGCCGACCCAGGTGTGCGTAAAACGGAGTGCGCACGCGCACGCTAGTAGCGCTACTAGCGTACGTGAGCCGAAACTTGCGTGAATTAACGGACATGGCCGAAAAATCAGTGGTGGCCCAATGAAAGGTAAGCTGCTGTTTATTTAAATAGCCGTTAGGCTAGCCACATGTCACAAGGGGTTGAGATACATCAGTCCATTGTTGTATTTGGGTGTGTGTTGTTTGGTTAATGAGGTCTGTAATGAGTTAATTGGCTAACACACATGCTTCAGTCAGTGCAGTGGAGGTGTGGCTAGAAGGAACTGGGCTGTATGCGTGAATCAATTAAGTGGCCTGGTTTTTGATTGGCTGTTAGAGCACATAAAACCTGCCCAACCCTAACAGATTGCGATGCCATTCTGTAGTCTGCATGCGTGCTTGTTGGGTGTGTATTTGTGTGTGTGTGCAGCTACAGGATGGAGCCAAATTCAGGACATCTGCCGGCCACAGCAGGCCCAAGTAGGAGTTTGGTGGGTGCTGTGCGCAGACCTCCCTTACGGAAAAGGGCCCAGCCTGAAGGTGGGGCAGCACCCCAGGCTAAGCGCCCAGGTGCCAAGAGGGAGCCTGAATTTAATTTGGCGGAGAATAATCATCTTGTGCGCCTTACACTTGCTAAATGGGAGCTGATATTTGGCTCCCAAAGCAAGTCCATAGGCAAACAAGAAAGAAGCAAACTGTGGGATGCCATTGGTGTGGAGCTTAGTAGCACTGCTCAACACCCACGTAGTGGCCCATCCTGAGGGAAACGCTTCTACACTTTGAGAGGGGCCCTTATGAAAAAGATGAATCACGATCTTGATGTGGACAGTGGGACCATCCAGGCTCCAAAGAGTACCTACAGGCCGTATGAGGAGATGCTGAAGGCCAAAATTCCACTGGCTCGGCTGCAGGGTGTGGATCCTGGGGATGACACCACAGGTTGGACTGAAGGTACATATTTTCTGCCTTTTTGCAAAAGCTACTGTTAATGTATGTGATTAGCATTTTGTCTTTCTGACCAACTAACAGTAGGACCTGTGAAGTAGTACATTAGAGCTCAAACATTTTTTACTTTTCTGTCTGTTGCTTTCTGCATAGGTGCACATGCTGCTGTCCGGGATGTGCCTCAGGACACCCAAACTCCTGCCCTTCCAGCAACCTCAAGGCTACCCCAGTCTGCCATTGAAGGTATTTACCCCTAATTTTGGTGCTGGTTGTTTGGGGAACAAATGGGTGTGGGAGCAGCTCAAACAATCGAGTGTTGCACTGTTGAGTATTAATAATATGGGCCTGCGGCCTAATTTCACGCCCACTGTAACACTCACAGCAACTAACATGTGTAGATATGTTTGAAGCCAGAGATGTGTGGCCATATATCGGCATATAAATGTGGAAGCCACACTGGCCTTGATTAGTGAATATTAGTGAAAGAGCTGCTCACACACACCTTAATGCATGTTGTATTTTTGCACGCACATTAACTATGGCTCAATGTTTGCTTGATTTTTGCATAGCTCCCATGCCATTGGCCCCAGCATCTCCTCCGGATCCAAGCTACTCTTTGGATGTCGGTAAGTGCATGTGTCCACCTTGCTTTATCCACTTTTACCCAAGTGCATGTGTCTCATTCCTCTTTTTTCTTGGTAGGCCAAGTGACTGGTTCATCTTTGGATCCCACTTCCGATGTTGCAGGTCAACAGGACCCTGTTGGTGTGTATAGCAATACATAATGTATCCTTTATGCTGTTTCTGTTACACTGTTTCAATTTGGTTAGTCTACTAATCTACATGTTTGCTTTGTCAACTTGAAGATGCCTCTTGGGAGTGCTTGTTGCCTCCCCAGGGTCAGTCTAATAGTTATTGGAGTGATAGCAATGTATTTGGGAGGACATATTTTTCCCGTAGTAGTTTGAGGAATATTTAGAGCCATTACTTGTGTTTTTTAGTTGACCCGAATATCGGAAGTGGCTGTCCAGAAAGGGCCCCTCAAGTTCAGGCTGCCAGAGATGAGGGTAAGTTGTTTTGCCTTGCTCTAGTCTGTATTTTGGCTCTACTTTTGTTGCACTTGCTTCTGGCAACTTGTGTGTCCACATGTATTTTCAAGGTCCAAGCTCGAGTGAGGGCCCCACTCCAGACATCTGGGAGATTGCGGGTATGTGTAATTTAAGCAATGTGTCTGATCTTCTTTGCCAAAATTATTGCCTCTTAGTCCTGTAACATACATGTTAACAATCTGAGTTTAACAGATACCTTTGGTCTAGTGTGTAATTTTTCACTTTGTGGCCTCGATAGCCTAGCCAGGTTACATTTGAGTTTGGGCCACTGACCTACTAACCTGACTTTCCTGTTTAGCATATGCCAACTTGCTGGACATCTCGGATGTGGAATTGCCACTCTCTGGCAGCGATACCTCGAGCCTACCTGTGCCGGAGGACACGCAGGTAACATGGCTGATGTAGACGACCTATAACCACATTGGCATGTTCGTGGGTAGTGGCTGAAGCAACCTGTCACATTTCCTTTCTTTGTTGTTTTTGCAGGAGGCGGAACCAGAACCCCAAGCTGGGACCTCTTCCCAAGTCCCATGTGGCCAAGCTTCCGAGGCTCAGACAAGGGTAAGTTGTATAGTGACTGTTTTGGCTAATGATTTTGAGGGGCATACCTGCATTGGTTCGGTTTGACTAAAATGTTGTTTTCTATTTTGTTAGGCTCAAACCACAGCAAGAGGAGGTGTGGCACCAACCAGTGCTGATTTTTATGAGCTAGGGGTCCGGATGCTGGAGTACTACAGTCGCCAACAGCCGCGTGATGGAACTAATGAGCGCATTGCGGCGTTGGAACAGCAGGTGCTGATGTGTCAGCAACAACATGAGGCCCAGCAGCGCCAGATCGACCTGTTGATGCACAATCTGCATCAAAACCAGCAACTTGGTCGGCTGGCCAATGCAATTGACGATTCCATACACCAGCAGCAACAAGCGATCCAGCGGCAGGACCAAACGTTGTTGTTGATACAACAGCTCATACAACAGCAGTCTCTATTTTTTACTGCACTGTTGTCCCCCAACACCGCCCCTAGCAATGACTCCCAACCTCCCCGGCCACCCAGCCAAGAATATTAATTTTGTTTGTTTTGGTTTGTGTAAATATATTTGCTTAACCCACCTCTAAATTGTGTTTTTCCTAAGACCTAGCTAATAACACAGTCAGGGATGAGTATCTTGATCTAGATATGTCAATGTATTTGTAAATTTAGGCCACACATTTGAGACCATAGCTTACTATGGTTAACACATGAAATGGCTCCAAAGGTATGGCTAAATTGACACACAAATGGCTTTTGAGACAGTTAAACTATGCTTTGCAAGGCACCACACTGTAATGATGTTCATCAAAATGTTTAATTAAAAAACAGGGCCAACAGGGCCAACATTGCCCAACAAAGGGCGTCAACAGGCCAGCCTTCCCCCCACCCTAACGACGCCGCCGGCGCCTCTTCTTGGCCAGCAGCATCAGCTTCAGGAGCCTGATCTCCCGCCACAGTCTGCGATGCTGGTTTTCACAAGCTGTAGAGATGTAGAAACAACAATTTTTTAATAAATTGAATGTGACCTCAACAGACACAGATGTAGCAATGTAATGTCAGTGTGTCCAATTAGGTGACACTCACATTAACATTGTTGACCACTGTGCGCTTATTGGTTAACATGATATGAGTACTATTGACTGGCAGGAATGTGAACAACACATCCCAAGCATACATTTACTCTTAAAGTGTACCAACACCCACCGGTGATCGGCACCGGAATCTATCCGATTCCCGGCCCGATCACCTCCCTCCCCGCGGGACATCCGAGATCGGGATGTCCCTCGGGGTGAAACCCCCCCAACACCCCTAAATCCCTACCTCAGTTTAGTTTTGGCACGGCCGCCGGGCCCTCCCTGCCGCCCCTCTAGACGTGTGCGTGCCTGCGCCGGCCGTCTGTGAATGGCCGGCGCAGGCACGTGCGCGTAAAAAGGGACGCGCGGGAGGCGGAGGAGGAGCCACTTTGCCGCGGCTTGTACGTTTGCTGGAGTAAAAGTGAGTTCAGGGGGTTGTCACACAGCAGTGACAATCAGGGGTGCCCCACCAAGACCCAGGAAAGTCAAATTCCTGGTTGTTGTTCCACTTTAACTCTGGGGAAGCAAAGAAGGTATAAGTCCCAGTGTGTCCATTTTTGTGTTTAGTCACAGCCAAACCTCAGGGCCTAAGTCCTAACGAGTACACGAGTTTGCCCTATAATGTTAGAGGTCCAGACCTAATACGGCCCATTTGGTTGTGTCTAAGGCAAAAATAGTCTCTATGTGGCCAAATGAAGAATGTGAGGCAACAATCAAGCATGCAAACAGGCATGTTGGATTATTGTACAAACACATTGAATCTAGATGTGTGTGAAATTAACACATAGGTACATTTTAAATGTCTGCAGATGTGACTAGAAGACATAGGTTTCACAAGTCTTTAGGCATATGAAGTGGGATGTACTCACCATCGCAGCTGTGGCGGGGGCCCATGCTGCTGGCCGTCCCTGGAGCTGGGGTGGGGAGGAGGTTTGCTGGCTCTGTCTGCGTAGCAACATCTGTCAACAGAAAGCAAAAGACAAAAACACAATTAGTGGGCCAATGACACCTGACTATTTGATATCCATCTGGTTATTGAGTCTGAAAAATCAAAGGCTTGCATGGTTACATACAGGTTGTCCAAAATTAGCATATTTCCTGGTCCATGAGTTAATGTCAATTAGTTAGGGTTGCAACATGTATCCCTAAAGATAATGTGCAAATAACATAGACAGTGCTATGTAAAGGACTCATTAGCAGTTGATTGGCTAATGTTACTAGTGGGCCACATGTTTAAGCGGGAACAACTTAACCCAAGAAAAGAAATGAGAACAACCATCATGGTGTGGGCAGAAACATAGGGGTGGTTGCCAGTTGGCTAGCACTGTAGTGGGGTTTGTGAGGTTAAGGTACATTATCAAACCAGCTGTGACAATGGACCAGGATTGCAGCAAATCTGGGTTTGGGTCCGCTTTGGCAGAGCACCACAATTTGAGTGAGACAACGTACTCCGCGGCCGCTGCCTTCCACACATCACTCCTCCAGTGTGTGCGCACGCGCAGCCCATTAGGAAACAGAGCGCAGGCGCACACACATCTAGAGTGTCACACAGGAGGCTGGGACGGTGGCTTTGGCAACCCCCAAAGAGGTAAGGAGTTTGTTGGGTATTTTTTGGGGGGTGCCCTGGGTGAGGGATGTGATTTTTCAGGGAACCTTTGAGAATCCAAGCACTATCAATGTTTGTGGGTCCACTTTAATGAATGTCATAACATAGGGAATGTGATGGATAACAACAAACACTTACCACGACTATGCCCGTGGAGAATGCTTCGCCAAAAGGCCATGGAGGTGCCGCCTATATGATGCCCTGCAAATTAGAGAGGAATGGCAAGGGCTAAGTACAAATTGCAAGATGAAACCTGTCACAGACTAACAATGAAAAAAAGGACACTCACCAGGGGATGAACCGCCACTTGAAGCCCAGGGAGGGCTCTGAGGAGGAGGCGGGGAGCCTCGGCTCCTCACACTCTGGTCAGAAGATCCACCAGGCAAAGGGCCACCCTCCTCCCTCTCACTCCCTGCTCCTTCAGGGAGTGTGGGCGAGTCCATTTCTACCACCCCACTTGGACTCCCCACTTGAGAGTGGCCCCTTGCCTGGTGAGAGTCCTCAGACTCAGAGTGTGAGGAGCTGAGGCTTGATCCTGCCAGCCCCCCAGCAGCACACTCCTCTGGGGCGTCATCCCCTTCCTCCCCTGGGTCCTCTAAATAGGACCCGCGGGAGGGACCCTCCCCCGATGACTCCCCCGAGTCCGCCTGCCTGGTTCGGGGGAGGAATCCCTTCCCACGTTTCCCCAGGGGAGGACGCTTATCTGTGTGGAGGGGGTGAAAGAAAATAATTAATATAAAGTGCACAAATGGACACAGCTTAGCAGATGATTCTGCAAAAAGTATAAACAGAGCATAAGCTTTAACTTACCTGATGCGTAGGCATCATATAGGCGGTACACGCCTTCAGGGTCCCGGCGCTTAAAATCGGACCACTTCTGCTGAATGGCTCTGATTGAGAGCTCGGTGTGGAAGTGCCGGGACACTGTGGCCTTCACCTCCATGGCAATGCGTTTTTTTCCTCCACGGGCATAGTCGTATTCGGCCACGCAGAAGTCCTATGAAAGATGATAAAACAAACAAAAATCAATACATGACATCAGAACAATGGCATAAACAGTTATACAGAGACCAGATCAAAGTGGACCCACACCCAGGATTATCACTATTCTGGGTTTGTGTGCACTTTGGTGGGCCACACCAATTGTGGGTGGTCCGCTGTCTGCAACCCCCTTGGAAGGCCACAAATACACCACTGTCTGCAACCCCCTTGGAAGGCCACAAATACACCACGTGACTGCGGCAGCCGAGCACAGCGCTCTGCGCCGCTGTGGTATGCGCATACAAGGCCGTTTGGACGTGCATACCAGCTCAGCTGGGTCTGCACGGCAAAGTACGCATGTGGCGTTTGACTCTAACAGGGAGTGCGCCTGCACACAAAATTAAAATATGTGTGGCGCAGGGGTACACCCTGCTAGAGGTAAGCGCAAGAGGCATCCGCAGCTCACGCATGCACAGATGGGACGGGGCTGAGGTAATTTTTAGGGCCCTCCAGGGGGGGGCATCCGCGCAGGACATCCAGAATGGGGATGCCCCACGGGGAGTGATCCAATTTTGCCAAAAAACTAAGAAATTTCAGGGCCAATCCCCCCTGTGTGTTCTGCAACTTTAAAGCTAAAAATACACAAACCAAATACTCACTTTGACCACCTGGCCATTAACGCGGCTATCCACCCGGTTGCGCCTTTTCTTGGCCGGCCCAGGAGGGGAAGGGGTGGGAGGGGTGCTAGTTGGGGAAGGTGAGGTAGGTGGGGGAGGTGGGGGAGGGGTGGTGGGGTCCGAGTCGGAGGAGGAGCTGGGGAGGCGCATAACTCGCCGTCTGGGCAGCATTGTGGAAACGCTAAGGAGGAAACAGGAACCGGAAATGACCAAAGCGACATTGGAAAAATGTAAAAAAAAAAAAAAACGCTCCGCGCACCAGCAACAAGCTATTCTCAGCTATGTGCAAGCTAAGTGGCGGAAAAACTAAAATGACGCTTGAAAACAAGCTATTGGCATAAGCGCAAGACATTTTTACCTTAAGGTGGCGTTGAAACGCAAAGGAGGATACCGGAACCGGATATGACGCAAGCAACTGTGATTCAAAATTCAAAAACAAACATGCGCGCAACAGGGACAAGCTAATATCAGCTATGTGCAAGCTAAGTGGCGGCAAAAAATTTAAATAACGCTTGAAAACAAGATATTGGCATAAGCGCTAGACATTTTTACCTTAAGGTGGCGTTGAAACGCAAAGGAGGATACCGGAACCGGATATGACGCAAGCAACTGTGATTCAAAATTTAAAAACAAACATGCGCGCAACAGGGACAAGCTAATATCAGCTATGTGCAAGCTAAGTGGCGGCAAAAAATTAAAATGACGCTTGAAAACAAGTTAGGGCACAAGGCGCAACGAATTATTAGCTTGATTTAGCAGGGGGTTCTACATACTGTAATGCATAGGTCCTTATAAAGCATACACCGTTGTGCTTAAATATACAAATCTTATTCCTTCCCAAAGTCATCACACAATCAAACTAGACAACTACATGAAAATGTGGCACACATGAGAATGCATAACGGGTTGTTATGAGCTGGTACGACTGAATGTTAATCCTGCAATATGTGGCCAGGCACGCTCACAACTACAGTGTATTCATTAACAACGACTGGGGTCGCGGGAAGTGAGTTCCTTGCAAATGGCAGAAGGGCACATGTATGAACAGCACAGCGCCGCACAACGCAGCACAGCGAGGCACAGCGACGCTCGCGCCGCCACATAGCGAATTAAAACAGCGACTGCACAAACACTGACCAACACAGATTCATCAAGGACAGGGCTGCCGAATAGCTTGGGCGCTGACAATTTCGAAGAGCGAACGTGACCGCCCAACCTGACAGGCTACAAAATAGCTTTACAAGCCCCGTTTGTGGTGAAAACAAGCGATTTTGATGCCAATGAGTTTTGGTGGAGGAGATGCAATTCCCATGTCACTCACAACATTACATTGTGAAAAATAATAAAAACTTCAAAAACATAGAAATAACCAGCCAGATTAATAAAACATATCAATATAAACATGTGTTGAATTTTGTACCAAAGAAAAGAACCCAAAAACCACTAAAAACAATCATTGCAGCGTCTGCCATTGAAATGTATGGGAGAGCGGCAGGTAGCGCCAGGTCATACCTGTCGCTGTGAAGGAATTTGCAGCGGCGCTGTTCGGTCCAGGCGGCTTCATGATGAATGCCGCGCTAGCCGTCGCTCTCGCCGGCGCTAGCCTCATTTTGCTTGATAAATGCGTCATTGTGACCGCCGCCGGGCGTACTTGAGTCGGTAGTCGCCGTTAGCTGCCGCTACCTGGCGCTCGTCAGACACTACCTGGCGCTATCGCTTGATGAATAAGGGCCCAAGTATGCACATAGAAGGAATGCTTTTTGGCAAGGAGATACACCAAGAAAACTATTAACAATGACATTCAAATAACATGAGTAGTAACAAGTAAATTAAGGCTTAGTGCGAAAAGTTAATTTAGGTTTAGTGCAATTTAAGTAGATAAGTAGTACCTGTTGTAGAGTTCGAGACCAACCTGGATGGGAAATAATAATATTACCAGCATACGCATAAGTGGGATTGAGTTTAAGAACTTCTCACACAGGTTTTATCTAGAGCCATATTGACCAAAGGAAAAACAGTTTGTATGTCTAGTGGTTGCCCTTGCTCGACACAATCCAAAACATACAAAAGAGAAAGGTGGCAGTCTCCTAAGCCAATGTAAAAGTAACCTGAGAGGTGCACAGGGCAACTATAATTGACAAATCTAAAAGGAACAACATCACTTAACCCTATTTGCTAGCAACTAATCCGATAATATGTCTCTAAAATGTAGTTAAAAACAGTGGTCTCAGTTGGCACACATATACAGATGCATGTTGAAGCTGCACCATTAAAGGGCACAGCACTTTTGTGTAGGTACTGTCCAAAATCTAGTTAGGACTCCCAGGTTGATTATAAATTGGTCTGAGGAGGTGACACCTTTCTATTTTGTATTGTTTAGATTGTGCAAGTGAATGGGAGGGTCTTTAGCTCTGGGATAGAGATTGACTCTCTCTCTCTTCCCCCACGAGCCTGACTTGATGTATAGGGCAACCTCAAGCAAATTGCTCCTAATTTATTCATTGCTGTGTATTTTCCAAAAGTTGCTGTCATCAAATAGAGTTGGAACTGCACCTATAAAGAGGTGCCAAGGCATTGCTAGTGCAGCTTCAACATTCATCTGCAGATGTGTGCCAACCGAGATCTCGTTTTTAACTAGATTTTAAAGACAGCTGACAGGATTGGTTGTTGGCTAACAAGGTTTAGTGCTGTGGCTTTATTATGATTTGCAGGTTCGATTCCCAGATGGGACATGACTAGAGTGCTATTGAACAAGGCACCTAACCACGCAACTGCTCCCTTGGTGACATAATTAGGGCAGCCCGCCATTTGGGCATGTGTACACCCACTGCTTGTATTTGTCTCACTGTAGAGATGGGTTAGATGCAATGGAAAATTGAATCTGTGTGTGCAAGCATACACATGCCATCTATGCACAAAATTCCATCCACAAAACTTTTCACAGAACATTAGCCCAATTGCAAACCCCAGCTCCCTCTACGTTGTGGTTTGTTCTTTACTTCTCTGTCCCAAAGATAGTGTAACTTTAAATAAAGAGACCAAAATAAAAATATTTACATATTTTTCTTAAACCGGACCTTCACCATGATTTATTGAAAAGCCCAAACTCTTAAAAAAACGATTCCCCAGCATCTAAAGTTAATATATTTTAAGTTTTTAGTCACTTACTTATTATTCTTTCCTCCACTGGGCTGCAACTCTGTTCAGGACTTTAGGATATGGGCACCGCCATCTTGACTCAGAAGCATCACATTTACTGGGGAGAGGAGAGTGGGATAAAGTACAGGGGCGGGTTATAGCTGTGCTTTGCTCAGACAGAGCAGAGCTGGGGTCAGGAAAAGGTCAGCAATCCCATAATGCAGAGCAGCACAGTCAGAAGGCACTTCCTGTTTGCAGGCTGCCTGATGTTCCATGAGCCGCCATCTTGGATGTTTAAAGGCTCATAACATGCAGTAGATGCAGGTAGGATGATTTTTAATGTGAGCAATCTATATGTACAGGGTGTGGGAAACATATAAGGTAGACTCTTATTCAGAGGGAAGGACCGCTTTAACTGATCAATAATTGATGCTTGATGGTAGAAGAGTATCAATCTCTGTTGCTGTGCTGCCATCTGGAGTGAAGGGAAACACAGGGCCCCCTCTTTCATCCTCGGCAGTCACGACTGGGAGCCGGGATAGAAGGAGCGTCCCCCAGTTCAACATATGGTAGTGTCTTCTTTTGATGACCGGTCAAATGACCCTAGATTATGAGAAGGGCAATGGACCCATGCCCAAAGGCACAGGGGCTAGTATGCCAGCAGAGCCAGGGTTCGGCCAGTCGACCTCTGAGCCTTGGAGTACAAGCCTCTATGCCTGGTGCTCGAGTTGGTTGACTCTGGAAAGGGGGGGTGTACTTGTTTTAATTTTGAACATTTTAAAACAAAAAAATAATAAACACCCCTGCATGTCATTTTGATTGAAATAGACCATGCGATATTTGCAACATGGCTTTTCAATGCATGCTTTCGGATGTGCAAGATTGTCTCCCAGGCGTCCCCTGAATCATGCAAGAAAGCAAGAATTTTCTTAAGCGAGGCTCATCTTGTTTATATATTGTTTTTATTTTAAATGATATAAGCAGGTATAAGGAAGCATTATTGCTTGGCAATGATGGAGGTGGTGAGAAGAGTAGTGATGGTGCTCAGTCTACATATTTGTTTCGGGCACAGGGACAATTTGCTAGTTTCTGAACACTATGCAATGATTGCTGGATTTCAAGAATTCTGTGCATTTCCAATTAAACGCTGCATTGTAATATGATTTAAGAGTATGAATAAGAGCTCATGAATAAGTTGTCAGGTGACGACGAAACGCGTTGGGCGGGGTCAGCATTGTGAGGCGTCTTCACGTTTGTAGCAGAGAGGAAAGGCAGCGAGCGCTCCCGTGTCCGGAGGCCGGGGAGACGGGGTGGAAACACGTTGCTAAACTGCCTGAAGGTAGCTTGTATGTGAGCACAAAAGTTCTTTACAGCGTGCCTTCTTTTACTTCGTTTTTGAAGCCTGGATGGCTCATTCTGAAATGCGTGTTTTTAAATGAATGCTGGTAAGCCTAATAAATGTGGGCAGGCGCTCTGAATTTTTAAAGATATTACGCTATGTGTGTTTGTCTGTTTATTTTTATATCATAATCCTTGGAGTGGAGGATTGATAAGGAGAGTTCCAAGAAATAAGGAAGAACTAAATTGATTAATATAATCCAAATATATCCCATTGAATGGAAAGAACATAGAAATTCTGACACCTTAAAGAGGACCCAAATTGATATTGCAAATCTTTCATTGTGCATCTGGTACATCATATCGATTGTGGTGGTGGGAAATTGCACAAATATATGCCTTCATCGAATTTTCACATAAGAGGTGGACTTTTGATTATGAATAAGGTCTAAATTGTGATTTTCACTTTGAGGAGATACATTCCGCTGAGTTTTTTTTGGTGTTTTAGGCACCAATATAGACAAAAAAAGTTTTGCACACAGTCACAGACTGATCCAGCACAGTTTGTAATATTCCAGTGAGATTTTGTTTTAATTGTTATTCACTTTAATAGTCTAAGCGCGGTGTCTGATGGAATTTATTATAAATATTTTTTCATCATATATCAATTGTAATATGATTGCTGAGAATACAATCATAATAGCAAGGAGCGGTAATGGTATTCCTCCAGCACCCGCTAACTTACTATTTCCAAAAGTTGCAGGACTTTAACTAGACATTTCGAATCCTTCTCTAAGGATTCCCAGTGGGTAGTCTGGTGAGAATCAGAGTACAAAACTTGTTTAATAGTTGTTCATGAGGGCTATGCGAATTATCTTGTAAAGCCAGCATGATTGCAATTGGCATTGTGGTACAGATTGTAACCTGTACCTCTGTGAGCTTTTTAACATTTAGACATGAACAGAATTTAGACAAGTGCAAAATAGTTTTTTTCTATCTATTTTCCCCAAAATGACCTGTAGCTGTGATGGGGCATTTGTACAGTACAACATCTTTCCTGTGAGGTAAGGATATTTTAGTTTAAGTTTGGAAATAACATCACCCTATGGGCTATGCTAAAGAATTTACCACATTTTTCTGCATAGGCCGTAGGGTGCTGTTGTTCCCTAACAAAAAATATCCTTAAAAAGATAGAAAAAAACTTTTTTTACAGTTGCAAATATGGTGTAACCTAGTATGGCTCAATCAGCTCAATCATCATGTTTAGAATTAGAAAAAGTTAATAGATAAGTTTTGTCACCATGTGTTGCACATCTACAAATGTGGCTTTCATCTGCTAAAGCATAAATGAACATTTGCTCAAACCTACATTTTTCACACAATTGATTTGCCTGCATTGTTCATAGTTCATTGTTATTCTAAATACTGGTAGATATTTGTGAAGAACCTCAAAAGAATAAATGAATTGGCATATAAACAGCTATCAGAAAAGATTATTATGTGCGTCATTACACACTATATATTGTACAATTAAAGTTCCGATTTTGGCCAAATAAGGTTGCTTTTGTTTTCCTTCCTTTAACAACTTTAAATTGCTCCACTTCTTACAAGAATTCAATACACTTAAGTGTAAACATCCATTCATTCTTCTGCAATGTGGTGTACTGAGTGACTCACCAAGCACCTGCTAGTGGCACAGATTGAACTAGATCTACAACCTGTGCTTTTATGAATAGCCCATTATCAATACATGCTTGCAGAAAATGTCATTATATATATATATATATATATATATATATATATATATATATTAATTTTCACGAATGTAAATAAAATGTAAAAAAAAAAAAAGAGGAACCTCACAGAATTGGTGCTCCCATGCTGCTGGAAGTTTACATAAAGATGGAGGAGTGGTAAGTAGCCACTGCTGCAGGTGGCTGTGGCCTGCGCTGGCACCTCAATGGATACTTGCCACAGGCTTTGTCCACTCGCCACCCATCCATCTTCTGGCAGCCCAGACAGCAGCAGGGGAATGCTAGTAATGTGATTTTTTTCTGCCTATGAGGAAAGGGAGGGGAGAATGTCACACTGCCTTTAGGGAATGGGAAGGGGGAATGCCACAGTGCCTATAGGAAATGGGATGTTGGAATGCCACGCTGCCTATGAGAATGGAATGGGGGAAATGTCACATTGCCTATGGTGTATAGGGAAGGGGGATGACACACTGCCTGGAATGGGAGGGGATAATGCCACAATGCCTATGGGGAATGGGAGTTGAGAATGCCACACTACCCATGGGGAATAGGAGGAGAGAATGTCACACTTCCTATGGGGAATGGGATGGGGGAATGTCACAATGCTTTTGAGGAATGGGATAGCGGAATGCCACATTGCCTATAAGAAATGGGAAGGTGAATTGCCACACTGCCAATGGGGAATGACAGTGGGGAATACCACACTGCCTATGGGTAATGGAAGGAGAAAATGCCACACTGCCTATTGGGAAAGGAGGGAGAATGCCACACTGCCTATGGGGAATTGGATAGGGAGAATGCCACACTGCCTATGGGGAATGGGATGGAGAGGATGCCACACTGCCTATGGTGCATGGGAGGAGGGATGCTACACTACCTATGGAGAATGGAAGGGGAGAATCCCACACTGCATATGGGGAATTGGAGAGGGGAATGCTGCACTGCCTATGGGGAATGGGCTATGGGGTATATTGCATATATTGCGTATATTGCACTTGGCCACAATGATGTAAGTGGCTTGGGCTCAGGCAGTCTTACCCTGCCTAGGCTCAGGCAGTCTTACCCTGCCTACTCGTTAACTTGGCCCATGCTGCCAACCCGTGTTGCCTATAACCATGGGTATATGTATCAGCAGCTGAGATAAGTAATTATTGTACCTACAATAATTATTGTTAACCTACACCCAATTGTTCCCATCAGTAACCTAAACACCCTCCACAGGGAGATGTCTAATTCCCAGAGGACCGGAAACTGCAACACCCTTTCTTTGAAGCAGCCTCTTGGAGAAAATGCTTGCTGCCACTTTCTGAACGTAGGGTGAAAGAACCCTCGTAGGTTTGTATCCTACCAGGAGAAAGGGGGTTTGGGAGTTTGGTGATAGCAGGATGGGAGGCTCTGGGGTGAAGTAGCACAGTAGGGTGGCTTGGGAAATCCATTGATTTGTATTGCCATTTTTAATCTGGTGTGCAAAGTTAATGGCTATGTTGCACATACCTGGCTGGACCATTGCCACCCTCTTCCTTCTCTGGCATAGTGAGGACTAGACTTCCTCTTGGTGCTGCTTGCAGCTCCCACCCCTCCCCCTCTCACTCATAATCCTTTTATCTACCATAGACTCTGGAGTTGCACATTACACAGAACAGTGGAATGTTTGCATCCTATGTTTGTCTTTCAGGCCGAACACTGTGTTCTGTTAACTGCACAGTTGTGTTTCCCTTACAAATCTTACCAATGGCTCTGCTAGAACAGGGTTGCACAACATGCGTCCTGGGGGCTAACCCACCTGCCTCATCTCTAATCATTTCTCCTTTTCCTGCTTCACTACTTATGACCTCACCTAAACTCATATCAACTTTTCCCACCTGATCCTGCCCCTTTCACCCCACCTCACCTCTCAAGAAACATTGTGTGCCTCTCTTCACTAGGGCTCTTCTAGCGACAGGAGAGGGCCCAAAACAGGCCTCCCACCTCTGACAGTGCTGCCAGCTGCCACAAGCCCCGCCTTTTATAGGGGGAGTGTGATGATGTAATCCCGCTGCTTCCAGTATAAAAGCTATTCCTGCAATGCTGTCAGATGCTGGTAGTAATTGGTGAAGGGTGGATGGAGGGGCAGGGAACCATGATTTTCTGACCCCCCCGCCCCCACCTGGCTTCCGCCAATCACTACCGACTGTCAGTGTCAGCAGATAGGCGTGGGACAAATGATCAGAGGTAAGTAAAGGGAAAAAAATGTTTAATAATAATGTTTTTTTTTTTACATTCAACTCTTTCTGAACTGGTAAGTGGTTAATAAGACCTCTATACCAGTGCACAAGGCTTGAGGGGCTGGCAAGTCAATTGTCAGTAACCCTTCCGTCCCATTACCTGCCTCTCCAAAGCCCAGGAGGGGGCAGAATAGCCCATGGCCCACAAGGGCTATGTGGGCTTGTAGTCCTCAGGTCATCCAGGCTGGCCCTCATGCCCTGGTCTACAAGCTCCCATGACTGGTGCCCAGGCTGGTTTTACTAAGAATGGGGGACCCCTGGCAATTTTTAAAATTTTAATGGGTTTTTAACCGCTAAAAATGACAAAAGGGTTCCCCCCCTCCGAGAGGGGGGACACGATATGATTTTTTTTAATTAACCCTTGATCTCCTCTCACTTGCTGGTCTCATAGGCTTTTAGCAACACGAGTGAGAGCAGATGCCAGAGTGATCCGTGTGGGTCACAGTAGAGCTGATTTATAGTGTCCACTTGAATGCTCAGTTTTTTGCGGTGTTAAACTAGTAAACCATAAATTTGTGAACACACGCATGATTCCCAGCCATGTCCCGAGAATTTTTGGGCCATGCATATGCAATTGTAACTGCTTGGCATACGCATACATTTTAGCAGAGCATTTACGTTTTGGCTGGGAAACTCTGCTCGGATTCCAAGTTTGTACTTGTTTTCACCTGTCTGTTGCCCCAGTGTGTTCCATGGCCATCACTGACATTCCAGCATATGCCAAGGGTGTTTTTTTAGGGTAAACCTCACTGCCCCCCACGTGTGCCCCCTTGGTTCCTGTTGGGGCATCCCATGTAGCGTGCATGTATGTATTTTGGCTTACCTTTCCCCCTTGGTTCCAGTTCGGGCATCCCATGTAGTGTGTATGTATGTAGTGTGTCTTACCTTCTCTAAGTAGTTTCATTCCGTGGCGTCCCATGCCATCTGCTTCCACTGCTTGAAGGACATAGCTTTGGGGAAGGACACAACACAGCATATAAATTGTTCACATTTTTTTTGTAAAAATATTTTTTTTTCTTTGTTTAATTTTTTGGGTGCAGATTTTTATTTTAAAATTTTTACTATAAAAACAGCCAAAATCTTTAAAAATTGACCTCTGGTGGAACAACATGGCACCTGTAACGTGAAAGGAAATGCATGTTAACACCTGTTTAAACACATGTGTGCCTGTTCCCAAATGCTCAATACTTACCACAACACTGTCCTTTGCCCTTTTAGGGGGGCGCCCTCTGCCTCGGCACTATCCCTTTGTCTGGGTCCATAATGACGTGTCAATAGATGTTACAAGTTTTCACATGTGTTGTGTGTGTTCTGTTTGTGTAGTGGTCTGCTTGACTTGGTTTGCACCCGCCTGAGTCTGGCACCGTTACAGTCTTGGATGGCCCCTTGTGGCATGTTTCCCCTGATCTGATGATTCCAGAGGGAAAGAGAAGCACAATTCAGCAGCACTTAGCATACATGTCATTTTATTTTTCGACCCCCACCCGGTGTGTTTGTTGTCTTTTGTCCTACCTGGCTGTTCCTGGAATGTGGGTGACTCCAAGCCCAACAGCTTCCCCGCTTCAGCTTGTTCTGGGGTTGTAGATAGGGAGCCTGAAGTGGAGGATGAGGATGTTGGCAGTGGTCGGGGTCGCTGTCTTCCACCCACACCCACACTGGTTGGACCCCTCAAAGAGAACATTCACTTACACAGTTCTGACTGATTGCTTACCTTCTCGCTTGGCCATCCACTTACCTGGGAATTTCTGGGCGTAGAACCGGCACACTTGGGGCCATTTTTGTTGTTTGAGTTCAAACCAGTGCTGCATAATTTGTTTGTGGATGTAAGCCAACATCCCCTGCCCGCTCAAATGGGCTGCCACATTCTCGGCCAACATCCTCTTTTCATGGGTGTTGTGCTTGAAGTTGTGCCGCTCTGTTATGAGAGTCTGAAAAGACAAAAATGAATACAAATCTTAGTTCCCTGCCTGCCCTGGCTTGGTCTAGTTTAGGTCCACATGCACATGCCTTCCCCTTTAAAATGCGGTCTCTTACATTTCCCACCTGTGCAACCACTAAATGCACGTCCACGCCAGCTCTTAAGCTCCTGCTCCTGGCTCCTACGTAGCATGTGCCTAGGCATCACTAAATGATCACAGCTCTCCATGACGACAGTATTGGCAAATAGGAGTCGCACATGCACTTAGGCCAAGTGGTGCACCCAGCTCTCCCATCCACTTGCACTGTTGGATTGTAAGGTCTTGGAACTCTCTCTTGACAGAGGCTGCAACTTGTGCCTCATACATTGGACCACTCTCATACTTTTTTAAAAATTTTAGGCTGCACATCAGTGGTGGCTGCTGAAGACGCTGCAGTTCACAAGTTCAGAGGAGTGGGTGGCAGGGATGCTGCACCCTGACACCTACCAGGCAGTGTTGGCAACCTACAACACCAATCAGCAGCATGTTTCACCCAGTGGTAACAGTTGCCTGCAACTGTAGTTTGGGCCGGGGGGGTAGGTGACCCCGAACACAGTGGCACAAACATGAGTGGCACCATGCACAGCCAAACTGTGAGTGCTTGTCTGGGACACACATGTTGCTCCACACAGCACACAGATGGGGTTTACAACTATTGCAATGTCAGCCAAACCATTAACGTAGGAGCAAAGGTGTTGTGCCAACATGTAGCTGTGGGGTCCAGTGTGTAAACCATGTTGGGGAAGGAGGCCAGCTAAAGAATTTCTTAGACTTACATAGCTTTGCCCTTGACTTTCAGCCACCACACAGCCAGTAGCCCAGACTATCCTTGCAGCGACCCCTGCATCTCTAGCTGCACCGTCTGCCATGACTTTAGCGAAGGCTGGGACAAGCCAACAGACAGTGCCTTAGCCTCTGGAAGGAGCCATTGGCTAATAATGGAAGGCAGCCAACCAATTTGGTCATACCCCCAATTGCATGCCCCTTTCTTGTGGCGGGGGCCAATCATGGCTGCAGCTCTGATTAAAGCTTCTGATTAAAGAGGAAGGCGGTTCAGTTGGGTCAGTTGGAACACTTGCTGATAGGACATCTGATCGACGTCCAGGCAATGGCGGGTATGCCAAAGCTCTGGAAAGTACATGATTAACAGTCCCCCTGCTGCAGATGCCTGTACTTTTTACTGAACCCCTCAACGGGACCCATCGTAAGCATGTACGCTAGTCCTTGATAGCAAACAGAGTGGATAATTTTTAACTGGAAACCTATGGATTTTATAAGGATGAAAATGGCAAAGCACAGGCTAAACCTGTAAAATTACATAGGTGAGGCTTGACTTATATTAATACAATGATTACTAAGGCGTATGCGAATTGTAAAGTCCCTCAAAAAAAAGGCAATTCGGACAAAAAAATGGCCCAGAATCACACAACATGGAAAGATGGGCAAATACATGCAGGGATGCGTACGAAAAGAGGCTCTGAATCAGGGCTACTGATCAGTGATGGATCAGAGGTAGATATAAAAATATGGATACATAAATAAAATAGTTTATTTTTGTGTCTCACATTTAACCTTTTGTGAACAGGTAAGGAGTCCCTGAGGAGGGGGCTGGCTTGCCATTAACGCCTTGCCGCATTACCTGCCAACCCAAACCCAGGGGGGACAGAAGAGCCCAATACCCAG
Source organism: Gastrophryne carolinensis (assembly GCA_027917425.1). Taxonomy (NCBI): domain Eukaryota; kingdom Metazoa; phylum Chordata; class Amphibia; order Anura; family Microhylidae; genus Gastrophryne; species Gastrophryne carolinensis. Next base: position 404,966,338 of record CM051236.1, read on the forward strand.
AAGGGCTATTGTGGGCTTGTAGCCTTCATGGAAATTTCATGTTAAAGCCCAAACTCTGCCAAAAAAAAACAATATATCCTTTTCATGTAAAATCCTGCAAAAATAACAGTCAAACATGGTGCAAATTGGTGAAAAATGGCCTGTCAACAGGGTGACAAAATCTCAGGGTGACAAAATCTCAAGTTAGCTGGCAGTTAAAAGGGTTAAACGTAGCTATGCATGTTGGGTGTTGTTCTGTCCAGGGGACCTTGTTGTTTCAGATTTAACTTGTTTTTTTGTTTGCATATTGTCTGTTTTAGGAAAATTTGGTTTTAATTTGTAGGGAAACCCTGTACAACCAAAAAATTCATTGAGGGATTACTTTCAGAAAACTGCACCCACGACAACTAACCTGGTACACCTAGAAATCTTGAGGCGTGTTCTTTGAAAGAATATATAGTTTGTGGGAGGATTTCAAATGTAAAGGTTTTTTTCTTGAAAAGCTGAAAGGTGCACAGAGTAGTTTTTTCTTTGAAAATGTTCAGTTTGCGGTGACTCCTGGGCAGGAAAGGGTGTCTGCTGACACATATGTGGTACTGTTGTAACCAGGAGGAATTGGGCTTTTACATGCTGTATGATATTATCAAAAAAATGTACATTTCTTATTACAAAACAACACTACAAAATGTAAAAAATAGTTTTTTTTAAAAAATATATATTTTGCACATATTTCACCCAAAAATATTGAGAATACACAAAAAAAGACATTTCATGTTAAAGCTTCAAAAACAATATATAATGTTTATGAGAAATAAAAAAATCAGACATGTATAGCACAAAATAGTGAAAATGGTCTGGCAATGGAGGGTGACAAAATCTCTCGGTAGGCTAGCACCTAAAGGGTTAAAATAAAGCAACAAGCCTTGCTAGATATTTCTTGATGGCTGGTGTATAAGTGAACAGCAATTGGACCATTTTTCTGTGATAGTCACCGTTAAACTCCTCAAGTTAAACAGTTGTTCCAAGTAGACTATACCATATTTTATTACAAAAAAGAAAAAACACGTATAAGAAATACTATAGCGAAACGTATAAAAAATACTATATAAAATCTTGCAGCCATAGAGCACATTTGCAGAATGATTCCACAGTGTTACATTTACAGCTGCTTGTTATATTGGATACACTGGCTAAACTCCAGTTTGTGGTCACCTTGGGAGAAAAATAAGAAACATTTTCTTGATCAAGGACACAAATGTAATAGTAGATTCACTAATATAATATCTATGTAAGTATCATAACTTTTAGTACTGTTTTAGCAATATTCTGTTACCCTCATCGACCATTTTCATTGCTGAATTATAGTCTTAAAATCTCATAAATGTATTATTTTGGGCTAACAAACATAATTGTTTATGCATTATTCAATATGCTCAGAATGCTAAATGAAGCCAAGGTTACATAAAATTAATTAAATAGTTATATAAACAGAAAAAAAATCTACAACAGCAAAAAATGGATAACGGCTTTTTTTTGCATCCACATTATCATCCGAGTCCATTCATATTTTATAACAGATAGCACTATATATATTTTACATGCAAAAAAAGAGATGAGAGGTTCAATGGAATCAAAATATTAAAAATAAGATAACAATACAAGCAATGATGGTCGTTCATTTTAAAACAATACTTCTAACTCTCGTTTGTGATATATGGTATTATTTCATTATATGAAAAAAAAATCTCCCAAAAATGTTAGCTGTAGGGCATTTAGGTAAAAGTCTGCACATGGCAGGAGCTGGTAATGTTGCTCATAAGAACTGCCAAACATATGGCTGGTAATAGATAATATAAATATGCTGATGTGTATGCTAATGTACTGTACTGTATACAATAATAGAATGAAAATCTGTTTAACTAAGTGCCAGCCTACCTAGAGTTTTGTCACCCTCTGTTGCCCAACCATGTTTCACTATTTTGCGCTACACATGTTCAACTGTAATGTTTGAAGGGATTAAAATTATATATTGTTTGGTCTGGGCTTCAACATAAAATGTCTTGTTTGGCCTTTTTTGTGTATTCTCAATACGTTTGGGTTAAACATGTGCAAAAAAATAAAAAAAACAATTTTTTACAATTTGTAGTAGTTTTTTTTTAAATAAAAAATGCCAAGGAGACTCTTCCAAACTGAAACAGCGCTTTAGGAGATTTTCAGACAAAATATAACTATACTCTTATGCATTAGTTTTCGGGTTAGGTATCCCGCTTTCAAAATTGTCTCTGATTATGACCACACCTTAGCTCTTTTTATAAAATTATTGCGTGTTTAATTGATTTTTCAATACATACGTAATAGCATTAAAAGAGCACAATTTCATACATCAAATCATGTAATGTCATCAAACATGAAAATTACATCTTATACATGTTGGTCCATCGTTGCCTTCTAACAATACCTTACAGGTGAGCACAGGAGGGCAGACATGTTTCGCCTTACTAAATCGGCTTTATCAATGCCCTTTCACCTAAATAAAGACACAATGCAGTATATGATATATCTGGCACGATGTATTCATATTCATGTGTATAATTACATAACTATCTTATCCATTTATCTTATCCATTCTTTATTGTATGTATTTACTTATTATTGGTACAGCGCTGCAGTAAGCAAATATATATATATATATGTAAACAATAATATACCTTGTCTGAGATTATGTTGTTTCAAATATCTTTTTATCCATTATATAATTTCCCTGAGAAAGGTCTGGCTGAAGAATACCCTCTATTTGCAACCATATAGGAAAGGATGAGATTTTTGCATATATGTTGTGCTGTCTCTTTAAATGGGTTTTTGTAGCCTCCTGAATGGAATTAGAGCTTGCCATTAATTAGAGCATGTCGTTAATGATTACATTTCCACATCTGCTGAGCCTCAGCCTTTTATTAACAGTCTTGCCTCTGGCAATATGTACCTGTTTATTTGAAGAAAAAGCTCTCAACTTTTGTTTTAGCAGGCTAGCTGTTTCCCACTGCGCACACCACAGGATGGTCCAACTGTCCTTATTGCCTATGGGGAAAATGGAAGGATTGTATAATACAAGGTACCTTCCCTGTCCATTTTTTGCCTCCTAGCTGTTAAGTGGCATAATTTTTGGTCCTTCTAGTACTTATGTCCCCAAGAAAAGTAAATTCTTACCTTATTTTCAGCAGTTGGAGCGTGTGGAAAAAGGGATTTTCCCCTTGCCGTGTTCGTGTCGGGCGGCCCGCTCGCCCGCTAGGCATACCTGTCCACGCTCCCCCGGTGACGTTCTTATATGCGCCCAGCTCAGGACGCATTCCCAACCACCTCCGGTTATGAAACCGGAAGTGGTAGTGTGCGTTCCAGCAGCTGGTGCGCAGATCGCGCCCCTCCGGCGTTTCCGCCGGAAGTGACGCGACGCGTCACCGGCCAGTTTGTACAGTGCGCTATGAGGTTCCATTTTCTTGGAGACCTTGGTGTTGCAAGCTGTTCTGTTTTGTAATGACACACCCTGTTTCTGTGGAAGAATAACAAAGCAATATTGCGCTATTGTATACCTCTCTTTTTTATTTTTGTCATTGGAAAACGTTTTAGGAAGACATCGCTGTTGTTCCATTTCTATTACACTAATGCATGTACTCGGGACATAAGTAAGATCAATATAGTGGCCCTATTTAGGCCTATATAGCGCATGAACATCCTATGTCCCTATATTGATTACTCTATTTTCTTAAAGTGGTATTACACATAGTTCTCCATTCTCTTTACATTATATTGGTTACACTTTTTTCTTATAATGTTATTCAATAAAATATTATTATTAATATTGGTTTATTAAAATTGCACTATTGCACTATTTCCTTAAAGTGATATTGCACTTTATTCTCCATTCTCTCTCCATTGCTTGTTTTTCTTATTAGTTAAATCTTTGTTGTTTGTATGAGTTGATGGAACACTTGGTATGTGTCTGTGCACTGAATACAAACTGGAACTGCTTTAAGGTAAGTATTGTAAATACTATAGGTTCTTTCCACCTTGTTGGCTCTATCACTAAATAATTTCCCAATTCTGGTTAAATTTCTATATGTGCTATATGTTATGGTGATCAGAGCCTTTGGGTGTGCAGTGGGATTTGTGCGCCTGTAGATCAAATTAATTCCATAACAAATCCTGGATATAATACCAGACCGTTCTCAGTTTACATACATATACATTATGTTTTACATTCATTTTTTATTCTATTCATACCGTGTTTTGCATATTAGTTAATTATTGAATTTGTTTACAATATAAAGTTCTCATTATTTTATTATATTTCCTCTCTCCCACCATACGCACGTTTCCGCTATTCTTTTTATCTTTTTATCTCATCCCGTATCTCCTACTGTTACAAAAATGAGGCAAAGCTCAATGTGTCATTTAAGCCAGGATATTTTGTTGCCCCCAATTTGTATATCCATTTCGTCTCTAACTGTAATGTTATTTTTTCTATATTCCCGCCACGTTGAGATGCATGTATCCTGTCCAGACCAAAGACTTTTAGGGAACTAGGGTCATTGTTGTGGTGTAGGGCAAAATGGCGGACCACTGGCAATTTTTGGTTTCCACTTCTGATGTTGTATTGATGTTCGTAAATCCGCCTTTTTAATTGGCGGTTTGTTTTTCCTACATAGTAACACCTGCACCCACACATTAGGAGATAGATTACGTTGGTTGTTTGACAATTGACATAATGTCTCGCTCTAAATTCCCCTTTGTTTGCAATTACTACTGATGGACCTGCTTGGATGTAGCGACATGTGCTGCACCCTCCACATTGATACGTGCCCTTTTGCTTACAGCAATCTTTTTTAAATTAATATTATAGTGGCTGTGGACCAGACGGTCTTTGATATTCTGGGATCGTCTGAAGATGATCCTTGGTTTTTTAGGTAAAAATGTTTTTAGATATGGATCATTCAATAAAATTCTCCAATGTCTTTCCAAAATCTGACGTATTTTTCCATGTGATGGGGTATATGTTAAAATTAAGGCAGGACCCTGTTGACTTTTTGTTTTTCTTGGTTTATACAGTAATGTCTGTCTCTCTGATTTCATTGCTTTTTTATATGCCGCCTTAAGGGTAGATTGTTTATAGCCCCTATCTGCCAACCTGTCCCGTATTGTTTTGGCTTCCTCTTGAAAGGATTCTATCGTGCTGCAATTGCGCCGCGCACGTAGGTATTCTCCGTATGGGATACTATTTAGCAGATGTGATGGATGGGAGCTGCTCGCTCTTAATGTTGTGTTTGCTGCGGTATCCTTTCTATAGAGAGTTGTTGAAATGGGACCAGTCATGTCTTTACTGATTGCTATGTCTAGAAAAGTAACTCTTGTTTGACTGTAGTCACATGTAAATTTTAAGTTTACCGTGTTCCTATTTATCAATTGCACAAACTCATCCAGTTCCTGCTTCGGCCCCTCCCAGATGACCAGAATGCCATCAATGTACCTGTGCCACGCTACTGCATGGCACAGGTACTTGGCCAATTAATCCTCAGCCCACAACCCCCTCTCCCACCAGCCTAAATATAAGTTAGCAAACGATGGGGCACAAGTAGTCCCCATCGCCGTTCCTTGCGTCTGATGGTACAACTGGTTTTTAAAGAGAAAGAGGTTGTGGGTGAGGATGAAATCGAGGAGCCGAAGCAGGAAGAGGTTATGGTTGTGTCTTTCCAGATCAAGTTCGTTTAGGAAAACTTCCACTGCCTGTAGCTCCTTCTTGTGTGGGATACTGGAATATAGGGCCTCCACGTCCAGGGTCACCAAATAAGCCTCAGGACTCACCCAAATACCGTCAAGGACACGGACAATATGGCCCGTGTCCTTGACGTATGAGGGCAAACTCATCACCAGGGGCTGCAAATGATAGTCCACATAGCGGCTGGCATTTTCCGTCAGAGCCCCCATGCCCGAGACGATAGGACGTCCTGGTGGATTCTCCATCGATTTATGCACCTTTGGTAGTGCATAAAAAGTGGGTATTTTCGGGCATGGGGACTCCAGGAAGCCAGCCGTGTGGACATCTATTACACCCTGTTTGTATGCCTGGCGAATGAGATTGTTGTAGTCCCGGGCATCTTCGGCGAGCCTGGACGTGGAGGCCCTCGCATACCAGTCTTTATTGTCTAATATACGCATGCACATTTCCTCATATTGGTCAGTTGTCATAACTACTATATTCCCTCCCTTGTCCGCGGGTTTTACAATTATTTGGTGATTGGTTTCTAATTGTTTTAGTGCTGTTCTTAAATCCTCACTTACGTTGGAAAAAAATTGTCTCTCTTTCGACAGATCTTCTATATCCGATATCACCATGTTTGTAAAGGTTGCCACGTTGTGGTTTATTCCTAATGGGGATAGTAATTGGACGTTTTTTTGAATTTCACCTCTTTGTGTTCTCTGGTTGTTAAACCTGCCACTTTCTGTGCTAGATCCATCATATCTTGGTCTAGTTGTTCCTCTGAGGGGATATCTTTGTCTCTGTCTTCTCCATCTTTGGGCATAAACTGAACTCTACATATCATTTTTCTCGAAAAAAGATGGAGATCCTTGATAGTTTCAAAAGTGTCCATCCTCTTTGATGGACAAAAATTTAAGCCTAATTTGAGTAATTTGCTTTGATCCTCTGTTAGAGTATAATGTGATAGGTTTACTATGTCTTGTTTTCCCTCACTTTGTCTATAGTTGGATTCCACTATTTTGGATGGGAGTCAGGAAATAGGGTGCGGGTGTTACTATATAGGAAAAACAAACCGCCAATTAAAAAGGCGGATTTACGAACATCAATACAACATCAGAAGTGGAAACCAAAAATTGCCAGTGGTCCGCCATTTTGCCCTACACCACAACAACGACCCTAGTTCCCTAAAAGTCTTTGGTCTGGACAGGATACATGCATCTCAACGTGGCGGGAATATAGAAAAAATAACATTACAGTTAGAGACGAAATAGATATACAAATTGGGGGCAACAAAATATCCTGGCTTAAATGACACATTGAGCTTTGCCTCATTTTTGTAACAGTAGGAGATACGGGATGAGATAAAAAGATAAAAAGAATAGCAGAAACGTGCGTATGGTGGGAGAGAGGAAATATAATAAAATAATGAGAACTTTATATTGTAAACAAATTCAATAATTAACTAATATGCAAAACACGGTATAAATAGAATAAAAAATGAATGTAAAACATAATGTATATGTATGTAAACTGAGAACGGTCTGGTATGATATCCAGGATTTGTTATGGGTTTAATTTGATCTACAGGCGGGCAAATCCCACTGCACACCCAAAGGCTCTGATCACCATAACATATAGAAATTTAACCAGAATTGGGAAATTATTTAGTGATAGAGCCAACAAGGTGGAAAGAACCTATAGTATTTACAATACTTACCTTAAAGCAGTTCCAGTTTGTATTCAGTGCACAGACAAATACCAAGTGTTCCATCAACTCACACAAACAACAAAGATTTAACTAATAAGAAAAACAAGCAATGGAGAGAGAATGGAGAATAAAGTGCAATATCACTTTAAGGAAATAGTGCAATAGTGCAATTTTAATAAACCAATATTAATAATAATATTTTATTGAATAACATTATAAGAAAAAAGTGTAACCAATATAATGTAAAGAGAATGGAGAACTATGTGTAATACCACTTTAAGAAAATAGAGTAATCAATATAGGGACATAGGATGTTCATGCGCTATATAGGCCTAAATAGGGCCACTATATTAATCTTACTTATGTCCCGAGTACATGCATTAGTGTAATAGAAATGGAACAACAGCGATGTCTTCCTAAAACGTTTTCCAATGACAAAAATAAAAAAAGAGAGGTATACAATAGCGCAATATTGCTTTGTTATTCTTCCACAGAAACAGGGTGTGTCATTACAAAACAGAACAGCTTGCAACACCAAGGTCTCCAAGAAAATGGAACCTCATAGTGCACTGTACAAACTGCCCGGTGACGCGCCGCGTCACTTCCGGCGGAAACGCCGGAGGGGCGCGATCTGCGCACCAGCTGCTGGAACGCACACTACCACTTCCGGTTTCATAACCGGAGGTGGTTTGGAATGCGTCCTGAGCTGGGCGCATATAAGAACGTCACCGGGGGAGCGTGGACAGGTATGCCTAGCGGGCGAGCGGGCCGCCCGACACGAACACAGCAAGGGGAAAATCCCTTTTTCCACACGCTCCAACTGCTGAAAATAAGGTAAGAATTTACTTTTCTTGGGGACATAAGTACTAGAAGGACCAGAAATTATGCCACTTAACAGCTAGGAGGCAAAAAATGGACAGGGAAGGTACCTTGTATTATACAATCCTTCCTTTTTCCCCATAGGCAATAAGGACAGTTGGACCATCCTGTGGTGTGCGCAGTGGGAAACAGCTAGCCTGCTAAAACAAAAGTTGAGAGCTTTTTCTTCAAATAAACAGGTACATATTGCCAGAGGCAAGACTGTTAATAAAAGGCTGAGGCTCAGCAGATGTGGAAATGTAATTAAATCATTAACGACATGCTCTAATTAATGGCAAGCTCTAATTCCATTCAGGAGGCTACAAAAACCCATTTAAAGAGACAGCACAACATATATGCAAAAATCTCATCCTTTCCTATACGGTTGCAAATAGAGGGTATTCTTCAGCCAGACCTTTCTCAGGGAAATTATATAATGGATAAAAAGATATTTGAAACAACATAATCTCAGACAAGGTATATTATTGTTTACATATATATATATATATATTTGCTTACTGCAGCGCTGTACCAATAATAAGTAAATACATACAATAAAGAATGGATAAGATAAATGGATAAGATAGTTATGTAATTATACACATGAATATGAATACATCGTGCCAGATATATCATATACTGCATTGTGTCTTTATTTAGGTGAAAGGGCATTGATAAAGCCGATTTAGTAAGGCGAAACATGTCTGCCCACCTGTGCTCACTTGTAAGGTATTGTTAGAAGGCAACGATGGACCAACATGTATAAGATGTAATTTTCATGTTTGATGACATTACATGATTTGATGTATGAAATTGTGCTTTTTTAACGCTATTATGTATGTATTGAAAAATCAATTAAACACGCAATAATTTTATAAAAAGATCTAAGGTGTGGTCATATTTAGAGACAATTTTGAAAGCGGGATACCTAACCCGAAAACTAATGCATAAGAGTATTCTTAAGTTTTGACTATGTACCCACAATAATAAAATGACTATATAGGGGGTATTCTTCAATAAGGGTCGCACAATATAGGGATGCTCATATGAGCAACCCTAGAGTGTTGAAAAAATATAACTATGCTATGCGCTATGTGCACCTTGCAGTTTTTCAAGGAAAACAACCCTTTATATTTGAAATACCCCCCACACATACCCCCCACACACCTCAAGCTTTCTAGGCGTACAAGGCTTGTTGACGTGGGCGTAGTTTTCTGGAAGTAATCCCTCAATTATAAAAAAAGAAGGATCAAAGCCACATTTTCCTAAAAAAACTATATGTACTATATGAATTTGCTCTCCATCCTGCCCTGTGGTGGTTTTGGCTGCAGGTTTGCAAAAACAAAAAAGGCTTGTCCAGACTCAAGGCCGGCCCCCACTACCACTGATAGCTTTGTTGCCGGCCCCGTGGCCAGTCGGACCAAATACTGAAAAGCCTCCTGGACCAGACCATAACCTCAAGGTTGGTGGAGGCCCCGGGGCACACATCTCTTGCACCCCCCTCATAATCCGGCCCTGGTAGCAAGTACGGGTTAGATAGGGAATTTTCTAAAAACTCTTGGTTTTGGTGGGCTAGTTATGTCCTCTTGTGATGTATTTCAACTCTGTTGTGTATCACTGTCATAATCTAATTCTTGTAGAAGTTCAATAGAGCTTTGGTCGCCTTGTGTCAGGTCAAGTGATTCTTCCTGTTGCGTTTTGTTCTTGTATTGGTAGCGGAGTAAAACCTTTCTAGCAAACAGGTGAAGATGTTAAAATTGTAATTTGATTCTGCGCAATATTTTCAAGTCAAGTTTGAAGTCTGCTGTTCATATTTACCATTTTTGGTTTAAGTCTTCCATGTGTGTAGTAATTTTGGGAATTGGTCTCCTGTGTTGGTGGCTGCTAGAGTCAGCCGTGTTGGTTGCTGGGTCAGTGGTTGTTTATGGTGAGGTGTCTATTCCTACATCTTCGGAAGATGTATTGCTTGCTTGTGAGTCTTGGGAAGACAGGGTTTTTATTTTATCTATCTGTGTTATACTCCCTGCCTCCCTTGTAGACTTCCCTGGGCTGGCCTTGGAAGGAGTCTAGCAGTATTGCCGCTAATTCAATGTGAGGGGGGGGTGGCAACACCTGTATGCCTTTTCTTCCTTGTATGCTAGTTGGTCTCTTTCCAATTTTCTTGTCTTATTCTCCCAAACCTCTTTATTGAGTTTTGCTCTTCCTCCCTCCCTCTGTAGGACCAATAGCTGCTATCCCACAACCAGGAGACATAGCACGAATTGCTCCACATCACACACCACTTAAAGGGAACCTCACAGAAAGCACTGGTAAGATATCCTATGTTCAGGAACAGGTACATGGAACTAAATAAACAGTGAGTACCTTAACCACATATTATGTCATTTTAATATGCTATACCTATGTATTTATCCTAAAACCTCATTACCACCAGGATACTGCTATACACCCAGGAAGCCAAGCAGGTGAAACATGTCTGTATAAAGAAAGAATCTTGCTACAAATGGGGCATTCTACTTGCTACAAACCAGAGACTGGTATAACACAAAAAGACTTGTTACAAACGGGGTAACCCATCTTGCCAAAACCTGTGAAACCCACAGGAAGCACCTATTGTACAATACTATGTGTGTATGAATTATATTTCACTGTAACTTAAATAAATGCACATATTTACATTTTTCCACTAAAACTTTGTACCAAGCTCGGCCATTACCTACTTTCTATACAACCGAGTGTGAAGAATAAGGTTCATGTACCACCCCACCAGCCCTGGAAAGATTTTCGTTATCTAAAAATTTTATATAGTGAGAAATGACAAAGAAATGACAGAAAAAAATTAAAAAATTAACCCTCAGGCAGTTTCTACTTAAATTGCATGTTGGTTAAAACGACATTTAGCAAAACATTGGAAACTGAAAAAATACAATAAAAAAAGGCTATTTTTCGTTATTTTTTGTTACAAAAAATAAAAAATAAACCCGCAGGCAGTTTCAATGTGAAATTGCATGCCTGTAAAAGAGGGATACAGTAACACACTGAAAACATAAAAAAATACAATTAAAAAATCCATGTTAAAAAGTCAGACTATATTTCATTAGATAAATATTTTATATATTATTAGAAATGCAACAAAATCCACAAAAAATATAAAGATTAAACCAGTCAGGCTAAATTCTGTTAGAAAAAAACTACTATCTAGTGAGAAATGCCCCCCAAAAAACTTGCAGGCAGTTTCAATGTTAAATTGCATGCCGATAAAAGTGGCATTCTGTAAAACACTGAATCACAAGATAACTGAATACAGAATTCCACAATGCCTATAATATCCATACGGTCAGATGCATATGTAGCATCATCCTCATGTGCGTGCACGGCCGCGGCCCCCGCTGCCTCTCCTCCTTCGGCGCGTCCTCGCCTCATTGTGCGTGCTCTTCTTATGCCCTCCGGTGGCGCCGCACTCTGGAGGTTAATTAAAGGAACCAACTCCTGATGGGGTTTCCCTATACTCACGCTCCCAAATAAATGATTGGTCCTCCCAGCCCATGTTAAGTGTTTGCACCAATCACTACACACACGCCCTGTATGTTCAGTCCTATATAAGGGTTACCCCTCCAGTGCACCTGTGCCCATGATAGCATTAGCTGAGTGTGCCTTGGATTGTGTTTCGCCTGTTTGATATTTTTGCCAACCTTTGCTTCGTTTGACCATTCTTGCTTGCCGCCTGGACCGACCCTGCCTGAACCCCGACTACGCTTCTACGTCTCTTCCTCTGTACTGCGAACCCGTGACCTCCTGGATTGACCTTTGGCCTGACCTCGACCCTTCTTATGCCTACTCCTTTGGTGCTGCAATATTATTGGACTGCCTTCCCTTGTATTACCCAGCCTGTCTACATTGCCCTGTCGGGCCCTTGGTTCATCTGCCTTCACTCTCCCGTAAGCCCACATCCTTTGTGCTATCAAGTCCTGGGGGCAACCATGTCTGGCGAGGCATATAAAGCGTCCCGGCAAACGGGGGCTTGTCTAAAGGTGAAGCTAGCAGCGGAGATTGGGGGTTGTGGCCTTACACACAGTTCATAAAAATTGCAAAAGTGCAAAAAACAAGGGCTCTCCAATCACCAATAAGGTAATCAAACCGTACGAGACAAAGGTCTTTCAAAGCATTCATAAATCCACCAAAGACTTTGCAGATCTATTTATGTTCAACTTATGAATTCACCAATAGCTCTTGTAGGTCAGCTAAATGAAAATTAGGTGCATTTATTTAAATTACAGTGAAATATAATTCATACACCCATAATAATGTACAATAGGTGCTTCCTGTGGGTTTCACAGGTTGTGGCAAGTAAGGGTTTCTTTTTTAGATAGATGGGTTATCCCATTTGTAACAAGTCTGTTACCCCCTTCCTGCGGCCAGGGAATGAGCGGACGGTATTGTTCGACGAGGAAGGGGGTAAGAAGCACTGGAGGTTTACCTTAAATGATGAGCACATAATAATCAAGCCTGCGGACAAGGGGAGTGCCACTGTGATTCTAGACCTGACTATTATCATATCACCATCTTATCTCAGCACAACACAACTATTTATCAGCAACTACATATAAATCTGAATAAATATAAATATAAATAAATATAAATGTGTATATAAATCCATTACCAGATATAAAAAGGGAATTAGACACTGTGATACCAAATGCATTAAATTCTGGCATTATAGACAAGAAATTAATAGATTGACAATATGGATGATTCCCAACCAATTAACTCATTCTTTGTAGAACTACTTACCCTAGTGTTGACTAAGAATTACTTCCTATATGAGAATTTATTTTATATGCAACTACAGGGGACTACAATGGGATCGAATTTTGCCCCCCCTTTTGCCAACATTTTTATGAATAAATTTGAGACAAACCTATTAGCCTTCACACAACTTAACACGGGCCCTCCCCACCATTTTCTTCACCCTGAACTACGAAAGACAGGTACATCTCTTAGATTTGACAGTTTCAGTTAAAGATGAGCTACTTAGGAATGATCTTTACCGCAAAACCACCAACCTTAATACATATTTACTTTTTTTTTTTTTTTTTTTAGTTTAATCTGTTTTTATTGAAAAAGGTCGAATAAAAAAGAAGGAACATAGACACACGCAGAGTGTCATACAACAAACAAGAAGAAAAAAAAAGAAACAATGTTACATCTATCAATTCAACATTACATCAGCTCCATCCATTGTCACAACGTTTCACTTATGCTTGCACAGCTACTTACTGCCTATGCATTGCTTCAATTTATCAAAGAGGATGTAACTAAATACAGCAGAAATCAGAACGCAAGACAGAATAGTGAAAGAAAACCCATAGACAAGAGAGAGAAAAGGGTGAGGGAAAGAGGAGAAGAGAAGTTAGGAGGGAAGTGAAGAAGGTAGAGGGTTGGGAGGGGAGAAGGGGAGGGGAGGAGGGGGGAGGGAAGTACATATTTACATTTTGACAGCTTCCATCCATTACCTCTCAAAAAAGGACTACCATATAGTTCATACAACATAGACCCATTATTTCAGACAATGAGACCTTTTAGAAGAGAGCACAAGAAATGAAAAAGGACTTCCTAGCAAGGGGCTACGACTCAAGGACACTAGCCACAGCCATACAGAAAGCACATACAAAGCAGAAGTAATCTACACAAGAAAAAACACTGAGAGACGACTAACTGCACACCTGCAATACTCACATACTCTGCAAATTCTCCTAAAGTAGAGAGTGTGATTAGGAGACACTGGCATGTCCTGACCAGTGACCCTAACCTTAAAAAGGTGCCCCCCCATGATAGTAAGCAAAAGGCCAAAACACTTGATGGGTCATTTAATCAGAGCTGATTCATATTCCACTTTCACTAATTCATCTGTTAGACAAACTAACTGACTCAACTCCCTTCCTCCTCACTAATGGATTGTTTGCTTGTAGACATTGTGCACAATGTAACTTTGTGTTTAAGTGGGATTCATTCTCCCATCCACTAACAGGCAAGCGATATGCATCAAAAGCTTTTTTGAATTGCACTTCTCATCATGTCATTTATCTATTAAAATACCCTTGAGGAAAGGCATATGTGGGCAAAACTACAAGAGAGTTGCGCCATATAATAAGTGAACATCGCAGTGCCATCAGATGTTCCAACCTAGATTCACCCCTGGCACGACGCTTTTTGACTGAAGGACACCAAATATCCCAGTTACACTTTACGGCCAGTGATCAATCATTACCGGCGAGAAGGGGTGGTGATAGAGGGAGAGCCTTACTTAAATCAGAACTGCAATGGATACATAGATTAACCACCATAGCACGTTTGGGTCTTAATGAGGAAATGGATTACTCACCATGCAAATGAGTTGGTAATTTCGATGACTCTGGATCATTTGGTCCCACAGTATCACTACTGTGATTATTGATAGTACACCATTTCAGCATGTATATCTCATGAACACATTGAATATGTTTCTACTGGTTCAAGTGTATAACATACAAATTAAGACATTCTGTATCCCTTTGGTCAATGAACCCGACTTTGGGGAATAACCCACCTAAATCATATAGTAACTGTCATGAATGACTTACCTTCAGTCCGTGCCCATGGTGTCCTTAGGCGGCTGGCTGGGGCTTCCCTGCCCAGCAGCCACTTCTGCCTCAGGTACCGCGTGTGTCGCCGAGCGCACTCTCATCCCTCGTCCACTGTCATTCGGCTTGCACGTGAGCACAGTCAGCTTATATCCTCCGGCGGCGCTGCACACAGTGCGGCCGTTGGAGACTGTTTAAAGAAGCTAATCCTAGGATTGCCCCATCTGAACTTTATGCCTTTAAAGTTCAGATGGGGCAATCAGCCCAGAGGTCTCTAAGTGCACCAATCAACCCACAGACCCGAAGTGCACCAATCACAGTCATTGCCTCCCTGTCCACTCCAGTTGGGTTCAGTCCTATAAAGGGATTACCACTTCAGTGTGTCAGTGCCCATGAAAGCGTTTAGCTGGCTTTTTGATTTCTCCTGTGATTTCTTGTACTTATTGTTATTGACCCTTTGCTTAAATCCTCGATCACGTCTCCATCTTATTCCTTTGTGCCGCGCAGCTCTCTGACCTCCTGGTGTGACCCTTGGCTTGATGTCTGACTTCACTTGATCTCTCCTGAGCACCCGAATTGCTTCCAGTACTTACCTACTTCGTCCAGTCTGACCTTCGGTTCACTCCCTGTGAGCCTACAATCTTTGAGCCATCAAGTCCTGTGGCAACCGTGTCCGGCAAGGCGTATATAGTGTCCCGGCAAATGGGGGCTTGTCTATAGGTGAAGCTGGCTGTGGAGATTGGGGGTTGCAGGCTCACAACAAAAACAGGTATTCCCAGGGTCTGACATTATCACGGGCCAAGGGATTGATATGGAAGAACTTGTACAACAAATGTAGGCCGTGGCTACAGCCATTAACCAGCTGGCCCAACGTGTGGCTGATCAAGAAAATCGCCAGATGCCTGCCCCACCTGTATCCTCACCAGCTGTTGAGCCGAAGGTTCCCCTTCCCGAGAAATTTGATGGAGATCGTACAAGATTCTCCAACTTCAAGAACTCCTGTGAACTTTATTTCCGACTACGGCCCTACTCTTCAGGCACAGAAATGCAGAGGGTGGGCCTGGTTATTTCTCTGCTCCAAGGTAACCCACAGTCCTGGGCATTTGATTTAGCACACACAGATGAGGCCTTGCAATCTGTCTCAGCCTTTTTCTCCGCTATGGGATCCTGTATTCGGACCCTGACAGCCCTTGACGGCTGATGCCAGGCTTCGAAGCCTGAAACAGAGGAAACGCTCAGCAGAGGAATATAGTGCCAAATTTCGCCGCTGGGAGATTGAATCCCGTTGTAATGATCCTGCTCTCTGTAGTCAGTATAGAATTGGTCTTTCAGAGGGTGTTAAGGATGTTCTAACGAATTTTCCTTACCCTAAAAACCTAGATGAACTCATGCTTATGGCCATTAAAATTGACAGACCACTACGAAAGCGACATATAGAGAAGACTCACAATCACTCCTGGAAATCTTCCCACCAGGAGTCATCCCCTATGGGTGTTGTCTCATCTTTGTCCCCAGAAGAGCCTATGCAACTCGGTCCTACTCACCTTTCCTAGGCTGAAAAGAGTAGATGTCGTACTTTAGGCTTATGCATGTACTGCGGGGTTCACCTGGTTAGGATCTGCCCCAATAAAAGACTTTTGGCTGGATTGAAACATCCTGACACGATAGAGAAAGTTTGTCTGGATGGTCAGGTAACTTCCCTTCACAGAAGTAAGATGTTGTTACCTGCTACTGTGGGTTGGGAGTTGTCCAGGAAATCCGTGTCCACTTTTGTCGATAGCGGAGCAGTTGGCAACTTTTTGGATAAATCCATAGTAGCCACCTTAGGCATTCCCTTAATCCCCATTGGGAAGCCCCTTCAGGTTTTGGCAGTAAACAATACTCCTGTTCGTGGAGGAACTGTCACCTCCAAAACCCCTTTGATTAACCTAGTTGTGGGACCTTCCCACTCTGAGACCCTCAAGTTTTTTGTCTTAGACTGCCCTGAAGCCCCAGTTGTCTTAGGGTTCCCCTGGTTGAAGGTGCACAACCCTACCTTTAATTGGGAAACTGGGGAATTAGCAGGATGGAGCCCACACTGTGTGGAACATTGCCATCCATGAGGGTACCTCATGTATCTTTGTTGAAGTCCACCAGAACTATTCAGGATGATAAGCCTGGTGAGGGTCCTGAGGCCCCTCAAGAAGGGGAGGGTACTGTCATGAATGACTTACTTCCAGTCCATGCCCGTGGTGTCCTTAGTTGGCTGACCGGGGCTTCCCCTGCCCAGCAGCCGCTTCCGCCTCAGGCGCTCCTCCCTCGTCCACTGTTATTCGGCTTGCGTGCGAGCACAGTTAGCTTATGACCTCCGACGGCGCTGCACACAGTGCGTCCGCTGAAGGCTGTTTAAAGGAGCTAATCCTAAGAGGTCCAGTTCTGGGCAGTATTTTTCAGATGGGGTAATCAGCCCAGATGTCTCTAAGTGTGAAAGAATGAGCCTTTTTGCTCTAGAGCGATCTCTCTGGATCCTTTTTTAGGCACGCTGTCTGGCAATTATAATTAGTCTAATGTGTGATTTCAGATATCTGAGAGAATTGCACTGGGGTTCAATAATAACGACACACACTCAAGCTCCCGGTGCAAACTCTACTTTACTTCCGCTTTAGGGTGGACTTATAAAGCAAGAAACCACAGACATAGTATGTACTTGTCCCACATTTGCGACATATATGTCAAAACCACAGAGAAGTGCAAACTTAGTTTCCTCATACAAGAAGGTCAACAGGTACGTAGTTCGCGAGAAGTTGCCCTATTTAGCTGTTATTGCGGTTTGACAGTTAAATTTCGCTAGTATACATTTCTGCAATAAATTTCCACTCAGAAGCTCACGAAATATTATGCAGCCTTACATGTAACTATATCTGGCAGCCATTTTGTTCGCTTCAGCCATTTTGTTAGCAAGATTCATGAGGCCTATTGCCTCTGCCAACAAACCCTTCTTTGAGTCTCAGAACTTATTACAAGTTCTCAGACTCACCAACCATGGCATCATCATATGTCCCAGATTCAGCCCTACAAACTATATAATCATGCTGGGCTCTGAGATATTGAACCAGAATGTTACTTCAACTTTGGCGTTTTTACTCACATATTTGGAGATGAGTTTATCTCCAGTAGACCTTTTCTTTACAACATGGGGCATGGGAGTTTCAGGCTGCGAACGCGGGGAGGGGGGTATAAGGACCCTCTGTCTCAAACCCAAAGGTTCACATACCTGCTGAAGTGGACCTATGGCGGGGCGATCATAAACACAGTTACACACAACCCATATTACTGACACTATCAGAAAAGACAGAATCATTGCAGTGCAGAAATGATTGGAGCCATAGAACCAGTGGGCAAGCCAGCGCTGGCCTTTCTTCGGACCCATTCCTTGCTGGGGGTCGGCAACCAGCTTTTTCTTGTCCCCTTGGTGGGATGCCTGACTGTGGCCCCCTGGGTGGGGCGTCTGACTGTGGCCCCCTGGGTGGGGCGTCTGATCCTTTAACTTGCAGTACTTCATCCTCGTCCAGTATCTGAAGTGTAGGGACTTTCTTCACCCAAGTGGCGTGAATCCAATTTTGATTTCCTTCCACAAGCACGGGCGTCCGAGCGACTGCTATCACCTTTGTCTGCTTCTCGAAAGGGAACTCGATCTTCGGTTGATTACCGTGTTTTTTCACTAACACCGTGTCTCCAATCTTTATGTCATGAAACGAGTCCTGTAAAAGAGAAGGAAACTTCTGACAGACAAGTGTTTAACTAGCAGTGAGCTTCTCCACCAGAGCCCTGGTGTATTCCTCCTGCCTGCCCTTCTTCGCTAGTCTCTCTAATGGTCCTGTGCCATGGCAAGGGAAATGGTCTACCCATTAATATTTCATAAGGAGAAAGCTTAGTTACTTTATTAGGTGTCATCCTTATTTCAGCTAAAACTGCGGGTAGCTTGTGTTTCCAGTTTTTAAAAGTTCCTCCAGTAGCTTTTCTAAGTTTGTCTTCTATTGTTCTATTCATGCGCTCCACTATCCCTGAACTCTGAGGATGGTATGGGATGTGAAACTGCCATTCAATGTTTAAATGTTCTACTAAATCTTGACATACTTTGGCTTTAAAGGCTGTGCCGTTATCGCTGTGTATGCACGAAAAGCATCCAAAGCGAGGTATTATTTCTTGTGTCAAAATTTTCACTATGGTCTTAGCATTTTCTTTCTTGACTGGAAAGCATTCAGGCCATTTTGAAAACATGTCTACCAGAACTAGTAAAATTTCAGGCTTACCTCCTGGTGTAACTGTAATGTGTGTATGGTCAATGTTCCAATCAGTACAGGGTTCTGTGGGGTATACTATATGGTCATGCTGTGGCTTATGTGAAATGTTGGGGTTATTCATTTGGCATGTTATGCATTTCTCTACATAAGCTTTCCTATGCCGTGTGCTTGAGAAATTAATAGGGGTGCACTATGTATGGGTATGAATGGTTTACCCTCGATACACCAAATTCCAGCTATCGATTTCTGCGCCCCTGCCAGTACCCACTCCCCCACTTCATAAACAGATGCATTCTCCTGCAAACATCCTATTGTAAAATCAATAGCATCTAGTGTTAGCATAGGAAGGGTTAATGGAGTGTGAGCATTAGGACCCAGATGACTTCCTGTCAGAGTCTGCTGCCTGGCTGCTGCTCTCGCTACCCTATCTGCTAAAGAATTTCCTCTTGCAATATCCATTTGGGCTGTCGCGGAGGAATTTCCAATTGGGCTGTCACTTTTTAAACCTAATAATGCATTTAAAATCGGGGCGGGTCCCTCGGTATTCGGGGCATATCTGATCTCTAGATGGGGATTTGACAAAAGGATTACTTCATACCCGCTGAATCGCTGCGCTGTCATATGTTGGGTATGTAGATTGTTCATTAAATGTTTTACATTGTTACCTGCATGCAGTATTATGGGGTGTCCTAGCGTGACCGAGGTGGCCTGCTCTATCGCCATTGCACAAGAGGCTAAGGACCTCAAACATCCTGGCATCCCTTGGACTTGTACCGGGAGAAGTTTAGAGAAGTATGCCACGGGTCTCAATTTACCCCCATGGCTTTGAGCTAAAACTGAGCTGTATCCCTTACAAAAGTCACGTACATACAGGTGGAACACCTTCACATAGCTTGGTAAACCAAGCCCGGGGGAACATGTCAGTGCCTCCTTCAACTTTTTAAAAGCATTTAACATTTCATCAGACCATTCTATGGTGTCAGGTTGATCAGCACGTGTGGTAACTCTCAGTATGTTGTCATAATAAGAGCAGTCAGGGATCCATTGACGGCAATAACTAATTATTCCAAGAAAGCTTAACATGTCTTTCTTATTCTGTGGAGTGCCCAATTCCACGATTGCCGCAACTCGTTATTTGGGATTTATGGGATTTAATTCTCTCTTTCCCTGTGACAAAACAAAGGCCAAATATTCAACTTTTTGCTGACACCGTTGTAATTTCTTAACAGAAATTTTCAAACCATGCTGACAGAGACATTTCAATAGGAGGATTCCGTCCTCTCGGGCTGCGGTTATTGATTGACTGGCCAGTAATACATCACGTACATACAGGTCAGAACAATCGAGTTACAGTTTGGTTTATATGCTTTTAGCACTTCTCTCAAAACAATGGAAAAAAACAACCGGTGCATTCAAGAATCCCATTGCCAAATGGGTAAAAGTTAGGGATTCTCCGCTGAATTGGAATGCAAAGAGCGGGCGTGTCCCGGGATGTACTGGGATTCCAAAAAAGGCATTTTTTATATCACAGATACTGTATATTTTGGCGTCTTTGGGAATGGCGGTTAGAAGTGACACCACGTCGGGCACAATTGGAGCCAACGGTACTATCAAGCTATTTATTGCCCGCAGGTCCTGATCGAATCGATAAGTCCCATCAGCTTTCTTAACTGGATGAATTGGGGAATTATACTGTGATACCGCTTTTTCTAATATGCCCTGTTGTAAAAAATTGTCTATTAAAGGTCTTATACCCTCTTCCCTTTCTTTGTTCAAGGGGTATTGTTTAATATAGACTGGCTGTGATCCCTTCTTTAAAACGGCTCGATAAGGAGTGACATTTGTAAAGCCCACATCGTAGTCCCCAGTAGCCCATACCTCAGGAGGGACCAATTTGAGGCAGGGGTCATCTGGGAGGATGACGGGGAAGTAGGAGTCTGCATGGCAGTTTCTCCTCTTGTTTACAGGTGTGAGACGATAAGTGTCACTATCAACTCGGACACCGCCTTCAGAATTTACCCTGAGGGTAGCCATTTTAGCCATTAAGTCCCTGCCTAACAGGTTAACAGGACAGCTGGTCATGATTTTAAAGACATGGTTGATTGAGGGGCTCTGATGGAGGTCCGTCACCGTGAGCGGGGGTGTTTCAAATGTTTGTGTCAAAATCCCATTAATTCCCATGGAGGGGGCAGTCTCTTCCCTTGGTCCTGTGTATGCATTTCTCCCCAATACGCTGCATGTAGCTCCAGAATCCACTAAAAATGTTAACTTCTTTTTACTAATCATCAAATCGATGCACGGTTGTTGTGAGAAATGCTGTGTGACTACTGGGAAGGTGGGATTAGCCCCTGGGCACCTTCATTGGGGTCCTACATTTTGCCAGTCAACATTGAGGCGAGGGGTATTGTGTTGGGCATTGGTGGGAGCAGCCTGCGGAGGTCTGTTTGAACCCTGTCTGTGTGTATCAGGGTATGGGCAATCGGCTCTCCAATGATCCATTGCGCCACAATTGAAACAGCCAGCACTCCTAGCCTGCTGTTTTGGGGGTCCCTGCCTGTCTCCCCATTGCTGTTTGAGATTTCCTCTATTTCCCCTGCCTCGTCCTATACCCCTAGGTGCTGCACGGGCTGACCTGCGTTTATCTTCCCAGTATTGTTGTTGTCCCCATGGGTCCCCATAGGGATATGGAACTGGCTCTGATATGCTAAATTCATTCACATCAGTGAGCTGGGCTGCGTGTGTCACTGACGGTCTTATTATTTCAAAACATCCTGCTGCATCTTTACTTGTTAACCTTCTACCAAACTCTTCTATTGGCAACTCAGCCCATCCATCTATTTGCTGCTTAATTTGTAAACCTAAACTTGGTAGGCAGTTGGAGATAAATGTACTGATACACAGGGCGGGTATCGCTGGGCCATCTCCCATCTGGCTTTCTAATCGCCAAACCTGTAGAAATCTCTTCCAAAACTCAGTCAAAGATTCACCTTTTTTCTGCTTACATGCAAGAGAGGGTGCCATATCAGCTCTGGGCTTAAACTCCTAGTTTAAATGTTCTTCTAATGCCTCCCACATTTCAGCTTCATTCCCTTCTTGGTACAGGGGTATGTTACCTGACTTTGTATCTGCAGGTGTGCCCACCTCCATGTGAGGTATCCCTTTCCAGCTAAGTGGGCTATTCTCCCCAACTACCATCTCTAAAACCATCTTAATGTCTTCGGGCATATAATTTTTTTACTTTTATTGCCCTCCTAAGGTAAGCAATTGTACCATTGGAAGACTTGGAGGGGTGAGGACAGTGCTTGGCCATGTGATCTAGTTCTTTCATATCAGGAGGGGTGATGACCAGAATGTCTCCTGCTGTTATGAAAGGATTGTATGTACTAACCATGGTCATGGAGCTTGTTGCTACGGTGGGCGCTGCTGCTGCTATTACTCCAGGGGTCTCTATCATGTCTATGTCTCCTACTGGTTCTCTAAGTGTATTATCCAGTGTTCGTTTTTGGTTCCTGGTCTGTCTCTGAGGCTCCCCTATGTTAACATTAAGTATGATTTGTTTGTCCTGACTTTGTCATGTTTGGTTAGTTGGTTTAGTTTGTTCATCAGTAACATTAATTGTGAAAGATTCTGTGTCTAATTCCTCTTCATGCCCCTTATCCTCTTCCTCTCCTAACGTCATTTCTGGTTGCTGTTCATCAACATGTGACCACTGGTTCTCATTCTGAGGAAGGATATTTTGTGACATTTTCTTTTGTTCTCTCTCTAGTTTCTCTCTTTTTTCTCTTTCTCTTTTTCTCTTTATTTCTTCCACATCTATTCTCTCCTCTTTTTGTTTTCTGTTGTATTTAGTTTGTTCCACTGCTGCCATTGTTATCACGGCTGCCGTGGGACTCAAATCATTTCCTTGGAATGGCATTAAGGAGGGATATTGAGTGGTAGTTACAGTTTTTACTTTTACCTGTTTAGGTCTGTGCTCCTTCGTATCATATGGTGGGGGCAGAGCTGGCGGGGTTGGAATGATTTCTAATTTCATAATTCAATTTCTCACTTTTATGTCTCTTCTCTAATTCCTTTTTACTAACTTTTTTCCTGAGACTCATTAATCCATTTCTCCTATACCATCCTGGCGCTATTTCTAACCATTTTATTCCACACTCTCTCATATAGGACTTATCCCAATTCGGGTCCCCTGAATAATAGGGCCACGCCTTTTTATCCCCAAGGCACATTCTCATTATCATTTCCATATAATAGGGGTCATTATCTCCTGTTCTAGGGAAGGGATAGGGGCTACACATAGCCTCCGTCCAACCTGCCATATTCTCCACAAAAGGTAAGGTATAATAAGCCCCTCCCGTTAATCGCTCTACATAGCGAATACAATCTTCACCAACATGGGGGATCTTGCTTTCTGTCTGACCCATAATGCCAAAATATATCTTATACTTCTAAAGTCAATTGCCTGAGTCCTGCTCACCTTCAGGACTGTCCGACAATACAAACAGATTAACTTATAACTTTATGAACATCAACACCAAGACAGACTAATCACACATTAGAGGTACCCAAGTGCAGACAGGTCCTATGAATTTCTATAGCGCGCTTTTTCAATCGAGGCAACAACCCGTGTCCCTCTTCAAACTCGCCAAATTGCGAGAGGCAACTAAAGGGCCAACACTTTTAACCTTCCCTCGGGGTTTAGTAAATAAAATTACTTACCCCCTTCAAGGTGTCTTGCCCGCATTTAGAGCCTTTTTGCTCTAGAGCGATCTCTCTGGATCCTCTTTTAGGCACGCTGTCTGGTAATTATAATAAGTCTGATGTGTGATTTCAGATATCTGAGAGAATTGCACTGGGGTTCAATAATAACGACACACACTCAAGCTTCCGGTGCAAACTCTACTTTACTTCCGCTTTAGGGTGGACTTATAAAGCAAGAAACCACAGACACAGTATGTACTTGTTCCACATTTGCGACATATGAGTCAAAACCACAGAGAAGTGCAAACTTAGTTTCCTCATACAAGAAGGTCAACAGGTGCGTAGTTCGCGAGAAGTTGCCCTATTTAGCTGTTATTGCGGTTTGACAGTTAAATTTCACTAGTATACATTTCTGTAATACATTTCCACTCAGAAGCTCACAAAATATTTTATCTTATGCTGCCTTACATGTAACTATATCTGGCAGCCATTTTGTTCGCTTCAGCCATTTTGTTAGCAAGATTCATGAGGCCTATTGCCTCTGCCAACAAAGTGCACCAATCAATCCACAGATCTGAAGTGCACCAATCACAGTCACTGCCTCTAAGTCCAATCCAGTCGGGTTCAGTCTTATAAAGAGATTACCACTTCAGTGTGTCAGTGCCCGTGATAGCGTTTAACTGGCTTTGTGATTTCTCCTGTGATTCCTGTACTTATTGTTATTGACCCTTTGCTTGAATCTTCGACCACGTCTCTGTATTATCCCTTTGTACCGCGCAGCTTGATTTCTCCTGAGCCCCTGAATTGCTTCCAGTACTTACCTGTTTCCGAAGCACCCAAACTGTTTCCAGTACCTACTTTGTCCAGTCTGACCTTCAGTTTATCTGTCTTTACTCCCCGTGAGCCTACAATCTTTGAGCCATCAAGTCCTGGTGGCAATCGTGTCCGACGAGGCGTATATAGCGTCCCAGCAAATGGGGGCTTGTCTATAGGTGAAGCTAGCTGTGGAGATTGAGGGTTGCAGGCTCACAACGAAGACAGGTATTCCCGGGGTCTGACAGTAACCTGGCTGAACCAGGTTCAAGTGGATAACTGGTTCGAGTGGATAACACACAAATTATGATATTCGGTTTAATTTTCTGCGATTAACCCAATTTTGGAAATTACTCACCTAAATGTTAGCTCAATATATACAGAATAACTAAATCCCCATCACCTTGACCTAAGCATAGTGTTACTCAGTACACTTCAATCTTTTAAGATCATCTGTTACCCTTCTTTTTCTCTAGGGGTGACATTACTAACCTAACACCCATTTAAGTATTTCTTCATTTCATACTGTAATAGATGTTCCACACATTTCTTACAATAGCCGAATTACTGAGCTATTCCCACTAAACCATAGGACATGGGTCTAGACACACCAGCTGATATGGCGATCAGATGTGAATATTACAACATTCCCCTCAGCCAGTTTATTCATAACCACATCAGTGGAGATTTGGATGAGAATAAGGAACCCACTGACACTTAAGACTTACCCAGTGTAAAGCTGTACAGAAGCATAGTCAGATGGAAATTACAGTCAGCATAACATTTCTATTTATCAATAGTGATAGGTTTAGTGTAAGACATTAAAGAATGTGAACTTGACTTACACTAGGGGCATCAACCCTGATTCTGTTTTTATTTTATGATTTTTATATAACACTACTTTTCCACTTCATTCACAGATGGTGTTTGAATATGAGCCTGCCTGTCTCCATGCACTTCTTCTGCTGAACATAGAAATGTGCACTCCAAAATCTCTCCTTGCGACTTTATCACAAAGAAATACTGCTATTCAGTTTTGCTGATTTTGTACTACAAATGACAGTTTGTCACATCAGTCAGACTGGTTGGCAATGTGTAACTTTACTAGGGCGATCACTTATATCTTGCAGCATGCTCATTGTGCCCATATCTTCTTATGATTGCATTTGGTTCATATTGTCTATGTACTGTACTATGTATGTTATGTAAGAGTTTGTGGGTTCCATTGTACATACTGGATGAATAACTGCACGTCATGAATGTAATCCAGTTAAATTCACATGTGGATATTATAGGCATTGTGCAATTCTGCATTCAGTTATGTTGTGTTCTGTAAAAGTTATTTTGTAGAGCAATCCACCTTCTACTTCCAGCTCATTGGATTCCCACTTATTGGTTCCAGCTGCACACCTAAAGACTGATATCCTTATTTTACTAGTTAGCACATTTCAGTGTACCTAGCCCTGGTTTCAAGCATACCTCAACACTGATGTCTTTTTCTGATTTATAGTACTAGCAATTCAAGCATACCTATACTCTATAGCTATATATATCGAGTTGTTTTCTTAACTACATAATTGCTAGCCTACTGTATCATCAGAAAGTAGGAAGGCACCCTTGGGCTGCATCAGATTTCCTGGATTTCTCAATCCTTCCATGCAACCTGTATTTTTATACTGGTATTCATGATTTATTTGCATTTTTTTTGCATTTTTTTGTAAATAATGGTTGATATGTGATTATCTCTTTTCACAAAACATACTTGATTTACAATGCACTTTATTTTAGTGTGGTGGTGTGCATCTTTACATTCCTCAGGTTTCCTATAACTGCGTAAGGGTCAACTTTGAAGGAATTTTTTTGGGTGTCCAGCAATCTAATTTACTCATATTCCCTACCCTTATGATGGGTCATTTTTACAGGTGTGGTACATAATTTTTCCATTGAGGTAAGGATATTTTAAGTTTGGAAACAACAGTACCTTATGGACTGGATGGAACAATTTGGCCAATGCTTTAGCATAGCCCATAGGGTGTTGTTTTTTCCATCTCCTGATCGGCTCCGCTGCGCCTAGGATTTGGACCCCCAATGCATCAGACACTGGTGGTTTTGGGCCAGCTGATCTCCCCTAAGTCCTTGGAAGTCCTCCTGTGATTGCTGGTCAGTTTGGTGAGGGTCGCCCGCACACCGAAACCAGAGATGCTCTTCTGTCTACATTTGGGACAGGATTTAGGGCCCTTTTGCATAATAGGACTTAGCTGTTTTTGGCTCCTGGATCTTCCCTGAAGCCTCCCCCTGCGTGGGACAACAAATTTGGAGGTGGTTGTCCCGGATCCTGTTGCCAGAACCGGAAGTGCACCTCATCTGGTGCTCGCCTGCTGAGCTGAGGATCTGTGCCGTCCAGTTTTCCAATCTCAGCAAGGATCCCTGCTCCTAGTGTTGTAGGACTGGAGCTCTGGAGGATGATTGTCTCTGCTGCTATGGAAACTGCTATACCTCAGCCTATTTCTCAGGGAACGGTTTCTAACACCCTGCTGTTAATAGGTCCTGATCTTCAAACCTCTTCTCAGATTATTGTGGACCTTCTACCTGAAGATAAAAAATGAATGGATGAGTCGCTGCATGGTTTGCCCGCCTCGCCCCAACCACCTTCTTTGGAAAATGATGAATCCTTATTGGAGAAATCTGTAGAGAAATGGGGCAAAGTATAATGTTGCAGATCACCACTAAACTTTATGCCAGGGCTGCCACTAGGAATCATGGGGCCCTGTACAGCCACATTGTCTGTGCCCCCCCGTTTTGATCCTACACAAATGATGACATTTTTTTCTTGTTAAATAACAGAGAGAAGCACAGCATAGAAAAACCCTTGCAGGTTTGCTGGATAGTCATCAGATCAAAGCTCAACAGTTGGAAGAATGCTCCCGCCCTAAGAATAAAAAGCTTTTTTATCAGGCCAGACACACCTTTGCCTGTCTAGTGAAGCCGAACATAAGCCCATATACCTTCCCTTCCTAAGGTAGCAAGGGATTTTCTGGATAAAGATATTGAGCTTTTTGAGATTCAATTGGTTATTAAATCACCCAAGATTAATAAACACTCGGGCCCGGACGGCTTCACCACCTTCTATTATAAGAAATTTGAGGCCAGCCTCTGCCCTTTCTTGTTGGTAACTTTGAATGCCCTTCTAAAGGGGATAAATGGTGCTCCAATTCTCTAACAGCTGTAATCTCCATTATACCTAAACCCAGCACAGATGATTCACTGGTCTAATGATATGCCTATTTCTTTATTATATTTGAATGTAAAAATTCTTGTGAAAATGCTGTCTAACTTCCTAAATAAGCATATTGGCTATTTGGTCTCGATAGAATACGTAGGATTTATTCCTGGGAGGCAGACGGGAGACAAAATATGGAAGATAATGAACTTGATTCATATTGCCAAGAAGGAGGGTAGTCAGGCTATGCTCCTTGCCTTGGACATTCGCAAGGCATTGGATATGGTAGCTTGGGATAATTTACTGTACACATTGAAAAGATGGGGCATAGGGTCTAATTTTAGAAAGTGGGTCTCATCCCTGCACTCTAACCCAAGTGCTTTTGTGAAATACAGTGGGCACAGGTCAGAAAGAATCTTGATCACTAAAAACACAAGGCAGGGGTGCCCAATGTCTCCTCTTCTGTTTTCTCTGGTTATAGAGCCTCTCCCCAGATCGTGTAATAGTAATATTTTGGGCCTGGTTGTCGCCAGCTATGAACATACGATATCTTGGGGTTCAGGTTACCATTTTATATTTAATACTAACGACCTCCTTCTTATCCACCAACTAGAATTGCTACTTGATAAGTGGTCTAAGCTTAATATATTATGGCTGGGCTGCATGGCAGCAATTAAAATGTCCTGGTTACCAAAAGTGATGTATCTCTTTTGTGTACTGCCAATTGCTGTTCCCAATGCTATTCTATAATCATTGCAGTCTGAGATGCTTCCTCATGTCTTGGGAGCTAAATGCCAAAGAATTGCTAAGTCAGTTCTCTTTTGTACTAAATCTAGAGGTGGACTTGCTGTACCAAATCTTATTCTCTATTATAGAGCGAGTCAAATAGTGCATTTGGCCGCTATGCAAGTCAATATCCATAGGCCATTATGGGTAGAGATCAAGAAGGTTGGGTGCCCCCACTGTCATATCAAAAATCTATTATGGCCCACTCCCAAGAAACAGGGACTAATTTTGTGGTGCTAAAAATAGCTAACCTGGCATCCCCAACTCTTCCCCTTCTTTCCATTATTGCAAATTCAGATTTCTCTTCGGGTATTCTGGATCCGGAAGCATACTCCTGGTGGCTATGTAATAAACTAATTACTATTAGTTCTTTATCCACTAATGCAGGAGTCTCATGCTACTCTGCAATTCTGCATGCAATTCTGGGTAATGAGCTTATTGTTATTTGCCAGTTTGCCACATTGTAGCGTTTGAACATAAAGTGGACCAAAACCCAGGATTTTTACTATTCTCTGTTTTGGTGCTTGCCCCCTTGGCACTCAGGTGCAGGATGTCCCACTTCAATTCACCTTTCCCCAGTCCTACGGCTCATGTGCGGCCTCCCGCCCAATCAGCACACTCTACTGCTCTGACACAAGCTTGTCTAAGCTCATCTGAGAAGCCAAGTCTATCCTAGTCTAGCTGTGCTGCGTCAAGTGCGCCGGCAGCCACATCTCCACTACCCTCACAGGCACGGGCCCTGCTAAAGGGATAGCGGAGATGAGGCCACTGTTCGCACATGCGCCATTGGACCGATGCAGAAGGTGAGTATACTGGGTTACCTTGGGGGTTTCACACAGTGAGACATCTAGATTCTGGATTCCCCCGGAGGTAGGAATATTATAGATTACAGGGCTGATGGTGGTGGGTAGAAATGAGCGAATCGAATCTGACGAACCCGAATTCGTTACGAATTTCAGGAAAAATTAGATCCGTAACGACTCTGAATATTGCTGTGATTCGATCGCTCGAATCACTTCCTTAAAACTCCATTTACTACTATCCAGCCCATTTAAAATGGTGGATCCACATGTCAGGACATGTCCCATGGGGCAAGGAATCCTGGGTAGGCGTCACAAGCTACCTATCAGCAGCCAGGCTTCCCGATGATGTCACAGCCCTATATAAGCGGCAGCCATTTTGCAGAAGCTCATTCCGACACTGTATTGCGGCCAGATCACGCAGAGAGAGCGAGAGATAGATAGATGGAACAAGGAACATAAGGAGCCGAGCGAGGGACAGATAGAGAAGGAGAGCGGCTGTGACAGAGAAAGACAGGGAAAGTTTAAAGTGTTTGCATTAGCTTTCAAGCCTATTTAGTGTTAATAACACACCTGCCTATTTAGCTTTTCCTGGTGTCATTCTTTAAAAAGCGTGCTAGCATTAATATTTGAAGAGTACCTGTCTATTACCATTGTGCATTTTGTAAAGAAAGTCACTTTCTCACTGTTAAAGCAGCCAGCCTGTGTCTTTGAACAGCGGGGCATCCCAAATACGGGTAGTATGGACGATGGCGCAGATAGGCATCGGCCAACAGACTGCGTAGAATGTCTCTGTAGTAGGTCAGTTTGTCCTCCCTCTCAGTGGGTGTAATAAAATGCCCCCATTTTGTGCCAGTAGTGAGGGTCCAATAAGGTGGAGAGCCAGAAGTCATCCCGCTGACAAATGGAGACAATTCTGCGGTCACTACGCAAGCACGTGAGCATGCATCGTGCCATTTGTGCAATTGACTCGGAAGGACTACCTGTCTCCATCTCCACTGCATTCGCTTCGCTGTGCCCCACCCCCTCCTCCTCCACTTAAGCCCCCACAGGCTTCATGTGGTTGTAAAATGTAGGCGCCATGTCTCCATTGCCCTGACCAGCCATGGTTTCCAACATTTGTTGTAGTACATGAAGCAGTGGAATCACATCGTTCATCCCGTGGTCCTGGCGACTGACTAATAAAGTGGCTTCCTCAAAGGGCCTGAGCAAACGGCAGGTGTCACGTATGAGCTGCCACTGGTTTACATTGAAGCTACACAGGGGATTCCCCCTATCCGCTTGGATCATCAAGAATCAGTGATGGCTTTTCTCTGTTCGTATAGTCGATTCAACATATGGAGGGTGAAATTCCAACGGGTGGAAACATTGCAAATCAGACTATGTTGGGGGGCACCGTTCTGACGCTGTAGCTCAAGAAGGGTGTGCTTGGCGGTGTAGGAGTGGCTGAAGTGCATGCACAGTTTCCTTCCCATTGTTAGGATGTCTTGCAGATGGGGGGAAGACTTCAGAAAACGCTTGACAACTAGGTTGAACACGTGTGCCATAGGCGCGGCGGAAGTGACGTCAGATCAAACCGAAAAACGCAGCTATGATTGATTTGTTCACTGACAAAACTTGTCAATCCATTACATGGAGGGGGCGGACCTATATTAAGCCGGGCCAGAATTAGCCCGAGACCCAAAGCCACCAAAACCACTACATTACAGGGCTATATCAGACACCCCAACACACATTAAAAAACAAGCACGCCGCGCCACAAAGCACGTCCCACCCGGGCGGCGGCCATGCCCACCCTGCCCGCGAGCGCCCACCCCCGGCCAAGCAGAGCAAATCCATATACTCTGCCTGGGTGCAAGTGCGCGCGAGAGGGCGCACAGGGCACCCCGCACTGAGGGGCGCAAACCGGTTATCTGCTAAAAAGCTGCATCCATATCCAGATGGGGTAAAACAACATATCTGGATCCATGTAAAATCCTAAATATATATAAGTATATGCAATACATCAAGAAATTTCTTTCAAATGAATTGACAACCTCAATCAAGATTGACCTGCTCTATCAAATAATACCCTGTTGACTAATCCTCTCAGTCTCTATCATATGCCATCCAATAAACAGATAGCAAATATTCATGCAACAGCAATACGTATAAAAGGGGAAAGAAAAGGAGGGAGGAGGGGGGGGAAGGGGGGAGAAAAAGAGAGGGAAGAAGGGGGGGGGAAGGAGAAGGAGGGAGGGAAAAGGGAAGAGGGGGGCGAAAGGAGAGGGAATGGGGAAACAGGGGGAAAAGGGAGGAAAAAGAGAGGGACTGTCATGATGCTTATACATATTGTCAACATCAGAGGCTCATTAAGTCTGTTATAGGCACAAACACAAACTGCCATTGAAGATCAAATGTAGCATGGGTATAGAACAGAAACAATTTGTTGCTTCTTGGGTACGGTCTTTTGTATTCATCGGTTGTTGTTATCATGTTGTTGGTCCCCCAGAGAGTTCAGAATCTCCCAGAGGGAAGAATCACAACCTGGGGTTTCTTCTAGACTTCGAATCCCGTTACTGTAAACAAACTTTCCACTCCGTGTTGTCTCCAAATCCTCGCCAATATCAGCGGGGATAGTGTACAAATTACCTGTGTAAAAAAATCAATAAGAATAAATAAAGATAAACAAAAAATAAAAATAAATGTAAAAGGTTGATACATAAAAACACTACAACCATATGGAACTCGTGAAAACCCCATGCAGTGAAAACTGCGTGATAAAACCCACAGCATACCAAACCCTCATGAAAGCAACCACCCCCCCACGTGCACCCGTCTCCCCACGCACGTACACGGTCTCACACAGAGACAAGTGTCATACACAGAGACACGCGTGCACATGGACAACAATAAACTAAACTCCCTAATCAATAACGTGAATAAAACTAAATGACCCGACCTCTCAGCCCAGCTCACAATGCCGGGGTAATCTCGGGAAAAAAAGAAGCCAAACTAAAAATGCACTCCATGTGACACCCATTAGTGACCACAGTCTCGGGCACTCACACTGCTAGAGGAAGATTTTCACAAGATCCCCCATCATAATCAACTTCCACCCTTTCCTTGCCGAATATCACGGGGGTAGGAAAACTAATTCCTCCTCTCCAACAACAATTGTTTCATCCCAAAAACGGGGTAAAGGCCCAGTCCTCATTTAGGCCTTTGGGGCTCCGAGTATCAAGTAAAAAGACCCATCTCAATTCCCTTTGTTGGAGGCGGCGCTTCAAGTCCCCACCTCGTGGGCCTATAGATGCCCTCTCTATGCCCACAACTCTCAAAGTTTTGGGGTCCCCCCCGTGTTTGTCTAAAAAGTGTGCTGCCACAGGGGCACAAGTGTGCCTGCACACATGGCAGGCTGGAAGGGAACAAAAAAATAAATAAATAAAAATACCGAAAAAAAAATATATATTTAAAAAAACAAAATACAAAAAAAAATAAATGAAAAAAAAATTGTCAAAAAATTAACACAATAAAAAAAAGACAATGAAAAAAAATATTAAAAAAAACAAAATACAAAAAAATAAAAAAATTAAAAAATATATATATATTTTTAAAAAATACAAAATATTAAAAAAAAAAGATAATAAAAAAAATACAAGAAATACAAAATTAACAAAAAAAATTGATACATTTTATATGTTATTGTTATTATGTTATATGTTATTGTTATTATGTTATATGTTATTATATGTTATTATTATAAATGTGTTTAAATAAGATAGATGTTAACAATTACAATGTAATTGACAATTAGGCCCTTTTTTCTGTGGCACCATTGCTAAGTGCAAAAAACATGTGCACATCCATGAACCAAAATAGACACAGGCACAACGGCCTAGGAGCGTGGAGGCCACAGCGGCGGGACCTGTCCAAGTTGCTGTTGTGGTTGTGCAGGAACCACAGTCACCCAGTGGGCCTTAACCCTTTAACCGCCAGCCTACCTGGAGTTTTTGTTACACTTTGTTGCCAGACCATTTTTCACTATTTTGAACTATGCATGTTCAACTGTGATTTTTGAAGGGATTTACAGGTATTTCCCAGAAAAATTATATATTGTTTTTTTCAGCAGAGTCTGGGCTTTAACATGAAATGTCTTTTTTGTCATTTTTTAAGTGCATTCTTAATATTTTGGGGTGAGATATGTGCAAAAAAATAAAACAAAATCTATTTTCTATTTTCTATTTGTAGTGTTTTTTTGTAATAAAAAATTTAAGTTTGTCAATAAAATCTTATTGCGTGTGAAATCCCAATTTCTCCCGGTTACAACGGCACCACATATGTATTGGTAGATGCCCTTTCCTGCCCAGGAGACCCCCCAAACTGAAACAGCACTTTAAGAGATTTTCAGATCAAATACAGCTATGCTAAGCGCTATGTGCACCTTGCAGTTTTTCAATAAAAACAACCCTTTACATTTGAAATACCCAAACTATATATTTTCTGGAAGTACACACCTCAAGCTTTTTAGGCATACCAGGCTTGTTGATGTTGCCACAGATTTCTGGAAGTTCTCCCTCAATGTATTCTTTGGTTACACAGAGCTTCCCTAAAAAAGGATAAAAAAAGCAGAATCAAAGCCACATTTTTCTAAAGAAAACTAGATACAAACAAGAAAAAACAAGTTAATCTAAAAAAGCAACATCCCCCGAACAGAACGATATCCAACATGCAAAGCTTGTGCACAACGGTAATTTTGCTTGAAAATTTCAGCTCTGCAGACAAAGTGGCACCTTGCGTTTTTTCTACCAAAACAACCTTTTACATTTGGAATACCCACCACAAACCATATATTTCTGCAAAGTACACATGATAAGCTTTCTAAGCATACCCAGCATGTTGTAATGGGCCCATCTTTCTGGAAGTAATCCCTCAAGGAATTCCTTGGTCGCACAGGGTTTCCTTAAAATATGTATAATAAAGCAGAATAAAAAATGAGTTTTCCTAAAACATCAATATGCAAACAAGAAAAAACAAGCTAAATCTGAAAGCGCAAAATCCCCCCAGCAGAACGATACCCAACATGCATAGGTACTACTAACCCTTTTAACTGCCAGCCTACTTGAGGATCTCCTGCCACCTCCTTCCCCGGGCACCGATCACTGGCATCTGAGAACTGAGAGCGCTGAAGCCGGTGATCGGGGTCGGGATGACGTCATTAGCCCCGCCCCCAAGGGCGGCAAGATGTGGGCCGCCATAGAGGAGGAAAGGGGAGAGAGCCTCCCTGAAGATCGGTAAGTCCTGGGGGGGATCGGAGGCCCCCCAGGTGAAGAGGAGGGTTGGCGGGAGCCAGCGCACACGCAGGTAAGTATATGTCATTTTTATTTTTAATTTTTTTATACAGAAAAGCCAGTGGCAGCTGAAATGGGGGAGCACCCTATTCCGGGCCCTCCCCTGCAGCCGGAGGAGGTCCGACGGTCGATCGGAGCCCACCATCTTAAAGAGGAGACCCGGCCGAATCAAATGAGGGGTCAGGTAAGTGAATTTTTTTTTTACTTTTTATGCTATTAGTGGGGAAAGTCAGGCACGTAAAATTTACGTGGCTGGCGGTTAACTGCAGGGGAGGCAGCCACGTAAATTTTAAGTGGCTGGCGTTTAAAGGGTTAAAGGATATACATTGTCCCTGACCCTAGTTACAGCTCCAGAAGTAGGCGCTGCCATGCACTTTGGTACACACTTACAGGCTGGCCCACCTTCTGTTCAACAAAATTGCAAAGAAATGACAGCTTGGGACTCTCCACCTCGGCTCGACACAAGCCATCAGTTCTCTGAAAGGTCCACCACCTGAAAAGGGAGGGACTGCAGCACCAGCAACTTATACAGGAGCAAATTTAGCTTCTGCAAGTTGGATGAGTGGGCACATACTGCTGTCTCTTGGACATGGCTTGGCCAATGGATTGCTGGCGAAATGACTGACTCAGATTAAGAGGAGGAGCATCTGGAGCGACAGAGGATGGGTATGACACACAGGAAGTGGTGGAGCCTTGAATGGCTGGAACAGGGAGCGGCGTGCCACTGGGTAATGCAGCAGGCTGGACCACCACTTTGGAGCCAACTCTCCCAGGCCGCTTTATGGTGATGCTGCAAATGTTGACTCAGGGCTGTGGGGCCAAAATTGGGACCCTGGCCACACTTCGCCTTCTGCCTACACATTTTTAATATAGCCATGTTAACCTCTTGCAGATGCTTGATGAAAAACTGCCACATCGCAGAGTAGCTGATTTTCCTACCAACAGTCCACACTAATTCACTGCTGCTGCCGCTGCCGTCGACTCCAGAGACCATTTTCCGCTACCTCCTGGGAAGATAGCCTGCTGCGCAGCAAGTGGTCTACCCCGAGCACATTTACCTCCAGACTTTCCCCTTCTGCCACCATGCTGACCGCTAAATCCGTCACTCTCCATCACTCCAAGCCTTTAAAACTGCCCTCAAAACTCACTGATGTCCTCAGGTTCCTCAACAGTGTTTGCTTGAGAAGCCAAAACGCTTGCAACACCACCTCCCATGCCACTCTCCTCATCACTACTTGCCCGTCTAGTGGAAGAAGCGGTGAGTGTCTCCTCCACTTCTTGGCTCTGCAGTAGCACAATAGTGGAGCTGAACCCAAAGCATAAGATATAACCGACAGTTGACTAGGGGTGTCAGATGTCACTTGTGATGAAGTGGATGATCGTGTTAATCGATGACGGCAGATGGGTTGCTGGTTAAGACACGACCGCTAGCTCATACCGGGAGATCAGGCCACTCACTGAGACTCCTGCTGCCACTCAGCCCTAGTCTT
This sequence comes from Gastrophryne carolinensis, assembly GCA_027917425.1. Lineage (NCBI taxonomy): Eukaryota > Metazoa > Chordata > Amphibia > Anura > Microhylidae > Gastrophryne > Gastrophryne carolinensis. Next base: position 405,002,675 of record CM051236.1, read on the forward strand.
TTGCGACCTCTGCTTTATGAATTCAGGCCTCTGCAACTCCTCTGTTGCCATTCTGGCACTTCTCTGCCTGACATACTTAGTGCGTATATGAGAGGAGGACAAAACGCTACGCTACGCATAAAACAGGATTTGTCGATACCAGCAGCAGGTGTGTAACTATCTATGGCCTTTCACTAAGTAGTAACTATGGCCTGAAGACTTTAACAGGAACAAAGTGGGAAAACTCTTAGATGTGCGTATGTGATGCTCTGATGAGGGCAGTTCAATGTGCTCCAGTACACTTGAAAAATGTTTTTGGGAGAGACTGGCCTGCGTGAAAATGATTTGGGCATGGATCAACCAAGATTTCCACCCACCAATGCCTGATGCATCAGAGTAGATTGATCATGGTGCCAGACCAACACTTCAGAAATATGAACAGTGCAAAACAGATTTAAGGCGCTGCTCTCCAGTTACAGACATTTCTCCGCATCAGACCTCAAGTAATTATTGAGGAAATGCTTTACGTTAATTTTAATTTTTATTAATATTCATAGGATAAGATATATGTGCCCACAATCTGTATATGTTCTCTTCGTGCTGCTGCCAACTCCAATGTGTTTTTCTGGCAATATATGGGCTCCTTATATCTGCTGCTGCCAACTCCAATGTGTTTTTCAGGCAATATATGGGCTCCTTATTATGCTGCCAACTCCAGGGTGTGTTTTTAATGCAATATATGGGCTCCTTATGCTGCTGCCACCTCAAGGCTCTGCAGTTGTGCCGCTCTGCGACAGCGATTCTAAATTCGGACCAAATCTTTTTTCCTGGAAAAATCAGCCCAATTGAACTTTTCATAAATTCGCTCATCTCTAGTGGTGGGTTTTGGTCCACTTTAAGACAAGAATAGCGCTATTCTAAATGACATATTTTATTTGTTGGGATAATCCCACAGGCAAAGATTATCTCCTTGATATATGCTTTACTTCTGGAGGGAACCTCTGGGACTAAGCCCAAGTTTGCAACCAGTTGCATAAATAGGCAATTTAAGTGATCATGAGGTCAACATTTGGAAAAACTTTAGGCAGAGCTTGTTAAACTCCAATCTTGCAGAGGTGAGTATGAAGGTTCAGGTTTAGGTGGTATTTAGTACAGTACCTGAGCAGATCCATAGGGTTCTGGACCCTATTCTCTACTTTGCTATAGGGGGTATTTTCTTGTTGGGTTCCATCTCCATATGTGGTGAGAATGTAGGAAGGTTAGACAGTTTTGGCATAAAGTATTCTTTACTATGAGCAAGGCATCAGGTTTAACTTTAAAACCCACCGCAACCGTAGCTCTGGCTTACTACAAACCTTTATACTGTACTAACTCACTATTTACCCTTATCAGGCATATAACCTCTGCAGCTAGGTTGATAATTGTGCGAGCCTGGAAAAAACTTTGGGTGATTTAGTGGCTCGGGTGAATAATATTATGTTTTTTGAAAAGATCAATGCAGCCTTAAAGTCATACTTCAGGCAAAGCAACAAAAAAATCTTTGCACGGTAAAATTACCAGCCAAGAAGACAACCAGGTTTCGTCTTTTTGTCTGAGCTCCTAAAAGTCTTTTCTGACAGCTTCTTTATCCTCATCTTCCTTTTCTATGGACGGACGTCCCTCGTCTCTAACAATGTCCTTTCCCCCAGTCTGCCTCTGCCCGCTCTGGGATCCTTGGATTGCTATTTTTCCCCATCTACATACCATGTTTTGACCATGTTTTGTTAACTATTTAATTAGCTTGCCACTGGTGTCACCATTTGCTTTTTTGTTCCTGTCTTTGCTTGATTCTGTTTTTTTTTAGCTTTTTTCCTTTTTCTTTGCTATTTCTTTTATTTTTATCTCACTGGTACTTCACGTGCTTTGCTCACTAGAGTCTCTTAGTAGGCTCAGATGCTCAGTGTACATTTTGACTGGTGGCTCTTTCCCATGTTTAGTAAGGGTATCCCAGTACATTGGTCACTATGTACTGTTATTCTGTTTGATTTTTCTTTGTGAAAATTTCAATAAAAATAAATAGAAGCAAAATCCCCAATTACAGGGGTAGGTAATTTCATTGGAAAATTTGTAACAGCAGTTTTTAACAGAATATTTTAGTGTGTTTTTAACAGAATTTTTCAACAGAATTTTTTGGTGTGTTCACATTATAAATCCCACTCAGATGTAAGCTTCAGTTCAAACCCGAAAGCAAAACCAAAGGTAAACTTGCTTCAGCTATTCAATTTATTGCACTAGGATTTTTGTGTGACCTGTATTTCTACTTTGTTGCCCTCTCTGAACAAAATTATTCTCTCACCGACTGTCCGACTGGCTGTCCATCAAGTATTTTCATCCTTCAGCTAGAAAATTAAATTGCTAACTACCTTTGTATGCCTATATATAAATGTGTGATAGATTTATACAACATATACAATTAGTCATTTAAGCATGCCAAGATCAAGGTCCAATGGCAGGCTGCCAGTTCTCAGAAAACATCACAACTGAATGCAAAGTGGCACAGGAAAATGCCTGAGAAATCGTTGTCACATGATTATTTAACATAATGTTGTATTTCCCTTTTAGCTTGCTTATGTCATTTGTTATTGTAATTTGCATTACTATATTAAGGAGGGCTGGAACAATATGCATTGTGAATGAATGAAATGTCATACTTGAGACTTCCTAAGAATAGTGTCAATACAAGGTTAACTAAGGGTTTACAGGTTTACAGGTCTAGTAGCTGGGAGAATAGTGCAGAACAAAAGAAAACTTAGAGGCCGATTCATTAATAGCGGCAGGTAGCGACAGTTGAGCGACTGTAGCAGTACTTTCACAGCGCCCGCTAGTAGTCGCCGTGCTTGGCCGTTGTTCGGTTGACAGCGACTCAGTCGGTGTGCAGTAATGTTGAATATTGGGTGAAGAGTCGCTATTTGACAGGTTCCACGCTGTATGGGAGCGCATGATAGCGACTGGCCATAGCGACCGGCTCCCACCATATTCATTAACAAATCACGCTCAAAAAATTCTCGCGCTGTGAAATGCATGCTAAAACCCCAGAGCACTGGCGGCAATGGGTTAAAAGTAGTTTTTTAACCCCCAAACAACCATATTTTTGCAAACAAAAAAAAACAAGTTTTGAAAATAATTTTGAAATATGAATACATTAATATCAGACCTGTAATATCAATTCTGCACAAATATATATATATATATATATATATATATATTTTTACCTTAAAAAAATATCTAACATGGCAGAAGTGGTCACAGAATTTTTCACATTTAAAAAAATATAAAAAAAAACATTAATAACAATTAATTATGAATATTTAAAGATTGTTCCATTGAAATGCATTGGAGAGTGCCAGGTAGCGAGAGGTCATACCTGTCGCTGTTCAAGGTCGGACGCTGGTGCTGTGGGCTGAGGCTGGAATAATGATGAATGAGTGGCTATCTGGCGCTATTTCAGTCGCTAAGCATGATTGCCTTGATAAATGTGTGATTGTGGTGGGGAGCCGGCGTTCTCGTGGCGGTGCCCCGTCATTACCGGTTGCTCACCAGTCGCTACCTGTCGCTATCCTTTCATAAATAAGGGCCTAAGAGTAGATACCGTTAAACTAAACACGTACCATTTTTCCATATAAATATGCTTGCTGTCCCTCATTAATATCTGCTATGCTATTAGGGAAGCTCTGGTCATATTTCCCAGTAATTATAATGCAATATTTTTAAAAATAGAAATAAAATACTGGAAGGAATTGACATTTGCTTTAATAAGAAAAATGCACACCAAAATAAAAATCTGCTATAGTTTTTTTATTTCCATTGTAAAATATATAATTGGATGCAGAGTTTGTCTAAGAATATTATTAATATTGTTTATTTATACAGCACCGTCATCTTACGTAGCTCTTTGCAAGGTATAATTACAGACAAGGTAACACATATAGTGCAGGGACCAATACAAACTAGATGTTATGAGGTTCAAAACAAATGTGAGCACAGGAGACAATAGGAAAGAGAGGCCTGTCCTTGCGAGCTTAAAGTCTAAAGGATGGGGGTGGGGACAAAAGGGGCCGGGATTACGAGTGGTAGAGCTTGAGGTAGATGGTGCGTGTCGATGAAGGTTATAGGAGTTGCTTAAGCCAGGTTATAGGCTTGTCTGAAGAGTTACGTTTTGAGGGCATATTAAAGGCTTGGAGCATTGGAGAGTGATGGATTGAGTGGGGCAGTGCATTCCAGAGAAGTGGGAAGGCACGGGAGAAGTCTTGAAGGGGGGAAGGCAAGGAGATAACCAAAGAGGAGGGCAGAAGAATGTCAGAGGTAAAGCGGAGGTTGCGCGTGGGTTGGTATCGCTGGATCAGTGATGAAATGTGGAGGAGGGGCTGGCTGGAGAGAGCTTTGTAGGTTAGTGTTAGAAATTTGAACTGAACTCTGAAAGACAGGCAACCAGTGGAGGGATTGGCACAGAGGAGCAGCACTGGAGAAGCAAGAGGAGAAATGGATGAGGTGAACATCAGAGTTTAGATTGGAGGGGTTCCAGTCTATTTGTTGGTAAACCACAAAGGAGGGTGTTGCATTAGGCAAGTTGGGATATGACCAGGGCGTGCACTAGTATTTTAGTGGCATCAGGTGAGAGAAAGGGAAAGATGTTTTTTTAAGTTAGAGACAACATGAGATGGCTAGGGAGTGAATGTGAGGTGTGAATGAGAGAAAGGATTCCAGAATGATGCCCAGGCATTGAGCTTGAGGAGTTGCAGTTATTGTAAGATTATTTACAGAGATTGTGGTTTTAGAGAGGGGAGTGAGATGGTGGGAAAAAAGGAGCAAGCGGAAATATAAAAGGAAATAAAAGAGGGAGGTTAGACGGTTGAGTAAGATACACTAAATGTGCTATCAGGGAGATATTAGAAAGAGAATATTATTATTTTATTACTTTCAAAGTGGACTAAATCCCCAAGTATTTGTCCAGATTCAGCTTTATTCCACCAGGAATAAGCATTACAAATGTATTAGGAATTTAACGTGGCAGGGAGGCTAAATAGTGGGTGAACTGGGACAGAGGTTGGAGTAAAGGGAAGAAAAAAATCTCCCCATGGAGGGGGCTCCAGTCCAAGAAAAGTTCAAAAAAGGAAGAGAAAAATAGATACTTGGGGAGGGGGTACAGAGAGAGATTGCAGTTGGAAGAAGGGGGAATTTGCCTGAACCATAAGCATCCCACATATGCAGTCATTCCTTCCTGTGGTAATACATGGGTCATGTTGTAGGCTTTTCTTAGTTGGCAATACCGTTGTTGGGGGAGGGAGAGGTTAAAAAATACAGGGTAGATTACTTCTGCTGGGTATCCAGGTGTGCAATTAACTAATGGTGAAGGAAACGAGAGATGAGAGTGGGACTAGGGGGCTGCAGGGGTTACCAATCAGCTACTTGAGTGGGAGACCACTGAAAACCTGGAGGGGGCAGCAGGGATTATCAGCAAGGAAACTGGAGTTCTGGGGGGTGAATAAAAAGGGGTTGCACGGAGTTCCCAGCAGGACAGGGGGCTAGGATATACTGTAGAGTAAGAGGGACAACAATGAGGCAATGGTGAGGGAATGAGGCATTAAGGGGTTTGGAACAACAGGAAATCTCACAATATGGGAGGAGAGGGTGACTGGGACCTTCAGAGGGAGGAGGAGGTTTCAGAGAGCAGAATGTGATGGGGTGGATACATGGAGAGACAAAAAATGCATGAAACCAGAAAATGAGGAGTGAAAAGCACACTGCAGGAGTAAAAAAAGAGAATGGGTACTATATTGCATACCATGCAAGGCAAAGGCAACGGGGGACTGGGACTTTGTGGAGGGGGTGAGGCGCAGACAATAATTAGATAGACAGATATTCTAGCAACGTAAGTTTAAAATCTGAGTTTTTACCTCCCCCCCTGCTCACCTACACCAACTGCTGACTCCTTGGCACCAAGATATCACATCACTGGAGCGTTATCAGTAGGTCATGTGAGTTTAGGTGATTTAGCTGAATTTTAGGGGAGCTTGCTAGCTGCTGGCCTTTCGTAGCTTTGCACCAGAGAGTGACAGTATTACAACCACACATGGTGGATTTTAATTTAGGGCTCGTATCACAGGGACAAGTGGAAGGAAAGCAGACAAAGAAAAGATGTAGGTATGCTATATCTAAAACTGTTTTTAGAAATTAGGAGGTGGACCCCCTATTTTTGTCTTATTTTTCTACAGTGTTTCTGCATAACTTCTAGGCCATCAACAATTACCATTAACACAATAATTGCAGCTGCAACATAAATAGATGATTAGGTGTTTTGTATTTGCAGTTCAAAGGGATGTCTTCTCCCCGTGATACAGTATACAGTGTAAATACTAAAAAAATACCACAAGGTGCTATTGCCCTAATGCCATAAAGGAGTGGCCACAGTAATGCGTAGCAGGTTTGAAGTTTCCTGGCATGTTAGGGTTATTACTTGAGTTTAGATCAGGTTTCTGCAACTATTGACTTAGAAGTGAGCCAACAGCCAAATCAGCTTAATCTGAGTTTTGTCTGGCCTCTCACCACTCACTGCATACCTGGAGAAACAATATTTATCACTTTGACTGTGGACTGCGGCATTAATGCTTATCCCTACTACAAATGGTATCAATAGGTTCAGAAAGATTTCACTTGCACAAGAGCCAAACAAAATTGAGGCTGCACTGTAATTTTACTTAATGAGATCACAGCAGGCTTTTATAAGATGAAATACAGTAAATTTTCCCAGCTCCTAAAACTATAGTAACGACTGTACTTACAGTAGCTTTAGCTAAGCTTTCATGACTGCCTGTTGCTGTGTTTACTGTATTCCTGCTTCTTGACTGCCCCAATCTAATACTCGGTGTGTGTGTGTGTGTGTGTGTGTGTGTGTGTGTGTGTGTGTGTATGTGTGTGTGTGTGTGTGTGTGTGTGTTAGAGCAAGACATATTGCATCTTAAGCCTCCAAGGGGCCCAGGGTCTGTTTTCACTAGAGTGGACAGTTAGAACCCCTTAACCAGTTCAATGCTTAGGGGATGGCAACCAACTTCCTGTCTTGGTGGCCAAGTTAGATGTCAGTGAATGCCCCTATTAACAACCTGCACTCCTTCCAGAACCCCAGTGACTGACATGTCCCATGGTTATCTAATTTGTCCTCGGGTTCCTCCAAAAGTGGCTTAAATAATAATAAAACTACCTCAGAAAAAAATAGGTTCCTAATAACCCTTGCAGTGCTGAACCGTCATGGAACAGGTTTGACACGGTCAATTCTACACAACCATTGCATTCCTTTATTTATTTTAAGATGGCAATTGAAAATTTGTACCCAATCAAGGTCAATATTTTTGAAAGAATGTAAACCCAAAATATAAACTGGGATTAACTGTGGTAAAATATCAGGCCAGGATTTTACCAGCTCCCAGCTAGCTCAAGATATCCTCACTGAGGAGGCTAAAAAGTACAATTTATGGTAAAGGCTATAGTGTCTGAGGTACATATTAGGGAAAGGGCTGGCTATGGACACTACAATTGATGGTAATGATTCATTAGTATTGTAGGGGCTGATAATATGGCAGGAATGAGTATGGCCAACCTTACAGTCATTATACTAAGGCAGGTGTTAGAAGCAACAGCCCAATCAGCCCCAAAGGTGTGTTGCTCTCCAGGCTATTCTTCAGTTCACAGTTTTAATACGGTATGCTTTAAAAAAAAAATGCTGCTTGCTTGCGTCTATTGTGTTAAAGCAATCGAATTTAAGAATGCATGAGGACAAGTATACCCAACTTTATTGTTGGATTGTTTGTAACTTTGCCCATAGCTAGTTTGCTGACAATTAATTTAACAAATGTTTATATTCTACATTAAAGTCAGTCCATTTTTCCATTAATTAATATTCAGCTGTATAGTTATGGCTTTTCTACATTACAGACATTGACAGACCAAGTTATATTCAGAAAGTACCCTCTGGTCTCTTGAAAAAAATCAAATTATCTAATCTTTGAAATAAAGGTTATTTCCTTCTGTCAAGCTTATGAATCTTATCTGTCGTCATTGCGCTTTTGCTGATTTCACCAGTCTGTTTGGTATGCTGTGCAGCTCATTTCATTCCTATCAAAGAAGGCAATCACTGTCTTTAGTATTGTGTATGCTTGAACTAGACCTTTTTACTCATAGGCCATGTAATGACCCGAGGCAGGCACAGATATGCTCTTTATAGTGTTCTGTACAAATGTGTTAAAGAAAGGGCCCCCAACTAGTACTGTAGTTTGCAAGCCAAATGTTGCTTGTGGATGCCTGCTGCATGGGTTGAGGTATGTTTAAGTTTCAATTTTTTTTTATTGAGGCTTTATATGCAATTAAAGTTTTAACAATAATCTCATTTCCTAGTGTAATACTTAGAACAGAGGTACCAAATCTGGTCTATGGTGTAGGTTTGGCCCGTGAGCAGCTCTTTCCAGGGGACTGAATATCTGCTGGACAGCTGCATGATTCTAACACAAGGCACAGTTCCTATGTTTTCTCTGCCATTGAACTGAAGACAATTGTTTGAATGGCAGCTCTGGACCAAGTAAGTGGGAAATGTTAGAAATGAATATAAAAAGTAAATAAAATGTAAAATGATTTCTGGTGCCACTAAAAACCACCACTGGTCTGGTTAGATTGTTGGGGGGGTCCCTGTTTTAGATACTCACACCCACAAGCATTCCAGTGCAGCTGCCCCCTGGTTCATCAACCCATGTGACCACTGCCTGCCATACGAACCCATGAGGTCTCTTGACATTCATGTGGGGTAGCAAACTGGCTGCCACCAACAAGGCACTGCATGTGCATAGTGTGCAGTGGTGTATTAAAAATTGGTATGCCTATGAGGGGGGGGTGGAAGTGTTTTTTCCGATGCAGAGGTCCACTTGGGGTGGAGGTACCCTGTAAAAGTTCTGAGAAGTAGCCTGTCCCATGCTTCCTCAGAGCATTTAATGGAGACATGCACCCAAAAACCTTTCTCCCAGCCCCCAGTGAGTAATACATATTACCAGACTGGAAATGGCAGGAAACACTACATCAACCACTTCTCCTACTGCTGCAGTGTTTCCTGACACTTCTGCTCTGTCCATTGATAAATAGGTGTTTTGGTGCAGAGATGCAATAATTATGGTGGAGGTCCCCTTTAAAGCACCAACTCCAGCATTGCTGTTCTTGCAATGACCCAATCCCCCCAGGCAAGAGCAGTGACGCTGCTGAAAAATGGATGACACTGCTTAAAGTGTATTTTGGGTTTTGTGTGCGTTCTGTGAACCCGGAAGGAGGCTGTTGGCTGTTGGCTGCACAGTAGCCAATCATCCTTGTGTGTCAGTACACTTTATTACCACTAGCTCAAAACACTAGTGTGTCAGTACTCTTTAACACCATTTGCTCAAGCCACTGGTGTGTCAGTACTCTTTAATTCTGCTTTCTCAAACCACTAATGTGTCAGTTCTCATTAATACCACTTGCTCAAACCACTGGTGTGCCTTTACTCTTTATTACCACTTGCTAAAACCAATGGAGTGCCTTTACTTTTTATTTCCACTTGCTAAAACCACTGGTGTGTCAATACATTTTAATACCACTTGCTAAAACCACTCAAACCAATGCTGTGTCAGTATTCTTTAATGCCACCTGCCCAATATTAAAGAATACAACTGAGTCAGTATTCTTTAATGTCACTTGCCCAAGCCACTGATATGTCAGTACTCTTTAAGTGGATTATCCACTGGTTCATGGCACTTGTGTGTCTGTTAAGCTACAGTTTAATACCAATTGTTCAGGCCACTTGGGGCTCACTACTGTTTATTACCAATTGTTCAGAGCACTTGTGTGTTAGTACTCTTTAATACCACTTTCTCAAACCACTGGTGTGTCAGTACTCTTTAATACCACTTGCTGAAATCACTTTGGTGTCAGTGCTGTTTAATACCACTTGCTCAAACCACTTGGTTGTAACTAATCTTTAATACCAATTGTTAGTGGAGTATTCACTGGTTCAGGGTATGTGTGTGATTACAGTTTAATGCCAATTGTTCAGGGCACTTGTGTTCAGTGTGTCTCTTTAATACCACTTGCTGAAACCACTTCAGTGTCACTACTCTTTAATACCACTTGCTGAAACCACTTTGATGTCAGTACTCTTTATTACCATTTGCTCAAAGCAATTGGGTGTCCGTACTCTTTAATACCACTAGCTCAAACCACTGGTGTATCTGTACTTTTTAATATCAATTGTTAGTGGAGTATCCACTGGTTCAGGGAACTTGTGTTACTACATTTTAATACCAATTGTTCAGGTCATTTGGGGATCACTACAGTTTAATACCTATTGTTTAGGGCACTTGTGTGTCAGTACTCTTTAATACCACTTGCTCAAGCCACTGGTTTGTCAGCACTCTTTAATTCCACTTTCTCAAACCACTGATGTGTCAGTACTCATTAATATCACTTGCTCAAACCACTGGTGTGCCATTACTCTTTATTACCACTTGCTAAAACCAATGGTGTACCTTTACTCTTTATTACCACTTGCTAAAACCACCGGTGTGTCAGTACTCTTTAATACCAATTGTTAGTGGTTAATCCACTGGTTCATGGCACTTGGGTCAGACCATTTTGTGTCACTACTTGGTAATACCACTTGCTGAAACCATTTGGATGGCAGTACTCTATAATGCCACTTGCTCATACCAATTGGGTGTTAGTACTCTTTAATACCACTTGCTCAAACCAATGCTGTGTCAGCATTCTTTAATGCCACCTGCCCAATATTAAAGAATACAACTGAGTCAGTATACCACTTGCCCAAACCACTGATATGTCAGTACTCTTTAAGTGGATTATCCAATGGTTCATGGCAGTCATATCAGTTTCTTACCAATTGTTCAGAGCACTTTTGTGCTATTACTCTTTAATACCACTTTCTCAAGACACTGGTGTGTCAGTACTCTTTTATTCCACTTACTTAAACCACTTGAGTGTCACTGCACTTTAATACAAATTGTTAATGAAATATCCACTGGTTCAGGGCACTTGTTTGTCACTACAGTCTAAAACCAATTGTTCAGTGCCCTTGTGCGTCACTACTCTTTAATACCAATTGTTCGGGGCATGTGTGTGTCACTACTAGTGATGAGCAGACCCGCTGAAGTCCGGGCTCACTGAGCTTGGCCAAACTTACTGCCAAAGGTAATTACAAGGTGTCTGTCCTTGTGAGTCTCCCCCTGTAGAAGAAAAGGTGTCTCCCACCTAGCAATTTATTTTGTCAATCTGGTAGGTGGTGTGGGCACCTCTATGAGGCTTTATGTATTGATTTCAAGATTGACAGTCCGAGATGGCTGTCTGTCCACATTCTACTACCACACACTATAGGTGTCAGGACTGTACCGGACACCTGTCTGTCTTGAGCTGATAACCCCCAATCTCCACCGCCTCTTCTGCCTATAGACAAGCCCCCGCTTGTAGGAGACACGGGTAATGCCTCTCCTACTCGGTTACCCCCAGGACTTATAGGGCGCAAAGGTTACCAGCTTAAGATGGAGACTGATGAACGGCAGGGAGTCCCGAATGAGGATGCCGGTTGGCGAAAGTCCAAGTACAGGCCGTGGTCAAACTGGGAGGTCACGGGGCGAGGTATCCAAGGAGGAAACGAAGAGTGGTCAAACTTGCCGAGGTCAAATCCAGGAGGTCACGGTGCGAGGTATCCAGAGGAGGTAACGAAGAGTGGTCAAACTAGCCGAGGTCAAATCCAGGAGGTCATGGTGCGAGGTATCAGAAGGGTCAGGCAAAATCGTGGTCAGGCAAGCAAAGGTCAGGGCGGGCAGCAAACAAGAGAGGTCAAGGTCCAAAGCCAAATAGTAACGAGAAACAGGATAAGCACGCTTCCAGAACCCAGAGACTATAACGGGCACTGGGATACCGGAGCAGAAAGGCTTTATAGAAAATACTGGCCATTGGGGAAAAGGGAAAATGGAGGGAATCAGGGTGATAGGTGCATACAAGGATAATGGGATTGGTCCCAGGAGCTGGACGGCCCAGGCCAGACAGGCCGACCAGTCCCTGGGCCCGATCCCAGGATCCAGCCACAGATTGGTTACTTTAAACTTGCCCCCGCGCGGACGCGCTGGGGAAAGCGCCGCCGGGAGGCATAAAGGAGACGTGCTCGCGCGCGCGCGCGAGCACGTTGAGTGTCGGGCGCGCCCCCGCCAGGAGGGGGAAGCGCCGCATCATCGGGGAGAGCAGCAGGCCCGTGCAGCCGTGCGGAGCACGCTGCAACGCAGCCACCAGCAGCGTCCTGCGCCGCCGGCCCCTGGACCCCACGACGGCGCCGAGGAGACGGCGGACCCGGGGACAGTCGGGCAGCAGCCCGCCGGGAGCCACCCGACAGCGCGCCGCGGGACCAGGAACGGCGACGAGGTAAGTGCCTAACATTACCCCCCCCTGAGGAGGGGCCACTGGACCCTCCAAGCTGGGTTTCAAAGGATTCTCTCTGTGAAATCTCTTTACTAAATTCTGCGCATGAACTTCTCTGGCCGGAACCCAAGATCTTTCTTCCGGGCCGTACCCCTTCCAGTCAATTAAATACTGAAGAGAGTTTCTAAAAAGACGGGAGTCAAGAATCCGGGCAATCTCAAATTCCTGATGCCCATCGACTAACACAGGCCTAGGGGAATTATTGGGTTCATGGTTTCTTGCAGGCTTAAGAAGTGAAACGTGAAAAGATTTACAAATTTTCATGGAAGAAGGGAGGGCTAACTGATACGTAACCTGATTGATCTTCCGTGTTATGGGGAGGGGGCCGATAAATTTAGGCCCTAACTTAGCGGAGGGCTGGCGTAAGGCTAAGTTCTTGGTTGAAAGCCAAACCCAATTTCCCACCTCATAACTAGGGTTAGAAGAACGTTTGCGATCTGAAAATGTTTTCTGTTGAAGAACAGCCTTAGTTAGATGTTGCTGGATCTTATTCCATTCCCCTGGCCATTTGGAAAGCCATTCATCCACGGAGGGAACTCTAGAGGGTTGGTCCGAAAGGGCAGAAAACTTCAGGTCTTTGCCATAGACACAATGGAAGGGAGAAACCCCCGTGGAAGAATGTGAAGCGTTGTTTAATGCAAATTCAGCAAACGGTAAGAAGAAGGCCCAGTCCGTCTGAGTATCAGCCGTAAAACAACGCAAGTACTGTTCTAAAGATTGGTTAGTTCTTTCGGTTTGTCCATTCGATTGAGGATGGAAAGCCGAGGAAAGAGAGACGGTAAAACCCAGCTTAGTACAGAAAGCCCTCCAAAAACGGGAGACGAATTGGACCCCCCTATCCGAAACAATGTCTACTGGAATACCATGAATTCTAAAAATGTGAGTGACAAAGAGTTGAGCTAATATTTGAGCTGAGGGAAGTTTTTTTAAAGGGATAAAATGAGCCATCTTGCTAAAGCGGTCCACTACTACCCAAATAACTGTATATCCCTGGGAAGGGGGAAGATCAGTAACAAAGTCCATGGCCAGATAGGTCCATGGGGAGGCAGGAATGGGCAACGGTAGAAGTGGGCCTTCAGGAGAGTGTCTCAAAGACTTACTCCGAGCACAGACTTTACAGGCTAAGACAAATTTCTGAGCGTCCCTTCTAATGGATGGCCACCAAACTTGGCGCGTCAATAAGGCAATAGTTTTCTTGACCCTCGGATGACCCGCTGTTTTAGTATCGTGAAAATGGGACAAAAAGGCAGTGCGGTAAAGAGAAGGCACAAACTGGACAGACTCAGGTTTTTCAGGTGGAGCTTCGGCCTGGAACTGAGCTAGATCAGGAAGTTTGGGTTGGATGGCGGCTACCACCAGGGAGTGGGGTAAGATGGGAATATCCAATCTTTCGGGTAAGTTAGGGAAAGAGAAACTCCGAGACAGGGCATCCGCTTTAACGTTTTTGGACCCAGGTTTATAGGTTATAGAGAAGTTAAACCGGGAAAAGAACAAGGACCAGCGAGCCTGTCTTGGAGTTAGTCTTTTTGCAGATTGAATGTATTCTAGATTTTTATGATCCGTAAAGACTGTAACTGGGTACTGAGCCCCCTCCAGCCAGTGTCTCCATTCCTGAAAGGCTAACTTGATAGCCAATAATTCTCTGTTGCCGATATCATAATTTCTCTCGGCCCCCGAGAACTTCTTGGAAAAGAAAGCACATGGGTGAAGGCGTTCAGGTGACCCACGATATTGTGACAAAACCGCCCCCACCGCAATTTCAGAAGCATCCACCTCCACAAAAAAGGGTGATTGCTCATCCGGATGAACTAAGACCGGGGCGGAGCTAAACACTCTTTTCAGATTCTCAAAGGCCTGGACCGCTTGAACAGGCCAAACTGAGGGATACCCGCTTTTCTTGGTAAGATTAGTCAATGGAGTTACTAGAGAAGAAAAGTTCTTAATGAACCTTCTATAAAAATTAGCGAAGCCCAGGAACCTTTGCAGGCCCTTCAGATCCTTGGGCTGCTCCCATTCTAAGACTGCCTTCACTTTAGACTGATCCATGGATAGACCAGACTTAGAAATAATATAGCCGAGAAATGGAACCTCAGATACCTCAAATTGACACTTCTTTAACTTGGCATATAAACAGTTTTCCCTGAGTTTTTGCAAGACTATACGCACATGTTTGCGATGTTCTTCCAGGGACGAAGAAAAAATCAGAATGTCGTCTAAATAAACGACCACAAAACGGCCAAGATAGTCCCTAAAAATTTCGTTTACGAAACTTTGAAAGACCGCGGGGGCATTGCACAAGCCAAATGGCATTACCAAATACTCATAATGCCCCTCAAGGGTATTGAAGGCCGTTTTCCACTCATCCCCCTGCCTAATTCTGATGAGGTTATAGGCCCCCCGGAGGTCGAGTTTGGAAAAAACCTGTGCCCCAACCACCTGTGTAAATAACCCCTCAATAAGTGGCAGGGGATACTTATTTTTAACAGTGATGTTATTTAAACCCCGATAATCAATACAGGGGCGGAGCCCCCCATCTTTCTTTTCTACAAAAAAGAACCCTGCTCCTGCCGGGGAAGATGATGGTCGAATAAACCCCTTCTCTAGGTTTTCCGCAACATATTCCCGCATGGCGATGGTTTCAGCTCGGGTTAAATTAAATATTCTTCCCCTAGGAGGCATGGTACCGGGGAGGAGTCCAATAGGACAATCCCATGGTCTATGGGGAGGAAGTTTGTCCGCCGCCCTTTCAGAAAAGACGTCGGCAAATTCTAAGTACGGAGTGGGAACTCCAGCTGGGGATAGTTGCGCAACCCTGACCGGAAATTCCAAACAATTCTGAAAACATTGGTGCCCCCACTTTATGATTTGCCCTGAGACCCAATCAATTTGGGGATTGTGCTCCCGTAACCATGGCAATCCCAAAATTAGAGGGGTGCTAGGCATACTCAAGACCAAAAAACTAATTACTTCAGAGTGATTAGCTCCCACCTTAAACTGTACGGGAAGGGTTCTGAACTGAACTAAACACCCGGCCACAGGTGTGCCGTCAATGGCAGAGACCCGGATGGGAGCTGGCAAGGACTGGAGCGTAATTCCTAAACTCTGAGCTAACTCAGAGTCAAGGAAGTTCCCGGCTGCTCCGGAGTCTAGGAGAGCCTTCAAATTCAGAAATTTAAAATTAATTTTTATCTGAACTGGAATAAGAACTGGAGACGATACTTGAGGTGATACCTTACAGCCTAGGAGGGCCCCCTCGAAACCCCCTAGGCTCTGAAGTTTCCCGACGGCTTCTTTGGGCATAGTCTGACCATATGGCCGGTTCCACCACAGTACAGACATAGCCCCTCGGATAAGCGTCGACGTCTCTCGACTTCGGTGAGCCTTGTGGCACCCAGTTGCATGGGCTCTTCCGAAGGTTGCGCTACTGGGGCCTCAGATCTTGAAGCTGTCTCAGCATGTGACCCTTTTTCTTGGCGTCTTTCCCGAAGCCGACGGTCAATGCGAATGGCGAGGTGCATTAACTCGTCTAGGATCTGAGGTTCCGGATAATTCACCAAGGTGTCCTTGACGGAATCAGCCAATCCAAGCCGGAATTGACCGCAGAGGGCAGGATTGTTCCAGCGGGAGTCTACTGCCCAGCGACGGAATTCCGAGCAATAATCTTCGGCTGGACGGCGTCCCTGGCGAAGAGTACGCAACTTAGCATCAGCTGTGGCCCCTTTGTCGGGATCATCATAAAGAACCTCCATCGCGGAGAAGAAACTGTCCACAGAGAGACGAGCTGGATCCTGGGACGACAAACTAAAGGCCCAGGATTGAGGATCTCCTTGAAGAAGGGAGATAATCAACCCGACCCGCTGCTCTTGTGACCCTGAAGAGACAGGACGAAGCTGGAAGTACAATTTGCAAGAGTCCCGGAAGTTGGCAAATTTTGCCCTGTCGCCGTGAAATTTTTCTGGGAGTGGAATTTTTGGTTCCACAAAAATTGCGGCCGGAGTCCCCTGAGGACTGGGGACGTTAGGAGCAGGACGGTTCTCCTGGGCCGCAACCCGATGAGCCAGGTGCTCTACCGCCGCTGTTAAGGCTTGCACCTGTTCCAGGATTTGGTCCATTCTTCTGGCCCGTTATACTGTCAGGACTGTACCGGACACCTGTCTGTCTTGAGCTGATAACCCCCAATCTCCACCGCCTCTTCTGCCTATAGACAAGCCCCCGCTTGTAGGAGACACGGGTAATGGTTACCCCCAGGACTTATAGGGCGCAAAGGTTACCAGCTTAAGATGGAGACTGATGAACGGCAGGGAGTCCCGAATGAGGATGCCGGTTGGCGAAAGTCCAAGTACAGGCCGTGGTCAAACCGGGAGGTCACGGGATGAGGTATCCAAGGAGGAAACGAAGAGTGGTCAAACTTGCCGAGGTCAAATCCAGGAGGTCACGGTGCGAGGTATCCAGAGGAGGTAACGAAGAGTGGTCAAACTAGCCGAGGTCAAATCCAGGAGGTCACGGTGCGAGGTATCAGAAGGGTCAGGCAAAATCGTGGTCAGGCAAGCAAAGGTCAGGGCGGGCAGCAAACAAGAGAGGTCAAGGTCCAAAGCCAAATAGTAACGAGAAACAGGATAAGCACGCTTCCAGAACCCAGAGACTATAACGGGCACTGGGATACCGGAGCAGAAAGGCTTTATAGAAAATACTGGCCATTGGGGAAAAGGGAAAATGGAGGGAATCAGGGTGATAGGTGCATACAAGGATAATGGGATTGGTCCCGGGAGCTGGACGGCCCAGGCCAGACAGGCCGACCAGTCCCTGGGCCCGATCCCAGGATCCAGCCACAGATTGGTTACTTTAAACTTGCCCCCGTGCGGGCGCGCTGGGGAAAGTGCCGCCGGGAGGCATAAAGGAGACGTGCTCGCGCGCGCGAGCACGTTGAGTGTCGGGCGCGCCCCCGCCAGGGGGGGAAATGCCGCATCATCGGGGAGAGCAGCAGGCCCGCGCAGCCGCGCGGAGCACGCTGCAACGCAGCCACCAGCAGCGTCCTGCGCCGCCAGCCCCTGGACCCCACGACGGCGCCGAGGAGACGGCGTACCCGGGGACAGTCGGGCAGCAGCCCGCCGGGAGCCACCCGACAGCGCGCCGCGGGACCAGGAACGGCGACGAGGTAAGTGCCTAACAATAGGTCAGTTAAAAATAACACATTTTTTTTGTTATATACCTTCATGGTGATACAGAAAACACATCTAAAATGAGACTATTAAATAATTTCATAATATGAAGGATAAATAATCAGCATATTGTGGTAAAGTGTATGGAAAAGTCCTGAATGGTGTGTATTTTTCCCCTGGTCCATGCCGGGTTTTCAGGACCCAGGTCACATTCCCCAGTCCTAGGTTTGTTCCCTGATCTCAGGCCCTGCACAGGTGATCAGACTGATTGCAGGAGACAGCCTGAAAAAAAAAGCTGCTACTGCCTGTCAGTTGTCTTTTGACCAGCCTGAAGGAAGGAGCCCAGGCTGCACTGCACATTGGTGAATAACAGAACTGAAGTTAAGCCGAAGGACTTGGCTTCTGCGCCCCTAAACTTGGAATTGTGGGGATGAGCAGCGGAGGGCTTGTTTGCCCTGCAAAGTGGGCCGAACTTACCCTGGAATTGCAGCTTGCTGGAATATCCAGCCCTGGACCTTGATTTGGTGAAGTAACCACTTTGATTTACTGCATTGATGCTGCAATCTCTGAAGTGAGAAATATTTTTCGTTTGAATACTTTATTTTTCTCAATAAACCTGTTTTGCTGTTGAAGAACTGTTGTCCGTGTAACTGCCTTTTGCCCCAATCGCTCACAATATATACTGTAAAATATATACATTGAATGCAATGCTCTTAACGGAGGAAAGTTCCTACTCCATTAAAGGCTATAATAATACTGTTAATACTGTTCAATTAGGCTGTAGACCTATTTCACACTTCTCCAGTGCTTTATCAATACTCTAATTGAACAGTTGAACAGAAAATGTGAAAGGATGCTTTTTATACATTATTCTTATCACATGGCCACTGGTGAATGTATTCACAGTCATATAAGACAGTTACACTTACTTCAGACATCCATTATCTATTGTACAATTTGAGATGTGATCTGCCCCTTTAAAGGATTGGTTCCCAATTTCTGTGAGGAAGAACTAATATTAGTCTTCTATTGTACAATTTGAGATGTGATCTGCCCCTTTAAAGGATTGGTTCCCAATTTCTGTGAGGAAGAACTAATATTAGTCTTCTATATCCTTATGTCATTAGGTATCAACTCTACATTTACTTACTCCTCAGCTGAGGAGACCCCCATGCACGCTGTTACTAAGTAACTCTTATTTTTGGTCAACTTTGATCCATTGTAGACAGCCTGTTGCTGGTCTGTATAAGGGGAGGAACACAGGGAACAGGAGGGTTTCATAATGCCCATAATTGCAAGGGATCTTACCTTGGTTCTATGCTGTGAGGCTCTTTGTTTGGAGGTACTTGGTGTTGCAAAGGGGGGACCAGATGGGGATAATGTGTAAAAATTCTCTTTTCCCATTTTCTGTTCTATTGATAAAGCACTGGGAAAGTGTGAAACAGGTAAAATTGAACTGTATTATAGCCTGTAATGGAGTAGGAACTGTCCTCTCTTAAGAGCATTGCATTCTGTGTACAGTGCTGATTATTTATCCCTCAAATTATGAAATTATTTAATAGTAACATTTTTAGTTGTGTTTTTGTATCTCCATGAAGTTATATAACAAATAAAATATGTTATGCCATGACTTATAGTGCATGGTAGTGAAATTTGGACAGACAGCCATCTAGGACTGTCAATCTCACAATCAAACAAATATTTACATCAATAAATAAATATCTGGTGCAAGCAGGTGTCAGGGTTTGAAGCATATTCTTGTAGGCTGCCATATTGCTGCCAGAATGGTGAGGCAAGACTAAGTTAAAGCAATGATAGATTAGATGGCACACGGTGCTTCAAGTTCCAGTTCACCAGGGAGGGTGAGACACTGAATAATCTTCCCCACAAACATTTCCAGGAACTTGCAAAGCAAACAAACAACAGTGTTAGTATTATTATATTTTGTTTTGTTTTCATCTCTCTCCCTCAGCTTATATATGTCCACAACCTCTGCTGGTTCTCTTTCTGCTGCAGGGGAATCATTAGAGTCATGCATGATATGAAGATCTCCTTCTTTATAGCCATCTAAATCTGATACATGTATAGAACAGGATCTTTTTTCATATGTTATATAAAACCATGTGTTCTCTGCTCCTCTTCCATGGTGAGGCACTTGCAAAGCAAACAAAAAACATTATTAGTATTATTATAGTTATTAAAAAAAATGAAAAAAACAGGAATGCCCATTTTCCCAGGTGTCAGGCCACTCCACACATGGCTCACAGGGTGAGTTGCTGGACCAACAGCAGCCAGCCAAGAGAGGTTTCTGGAGAGGTCCTCACAGCAGGGAGTAGCATTTTAGCGGCAGCATGGTGGGAAAGAGCGGCTCAGGAAGAGCGTGGAGCTCAGCAACTGGCATAACAATAGCATATATTGGTTTTCCCTACAAGTGTGGAACTCATGCAGGTTCCTCCCCCATTCTTGAAAGTGAGGATTTGGCAGCCAATTCTCTCGTGTATGAGTTATTACATAAATCCTTAGTCAAAAAGTGACACATTGTACAAGTTTTACAAAGGGACCCAACATCTCCCTTATATTCTGTAATGTCATAAACCTAAAACCTGCACATAAACCTGGACTGCCTCAAGGTGTCTATGCAATGGGATTCAACAGACCCTCTAAAATACAAGAAACTGCTCTGCTTATGATGCTAGCAGATCCTCCACAGAATCAAATAGCACAGAGCCAGTCAGGCACTGGAAATACGGTTGCATTTGTCCTTGCAACACTTAGTCGAGTAGACCCCAAAAAGAAATATGCAGTGCATCTGCCTCAGTCCAACATTTGAACTGGATTTACAGACAGGAAATTTCATAAAAAAGATGGGAAAGTTCAAGTCTATATTATTGTCAGTGCTTCAAGTTAAAGCTTCTGGATATAAATAATATATGTGTCTTTGTTCACAGCAGGGTGGCACCCACCACAGTTCATGGGGGTCACTGAAGCATGGCTGGATGCAAGGCACCTCCCACTGAGGACAGCTTCTCCTTGACTCAGGGCAGCCTTACTCACATGAGCCACTACATGCTCCAGTGCCTGGCTAATGACCACAGAATTGCCCACAACAGTGCCGATTACTGGTTGACCACCCTGCTGGATCCCTGCCATAAAGATAACATCACTTTCTTGATCCCAGCATTGGAGCAAGATAGAAAGATGATAGTACAAATGCACTCTAGTGGACCCCCTTTTTGGCAGAGTTCCCAGCTGAATTTGAGAGTTCAGTGGTGTTACGAGACTGAGGAGAAGGAGGAGGGGGAAGACGCGTGACATATGCATGATTTGCCACAAGTTACTGAAGCTAGGGAAATCTTCACCAGGGACCTGCAAATCAAATCAGAAAACATTATTAGTATTATTAAAAATGTTATTATTAAAATAAATACATGCAGACACCTGAGGCTCCCTCAAATGCTTCTATTGTATCAGCCTCTCCAGAACAAGGCCATCTGTCTCCCCCCAAAGGGAGGATATGGGACCACCTCCACCACTAACAACACCATCAAGCCTGTCCACACATCCCAGGGAAGTGTTCAGCTTTCTATTCCCGAAACAGTGGTCAGAAAGTGGAAGTTTGGCCCATCTCACCAGAGTCCCAGTCTAGAATATGAGGACCTGAAAATTGCTTGCCTTTGAAATATTCCCATTCTGGCTGGTGGAGAGGGAGAGCTTTAAAAATCTTAGTTAGTTGGAGCGTGAGGCTAATAAAAATCTTATGGCCATCCCTGCCCTGCACCAGCAGGTTGTGGAGAAAATGAGGTTTGCACTGCACAATGCTATATGTTGCAAGATCCACATCACAACTGACATGCAGACAACTAAGCATGGGCAAGGATGTTACATCTCTTTAACTGCTCACTGGGTTAATGTAGTGGCGGCCATGCTTGAGCCATGGGGCGCTTTGTTGCATATACTTTTACCACCCAGGATTGCCAAACATCTGCCTCCTGTTGCATCCTACTCTGCTTCCTCTTCTCCTGCCTCCTCCTACTGAAACTTATCTGTCTGAGCGAAAGGCCCGACACATCCCAGGAGCTGTCGACTGGCATCCAGGAGCAGACAGATGAGTGGTTGCTGCCACTGCACCTAATGCCCAGCAAGGTGGTGTGTGGTAACGAGCGGAACCTAATAGCAGCCTTGGGCTGAGCTGGGATGAGACACATCAGTGGCTGGTGCATGTGCTCAACTTAGTGGTGCAAAGCTTCTTGGACCACTATCCAGATATGTTGGATAAAGTGTGTGCAATGTGCGTTCACACCATCAGAACTGAGCAAGGAGAAATTCTTATGGTCACCTGGGTGAGCCAAAAGGCCATTGGAACAATGTTTTGTGGAAGGATGAGGCCAGAATAGAGTTCTTTGGTTTAACGCTTTAACTGCCTGCCTATGGAGATTTTGTCACCCTTTGTTGCCAGACCCTTTTTGCACTATTTTGCGCTCCACATATTCAACTGTGATTTTTTAAGTGATTTCCCAGGAAAATTAAATATTGTTTTTTTCAGCAGAGTCTGGGCTTTAACATGAAATGACTTGTTTGTAATTTTTTAAATGTATTCTTAATATTTTGGGGTGAAATATTTGCAAAAAAAATTGAAAAAATCTATTTTTTACAATTTGTAGTTTTTTTTGTAATACAAAATGTAAGTTTGTCAATAAAATATATTGTGTGTAAAAGCCCAATTTCTCCCAGTTACAACGGTACCACATATGTATTGGTAGACACCCTTTTCTGCCCAGGAGACCCCCCAAACTGAAACAGTGCTTTAGGAGATTTTGCATTTGAAATACACATCCCAAACTATATATTCTCTAGAAGTACACACCTCAAGCTTTCTAGGTGTACCAGGCTTGTTGATGTGGGTGCAGTTTTCTGGAAGTAATCCCTCAATGAATTCTTCGGTTGCACAGGGTTTCCCTAAAAAAAGAATAAAAAAGCAGAATCAAAGACATATTTTCCTAAAATAACAATATGCAAACACCCCAACACGCATGTGTGTAAGAATAATTTTACTTGCAAATTTCAGCTCTGAAGACAAAGTGAGCACCTTGCACTTTTTCTACCAAAACAACCCTTTATATTTGGAATACCCCCAGAAACCATATATTCCCTAAAAGTATACCTGTTAAGCTTTCTAAGCTTGTTGTAGTGGGTTCATCTTTCTGGAAGTAATCCCTCGAATAATTCTTTGGCTGCACAGGGTTTCTCTAAAAAGTGTATAAAAGAGCAGAATAAAAAACACCTTTTCCTAAAATATCAGTAAACTAACAAGAAAAACAAGCTAAATCTGAAAACACAAGGTCCCAAGCAGAACAATACCCAACATGCATAGCTACTTTCAACTCTTTTAATTGCCTCACTTGAAATTTTGTCACCCTCTGTTGTCAGGTCATTTTTCACCATTTTGTGCTATGTTTAACCATGATTTTGCAGGAATTTCCAGGAAAATTCTATATTTTTTTTGCGACAGAGTTTAGGCTTTAACATGAAATGTCTTGTTTGTAATTTTTCTACTGTTTTAAAAAATATTTTTTAAATTGTCTCATTTTAAATAAAACATTTATTTTATTAAAGAAAACCATATTGCATGTGAAAGCCCCATTTCTCCTGATTACAACGGTACAACATATGTATCGGTAGCAACCCCATTCCTGCTTAGGGGACCCCAAGCTGAAAAGAGCACTTGCCAAAAGTGGCATGAGGTCCCCCTACCCAGCATAACCAGCCCAGTGGCCAGCTATGGGGGCTTGTACAACAGGGCGCAGGGGCCAGCTTTGGTAGCCCCTGGCTCTACAGGCTACAAGCTGTCATAGCCTATGGCCATGGGCTCAAATGCCCCCCTTGGCCTTTGGGAAAAAATGGGGCACTTACCACCCGTAGCCCGGGGTTAAAAAGCCTGACCTGGGCCCTTGAGAGTTAACCACGTCTGAAGATGAACCTGAAGCTTATTATCGGGTGTGCGTGCCGCTCACTGTGCATCCCGATAAAGTCAGGAGGTTATACTCTTTCAGTATATGAACTCTTTTATTATGATAACAAAATAAAAATAAAAATGAACAAGATGGTAGACAAAGTAGTTAGTTGCCGTAGCTGTTGCTGTTAAATGTCCAATTTGTTTCTGATCTTTGAGAGGAGGGAGAGAGTCTCCAGTACAGCCACGTTTCCTGCTGCTTCTGTAGAACAATGTGCGTTTCATCCTTCGACGTCCTCAGGTTCCGATTACTGGTTGGCCACCCTGCTGGATCCCTGCATTAAGGATAACATTACTTTTTTGATTCCAGCACTGGAGCTTGATAGAAGGATGAGGGAGTACAAGCACACTTAGGTGGATGCACAAATTGTGGAGTTCCCGGTGGGTCAGTGGCAGCACAAGGAGGAGCAGCAAGTCACTAATGCAGCAGCGGCACTGGCACCACCTCACAGGGAGGGTTAGCATTGCCAGAACATGGAACAACTTATTCTTTAAACAACAACAGAAAGGCACAGAGCAGAATAATAGTTTTTCTAGTCTAAATTTTTTCTGTGCCCACCACCACTTGAAGGTACTCTTACTAACTCCAGAGTATTTAAACTGCCGACAGAATACTTGATGATTACGAGCACCCGAAATTTTAATGAGCTTGAGCTGCTTCTTGGTTACTTGCCAATGTCCATGCACAAGCCATATAGAAAGCAAAAACAAAGAAACACATCTAGTGCAACTCTGTAGGTACAGCGGAATCACTCTTTAATACTCCATAAAATGCACTTACAAAACACTCCTTGTTAAAACACGCATCCAATAAAAACGAATGTGCCCCCAATACCTCACACTGCGGCCGCTAGTGATAAAGAAATCGGGTCACTGGGTCACCAGCCTCTTCAAAGGTGCGGGGCCGGGGGAAATTACAGAATATATACTGCAAGGAGGCACTTACCCTCCAGGATCTAACCAGGGTGTCCAATAACCAGCCGAGGATGAAACAGCCTATCAGAGGCCGTGTAGTAAATCATCGGTGTCCAGCACACCTGGCTTTATGTTGTAAATATGCTCTCTTATGTGCATCTTGAGCTCTCTAGTGCAAGAGATGAAATTGGAGATTTTGTATTCCTTACCATTGTCCTGAACAGAAAAGGATTTGATCGGTTTGGTCACTATATGGCAGGTCTTACAACCCATGCATGACCCACAACGGTAGAAACCTTTCATAGAGCCAAAACCTGAGGGTGGCCTGACCGGGGGACCTACAAAACTCCCGGTCAGATCCCCCGGTCAGGCCACCCTCAGGTTTTGGCTACATCTGTTCATATTGTTCAGAAGCTACATCTGTTCATATTGGGATGCCTAACCAGCAGGGGAGGTGAGAGGCCCTAATCATTAGACTCACCTTAATAATAAATTACCTCCTTCAGGGGATATACTTCCTTATGCAGGGTGGAGGGATTTTCTAGTCCCGTGTCAGGAGGATTGTTCAACCAATCACAAAACTGGAAGTTACAGGGAAATACTTTATACAGATCTGCCTGACTGGCAGTTGAGGGAATTTTTCGGATTATCACTGAATATATTCCTTGGTCTGGTGAAACAATGATGCAGAAGAATTTACACAGTAGCAATTTTTAACCCAGAAACACAGCTCAACTTCCTGGATTGTCTCAGCATAGAAGCCTTGGAAAAGCATTGAATATTTCAAGTTCCAGTGCATCAAGTTGAGTTTTAAAGAAAGCTGTATCTGTAATACAAAAATGGCCCCCTGGGATCAGATAGAACCTGGGGAGCCCTGTAGATAATGGTGCTCGCTAGGGAGATTCATTTTGCTATCTTTCACATCAGATGTATGGATTGTATATGTTCCCAGTCTGGCCCCACTGATCGATTGAGACACCACATCTCGTACACCTCTAATTTTAATGCCAGATATTAAATAGGAACTATAGGCAAATCAGCCCTTCCTCATTCTTAATGTGTATGGCACAAAATGGCAGTAAATCACGTGACTGCTGGTGACTAATCTGATTTTTCCAGTGGACTTACACCTCCAACCTAATTTTTCGTTGGTCATGTGATTAACTGCCGTTTTGTGCTGTACACCATGAATGAGAAAGTGCTGACTTGCCTATAATTCCTATTTAAAGCAGACCAAAAGCAAAATAAATAATTCTATTGTGGGCTGTGCTGCTACTTTTGCCAGTATCAAGCTGCGGTCCATTGGCCAGTGATGTCAGCCGCTGGCAAGGAGTCTGCAGCAACAATCAAGAAGGTCCCCCACCGCTCTCACTGGCTCGCCCATGCTCTCATCACCACTGCCTTTCTTTGAGAGGCCAGCTCCCAGACGTGAGGTGAAAGGCCGGATCCGGGAGGTTTGTGGAATACAGGTGTAGCAAGATGGCAGTGTGGAGCAAGAGGTCTAGGAGCCGGCTTCCTGGTAAGGTGAGTAGGTAATTATAAGCATGCAGTGGTTTGCATGCTTATTAATGACTAGTGATGGGCAAACCTGAGCCCCAAAGTTCAGATACATACCAAAATTAGCAAGTTCGGGTCCATGGACCCAAACACAGTCTTGAGCCAGAAGTCCATGCCAAGGTTCGACGTTCGACCTGAACACGGAAAAGCTGGTTGATGCGCTGTTTTTTTGGTAATTCTTTTGGCAATTTCGTTAGACACAATTAGGGGTGGCACAGGAAAATCCACTGTAGGCCTCTCCCCTTTTGTGACCCTTATAAGTGAAATATGGGAGATTCCAGAGAGGCCCTGTCTCTTAATTTAAAAGTCACTCACCAGAGGCTTACCAAGAGCTAAAGCAGCACTAATGCTGTAAAAAATAAACAGACACTTACCTTGGCCATAGTCCAGCACACAAGCGCGACAAGTTTCTGATCTGGTGGCATCTGTACAGCCCGGGGAAGATGGTGGCACCTGGCACTGTGATCGAGCGATGGTCATCACTGGAGTTTGGCCCAGGTATGTTTCTGTTTATTATTTAGCGCTGTAGTGTGCTGTAAGGGTGGCAGGGTGGGGGGGTTGTTCAAGAATGGGCAATCTGGCTGGGTTGGCCTTTTTATTTTTTCTGTTATTATTTTGAGTATTTTCCTTACCAGTACAAACCTGAACTTTGCAGTTCGGGTTTGCCCAACACTATTAAGGGGTAATTAAAAGAAAAGGGAATAATATAGGAGTTTATAATTGCGCAGATGTTAGTTAT
This sequence comes from Gastrophryne carolinensis, assembly GCA_027917425.1. Lineage (NCBI taxonomy): Eukaryota > Metazoa > Chordata > Amphibia > Anura > Microhylidae > Gastrophryne > Gastrophryne carolinensis. The sequence goes on from CM051236.1 coordinate 405,029,568, forward strand.
TAACTTTGAAAATGTTTAGTTTGGGGAAGTAAAAAGATCTACTGACTGTAAAACTTATGATATACTGAATTTTTACTTGAAAACAAATATTAAATAAATATACTCTTGCAAAAGTTTTAGGTGCAAACCATGCTCTAACTTTACTGAAGCATACCTCTATTTTGAAAAAAAGCAAGAAAAAACCCTAATTTTCACCAGATATTTTAAGGCAAGTTTATTTAATCAAGGCTAATGGGATTGTTTTTGGAGCTAACTTCAACTGACAAGAATCATTTTACATTTTTCTGCATTCAAAGAAACCAAATCAAGTTAAATGTTTACAAGTAGGAGGGAAATTTGTTAAAAGAGAAACAAATACCTATCACTGAATTCTTCCTTATTGCTGCCAATCACTTGACCAGCAGTGACAATATAAATGGCAACGTTACATTCCCCCAAAGTAGCTCATTTTTCCCATTTTTTTGTAAACAATAATCTAGAATGCATAAAAACATACTTCAGTGTTTAGCTTTCCTAGGCTGTGGGCATGTCAGGTCTTGCCAGGTGAGAGAAGAGAGGAGGAGATTTGCCATTGAGTCCCACAGCCTTCCATTGGTGGACAGGGTGCTGGCTGAGGGGGAAAAGGGCAGGACGTTATTAACATGAAAAGCATGATAAGGTCTTCCCCAATCACATAAGTTAAAATTAACTGACATGCATTGCTGGAAAATAACTCCCTAAAACTCACTAGCCCTATTTGCATGCATGATATTGAATCATTGTCAGCGATTACATTTACTGGTGAATCAATTCAAAGCTGAAACACTGCCTCACAGATCCACTCCTGGTAGCGGTCATTTTGGAGCTTCCTTTCCTAAGATACCAGTTGTGCTGCTGTGTGGATTCAGTTCCATGAGATTCCATTTCAGTTTTAAAAAGACCACAGCAGGAGTTAGGAAAAGCTAAATTAATTGTCTGTGCAGCAATCTGAATTGCCATTGGGGAGGGATGCATATGAGCAATGTTTCTTGTACGGGTGTTGGCCTGGTTTAAGAGCTGTGTGCTGAGACAGGGGGTCATTATAACAATACAGTTTAGACTGGGAATGGTGTTGTTCATACTTACCCAGCTGTACACATTTTTATACCTTCATTGTTGCTCAGGAAACTGACACAAGCACCACATAACTTTGCTGAACCACCTGGAAGTCAAAAATCTAAATCCAGAAGCAGGTAAATATAGTAGCACACTACCCAGCTTGCACTCTGCATTACATTGCTGCCCTGCATCACATCCTAATACTTATTTTGCTTGCTAACACTACTATTGATACCCCTGCTCTTTCATATGGACCTGGTACCCCAGATGATCGCATGGCTCAAAAGAGAAACAGGCATAGTTATACTGACCGGTCCCCATCTGGAAGCACAAAAGAGCTGTCACTCTAGCAACAGTTGTACTAAGGACTTTGCTCAAGGCCAGGAAATCCACTCCCATTTTAGCAACACAAATCCAAAGGAGTATAAGAAACTTGGAAACAGTAAATCACAGGCCTGGGGGAACAAATCTAACACAAATATTTATTTTACATTCCAAAAGAGGAAAACAATAAGGCAGAACACCAAAAACCTGACAAAAATTAGGTGATTTTTTAAGCATGTTCCGGTGAGTATCCCTGATGTTAGTCATGAGGGAGTCTGCTTGAGAATGCATCACATGATCATCCATAGCTGATAGTTGAGATGCACTGTCAGCTTTAGAGCTGATATCGCTGCACCCAACTTGTTCAGCCCCACTGCTATGTGGGATTGAATCTGTAGGCTGGCAGCTAAATGAGATTTTTGTTTTTGAATGATTTGACCTGGATGTTGCCGGTATCTGGCATGGGACAAGATCCCGGCTGAATCTAGCTTTGACCAATATCCGAAGCCCATCACTAGTCAAAAGTAATGGAAAGTGTAATATAGTGAAAACAAGCCCCCTCCCCTTTACCACTTTAAATATGTTAGAAAAAGCAGTTCAAGATCTGCCACCTTTATGCTTGATTCCAGCATCTCCTTCCAGCCGTCATGTATCTGGAACTTGATGATATCAGATTAGAGCAGACCTTATAACCTTATAGAACATCACACATAAATTATAGACCTGTGTCCTGTCAAGCATTTCTTTGAGATTACAATAAATCTTTACAAATATTTTTTTACAATAGGAGTTCCCGACTTGTGGTAGTCGGGAACCAAGTACCACTGTTTGTACATGAAATTGGGCATTAAAATAAATAAGAAATTCACCTGATTGCCTCAGTGTGATGCCATCCGGGGTGGGGCTCCACATGGCAGAGGGGACTTGAGTGACAGAGCAGTACAGTATTGGTTGACAGGCCTGTCACTTAAGGTCCCAGCCTCGGCTTCTGTGCAGATTGCCCCCCCTCAGGGGAGTTGTTTTTATGTTATCACAGGGGGAGAGGGGGGGGGGTTGTAATGTTACAAAATGCTTGGATTTCTTTAACCAATGCTGCTTTGCTACATGAAAGCAGTCATGGGGCATGACCTAGTGCGGAGGTACTCAACCACTTCTTTTAAAGGTTCATATACAGGCATCTGATGAGATGTGAAGGTCTGAGCAGGGGGCTGTCACTGAGGGGTTAGTTAGAAATCAGCGCACTGGGGGGGGAGGGTGCTAAAGATTCAACAGGTAAAAAAGGCTGGGATGGATGGGGCAGAGCTGAGAGGACAGGGATGGATGGGGGGACTGGAATGGATGGGGCAAAGCTGGGGGGACAGGAATGAATGGAGCACTGATGGCGGGGCAGGGATGTATGGGGCTGAGCTGGGGCCACGGGACAGGATTGAATGGGGCAAAGAGAAACAAAGTTTGTGTGTACCTTGCAATGCAACTTCCCTCCAGTGCAGTACTTCATATTGCAATGCTAGGTGCCAGGAAACAGAGTCTTGACACTGGCATGGAGACTAAGCACTACATCGACAATCAAGTGGAAAGCACTGAGCATGGCAACACGGAAGCAACCAAGTGCAGGGCTGTCAGGGCGGGGGGCCGGAAATCTGGTGCTGAGGTCTGCATTCGGACCCCAGGCCGCCAGTTGAGTACCACTGGCCTAGTGGTAAGAAAAAATTAAAAACAAAACTGGCTCAAAAGGTAATGAAAACTATACAAATTTAAAATACTTTAAATTGTGGTTTTGTATGTTTTTATTACAGGTTAGGTCCCCCAAAACTCAGGTGGTTTATAAGTAGTGATAGGCAAACCTGAGGCACAAAGTTCAGGTTCGTAATGGATTTCAGCATCCGCCCCCCAGAGCAGCCAATCATCCCGCTTCACCTAAGTGGAGATCCGGTCATACCTATTTATAAGATACTGGAAAATGGAAAATGGATAGTGGAACTTAATTGAGAGAGGTTGGAAATCCCTGTTATACACAGACCACTATTAAGGATAACTGATTGCCATTGAGGAGGAATGAGAGAAGGACTCTACAGGCTGTAAACATATAGATCTCATTTTCTTATTGGACTTTCTATTAGTGCCTTCCTCCCATTGTCAAACCAGCACATAGCACAGAGGGAAGGAAAGCCTGAGTGTCGCTGTGACAGATTTCTCTTTGCTGACAGAAATGCTGCACACGTGTACAGGTCAGTGGGTTAATTAGTTTACCTGTGGGCCCAGACCTATGTGGCCTGTCTTTAAATCTCTCCATGAGCATTAACACATAGGACAACTCAATCTAGCAAACTGTTGAAACAAGATTTAACTTAGTGCAGTGAGGAGGAAAAGAAACAAGTACTATAAATTATGGTCAGTGACCCCTTCCTTCCCTGGGACATTGACCCTGTGGCTGCTGCTGTCTCTGCTAAGGCTTAGCCATGATTTTTTATAACACAAGTCTATCATATTGCATGCAAAGTACAATGCATTGATAAACTAACAGACATCTGCTAGTCATGTCATTTACTTTTCCATGAAGAATGGGGGAAATCTATGTATTTCACCAGTAGCAACGCGTGGGTTAATCTCAGCCATAGGCGGGGACTGCAAGATAGAAAAAAAAAAGTTTCTGGCCTACATAGGGCAGGCTGTGACAGGATCTCCTCAATTAATTAAAAAGCCGCCCAGCCACAGCCTCGGGAGGGGAGAACGCTAACTTGCGCAAAATGTGCGCAACTAGAAAACAATAATGCAATAATACTAAAACCATGTAGAAAGCATCAACCGCCATCTAACACAACAGAAAAGCGGGTATGGTGCCCCGGAATGGAAGAGAACAAGAAAGGAAATGTATGTCTTTTCCATTTCAGAGTACCACCAGTAGCAATTCGTGGGACATCCCAAAGCAGTACCCTCAATAAAGGTGGGACCGTGTGAGAACAGCCAACAGCCGACTGCATCAGCCTACCAAGAACAACCCACTGACACCTCAAACTTACCACTGTCTGCAACCCCCTACAACCCAGAGCAGCATCAGCGGATACCCTGACATCAATCCGTAAAACTCTGTGAAGGTGTGAAGAGATGACCAGGTCACTACTTTGCAAACCTATTCCACCGATGTCTGGTATTGGAAAGCCCAAAACGCCGCAATCACCTTCATTGATTTATCAATAATCCAGAAGGGTGCCTCCTTCCCCTGCAGACATAGACTGCCTGTTTGATCCTTAGGTAGGTATGACTGCCTGCTTAATCCATCTGCTAAGAGTGGAGCTGGCAGCTGCCAGGCCTCTCCTTGGTCCTTCTGGATCACAAACAAGATATCTGTCTTATGTAGTCCACAGACATCCCCGCAATCATCATGGGTGACTTCAACATACCTGTTGACACTAGCAACCCTGCTGCCACCAGACTACTGTCACTAACCTCATCTTTCGGACTCAAGCAATGGTCTACTGCACCCACCCACAAAGACGGCCACACAATTGACCTCCTCTTCACTAACCTCTGCTCTTTATCAAACCTCTCATCCTCTTTGCTCCCCCTCTCTTACCATAATCTGCTGACAATGACCCTCTCTCCAATTCCTGCTACCCCTCCTCCACACAAACCTACAATTCAACACAGGGACTTAAGAAACCCAGATTTTCAGTCCCTTTCTGCCTCACCTCAACCTCTTCAGTCCTTGATCTCATTCATAGACATAGACGCTGCATCATCACACTACCATAATACACTCTCCTCAGCTCTAGACTCTGCCGCAGCCCTCACCCATAGCTGTCCCCGCCCCAAAAATCACCAACCCTGGCTAGCAAGCACAACCTGCTGAACGGCAATGGAGGAAAACCAAATCCAGTCGTGACTTTCAATTCTATAAACAAGCCCTTCAGGAACTCAGGACTGCCCTTTCATCTGCCAAGCAAGCATATTTCTCTTCACTGATTTCTGCACAAGCTCGGAATCCCAAACAACTCTTCAACACTTTCAGCTCCCTACCCCACCCATCACTCCCTCCTCCAACCTCCCAAATAACAGCAGAATCATTTTCTACATTCTTCAAAGAAAAAATTGACAACATTCGACTTGGCTTTGCCCCTCAGAATCCCTCACCACTTCAGACAATTCCCCTGCCTTACTCTCTTACCTTCTTCACTCCAATAACTGAGCTTGGACTAACCTCTCTCATTTCTAGGGCCCACCTGACTACCTGCTCCCTCGATCCTATTCCATCCCACCTTATTCCTCAACTGTCTACATCCCTCACTCCAGCCTTAACCTCTATATTCAACCTTTCCACTGGTACTTTTCCTTCCTCCTACAAACATGCAGTTATTCATCCGAAAATCAAGAAACCCTCTCTCAACCCCTCTGCCCTCTCCAGCTACCGCCCTATCTCATTACTCCCTTTCTCCTCCAAACTTCTTGAACAACATGTCCACTCAGAACTGTCACAATACTTATCCACTAACAACTTACTTGACCCCTTACAATCAGGATTCCACCGTAACCACTCCACTGAAACTGCCCTCACCAAAGTCACTAATGATCTGCTCACTGCCAAAAGTAAAGGTCACTACTCCATCCTCATCCTTCTTGACCTCTCCTCAGCCTTTGGCACTGTCGACCACTCTCTGCTTCTTGATATTCTCTCCTCTCTTGGGGTTCAAGGTCTTGCACTCCCTTGGCTCACCTCTTACCTCTCTGACAGATCATTCAGTGTATCCTATTTTAACACAGTCTCATCCTCATGTTCCCTTTCTGTCGGTGTGCCACAAGGTTCTGTCCTAGGCCCCCTACTTTTCTCTGTCTACACCTATGGCCTAGGAAAACTTATAACTTCACTAGGCTTTCAATACCACTTCTATGCAGATGACACTCAGATATATCTCTCAGGCCCCAATCTCTCCTATCTCGCCTCCCCAACTTCCTTGCAGCTATTTCTTTATTCATGTCATCTCGCTACCTCAAGCTAAACATGGACAAGACAGAACTAGTCATTTTCCCACCATCTAACTCCCCTCCCCTCTCTAACACGTCTATTCCTGTCAACAATTACACAATAACAGCAACTCTCCAAGCTCGGTGCCTGGGAGTTATTCTGGACTCTGCCCTCTCTTTCAAACCACATATTCACTCCCTGGCCACCTCCTGCCTCCAACTTAAAAACATCTCACGCATCCGTGCCTTCCTCTCACCTGACACCACTAAAATGTTAGTGCACACCCTGGTCATATCCCGACTAGACTACTGCAACATTCTTCTTTGTGGCTTACCAACTAACAGACTGGCACCCCTCCAATCTATCCTGAACTCTGCTGCTCGCCATTCATCTCTCCTCTTGCTCCTCCAGTTCTGCGCCTCTTTGACAATCCCTACACTGGCTGCCAGTCCCACAGCGAATCCTGTTCAAAACTCTAACTCTCGCATACAAAGCTCTCTCCAACCAGGCCCCTCCCTACATCTCATCTCTAATCCAACAATATCAACCTAGACGCAGTCTACACTCTGCTGCTGACCTTCTCCTGTCCTCTGGTCACCTCCTCTCATGCCCGCCTTCTAGACTTCTCACGTGCAACTCCAATCTTCTGGAATGCCCTCCCCCACCCAATCCGCCACTCCACAACTCTCAAAACCTTCAAAGGTGCCCTTAAATCTCACTTATTCAGACAAGCATATAATCTGGCTCAACCAATTTTCTAAAGGGCATATGCCACAAAGCTCAATACTGACTGTTTATGATCCTTCCCCCTCGTTGTTACCCCTCTTCCTTTAGACTGTAAGCTCGCAAGGGCAGGGCTCTATTTCCTATTGTATCTTGTACTCAGAATATCCATTGTCAACTCTGCATTTGAAATACTATATGTACCGTATGTTAATACCCTGTCTGTAATACTACTTTGAAAAGTGCTACGGAAGATGATGGCGCTATATAAATAAACAATAATAATAATAATAATGTAGCTCTTGAGTAGCCAATAATTTAATGCCCTGACTACATTGAGGGAATGCAGGAGTCGCTCCTTATGGTGAGTGGGGTGTGGGCACAAAGAGGGTAGCACTATCTCTCAATTAAGATTGAAGGGAGAGTCCACCTTGGGCAAAAAATCCTGCTTCGCTCTGCTTTGTCTTCATGCATCACCAACAAAGATAATCTGATCGAAAGCACTGCCAGCAATGAAACCCGCCGGATGGTGGTGATCACCAAAAGAAAAATCACCTTCAACTTGAGCGTCATCAGGGAAGCCTACACCATGGCTTCAAAGTGGGGCCCCTGAAGTGCTGATAGGACTAGATTGAGATCCCAGGGTGAGACTGTTGACAGCTGCGGAGGCCGAACATCGAACATGCATAGCCCCCTGCATGAAAGCGCGGATTAACCTATGCTCTGCGATTGTCTGTTTGAAAAAAATGGACAAGGCAAAGACCTGGCTCTTAAGGGTGCTAGGCTGTAGGCCAGCATGCAGCCCTTGCTGGAGGAACTCCAAAATGTGGGGTACTGAGAACCTCTTACAGGACTGGCCCTTAGATACGTACCAAGACATGAAGGCCCCCTAAGTCCTGTAGACCAGGATCCACCAAACGGACACGTCCTTCTTGAGGATGATGGATAGTATTAAGTAGAAGCCACAGCCCTGCTTTGAGGGGGGTACAGGTACTACAACTCCCTGGTCCAGAAAGAGCTCTATCGCATGGTCACGGTCATGCCACAAACCTGTGTGGAAGCCTGGTCCTGAACTTGATCTTGTATCCGGAAGAAACAATCTTCTGGACCAAGAAGTCGGAAATCCATTCCCTCCACACCGGCTCGTAATGCAAAAGCTATCCCCCCACCCGATTGGGTGAGGGTGCCCGACAACCCTGAGAGGGCTTGACTGGTGGCTTGGGCCAGCTGGCCCCTTGGGGTCTAGGTTTCCCCCTTGACTTTCGCTTACCTGAAAAATCTGAAAGAGCTGAAAATTTGTCGACCTACGAAACAAGGTCCTCAGTTTCCATTTCTGTGGAAGCCTAGTCAACTTCCCACCTGTGGCCTTCCGGACCAGGTCATCCAGGGGCTCACTGAAAAGACGCCCCCCTGTAAAGCGGAGGGTGGTAAGCATCTTCTTAGAAGCAGTGTCGACGACCACTGTTTCAGCCAGGCCATGCGTCACAAGGTGACCAGCAAGACCAGCCCCCTAGCCACCAGATGCACTAAGTTGTCCATAGCTGGCACCATGTATCTGAAGACCTCCAAACTAATTGCAGAGGAACGCGAAGATCAATGTTGCAAACGTCTCCTCTGCTGCTTCATCCAGACCTTGCCTGCCGTGGATGTGGCACAAGCTGGGTACATGGTTGACCCCACCATGGAGAACACATGCCATGACCAGCAGGTCCAACCTCCTATCCACCGGGTTTCTTAAGGCTGCACTATCCAAAGTAGGGATAATGGTGTGCTGAGCCAGACCCGACACCGGTCTACCTCAGATGTCGAAGACCAAACCCTGACCGGCTCACCTGGAAAGGGGTACCTGGCATCCAGGACCTTAGTTTGAGACAGAAGCTTATTCATTTTCCACCAGCCTGTTGAACATGGGCAAGCTTGGGAAAACCTGTCTGACCTTCTGAGGCTTGCAGCGTTCACCCTTTTGCATCTGCCACTTTGGTCGAGATGTAGAGAGGTGTAGAACCTCCAATATTGCCTTGTTAAGCTCCTCAATCTGATCTGCCAGGTGATTCGTGGGGGGGGGGGGGGGGTTGCCTGCAAATGCATGGTTTCTGGTTTCTCTCCGCTGCCGGGCGACATCTCCCGCTCCGGCTGGCCTGAACTAGATCCTGAATCCATAAATAGGCCCTCAACTCAAGAGCTAGAATCCTCAGAGGATTCCATCTGAATATGCCTATTCTCGGCCATAGCCGTCCTGCCTGGGCGGGCAGAGACAGATTCAGGATGACCCAGCTGACGAAGGCCACTGACCATGCTCTCCAACTGAGCCACCCTGTCCACCGCATCCAAAGGAGGAACCCATCTGTTAGTGGACCCTGGACCTGTGGGTGGACAAATGGACCTCGTAGCCCCCCGAGGGGTTATCCCGCTCTGATCCAGCTCTCATGCTTGGCACATGGGACATTCGGCACCGCTCTTCGTTAAAATATGAAACCCTGATGTCTTTGATGCCTCCAACATTGTAAAATGACTACTCTAACTGCTAAGCAATACAGCTGAACTGCTGGTCCCCTCACCCCCTGCCTGCTGACTACTGGTCAGACCTGCCTGCATTACCATAAAAGCAATCTCCCTGCAGCTGAGATCAATACATGGGCCAAGGATGCACAGCTTCCAGACCTGAGAAGAAGAAGGGTGGAGCCCTGGACCTTGCAAATGTGGCCACCCCACCCCCTCCTCCACTATAAATGCCAAAGCCACGCCCACATCAGAGTCATAAGTGCAGCCGGCCCGCCCGCTACCTGAGTCAGCTAATAGGCAGGCCGCATGGCCCCTCACAATGAGCCCGCCTTCCCCTCCAAATGCTGATAGCCAAGCTGTGAATGGGCTCTGACCAGCATGGCTGCCAGCAGTAGTAATCACAAACACTGACACCAGGGAGCCGGGCCACCTAGCTCAAGACCCAGCAGCCATGGGAGACATCTCTCACAAGGTGTAGATGACCCAGGGGGTAGAGGGACTGGGCCTCAGTGGAAACACACAACAGGGCCACCATGCAAGGCCCAGAGATCAGGTACCCTGCTGCAGCAGCCAGGCCCAGAGATCAAGTACTCTGCTAAGATGCAGTCAGACAAGCCCCGGCTTACTTACCTGGACCAATGCACGCTTCTCTCACTCTGCACGATCCCATGCTATCGGCTTCCCAGGAATGCTACAGCTGGTTAGGGGCTGGGAGACAGATGGAGTTGAAGTCCCCACTCCCTGTCAGCACTGTAACTTAAAAAAAACCCAGACATCGCCACAATCCCTTGGGACTGCAAGAAAAGAACTGAGATCATGCCACAGCCTGCCCTATATAGGCCAGCAGGAATTAGTGTTTTTATCTTGCATTCCTTGCCTATGGCTGAGATTGACCCACACGTTGCTACTGGTGGTGCCCCAGCATGGAGTCGAGAAACCATTTTTTATTTTCTGTTCCAATAAGTGCATGGAAGCTGGGACATTAATTAACAGGTTAGTCCCCCAGTCCTGTGCAGCAGTGTCGCTCAACAGTCACTTAAGTCTAAGGCTGCCATGGAGAACCCCATCCCACCCCCCGACAGCAACAGGGGAGGATTGCAGCAATCAGTTGAGTTGTGATCATTTTAACTTGACAATCAGGCTTGGCAGAGAGGAAAGGGTTGCTGGGGGACGAGGGTACTTTTGTTTGTCTACTTTTGATTCAAGGCATAGGTGAACATCAGCGTGTCACAGGGTATGCCTCCTCAATGAGAGATTCTCTTTCTTTCACTTCATGGATTGTTGTCGCAGAGTAAATATGACATTTAGTAATGTCAGGTATACTTCTTGGTTTCTGGTTTATGCCACTTAAGCGTGAATCAAGTAGAAGAAGAAATGTTGAGGTCTTTAACAGGATATTCAAAGCAAGACACTTTAAGTGGCAGCCTACCTAGAACTGTTGTCACTCTCTGTTGTCCCCATTTTGCACTATACATGGTAAACTGTGATTTTTAAAGGTAGACTCAGAGATTTCCCAGGAAAATATATAGTTTTTTTTCAGCAGTTTGGGCTTTAACTTAAAAATGTCTTGTTTGTAATTTGTTCTGTGCTTTTGCAATATTTTTGGTTGAAATATGTGGGGACAAATAAAACATTTATACATGTTGTAGCTTTTTTAAAATAGAAAACATGTTAATTTTTCAAGAAAATCATATTCCATGTAAAAGCCTGATTCCGCCCGGTTACAGCTGTACCACATATGTATTGATAGACACCCTTTCCTGCCCAGGAGGCATGCCAAACTGAAACAGCACTATAGGGGATTTTCCAAAGATATACAACTACTATGGCACTTTTCAGTTTTTCAAGAGGAGCAACCATTTGCATTTGAAATACACCCCCCCCCCAAATAAAAAAATACTATCACACTCTTTTACTATTTTGCGCTACACATATTCAACTGTGAATTAAAGGATTTCAAGGATTTTCCCTGGAAAATTATACATTGAGATGTCTTGTTTGCATATTCTTATGATTTTGGGGTGAAATATGTGCAATAAAAAATCTGTTTTTACAATCTAATTGCATGTAAAAGCCCCATTTCTGCTGGTTACAACGGTACCACATATGTATTGGTAGACACCCTTTCCTGTCCAGGAGACTCCCTCAAACTAAAACAGTGCTTTAGGAGATTTTCAGATAAAATACAAGTGCTATGCGCACCTTGCAAAAAACAACCCTTTACATTTGAAATACCCCCAACAAACTATATATTTTCTAGAAGAACACACTTCAAGCTTTCTAGGTGTACCAGGCTTGTTGATGTGGGTGCATTTCTCTGGAAGTAATCCCTCAATTCATTCTTTGGTTGCACAGGATTTAAAAAAAGAATGAAAAAGCAGACGTAAACCACTTAATGGTAATTTTACTTGAAAATTTCAACTCTGCAGACAAAGTGCACACTTTGCAATTTTTCAACCAAAATAACCTTTTACATTTGGAATACCCACACAAACTATATATTCCCTGAAAGTACACATGATAAGCTTTCTGTCACAGATATCTCATGGGAAATATCCATTAATAAACAATGACCAATAATTAGAGTACTGCAAGGCAGAGAGACTGGGATTGTGCAGCAAACATAAACACCCAGATTGCTATACATACAGTGCAGTGAGGAAAAACATACAGGAATGAAGTCCAGTCCAAAGAGCAAACAGAAGGGAAACCAGTGGTTCACAAGGAAGTCCTCGGTTCAGGGTTCAGGGTTCAGATTCAGGATTCAGGGGCTCTGCTACAGAGTTCGGGTTCCAGATGACAGAGTAAAATGCTGAGCCCTGACTACATGCCAGACTTAGCATATAAAGGCCAGCAGCTAATTAGCCCAGGTGCTGGATGATCTCCAGGAGCTCTGCAGGACAGCACCACCTGGTGGTCAAGCTGCATACTACAGAGAAACAGGCGAAGGCTAAGGAGGAACTCCAGGCATGACACTTTCAAGCTTTGTGGGCTCATATTTATGGATGTAATCCCTTGAAGAATTCTTTGATTGCACAGGGCTTCTACTTGAGATTTTGTCACCCTCTGTTGACAGGTCATTTTTCACTATGTTTAACTGCGATTTTTGCAGGAATGTCCAGGAAAATTACATTTTTTGGGACAGAGTGTAGGCTTTAACATGAAAAGTCTTGTTTGTATTTTTCCACAGTTTTTTAAATACTTTTGAGTAAAAAAATAAATGAAAAAAATGTCTCATTTATTTTAAATAAAATGTTTATTTTGTTAAAGAAAACCATATTGCATGTGAAAGCCCCATTTCTCCCTATTTCAGCAGTACCACATATGTATTGGTAGCCCCATGTTCCTGCCCACCCCTCCTGTCGTTCCAGACCCCCCACCTGAAAAGAACACTTACATAACATTTACAAATAAAATACAACTACTATCCACACTATAAGTGGTAAAAAAAATTAGCTTGGGGTCCCCCTTCCCAGGAGGGGCCACTTTTTTAATTTTAAGGGTTAAAAACCCCTCAAAACCCCCCAAGAAATGGCATGAGGTCCTACTTACCAGCCATCCCGGAGCACTGTGTCGCATGCCAATCACTTTGGCATCTGCTCTCCTGCTCTCTCTCCTGCTGCTACTGGAAGCCATTTATACCTGCTGGGTGACAGGTAACAAAAGGTTAATTTAAATAAATCACATAGGGTCCTGCCTCCCCAGGGGGCATATTTTTGGGGAGTTTTAAGTGTTAAAAACCCTTTAAAATCCCCCTAAAAATAGCATGAGGTCCCCTCTACCCAGCATAACCAGCCCAGGAACTCGCCCAGTAGGTTACACGCCCGTACAGCCTATATGGCCTCGGCTTCTCTGCCCCCCCCGGTGCTTTGGGGAGGCAGGTTAATGGGGGGCTCGGGGTTAATGGCAAGTCATCCACTCAAAGGTAACTTGCCAGCCCCCTATGCCTTGTGAACTGGTATAGGGGTCTAATTTATCCCTTACCAGTTCACAAAGGATTAAGTGAAACACACACACACACACACACAGAAAAAATGCCTTTTATCTTTTATTTTAACTTTATCCCATAGCGATCCTGTTCCACAGCAATCTGATGACAGCTGCCGGGGGTGTTTACTGGAGGAGGGCTGGGGAGGCAGGGGATCACAGCCTCCTACCCCTCCAACCTCCCTCCAGTGATCACCCTTGGCATGTGACAGCACAGTGGCAGAATCGGATGACACCACAGAGTGACGTCATCCGCCCTGCCCACAAGAGGCGAGGTTAGCAGTGATGATAGGAGGGGAGGGGGCCTTTTTTGGGCCCTCTCCTTACCGCGGAAGAGCCCAGGGAGGATTGGAGGCCCCCTATCATTGAAGAGAAGACCCGGTGGAAGGGATCACTCAAGGTAAGCAATTTATTTCTACAGTAAATGCCAGCATCCCCCCCTTGAGCCAATGAGCCTGATCACCAGGCATAAGGACTGGTAACTCAAGGCTCAGAGACCGCCAAGCCAACCCCTGACACTGCAGGTTTACTAGCCCTTATGCCTTTCTGTATGGGTTAGGGGCTCTTTCCAGGTGCTGTGGGCAACCCTGAAAAATATATATATACCGTATCAATATTGGTGTATAATACAGAAAATACAAAAGTTACAGAAAAGCAATATAAGTATATACAACATTTAATTCCACAATCCAGTTGTGCTGCTGGTCGAATGTAATGAAAAAAGTATTCCGTTGCTCAAAGGAATCTTCTCAGTATATCCAAAGGAGTATGCTAGAGAACAATGTATATAAAGCGTTAACAATAACTCTAGATGCAAATAGAGTATATGGTAAAAGTTTATCTGTTATATAGTGCCTTTAAGAGGTCACTTTCACGGTGCACATTTAAATCCCCTTGGCTATAAGGCTCATGAATATTTGACCAAATGTCTGATCAGTAGTCAAGAAAGATACAATAGTATTGGAATGCATACACTGTAAAAAACTGGGTCAGTATTATATATAAGAATCATATCCCAGTAAACACATGAGGCAACCAGCAGGCTAAAAAGAGTGACGAATCATAACATGACATATTTATATAGTCAATTCATAAAAGTCAAAAGGCAGATAATAGATACCAGAATCAGTATGGCATATGTCAAAAATGAATACATAGAAATCATTTGAGGCAGTTATACCAATGTTTTACCACAGCAAGCTGTTTCGTCAGCTTAGTGATACCTGTGACACTGAAACTGGTGTTTAAATAGCAAACGTGTTCCCCACTGGCCACCCAGCGAGTGACGAAGGGCGGAAACTGTGACACTGCCGGGGGTGGCGGCATGTCACTTTCGCCAACCTTTCCCATTCAGTGTGCATGTGCATGGGGCAGAGCCGGTTCCAGTCTCAATCAAAATAGCTGCGCATTATAGCACAATGCAGACAACAGGAACTTAATAAGAGCTAGATTAATAGAAATAGAGTCTTGGGGAAGTCTTGAAGGATGTTTATCCAGGGGAAACTTGGTGCTGATTGTGCATTGGAGAAAACCCCTGCCTGTAAAAGTTCAAAGAAAAATGATAAAGATTAAAAACAAAGGTCATTGCAATCCCAGTGCTGATTCCTAAAGTCCATATAATAAACACTGTATAATGGGAAATGTTGTTATTTTAGTGCAGTGTATTAACTATCTAAGAATCCTAGGTAGTTTATGCAGGTTGGGCATTAATACTTTAGCCAAGCCAAGGTGTACAGATATAGTAAATGCATTATAATTGATCTAGACCTTTCTGTGCAGAATGTGCAGCAGGAGCGCTGCTGTAACTTACCCATGCCCCGATCCTCTTCTGTCAGTGGTGGCGAAGTGGAGGCAGTGGCGGGGTGTTTTAAACTGGCCCCAGTCAGGGCTACAGAAAGATGTCCACCGTCTTCCACTTCTAGTGCCAGCACTAGCCTGATGTATAGCATTATATTGTAATTAGATATACACACATGGTATTAAGTATTAATCTAAATTGTTATTTCTTTGAGCTTGATAAAGAGATGTATCCATTAATTTATTGTTAATTTATTGTTTTGTACCTCCTTTTTGATTGCAATGAGTGTAATATTTTCTTGCCTTAAAGTGGACCAAACCCCAGGATAGTCAAAAGTTTTGACTATCCTGGGTTTTGATCTTTTCCCCGGGGACACCCCAATCGATTAGATGGATGCATTACTGCAGAGGCTAATACTAAATCTCAACGTGCCAAACTAGATAGGAACTTAAAGTATATGTTCACAAATACCAGAAGTCTAGCAAGTAAAGTGGGGGAACTTGAGGCTGTGGTACTGGAAGAAAATATCAATGTAATTGGTGTGGCTGAGACATGTCTGAATTTCACGAATGACTGGAATGTCAATCTTCAAGTTTTTGCTATTTTTCAAAAAGATAGAGCATATAGGAAAGGGGCAGAGAGTGTGTTGTAAAGCAAGAATTTAAAGTATATATTAATGAGGGAATACTAGCAGAAGATTGTGAGGCTGTATAATCCTCGTGGGAGGAAGGGCGGGGGCGATGTAAACAATGTTAAAATACAATTTAGTGTAATCTATAGACCCCCAAACATAACTGAGGAAATATAGGGTCAACTGCATAAACAGATCAGGCTGACACAGTGATGGTGATGGGGGACTTCAACTACCCAGGAATTGACTGGAGTCACGGTTGTTTCTACTACAAGGGGGAGAGCATTCCTCACCTTGTAACTAGATAACTATATGAATCGCTTTGTGGAGGCACCTACTAGGGGTGATGCTCTTTTGGATCTGGTAATATCAAATGATGATGACCTGATAAGGATGGTAACAGTCTGTGAAAATCGTGGTAACAGTGACCACAATCTATTTGTATTCAACATAAACTGTAAGAAATATTTTCTGTCTGGGAGGGCAAAAACACTGACTTTTAGGAAGGCCAATTTCCACAGGCACAGAGCTGCACAGGACAGGACATGTCTATGTCTCAGGACATAGACTAGGAGCATCTGTTTAGGAATAAAGATACAGATGCTGTAAGGGAATGCCGGACACCCTTCTCTCTTAAGCCAGGTAATCCCCAATCTCCACCGCCTCTTCTGCCTTTAGACAAGTCCCAGCTTGCTGGAGACACAGATTATGCCTCTCCAGACTCGGTTACCCCCAGGTCTTATATGACGCAAAGATTACTGGCTTAAGGTGGAGATGGATGAACAGCGGGGTATCCCAAGGAGGGATGTCGGAGAGAATATTGGTTTGAGCGTGGAAACCAGACAAAGTCCAAAACGAGCAGGGGTCAAAGCCGGGTGGTCACAGAGCGCAGTATCCGATGGGTTAAACGTAGAAGGGTCAAAAACGAGCCGAGGTCAAACCAGGAGGGCACCGAAACGCAGTATCAAAAGGATCAGGCAGAGACGTAGTCAGACAGGCGAATGGTCAGGGCAGGCAGCAGACAAGGATGGTCAGAGACAAGCCGGATAATAACTATAACTGTAAGCACGGTTCAGAAAGCACACCCTATCAACCAGAGGCTATAACGGGCACTGGAGGATGGGGCAGAATAGTATTTAAGGGAACACTGGCCAATGGGACGGGGAACCTGGTGATTGGTGATCGGGGAGGGAAAATGTGCTGATTGGTGCAACTGTGATCAATACCCAATAGCAGCAGTCCCAGGGACTGGACCGCCCAGGCCAGATAACCTGTCCAGTCCCTGGGTCTATCTCCCACCAGGACACGGTAATAGGCCACTTTAAACTTGCCCCCGGCGGATGCGCTGGGAGCAGCGCCGCCGAGGGGCATAAACAGAGCGTGCTCGTGCGCGCGAGCACGTGACTGACCGTGCCGGGAGGGAAGCACCCGCCCCGGCTCAAGAGACCGAGGGACCGCCTGTCCCCACCGCGAGACCTCCAGAGAGACCGCCGCGCCCAGCCGCCGCCGCACCCAGCGCCTCAGAGAGGCGCACAGAGACGGCCGGCTGACGGGGCCGCAGGAAGACCGGCGGCTGAGATCCCCTGGAGGACGCGCCGCGGGACAGAGGACGGGGAACAGGTAAGATCCTAACATTACCCCCCCCCTGAGGAGGGGCCACTGGACCCTCCAACCTGGGTTTCTGAGGATTCTCCCTATGAAATTTCCTCACCACATGAACCTCCCTGGCCGGAACCCATGACCTTTCTTCTGGACCATAACCCTTCCAATCAATCAAATACTGAAGGGAATTTCGGAAAAAACGAGAATCTAGAATCCGAGCAACCTCAAATTCTTGTTGCCCGTCAACTAGAATGGGGTCTGGAAGGTTATCAGGTTCAATATCTCTGGCAGACTTTAACAGGGACACATGGAAGGAGTTGCAAATCTTCATGGAAGGTGGAAGATCCAGACGATAAGTAACCCGATTAATTCTCTGCAGTATGGGAAAGGGACCAATAAATCTTGGACCCAACTTGGCAGAAGGTTGGCGTAAGGCCAAATTCTTAGTAGAAAGCCAAACCAAATAGCCCACCACATAATCAGGATTACTGGATCGACTTCGATCAGCAAAAGTTTTCTGTTGGAAAACAGCCTTAGATAAATGTTGCTGAATAACCCCAGCCACTGGGACACCCATTCGTCAAGAGAAGGCACCCTAGAAGGCTGATCTGACAAGGCCGAAAATTTCAAGTCTCTTCCAAAAACACAACGAAACGGAGATACCCCAGTGGAAGTGTGAGTGGCATTATTCAGGGCAAATTCTGCAAACAGAAGAAATAGCACCCAATCCGTCTGGATATCGGAAACAAAACAACATAAATACTGCTCCAAGGATTGGTTAGTTCTTTCCGTTTGCCCATTGGACTGAGGGTGAAATGCAGAGGACACAGAGACAGTGAACCCCAACTTGGCACAAAAAGCCCTCCAAAAACGAGAAACAAACTGGACCCCCCTATCAGATACTACATCCTCCGGAATGCCATGAAATTTAAATATGTGTGTCACAAAAAGTTGGGCAAGGACCTGAGCTGTGGGTAGCTTTTTCAACGGAATAAAATGAGCCATCTTGCTAAACCGATCTACCACCACCCAAATGACTGTACACCCTTGGGAAGGTGGAAGATCGGTGATAAAATCCATGGCCAAATGGGTCCAGTGCCGGAGGGGATGGGCAACGGTAGGAGGGAACCCTCAGGAGAGTGACTCAATGACTTACTCCGGGCACAAACTTTAAAGGCCCGTACATACTCTTGAGCGTCCTTCCTAAAGGACGGCCACCAAACCTGGCGGGACAATAAAGAGATGGTCTTCTTGACTCCAGGATGACCTGCCGTCTTGGAGTCATGGAATTGTTGAAAAATAGCTGCACGATAGGACAAGGGCACAAACTGAGCATAGGTAGGTTTTTCTGGCGGGGCTTCAGACTGAAACTGACTTAAATCAGGGAGCTCCACCAGAGACCGAGGCAAAATGTGCAAATTTTTCCCTTCGGGTGAACTAGAAGAAGAGAAACTATGTGACAAAGCATCGGCTTTCACATTCTTGGACCCTGGTTTGTAAGTTATGGTAAAATTAAACCGTGAGAAGAACAGGGACCAGCGAGCCTGTCTAGGAGTCAATCTTTTAGCGGACTGGATATACTCTAGATTTTTATGGTCAGTAAAGACTGTAACGGGAAATTGAGCCCCTTCCAACCAGTGCCTCCACTCTTGAAAAGCCAATTTAACTGCCAATAGTTCCCGATTACCAATATCATAGTTTTGCTAGGCAGAAGTGAATTTTTTGGAAAAAAAAGCACAGGGATGAAGGCGTTCAGGAAAACCACTATATTGCGAAAGTAGTGCCCCAACACCAAGTTCAGAGGCATCAACTTCCACAACAAAGGGTAATTGGCAGTATGGGTGCACTAGCACAGGGGCGGAGCTAAAAACTTCCTTTAAATTTTTGAAAGCCAAGACGGATTGGTCCGGCCAAATGGCAGGGTACCCCCTTTCTTGGTGAGGTTAGTGAGGGGAGCCACCAGAGTGGAAAAATTCTTAATAAACCTTCTATAGAAGTTTGCGAACCCCAAAAACCTCTGTAAACCCTTCAGGTCCTTGGGTTGTTCCCAATCTAGAACTGCTTAAACCTTGGATTGATCCATGGAAAGACCAGTATTAGATATGATGTATCCTAGAAAGGGAACTTCTGAAACTTCAAACAGACATTTCTTAAGTTTGGCAAACAAACAATTTTCTCTGAGCTTCTGTAGGACCAGACGAACATGTTTGCGATGTTCCGATAGTGAGGAGGAAAAAATCAGAATATCATCCAGATACACCACAACAAAACAACCCAAATATTCCCTAAAAATCTCATTAACGAAATCCTGAAAAACTGCCGGGGCGTTACACAGACCAAAGGGCATCACGAGGTACTCGTAATGCCCCTCTTGGGTATTAAAGGCCGTCTTCCATTCATCCCCCTGCCGGATTCTTATAAGATTATAGGCCCCTTGGAGGTCTAGTTTAGAAAAAACTTGGGCCCCAACAACCTGTGTGAACAACCCATCAATCAGTGGCAGGGGATACTTATTTTTGATCGTAATCTTATTCAAACCCCGGTAGTCTATACAAGGACGCCATCTTTTTTCTCAACAAAGAAAAAACCAGCTCCTGCCGGGGAAGTAGAAGCTCGTATAAAGCCTTTCTTAAGGATTTCTTTGATATATTCCCGCATAGCCAAATTTTCTGCCCGGGTTAGATTAAAGATTTTTCCCCTAGGCGGCATGGTACCTGGAAGGAGCTCGATGGGGCAATCAAAAGGTCTATGGGGGGGAAGTTTATCCGCCGCTTTTTCTGAAAACACATCAAGAAAATCAAGGTATGGGTTAGGAACACTTTCAGGGGACAATTGAGTTACTCGCACTGGAGGTTCTAGACAGGAGTGAAAACACTGTGGGCCCCATTTAACTATTTGCCTAGTAACCCAATCAATTTGAGGATTGTGTTTATGCAACCAGGGTAACCCAAGGACTAATGGAGTGGTAGGCATCTTTAAAACTAGGAGACTAATTAGTTCAGAATGCCCTGCTCCCACTCTAAGCAAGACTGGTGGAGTCTTATATTGGACAAGCCCCCCAGCAATTGGTGTGTCATCAATAGCGGATACTCGGATGGCCTCAGGTAGGGATTGGAGCGAAATTCCTAGACTCTGAGCTAAGTCGAAGTCAAGGAAATTCCCTGCTGCTCCACAATCTAAGAGGGCTTCCAAATTTAAACATTCAAGGCCCACTTTTACCTGGACCGGAATCATAAATGGTGATAACACTTGAGGAGATACCTTGCAGCCTAGGTGGGTCCCCTCGATCCTCCCTAGGCTCTGAAGTTTCCCGACGGCTTCTTAGGGCAGACTCTGACCATGTGACCAGTACCGCCACAGTAAAGACACAGTCCTTCTGACAATCGCCGATGTCTCTCAGCCTCGGTAAGCCTAGTAGCTCCCAGCTGCATGTATTCTTCAGTAGAAGTCAGGGCTGGGGCTTCAGCTTTCCAGCTGGCGTCGGGATGCGACCCTTTTTCCAGGCGTCTCTCCCGCAAACGTCGGTCAATGCGTATAGCAAGATGCATAGTCTCATCCAGGGTCTGGGGAACTGGATGGTTCACTAGAATATCTTTGATGGTATTGGACAGGCCCAGACAAAACTGACCGCATAAGGCAGGATCATTCCAACGCGAGTCCACGGCCCATCGTCGGAAATCAGAACAATATTCTTCGGCTTGGCGACGCCCTTGGCGTAATGTGCGAAGTTTAGCATCCGCGATGGCCCCTCTGTCTGGATCATCATATAAAACTTCCATAGCGGAGAAAAAACTTTCCACGGATTGTCGAGCAGGATCTTGGGGTGACAGACTGAAGGCCCATGATTGTGGGTCACCCTGGAGGAAAGAAACAACCAGACCCACACGCTGCTCCTGTGACCCCGAAGAAACCAGTCGGAGTTGAAAGTAGAGTTTGCATGAATCTCGGAAATTGGCAAACTTACTATCTCCAGAAAATTTGTCTGGAAGTGGAATTTTGGGTTCCACTGGTTGTGCGGCCAAAGCCCCCTGAGAGCCGGTGTTGATAGGAGTAGGACGATTCTCCTGGGCCGCCACACGATGGGTCAGGTGCTCCACGGCCACAATTAGGGCCTGCACCTGTTCCAATATTTGGTCCATTGGTCTGGCCCGTTATAATGTAAGGGAATGCCGGACACCCTTCTCTCTTAAGCCAGGTAATCCCCAATCTCCACCGCCTCTTCTGCCTTTAGACAAGTCCCCGCTCCCTGGAGACACGGATTATGCCTCTCCAGACTCGGTTACCCCCAGGTCTTATTTGGCGCAAAGATTACTGGCTTAAGGTGGAGACGGATGAACAGCGGGGTATCCCAAGGATGGATGCTGGAGAGAATATTGGTTTGAGCGTGGAAACCAGACAAAGACAAGTCCAAAACGAGCAGGGGTCAAAGCCGGGTGGTCACAGAGCGCAGTATCCGAGGGGTTAAACGTAGAAGGGTCAAAAACAAGCCGAGGTCAAACCAGGAGGGCACCGAAACGCAGTATCAAAAGGATCAGGCAGAGACGTAGTCAGACAGGCGAATGGTCAGGGCAGGCAGCAGACAAGGATGGTCAGAGACAAGCCGGATAATAACTATAACTGTAAGCACGGTTCAGAAAGCACACCCTATCAACCAGAGGCTATAACGGGCACTGGAGGATGGGGCAGAATAATATTTAAGGGAACACTGGCCAATGGGACAGGGAACCTGGTGATTGGTGATCGGGGAGGGAAAATGTGCTGATTGGTGCAACTGTGATCAATACCCAATAGGAGCAGTCCCAGGGACTGGACTGCCCAGGCCAGATCTGTCCAGTCCCTGGGTCTATCTCCCACCAGGACACGGTAATAGGCCACTTTAAACTTGCCCCCGGCGGACGCGCTGGGAGCAGCGCCACCGAGGGGCATAAACAGAGCGTGTCCCCACCGCGATACCTCCAGTGAGACCGCCGCGCCAAGCCGCCACCACACCCGGCGCCTCAGAGCGGCGCTCAGAGACGGCCGGCTGATGGGGCCGCAGGAAGACCGGCGGCTGAGATCCCCTGGAGGACGTGCCGTGGGACAGAGGACGGGAAACAAGTAAGATCCTAACAGATGCCAAATAGGAGTGCTTTAAATCAATTGTGAGTACCAATGCAAAATGTATTCCTATGGTAACAAATATAAGCGGCTAAAATTAACCCCTTTAAGTGTCAAGCACGTACCACTTACGTGCTCGCTTGTCTAACCGTTAAGTGCTAGGCACATAGGTGTTACATGCTTGATTTTCCCCCCTGCTAGTTTAAAAAAAATATGACAAAACACTTACTTGACCCCTCGTTCGATGCACCTGGGTATCCTATTCATCCGATCCCCCCAGGCTCCTCTGGCTTTTTCTGGCTCCCGGAAGACCCCGCCCCCCCACTCATGTCACCACTGACAGCTGTACATTTACTCGCCCCTGAAGCAATGATCCCTTCCGCCAGGTCCCCTTTTCACCGGGGGGGGGCTTCTGATTGCCCCCCTGGGCTCTTCCATGCTGAGGAGAAGGTGAGAAATTGCCCTCTTCCTCACTTCCTGGGACGTTGGCTGCTAGCCCCACCCTACACCAGTTCACAAGGCTTAGGGGATGGCAAGTCACCTGCGACTTGTCATTAATCCCCAGCACCCCATTACCTGCCAAACCAAAGCCCGGGGGGGCAGAAGGGCACAGGGGCTATTTAGCCTGTGGGGCTTGTAACCTGCAGGGTGGGGGGCCACAGAGGCGGGCAAGAATGGGGGGGCCACCGATACATGTGTGGTATCGTTGTATTCGGGAAAAAGGGGGCTTTCACATTCAATATGGTTTTCTTTAATAAAATATTTGTTTCATTTAAAATAAAAGAGACAATTTTCTAAAAAAAATAATTTTGTATTTATTTTTGTTTCTATTGAAAACCTGCAAGGTGCGCATAGCGCATAGAATAGTTATATTTTATCTAAAAATCTCCTAAAGCGCTGTTTCAGTTTGGGGGAGTCTTCTGTGCAGGAAAGGGTGTCTAAAGAAACATATGTGGTACTGTTGTAACTGGGAGAAATTGGAATTTCACATGCAAAAACATTTATTGACAAACTTACAAAAAAAATTTGGCACCCCAAAATAATGAAAATACACTTAAAAAACTAAATTACAAGACATTTCATGTTAAAACCCAGACTCTCCTGAAAAGAACTATATATCATTTTCATGGGAAATCCTTTTAAAAATCACATGAACATGTGTAGCACAAAATAGTGAAACATGAGTGTTGATTCAGAGGCTTCTCAAAACCGTGTTGTATTTGTCTAATATTCCCCTCGATTCAAAGAGCAAAAGTTAATTGATTTTGGATCGAGAATCGTAAGTTTGGGTGGGTGTTAGTCATTTTTTCCTGTTTTTTTGGCCATTTCCGACTCGCACGAGCCTACGTTCGAATGCGTATATGCTCTTACGATCATCGCAAGTTCGTTCCTAAATTTTAGGATCAAAACGTAAAACTTAGGATCAAATCCTAAAACTTAGGATGAAAACGTAAAACTTAGGATAATTGGATGTGTTTAGGTGTGATTCAGAGAACAGTTTTCAAACCTCTAAATACGTTTTAAAAGAAAGCCACTGCCAACACCTTTTAGCAGTCGTATTGCTGTTCTTGAACAGGTTTTTTGGCTATGTGGAGGAGTCTGCGCGTCTTGAGCTCCAATGAACTGCATGTATCAGCATGGCCGAGGCCATAAATTGTATGGCAATGCATACCTGATTCATGTATGCCTTATAAAAGCATTTTAATGTGGACCTTAATTAGTCCTTTGCATGTAAACCTTTATTTGGCAATATATTTGCGTTAATTAAAGAAACTTATGTCCTTTGTTATTTATTTTTAAATTCATGTACTAGAATAATATTTTTAGATTGCATTTATTGGTGTAGTTGTTTACCTTTGCTTTGTTTAATTATTTAAGCACATCTTTGGTCAGATGCATCACACTTACTGAGGAGAGGAGAGCGGGATAAAGTGCAGGATGTGGGTTACTGCTGTATTTTGCACAGACACAGCAGAGCTGGGGGCACGGAAAGGTCAGAAATCAAAGAATCCAGAGCAACACAGTCACAAGGCCCTTTCTGTTTGCAGGCTGCCCGATAATACCTGAGCCGCCATCTTGGCTGTTTCTAGGCTCATAACATGCAGAAGTTGCTGGGTGTTTTTTAATATTTGAGAGCAATCTGTATGTAGAGGGTGTGGGTAACCACACAAAAAATTTAAAGTTGTACCATTTGAAGCCAAAATATTAAAATTAAAGCCACAAGTAAAAAATGCAAGTTAACTAAAAATTAAACAAAGTAAGATTTACTTATGCAAATGCATTCATTAATGGTTGGTTACTACAAAATGAATGAAATAAAGAAAAATAAAAGACCAAATATTTAGAATGCACTTTAATGAGGTAAGTTTGTAGTGCGCAGCCGCAAGATCAGAAGGATTTACGTCCAGACAAAAAAGGAAAAAGGGCAAAACCAATGTTGCAACCTGAGAAATGAAACGGAAAATTCAGGATGGAAACTGACATAGGTGTGATTCCCGAACTGCCATACGAACGGACGTATATTTTAGGATAGAAACGTATTTGCTTATTGAATCACTCGCAAGTTCATACGAACGCACGAGCGGACGTGAAAAATAGGATGATCGGCACCCAAATCCAAGCTGTTACATGTTTCTTTGAATCGACCCAAATGTGTATATTTCACTTTTTTCCGTATGCATAGGTGCGTACGCATGATTCAGAGCCTCCATTAGGAGCCTTCCGTTTACTGTTCATATCTGCGTATGCCAACGAGAATGCCATTTTCCGGCTCTCGTTGTGTCCTCGAGAGGAAGAGGTTTACGTTTACGTTGCTTAGTAAACCTCGTATACTACCGTTTTTCAGCGTTTTCTTACGTAGCATCCAACAAAGACTTTCAATGTCCCGCGATATTCAGCATGCATCTTTCTCAAAATATACGTCCAAACGTAAATTTGTTGGACAAGCTGCTATGTTTGCACGCATGTACGCATGCCCGCAGCTATTAACTCATTCATGTCCCCCATCTCAACTATTCTCTCACTCACTTCTGCTCCCATGCTTACCTCATCCCACTAGCGGTTGTTGTTTTTTTCTTCTTCCCCCGCGATTCATGCTTACTTCAACTCACTAGCGGTTGTTGTTTTTTTTCTTCTTCCCCCCATTGCGATTCATGCTTACCTCAACTCACTAGCAGTTGTTGATTTTTACTTCTTCCCCCGCGATTCATGCTTACCTCAACTCCCATGGCACTCTTTTGTTTTTTCTATTTACGTATTTTCATGCTTACCTTAATGTTCTGGATTCTGTAGATATTTTTCATTTCCTTCTAGATGTCTTTTTTTTTTTTTTTTTTTTTTACACAATAACATTTTCTATTAACATATTTAAAAAAACGTGGCAGGCGCCAGGCTTCTATTCTTCGCTGGTCCCCAGTGAAGCTGCCAGCTCCTGGATGTCACCCACCAGCCTATGTACTGTAGCCGTCAACACTTGCAATCTCTGCTGCGGTGTTGCTGTGAAAAGGAATCAAAAATTATTTTTTGTTACATGCATTTTGAATACCTTTTGGATAAAATATTATACATTTTCTAGCCTAGGGATTGGACCCTAAATTAAGCTAAGTTTTGAGGCTAGGGGTTGGGCCCTAAATTAAGCTAAGGTTCGAGGCTAGGGATTTGGAATACCTGTTGATGAAGGCATGTCAATGTAAATGAACTAAGTAGACTACAAACTTACTAGGCTGGTGGACGACATGATCCTGGGGTACCAGCCTCCTCTCTGGGGCCTGCCACTCCTCCTGGTCTGAGTCTGTTGAGAAAGAAAAAATATGGTTACTTATAATGTCATATTTGCTTTTAATTTTGATTTGATTTTAATTAGAATGTGTGTGTGACATCACCCACCTTCTCCGTGCACCTCAGGGGCTTGTACTTGTGGCATGTCGAAACCCAGCTCATCACCCGCTACATCATCATCTAAAAGTATATAAGCAGGAAATTAGTGTGTGTTTACAGTGGATGTACCTGTGTGTGCTTCTGTGTGATAATCATACCGGAGTGGTTGTTGTTATGTTGCGACTCTCTGGCAAGCAGCTGATGCCCCTCCTCTGTTGACAGGTCCAGTGGCTGGTCATCGGCACCTGCAGAGGAGGGGAAAGACCCTGGCACTGGACTGCCACCACCTTCACTTGGGCCAGATCTCTCCAGCACAGGCCAGACTGTTCGCCTCCGGGTGGGTCAGATTCGGTATTCCCATTCCCTCACTAGAAGAGAATAGCATTCATAAACACAGGCCTGCCTAAGGGCATTGTATTTCTTGCATGTAATAGTAATGTACTTACTTGGGAAATGTTTACCGAAGAATCGCCTCACCCGGGGCCTCTTTCTGCGTTTCAGGTCCGACCAGTGTTGAATTATCTGGGTATAAATGAAGGTGGTGTCAGTATCCTGGGCTATTTTGGCCTCTATCTCCAGTGCCAAGGTCTTCTTTTCGAAGCTGCACGCCAGATAGGTGTATCTGTTGGTCATCATCATCTAAAAGGTGAAATATTTCATTAATTCATACATCATACAAATCACAATGTTAATGATAGCAGTTTCATAATTATCATTCCCCCTAACATT
The DNA here is from genome assembly GCA_027917425.1 of Gastrophryne carolinensis. Classification (NCBI taxonomy): domain Eukaryota; kingdom Metazoa; phylum Chordata; class Amphibia; order Anura; family Microhylidae; genus Gastrophryne; species Gastrophryne carolinensis. The sequence goes on from CM051236.1 coordinate 405,056,874, forward strand.
TCAAGGCTTTAGCTATCCTTCTAGACGCCATTTTAGGGTAACTTTAGCTTGCTGCGGCGTTTAGAAGCAAATTTGTTCCCCACTTTTTTTGCCTGCACTGCCTAATCGCATATGTATGCATTTCGCATGCAAATAAACACCTGCACAAACACTTACTAGCATGATTGTCTCCTGTTGCTCGCGGGTAAAGAGCGTGGGGGCCATCTTGGATTACTGTACTAGCAGATGTGTTGCGCCCCAGCGGTTTCAGGGATGTGCACGGCTTTACGCACGACGTCAACGTCAGACACAGTCACAAAACTATTTAAAGGGTACCTGTACACACAGCTGAGTGTCTTTACAGATATTGATATGTCTGCCAAGAAAGGTAGCCGCCAGGCTCCCAAGTCCCATGAATGGCATGATCGTCGTGGCGAACAACATGGAAAAACTCCAGCCAGGCCTGCAACTAGGTCCCACCAAACCAGTGGCCACTCACAGCCGACGAGGACATCCAGTTACCAAAGGAAAGATCCATTGCCCCAGACTCCAGCACCCTCAAAATCTGGAACATCCCGCAAGGCGAAGGAGACTCCAGGCATAATGTTCCCCGTCCAAAAACATCCAGAACCCAAGGGAGCACTACTACTAAGGGCAAGGGGAAGACTAGGCCTGGAATCCATAGCCCCCATACAACACCCTCTCCTGCTCATGGCCAATTTCAGCATTCCAACGTGGAGAGCCCTGAGTCACCGGGCAGCTCAACGGCTGTAAATTCTTTGGCCAGCCAACCTATGACACCCAGCCCCCGTGCAAGTCCAGCACAATCCTTTGTGAGCGAAAGGTCTGGCTATTCGACGGCTGAAAGTCAGCCAAGAATGTCACCAACTATTCCATCGACCCAGGAAGAACCAGCCAGGACAAAATTAGCAAGAAACCTGCGACATGGGACCTTGAGCGGCCGCTTTACTGAGGCCCAAACTTTGGCATTGGCAAGTGGGGTATCTGACCACTATAATGAGCTATATGGGAGAAATTCAAAAGCCACCAGCAAAGTTAGAAAGACACAAATCTGGGAGGACATCACCAGACAGGTGAATTGTGCTGGGATTGAGAGGAAAGATGTGGAGCAAATCCAGTGCAAATTCTCAGACCTGAAATATGCAGTTTGCCAGAAGCGAAATAAGTGCAGGCAGCATGGGTACAGATGGTTTTTTGAGTTGGGCAGGTTGTTGTGCATGACCTTATAAGTAATGCTTTTTCTTTTTTTTAAAGGTTGCAAACAGGAGGTGGTTTCCCATCAAAACTCCAGTTCAGCACAGCTGAGGAGCTGGTTCTGGGCCTAATACACCCATCTTCACTTGAGGGATTGTCCGGGGCCATAGACACTGACAGTAATGTCATGCCAGCAGGTTAGTATTTAAAGAAATGGTTATTTTGCTTTTGGTTAAAAAATGTGGATTAAAAGCTTAGGTACACACAGGGGTGTAGCTAGGGGGGAGCAGGGGGGGCCACGTTCCCCGGGTGCAGCAGGTCAGGGGGGTGCTAAAGGGGGTCCTGAGAACAGTTGGGGGACACCATTTTTAAGCTTTGCCCAGGGTGCCAGAAAGCCTAGCTACTCCTCTGGGTACACAAGATATGTTTTAACTTCTCTTTACTTTTACATTCCAGCACATCAAAGTACTCAAGCTAGTGTGCAACCCTCCACCTCTTTGGCCACTGCCAGTACGTCCCGCCAGCCATTACCAAGATCTCCTATACAGGAACAGCTCGATCTGGTAAGTGTACTGTGCACTTACTGGTGATGCATGTGAAGCAAGATGACTACTTGTCACAACATATATTTGAGCAACTATCTCACACATTTTTTAAATGTCCCTACAAACACCACCCATAATGGAAGCTATACACCATCTGAAAGAGGAGAAGCACATTTCCATGCCCCCCCCCCAAATGCTAACCCAGCATCATTATCTGCCACTGCACCAGCAGAAGCCGCCCACAAATCCTCTGCAGCAGAGTCAATCACGCCCTCTGCTGGCAGACCAACAACAACACCAGCATGGCCAGCAGCACGAGACAGAACCAATTGTCCCATGTGCTAGCTCTGCTGCAGAGGATTTGCCTACACCATCTGCTCCTGTTGCTAGGCCTAAACCTCCATCAGCTGCACGCGACCAAACCCAGGGAAGAGGAGGACGCCCTCATCCATGTCACCATGTAGCCCAGGTGAGGTGAAGAGCTGGCTGGTCAATTACATAACATAAATAACAACTTAAGCACCATGCTGGATGAAATTAGGACTAGCAACAGGCAGAGGGAGGCTATGCTGGAGCAGTGGCAAATGATGAATGCCACCCATGCACAGTTGTTGGGCATCCTACAAGCCCAACAACAGCCTAATTATGGAAATCCACCATATTAAGAATTTGCGTTGTATTTGCTCCACATCTTTTCTTTACATCCCACCACTATTCACCTATCTGGTGATCTCCACCCATATTTGTGTCATTTTGCCTTTGCTGGTGGCTTTAATTTTCCCACCATATAGCTTGTGATAGTGGTCAAAAACCCCACTTGCCAAAGCCATAGTTTGGGCCTTAGTAAAGCACCTGCTCAAGCTCCCACGCAGCAGGTTTTGGCCTAATGATGTCCTGGCTGGCTCATCCTGGGTGGTTGGTATAGTAGGTGACATTCTTGGCTGACTAACACCCAACGTATAGCAACAACTTTTGTTCTGAAAGGATCGGGCTGGACTTGCTTGGGGGCTGGGTGTCATAGGCTGGCTGCCCAAATAAGTTGCAGCCCTTGAGCTGCCCGCTGACTCAGGGCTCTCTACATTGTAATGCTCAAATAGGCCTCAAGCAGGAAAGGGTGTTGTTGGTGGGCTATGGATTCTTGCCCTACTGTTCCCCTTGCCCTTAATACTAGTGCTCCCTTGGGTTCTGGATGTTGTTGGACGGGAAGCATTCGGGCTGGAGGAAGTCTCCTTGGCCATTGTGGATGTGCCATATTTTGAGGGGGCTGGACTAACACCCAACGAATAGCAACATCTTTTGTTCTGAAAGGATTGGGCTGGACTTGCTTGGGGGCTGGGTGTCATAGGCTGGCTGCCCCAATAAGTTGCAGCCCTTGAGCTGCCCACTGACTCTGGACTCTCTACATTTTAATGCTCAAATAGGCCTCCAGCAGGAGAGGGTGTTGTTGGTGGGCTATGGATTCTAGCCCTACTGTTCCCCTTGCCCTTAATACTAGTGCGCCCTTGGGTTCTGGATGTTGTTGGACGGGGAGCATTCTGGCTGGAGAAAGTCTCTTTGGCCATCGTGAATGTGCCATATTTTGAGGGGGCTGGAGTCTGCCCCAATGGATCCTTCCTTTGCCTAATAGATGTCCTTGTAGGCTGGGGGTGCCCTTCCCCACCTAATTTCCCTACCTAATTGAAAATTATTAAAATTAAGTTTTTCTGTTCTGTGTTATTTTTAGGGATTTTTGGTCTGTTTGGTTACAAAAAGATGAGTGTTGTTCAAGGAAATATTTGTAAATAAAAAATCATTAAGCTAAAATCATTTTCAAATGTTTTTTGTATTAGTTTTTGCCCATAAGCAAAGCAATGTATAAATAATAGAAAATGGTTAAATCACAATGAAATAAGATAAATCATGACACCAAAAATAACCAACAATAAAGAAAGGTTAACTGAAATAATTTGAAATAAGGTGGGCCCGGACTGACTGCCCAGAAGCACTCTGGGTGCCCTCATATAAATCTTCTGGAATGTCCATTACTGCTGGAGAGGGGGACAAGTCGAGATATTGGGGGACCTTCTGCATTATTGCAAAATTATGCAAAACGCAGCAGGCAATGATGATCTTAATGACCTTGCTAGGGTCCTATTGCAGGGCCTTCCCTGTATGGTCCAGGTATCTGAATCGGCTCTTTAGCAGGCCAAATGCCCTCTCCACCACAGCCCAGGTCTTCCAATGGGCACAGTTATAGCCCTCCTGTAGCTGCGACTGAGGCCGCAGGATTGGTGTCATGAGCCATGGCAGCAATGGATAACCCGAATCCCCTACAAATAATAAAACACAAAATTAGTCTCTACTTCCTAGTTACATTGTATATCATGTCATCAGAGGGAAAGAACATCATATGTTGAGACAGGGTTATCCAAAAACATTCCTAGTCATACAGTGAAACCCTAATGAAGCTATTTGGTAAAACTTACCCAGTAGCCAATCACCTGACAAGTTTCCTGATTCAAACCGAACCGAAGGTCAGGCCAAACAACAGCTTAATTGAGTGGCCCATCTTCCGGTTCCTGTAATAGCAGAAATAAAGGTTTTTAGTACCCCAAAGCAATCCCTTATAACCCATAACCAAGTAAAAGTAAAAAAAAATAAGGGACCATTATTGTTTAAGATTGGTTGTTCAGAAAATATAATTATTACTCAAACAAATAATTAGTAGTTGGTCACTCTGGATTGATTAAGGTCTACATGAAAATGATTAATTAAGGCCTTCATGAAAATGATTAATTAAGGTCTACATGAAAATTATTAATTAAGGTCTACATGAAAATTATTAATTAAGGTCTACATGAAAATTATTAATTAAGGTCTTCATGAAAATGATTAATTAAGGTCTACATGAAAATGAATACTTAAGGTCCACGTGAAAATGAATAATTAAGGTCTACATGGAAAGGATTAATTAAGGTCTACATGAAAAGGATTGATTTAGATCTACATTAAAAGATACATTGCTACAGTGATTTAATATTAGTCAGGATATTCAAATAAACCACATACCGATAGAGATATTCCTTAGCTGCTGAAGGCTGATCGCACCCATGACGTTGGGCATATTGGCTATATTAAAAAAGCCCAACTTAACAGCATTACAGGCTACCATGTTTTCAGGAAAATATATGTATTTTTGACACAGGGTAGCCATGCCATCCAAAAACTTGTTGAGCGTGCGGCTGGGATATCCCCACGGAGAAGGCACCCAGCCTCTGGAACGAGCCAAGCATTTTGGTCATACCTGCAATTGCATGCCCCTTCTTTGTGGTGTGGGCCAACCATGGCCGCAACTCACTATACAAGTTATGGAGGGAAACACAGTTAAGTCAGGTGAGCTCGAATAGCTCAACGTCATGCATGCGATCGATGTCTATACGTGCGAGATGCAACCTGGATTCTGCCATGCTGATGCAGAGTATGCCGCAATCGCTCGTATTATGTCACGTACTCAGCAAACATCATCTCCGATCTCAACAGCTAACTTTCTCCTACAAAACGACCCCGTAAGTTGAACGAAAACAAACCCTTTTAATTGGCCGGGTTGTAATCAACAATGAAGGCTCTGAATCATGCGCAAGGTCATACCAATAACGTAAGTTGCCCAACATAATGAAAATTTGACGATAAACATACGACCATCGAAAGTGCGTATTCGCGTTAACGTAAACGCATATACGCATGAAAACAGTAACGAAAATTCCAAAAAAGCATGCAAAAACTCACAAAACTTACACAAACAATTGCGAAAGTGCATGTGAAAGAGACTCTGAATCAAGGCTATAGTCTGGCAACAGATGGTAACAAAAACCCTAGGTTAAACCCCTCATGGCTGACACCTGCGGTTAAAAGGGCAATAAAGAACAAGAAAAGGGCATTTAAAAGGTACAAAGCTGAGCTCTCAGCTGTAACCCTTGAAAAGTATCAATTAGTAAATAAAGCACATAAGAAATAAATAAGGTAGGCAAAAGCACAAAATGAAAGATATGATGCTAAAGAAAGCAAAGCAAACCCTAAACATTTTTTTTAAATATATAAATTCAAAGAAAACTACGTTTAGAACAGGTAGGTGCCCTAGCTAATGATAATGGGGAAATGGTCACTGCGGATGAAGAGAAGGTGGAGCTGTTAAATGGATTCTTTAGCTCGGTGTACACAAGAGAGGAGCAAGGAGCCAACACAGGAGATGCCACTAATATCAATATCCCAAGTATAATACTCAACAAGCTAAACATGGATATCATCCAAGAAAGACTAAATTATTTATAGTGAACCAAAACCCAAATTTTTAACTAGCATCCCCTGAATTGCTCCTCCCATGAGGAACACCTTTTGCTAACTTTCTAAACTCCTGCTTCACTCTAATTCTAGATAATGCAGCTTGTTATAGCTGTAAAGCTCTGCCTCCTCCATTCATAGCCTCTGTTGCGTGTGGCAATGATGTCATTGCCACACCTTTGCAATGACTGCAGTTTGGTCTGCATTAAATGTGAATGAGACTGAAGAACCAGATGGACTTCACCCATAAGTTCTTAAAGAACTCAGCTTGGTTATCTCATCACCTCTGTTCTTATTTTTTAAAGATTTTAAAGACCCACTAACAATTGGTATAGTGCCAAGGGACTGGTGCAGTCTATTAAAGATTCAAGCTTCAAGCTGACTTGGGCACTTTGAGTGTCTGGACATCCATGTGGCAAATGAAGTTCAATGTGTAGAAATGTAAAGTCATACACATGGGGTCTACAAATTTCAGGGGAGTAAAACAGGGAGAATCACTTGTTGAGAAGGATCTGAGGGTACTGGTAGACCACAGAATAAAAAACAGCATGCAATGTCAAGCAGCTTTTTTAACATAAGAACTATAAACCTGTGTAATAGCCTCCCACAGAAGCTTGCTATGGCATCAACCGCTGACAGCTTCAAAAAAGGATTAGATGCTTATTTAGAAGAAAATAACATTGACAGTTGCTATTAGCAGTTTCAGTAAAAAACAAAAAATAAGATAATAAATAACCTCCTGAGTGCGCATGCGCACGGACCGTTGATGGCGGTGGCATGATACAGCTCCGTGCCCGGCGGCCGTTCACAAGGGGTCCCCAGCAGCTATCAGCGCACCTGGAGGGTCTGAGGTAAGCGAGCGCAGGCCCCACAGTACCTGCAAGCCATCGGTGGCGATGAGGATAGGAGCCAGGATTGCCAGGGGAGAGATCCAGAGCAGGCTGCTGCAGAGGAGACAGGCAAGATGACGGAGGACCTGTCACTTGCTAACTTGGAGGAGATTGAGCACAGTGAGGCTTCATACATGGAGAGTGAGAGGGAAAGAGCCAGCCCCCAGCCCATCACATCGCAGCCTGAAGCAAGTGAGGCACTTTTACAACAGTTTGAGCACATGCTGCAGAGAGTCTTATTGTCTAGCACTACTTTGCTGAAAGAGCATGTCTAGAGAGCTGGACAAAGTTACTTCTGGGATGCAGGCTGTTGAAAACAGGCTGGGGGAAGTTGTGGCTGCCCAAGAATCCCTAGAATCTGAGCTACAACACCTTAAAGTGGATAACTCCACATTAGCAGCAAAGCTGGATGATGCAGAAATCAGGGACAGAAGACCTAACCTAAGATTCTGAGGGCTCCCTGAACACATAGAGGATGTTAAAGCAGCAGTTACTGCCCTATCCCAAGAATTAATTCCTGGTCTCCCTGTTGATCGCTTAGAATTTGATCGCATTCACAGGGCTCTGGGCCCGCGCAGGCAACCAAACGACCCTCCCAGAGATATAATGGCAAAATTTCATTTTTACAACACCAAAGAGCTAATCCAAAGGGCTCCAAGACAAGCACCCTCACTAACATTTCAAGGCTACAGTTACCAAGTCTATTCGGACTTATCAGCCACCACAATTGCAAAGCGGAAGGAAAAGAGGCCACTATTACTGATTTTACAAGAGCATAGAATCAAATACAAGTGGGGTTTCCCTTTTCGAGTCATATTTTCCTACAAGGTTGTCCATTATTCAGCGAGTTCACTGGAAGATCTAAAATCTAATATGGTGGCGGTGGGCATCATGAGAGCAGCGCCAGTCAAATCCCCCAGATGTGCAGAGGACTCACCCAAAGCTCAGTGTGCGGGGAAGCGGCTGCAACGAGGAGGCCGGCTAGCAGGCTGCAGTTCATCGCTGGCGTTCAAAGATGGATGCAAATTTCAGCTGATGAACTGCGCTACCTCAATGTTTTTCTCTTGGACCCTTAGGAAGCCTATGAGGCAGATCCCAGTTCCTTAATTTTTTTTTAATTTTTTTTTTTGGTGTGTTTTTTGTTCTAGCCGGAGGTTACAGCAATATTCAGGACATTGTCCTATCCCCTCTCCTATCTATGCAAACATTTTTTTTTGTTTTATATATACATTTATATAGTTAATGTTGAAGTTTTAATAGATTGTCTTAGGTGCAAATTTTGACTAGTTCTATGTTTTTGCCTAGAAAATTATGGTGCGCTTTTGAAGGTATAATTATGGTATCCCCTTTTGGTCGCCGGTAGAAGTTTGACGCACTCCTGTTAAATCGGTGGGTACAACCCCCAGCGATTTACCTTACTTTATTCTACCTTGAATTATACTCTTGGAATTACTAAATATTATTTCTTCTAGAGTCGTCTTAATTGGACAGTGCTCTTAACCTTGACCTACCTAGTCAGGGTTAATAGCACTCTTTTAGAAGTTAAAGTGGACCAACACCCACGGGTGATCGGCCCGGGAATCTATAAGATTCCCGGGCCGATCACCTCCCTCCCCGCGGGACATCCGAGATCGGGATGTCCCGCGGGGTGAAACCCCCCCAAACTCCTTACCTCCCTCGCGCCCCTCTAGACGTGCACGCACCCGCGCCCGCCGTCTGTGAATGGCCGGCGCGGGCACGCGCGCGTCAAGAGGGACGCGCGGGAGGCGGCGGCGGAGGAGCCGCTTGTCCGCGGCTTGTCCGTCGGCGCGGGGAGAGGTGAGCTCGGGGGGTTCGGGGGGGTTTCACACAGCGGGGCACCCCGATCGGGGGTGCCCCACCGAAGTGGACCAAGACAGAGGATAGTCAAAATCCTGGGTGTTGGTCCACTTTAAGGGCCCTACATAGAGGGCTACCTCACCCTCCTTCCTTGTCTCCACCCCCCCCCTTTTTTTCCTTAATCCTATCCTTTCCCTCCCCCCATTTTTTTTTCTATCTCTATACTAGCCTCTCTTTTTGATTCCACAGTTATCTAAATATTTTAGTAACTATGACTACTGTGCTATCATTGAATGTCCAAGGGTTCAATTCTCCTTACAAGAGGCGCTATGCTTTCCAAAAATGTAAAGCTCTACATACTGATGTGATCTGCCTCCAGGAGACGCACTTTTTGAAGTCCTCCAGACCCAAGTTCCTTGACGCTGCATACCCACAGGTATTTCATGCTTGTGCAGAAACTAAGCAAAGAGGGGTACTAATTGGCTTTAAAAGGGAAGCTCAATTCAAATGTAAGCAGGAAATACTTGACCCCGAGGGTAGATATCTAGTCTTGGTAGTACTGGACCATCCAGGATTCTGATATCACTATTGAAAACTATTATGCCCCAAACACAGAACAGATAGCATTTTTAAGCAAGTTTCTTAAGATGGTCTCAGAAGTTGCTCAGGGATTTGTGGTGATTTGTGGCGACTAAGATCTTACCTTGAACCCCTTCCTGGACAGACAGTCCTCCAGTAGTCCCTTGGTCTCACCTCAGACTGCTGCGGCATCCAAAGCATTTAGGAACCTACTAGATAACCATCATCTGGCAGATAGCTAGAGGGAAGCCAACCCTGGTAACCAGAACTTCTCTCCCTGTGATGAGAACGGCAAAAATTGTGCCAATATCTTGGTCTGACCACAATAGTGTTGTCCTCAAACTTGAATCCCTAACCTGCAGGCGAACCAGTCCCTCCTGGACTCTGAACAACTCACTTTTATCTGACCCAACAGTAGTTGAATCTGTCTCCAATGCTCTGTCTGAATATTTTGCAGAAAATGAATCCCCTGAAATTTCAGCAGCCATTTGTTGGGAGGCCCACAAGCCCACTATTAGGGGACAGTTGATTCAAATTGCATCCCAGAAAAAACGAGAAAGAAATAGGTGTATTGATGAGTTGGAGAGAGAATACCTTGCAGTGTCAGAAAAGGCAAAAGAGTGCTTAACCCCAGAGCTACGTTCTAAATTGCATAGAGTCACTCATGATTTAAACCTGGCACTGGCGGGTAAGGCTGAGAATGTGATAAAGTGGATCAAACACAAATTCTATTGCAAAGCAAATAAACCAGACTCATTACTGGCCAGGAAACTGAAATCCCCCGATCAAATATATCACCCAATTAGGCTAAAGAATGATAGGGGGGGATACCACTAGTAACCCCAAAAACATCACAGAAATTTTTGCATCTCAACTTAGAAAACTGTATGCTAATTCCTCCCCTCCAAATCTGAGAGCCCTTCAAACATTCCTGGATAAATGTTCCCTCCCTGCCCTGCCTACTCACTTAAGAGAATCCCTTGAAGCGGATTTCAAAATCACAGAAGTGGAGAGCACAATCTCAAATCTAAAAGTTAATAAGAGACCTGGATCTGATGGGTTCTCTGCGTCATATTACAAAGCCTTTAAGACTATTTTAACCCCTAAGCTAGTGGCCTACGCGGGCAGGGCCTTCTCACAGGAATCTCTGACGGCCTCAATAAGCATGGTCCCCAAGCTCGATACGGACAACACAATATGGTCAAACTTCAGACCAATTTCTTTAATTAACATAGATATAAAAATTTTCTAAAAAAACTTGCTGACAGGATGTCTGACTCCCTACCGTGCATCGTGCATAAAGACCAGGTTGGTTTCATCCCAGGGCGACAGGCGGGGGACAATATTAGGAGAGCAATTCAACTTGCCCATATCACCAATAACGAACGTATGCATGCAATGTACCTATCTCTAGACATAAAAAAAAGCATTTCATTCTGTTTCCTGGGATTATCTCCTCTCTCTTCTAGAAAGATGGGGGTTTGGACCAAAATTTATAGGTATGATCAGAGCAATATACGCTAACCCAGTGGCTTACGTTAAGTATAATGGTTTTCAATCCGATAGGTTCCCCCTTTCGAGGGGTACTAGGCAGGGTTGCCCTCTGTCCCCCCTCCTGTTCGCCCTGGTTATGGAACCTTTAGCCCAATTAATAAGAGATTCCCCAGATATCTCAGGTATAAAGATAGGTGGACATCATCATAAGTTATGCCTATTTGCTGATGCTGTTCTGCTGGTTATTTCTAATCCCTGTATATCCCTGCCTAACTTACTACAGATCCTTAAAGACTTTGCGGCCGTTTCTGGTCTTCAAGTAAATACACTTAAGTCTAAAGCACTAAACATAAATACTCCCCCGGAGATCTGGGGACTGCTACAGGAAACCTACGACTTCCAATGGGATAGAAAAGCTCTCAAATATTTAGGAGTCAATTTAACTAACAGCTACGAAGCATTGTTTGCAGCCAATTTTACCGTCAAAAACATTTTGATCTACTATCTAAATGGAAAGATCATGGCCTTTCTTGGCTGGGCAAAATCACCGCGATCAAAATGACACTGCTGCCCAAATTCTTATATTTAGCTAGGACCCTACCGGTCCGAATCCCACCACACTATTTGAAAATACTACAGGGCAAGATAATGGATTTTATATGGAATGGGAAAAGCCCAAGAGTGGCAAAGAATACCATGCTGAGACCTAAAAGAATGGGGGGGTTAGGTGTCCCCAATGTAAATAAGTACTAGCAGGCAGCCCAATTATCCCAAGGTCTTTCATACCACTCAACTTTAAATACCCCTTGCTAGGTGCAAATTGAATCAACATTGTGCCACCCGATCCCAATAGAGGGCTTATTGTGGGTATCCCCAAAATTGAGGAGATTCAAAACCCTATTTTAAATCATTCCCTAAAAGTCTGGGATGACCTCAAGCATATAGGAGGATTGGCCTCAGCTTATTTACCTTTGATGCCACTGTGGGACAATCCTATGTTTCCCCCAGCAGTGATAGATCCGGTGAGATTTAGTGGTTGGAGGAGGGCAGGGATCGTGAGACTGGAGGACTGTCTACAGGGAGATAGTATAGCCACCTTTCAGCATTTGAGGGATAAGTTTCGATTGCAGCCAAAAGATCTGTTTGGGTATATGCAGGCAAAACACTTTGTGAAATCAATACTAAGGGATATTGAAGGAACAAACAAAGCCACCCAATACTCCTTATTTGAACAGCGATGTAAGAAAGACCCTAGGGGTAGAGGGGCTATCTTCGAGATCTACGAATTATTAAACAAAAAATTCAGCGCTTCTAGCACAGGTTATAGTCTAAAATGGGAAAGAGATCTGGGAGAGGTCAAAGACAAGAAGGAATGGCAAAATATGTGTCGAGCATCCTTTGGATCAGCAGCTTCAGTAGCCTCAATTGAAGCCAACGTTAAGGTAATGTTAAGATGGTACCGGGTCCCCAAGCGGCTGAGTCATTTTACAAATGACAACCAGGGGCTCTGTTTCAGGGGATGCCAAGCAGAGGGGACGTTTCGGCACATATGGTGGGATTGCGATATAGTGAGATGCTTTTGGGTAAAAGTTTCTAGAGCATTTAATAAAATGCTGGGCAGTAAGATCGAGCTGAACCCTTGGATGGCCCTGCTGAATAGCCCTATTGAAGGGAGAACTAGAGGTGATATGCAATTAATCTACCATGTCTTGACGGGCGCTAAAATGGTTATAGCCAGGGCTTGGAAAACGGGAACATTGCCCTTTAGGGAATTTAAAAATAAGGTAGGCCAGATAATGGCGATGGAAAAGCTGACAGCTATACAGGAGATTTCGTGAGGTGTGGTCTCCCTGGATACAGGAATTTATGCCAGCAGACTTTGACGTAAATCTACTATTAGTATAAGTCCATAACTAGAAGCGGACCTTAAGTATGATATATCTTCATCCTCTGTCTTTTCCTCCTCCCTTTTTTTTTTCTTTTATTTTCTTTCTTTTCCTTCTCCTGCCCTCTTCTCTTCCCTCCGCTCCCCCCCTTCTCACCCCATCCCAGTTACCCCCCCTCTCCACCCTCCCCTTTTTAAGTTTGATAGAGTTGTCTGTAGTCATATGTGTTTCGTGTCACCTATCCTTATTTGGGAATTATTTCCCCTAGAGCAGCCCCCGGGCTCATTATGGTAGCGATACGATGTGTCTACAGAAAGAGTTTACTTGTTGTTTTTAACAGTGTTGTAAATGTACCATCTAGAACTGCTGCCGCTGTGACTACGGCACTGTACTTATTGTATTTGTCATGCGTAATGAAAATAAAGAAAATTTAAGTTTAAAAAAAAATAACCTCCTTTTAACTATGTAACTTTGTGACCTGCTCCTACCTTAGATTTTTGTATGGTGAGAAGCACAATATTTAATATGGACTAAATAAATATGTGAATGTTAAAGACCTATGGATATTGCTTTAAATTCTAGTCCTGAAAATCCTGTGTACACGGCTTCTGATACAGGAAGATCTCCATCATCTCTTTAAAGCAAACCTTCTTTGTGCCAAAATAGCTCCCAGTAAATCCTACCAAGAAGCTACTTAGAATGGTTGCATGAGTAGGTGGCACCTGGTACAGTAAATTCTCCTCTGTAACCCCCTCTTTCTATTCCATTTCAACTATGCCAAGGGATGTTTTGCAATTGTTTCCTGGGCAGAGGGCTAATTATGGTAAGATGTGCTAATGTGCTTACAATACCAGATATATCTAGCCTCCATGTCACAAGGAACTCCTATGTACTTTTAACTCTTTGTATGTCTGTAATGTATATAGCTGGTGAACAATAAATATTCAGATTATTAGTTACACAGGGTTTAGTATTAGGCTTTGATTCATGGTTGCTGTCAGGGGTAACATCAGAGCAGGGCTATAGTTTGTTTCATTAAAATTGTTGTTATTTTGTTTTACAGTTAAGGTTAGTGGTTGGTTTCAGGGCAAGCGTTTGATCAGACATTTCTAGATAGTATTATATATTTGTTGTTGTTATTATTATTTTTTAATCTTCATGCTAAAGATACGAATCAAGTAATTCCAAAGATTCTGTGTGCTTCCAATGACAGGCAGTGCCAAATATGCCAATGAACCCCAGTGTTTCTAAAGGGCTCTCAGCCCCATAGCGTAATGGACTATTAACCCTGTTGTTATAATTTAGGCCCAGTGGTTCTGCCCCCATTACCAGCTCCCCTGATACATTCAGCCTGGTCAGTGTTACTATAAAGCTGACTTGCTAGTGCATCTTGAAGTATAACTATGTATGACCCTGACCTTCCACTAACCTCGTCTTTGTTACTCCTCTGGTACCTTGTCTGGTGATTTCACAGGTATGACCCATGGCTTTCTACTTTGATTTTGGCAGATTTGCTTCATCCCTGTTCTCTGGCATAGGGTTTGGACTGACTTCCTGTGTATAACCTTGGCTTTCCTAAATACCTGTTTAACCTTCTTGTGAGTGCTTGCCGACTTGTGGACCCAAAGCTTATGAAACCAAAATTTGCACCGAATTTATTGGAGGTCAACTGTACCTGGATAGGTATTTCCAGGGTTGTCTGGTTGTCAGGGGATTGTCTGACTAGCTGACCTAGATATCACATATGGTTAAGCCTTACACCTTCTTTGTGTAATTCACATCTCATGTTCAGGTAGGCAAGTCATGTCTCCCGACAAACTGGGGCTTAATTGTAGGTGTTCCAGTGATATTAGATTGGGGGTTGGCATTTGAAAGAATACTGAAAATGATTTGGGACATTTAAGGTGAACTTTTGTTTACCTTGTGTTCAAATAAAAAGGGGTGGTCTGGCCATACCCTGGGGAAACAGGTATTTTAAAGCTATCTAGCTCTGTATTTTTTGTTCATGTCTTTTTCCTAAATTTACTGTAAGCCCATTTTACGGGTTGTAAAAAAGGGTCTTAAATAGGTCAACTGCCAGAGACTTTGTATGCCAAAAATATAAGACTTGAACGTGCTCCTAGCCACTTAAAAAATTCCATGTTTCTATAAAATGTCAAACCTACACCACACCAGTTTTATAAAGATTCTAAGCTACAGTATGGGCAGACATTCCAGAAGTACATAGTGTGTGGCAGGTATGTTTATGGCAGCTTTACATTCCAGATGCACCTGGAGTTGAAAATCATTTATACTAATTTGCAACAACCAAACATGAACAACTAGTGTCATTTTATTCAATGATAAAATATCATGTTCCACAGAAGAAAAATGTTTATAAAACCATACTTAGCAATAAATAGATTAGGACATTTTGATTAAAAAAATACAATTTAACTGATGGACATTTCTAATATAAGTGGATCAGTTGCAAAGATTTTACAACTCTGTGTTTTATTTTTGATGCCAGTGTTTTACGGATGTGTATCATAAACCATACTCATTGTTGTCTTTTATGTTTCACAACTTGCTCATTGACAGCCCTGCCATTTAGCATTGAGATTAAGCCTCCTTTGGATATAGACGCATGTCATTATCCCAGAATTATAATGGTGACAGATGCCAACAGTTGGGTGAAAACTTATATGACCCACTGGAATAGCATTGTTTACAGCTTTTACACTATCTACTAAAAATCCTGTTGGCACCATGATCTGTTTTCGTGATAATTTCTTTACAAAGCCAATTTACTAACTCAGCATACCCAGGTGTCCATCTACTATTCTTTGCCAGATTATCTTATAGTGTTTGGCATGAATTTAAAAGACCAGTGTCATAAAATGGCCAAATATCTGAACTGGATAAAACCAGTCTACATTACGTGTGTCCGTAACTAGCAAGGCTAGACATGTCAAATTTTTTTATACATTGTATTAAAGGCCTGATGAGTGATATGAATGACCTGTGGAAGGAGGCAAACAGAATTATTGAAAACAAGTTTATAACGGGAATGTTTAAAATGCACGTGTGAGTTATACCACTGTTGTCTATTTGATGATGCAATGGTGTCTATATTTAATAAGCTTTATTTAGTCTGAAAATCAATTAAGAAATGAAACAATGTTTTGTGGTTTTCAGATGCTGTAAGCTAAAATGTAAAAGGCTAAAAATAAATATATATGTTTAGTTTAGTTGTTCTTTGGTAGAAATTAAATAACATGCAAAAACACTACAAATGCTCTAGAACTTGAGGCTTGGGATTTATTGTTTAGAAATGTTGCTACCCCTCTTTGAAAAACTATTCTGTAAGTGCTGTGGATGGCATGGCTCCATACATTGTTTACCTCAACATATATATTGTGTAATATAAAGCATGCTTTTATTATTTTAGAAATCTTTCTGGTTTATGCAAACATAAAACAGCCAGGTTAGCAAACATGATAATTATCACAACGATCCGTTTACCTGCTCCTCAGTCTCACAGCATCTTCAACTGCTTGCTCAATTGGGCAGCATGGAGCACTGTCTAGCGCTCAGCCTTCATGTCAGCTTTGGACACCCGCTCGAGTGGTGCCAGCTCTCACAGCGCTGAGGCCCTCTGTCTTCTTCCGCATCCCCAGCTCCTCTGTGCACACACACACATGTACACAAGAGATTTATGCCCTCATAATCTGCAGACAGTGCACCCACCCAGGGTGTAACTTGAATGGGCCAATGAGCCCCAGTGTTCTTTGAGGGGCTGATTGCCCAATAGGCTAACAGGCTAATAAGCCCTTATGTAGTTCTTGTTTCTGAGCTGCCCTGTCCAATCCCCTGCACCCAAGCCCTATTAAAATCTCCCCAGTTCATTATCTCATTGCCCGTGATAGCGTACTGCTGAGTGTTTTAGTGCCACCAAATTGTTTTCTGTTATCCATTTCCAACTTAGCCTCACCTAACTACTCCTTGAAAGCCTGGACTGATGCCTGCCTGACCCCAAGCCTATCTACAGCTCAGTACCACAAACTCTCTGAACTCCTGTGCTTTGACCCTTGGCTTGACCCTTGACCTTCCTTCTGCTCATCGCTTTGGTGCCACGTATTGGAAAGATAGTCATTCCCATGTATGACCCCAGCCAGTCCGACTGCCACTCAGTCTTGTCCCTGGTTCATCCGCCTTCACCCTGTAAGTCAGCATCCTTTGTGCTGTGTCCAACGGGGCTTGACAATAACCTGGCCTTCAAGAAGAAGATGATATGTTAAATTATTCAACGTGTTTCTTGGTGGGCCAAGTTATAATGCAGTTGTCTTGCTCTTGATCACACCATGTTACTCAGAGACTGGAATTCTGCCATATAAAAAGGTGTGCTGCGGTTTTTAAGACTTCTATGAAGAATATTTTATTAAAGAAATGCAGCACCCATATTTCATCATAGTGCTTGTGTCATTTAAGGGGCCGAATGATCAAGTTTGTTCTGTATTATATACTGAAGTTTTGGGCTTTGACTTCAACACTCAATCCCCCTTCCCTGCAAAGCATATTTGTTTTTATTTAACCTACCTATAGATCCAATAGAATCTTACTAGCATGCTTTTGATCTCTGCAAAAAAACGGGGATATTTAAAGGGAGGTTCTGAATAAGATATGTTAAACCAAAGGAGACTTGCAACTTTGACAAGTCAATCCTGCCTAACAAGTTCAACCTTACATTGTTTCATATTGCTAGGTTTTCCCTGGTTAAGTGTTGTAGATGTATGTAGTTTGCCAACAAAGGTCCTTCAGATCCACAACACATGCCCATGATAATAATGGGCAATTCTGCCCTAGTCCTTCCTTTTCACCATCCTAAATTCTATAGCACACATTTTTTTACATTGACTTTAAAATTATAGTGGGTGCTAAATAAATCTGTGATTTGAATGCTATTGGGTAGTGAGAAGATGGGATCAGTAATGTAGAGTAGAATGTCATCTGCATATGCTAACATTTTTATAACCACTTTGTTCACCTCTATACCATTAATAATAGTCTCCTGTTAAATCCAGTGGAGCAGTGTCTCTAAATGAAGTTTAAAAGGCAGAATACAGAAGGCCCAATGCATTTAAGACTTTTAGCATATGGTGCCAGTCAAAAGCTTTCTCGCTGTTTAGGCTTAATGAAGGCATTGGTGTACTGGTTTTCCCTATATGATGTGTTAAAGTGACTGCCATTGATATATTTTGTGCGGTATTTCGACCTGCCGTGAAGCCCACTTGGAATGCGAATATTAGTTGTGGGGGAGTTTTCTTGACTCTAATTCTGAAAATGTTTGAATACATTTTGAGATTTCAATTCATTACATAAATGGGACAGTAGTTGTTGCATTCTGACAGGTCTGTACCTCATTGTGGAATAAGACTTGTTTGGGATTATTTATGTCATGTGATGAACTTATAAGGATATTTAAGATGTTCTGCTTGGAAAGCTTGGTAAAACAATTTGGGGATCTGAGCTTTTCCCCTTTTTAATCCTGTAATTGAGCCTCCACACCCTGGTCTACCAGCCCCTATAGCTGGTGTCCAGGCTGGTCTCTGTATAGGGGGAACCCCACACCATTTTTTTAATGTTTAGGGGTTTAACCCTTTAACATTTAAACAAATGCATGGGTTTCCACTTTAAAAAAATGTTGTGGGGTCTCCATCCAAACAAATACAACCGGGTAACCAGTTATGGGGTCTGGTAGACCCAGGCATGGAGGTTGAGCCCTGGAGGCTACCAGGCCTCATAGTCCATAAGTGCCACAGGCTCTTCTGCACCCACCCCCCGGGCTTTGGGAATGCAGGTAATGGGTGCGGGGGGTTGTGGCAAGTCAGCCACTGGCTGGCAGGTAACTTGCCAGCCTCTGCAGGCCCTCCTGAACCTTACCAGTTCACAAAGGGTTACATTTAATAACACACAACACACACACCAAGAAAAAATCATTATATTATTCCCCCCCACCCACTTACTACCAATCCATCACCGATTGCTGGTGTTCCGCACCATTCACCACTGCTTCTGGCTTCTGCCGATCTCTCTGGCTTCTGACATTTCACTCCCACAGCAGCAAGGGGCCTTATATACCGACAGAGTGAGCAAACATCAGCTCACTTGCCAGTATAAATAGCCCCTCGCTGCGCTGCATTAGGGAGCGATATTCCAGGAGCCCAGCATGCTGTGGATGATGAGGGTCCTCTATACTGCTGAAGACACCATGGCTGGCCAGAAGATGAGGACATCCCCCGGCACTGGAACAGGGACTGAGATAAGCTTATATTTTTATTGTTTAATCATGAGAGATGTTGGTAAAGTTCATTTTGGAAAAACAAAAATGTATTTCGCCTGAATTGAACATTTAAAAAGTTTGCTCATCTCTAGTTCAGAGCTCTTTGATGAAGAACATGCTTTGGGCTCCATGATTACTGAGCTAAGTGGTTTCTATCTCAAATTAGACCCCCTCCTGGGCTTGTCAAGAGCCGAGTGAGGTCTACTTATAAGCTAGAAAGGAGCATAGTCTGAGGGGTAAAACTAATGCATGCATGGACAAGGGAAACCAGACTTTACACAGCATTTTTCTTATTATGGTCAAGAACCAGCAGGTAACTTGTTAAATGCTATTTTTTATGTTTCCTGTTTAGATTTAAGGACAACTATCATTAGAAATCTCTGAAAATATTATGTTCTTATATCATATACCTTGGAAAAAGAAATATTCTATCAATATACTTTGTTAAAAAAATAACTTCCCACTTAAAAGTTACAACACTTGCTGAGTCAGCAGAAATCACTATGTATGGTATGTACAGAACTGGCACTTATGATGGGTGAGAGATTGTGATGTGTGTGTCTAAAGATACAGCATTTTGCTTGAATCTTTTTGTGGAGACACATATTGTGCACAACTAACCTGTCAGGTATGATAGGCCAGACACTTTTTGTAAATTTAAAAAGTGTCAGGCCTGTCATGCCTGACAGAAGCAGTATGAGAAGTAAGTGTCTGCTCACAAAGTTTTCAAGCTAAGTGATGTATCTTCAGAAACACATCACCATTTCTCACCCATCATAAGTGCAGTTCTGGTTGGGTAGGCTGGGGAAATTAAAAAACAACATTTTTACAGGTATTATAAGGCATAGTTGTTACTTACTTTTGTTGCAACTGGGAGGCTGATTCATTAATAGCGGCAGGTAGCGACAGTTGAGCGACTGTAGCAGTATTTTCACAGCGCCCGCTAGTAGTCGCTGTGCTTGGCCATTGTTCGGTTGTTGATAGTGACTGAGTCGGTGTGCAGTAATGTTGAATACGGGGTGACGAGTCGCTATTTGACAGGTTCCGCGATGTATGGGTGCGCATGATAGCGACTGGTCAGAGCTATATTCATCAAAAAATCACGCTCAAAAAATTCAAGCGCTGTGAAATGCATGTTTAAACCCCAGCGCGCTGGCGGTGATGTGTTAAAAGTAGTTTTTTAACCCCCAAACCACATTTTTGGAAACCAAAAAAAAAACATTTTTAAAGAATTTAGTAATATGAATACAATAATATCAGACCTGTAATATCAATTCTGCACAAATTTTTTTGACCTTAAAGAAATTATCTAACATGGCAGAAGTGGTCACAGAATTTTTCACATTCAAAAAAAAAAAAACATTAATAACAATTAATTATGAATATTTAAAGATTGTTCCATTGAAATGCATTGGAGAGCGCCAGGTAGCGAGAGGTCATACCTGTCGCTGTTCAAGGTCGGACGCTGGCGCTGTGGGCTGAGGCTGGAATAATGATGAATGAGTGGCTATATGGCGCTATCTCAGTCGCTTAGATGCTTTTTAGAAGTAAATCCCATCAACCTGCTATCTGTAAATATATATTTTTTTCTACTGTATCCCTTGGTTGAACCAGAAAGCCATGTCTTATTTCAGTAGTATAAATGGGCAGGCTGATTCATTACTAGCGGCAGGTCGCGACAGATGAGCGTCTGTAGCAGGCATTTCAGATCACCCACTAGTAGTCGCTGTGCTCGGCCGTGGGTCACTAGTTCAGAGTGCCTCAGTCGCTGTGTAGCATTGTTGAATACGTTGTGGGGAGTCGCTATATGACCAATACAGCGCTGTATGGGAGCGAATGGTAGCGACTGGTCAGTGCGACCGACTCACAACATATTCATCAAAAAAACTGCCTCACACACCACCGGTGCTCAAAAATGCTTCGCTGTAGGCCAGAGCGCCGGAGGCTGTGTGTTTAAAGGCTGTTATCCACCAGTAACAAAGCAAAAACATATGGAATTACATTGTTATAACATTGTGACATGAACACATTAATGTCAGACCTGTAATATCAATTCTGCATAAATATATAAAAAATGAAAAATATTTTCTAGGCCAGGAGAAGTCACAACATTATTTGAGAATAAAAAAAAAATAATAAAAACCCCTTGTTTAAAGAGAAATAAAAGAACGTCCATTGAAATGTATGGGAGAGGGACAGGTAGCGAGAGGTAATACGTGGCGTTCTGCAAGGCTGAACGCCGGCGCTGTACGCTGAGGCTGGGATAATGATGAATCGGACGCTACATGGCATTATCCCAGTCGTTCAACAGAATCTGCTTGATAAATGTGTAATTGTGTGCCCTGTCCCGCGTTCACCTGCCACTACCTGTCGCTACCTGTCATTTACAAGGCACTACCTGACGCTATCCCTTCATGAATAAAGGCCTAAGTAAATATACGTATTGAACAAGGTACAGGTATACTTCCATCACAGAAAGCCATACAGAAAGATAGATTAATCTTTACAACTTACAGTTTCAGAATTTTGATTAGAACAAGAAATTAGCCTTTAAGTTCTTAAGGACCCTTGTCTGTTGGGGTAAGCTGGGCCATCCACTGTTGCTGTGCAAATAAAGTGAGTCAATGATAGTCATGCAGGGGTTGTGTATAAGATTGTCATTGAAGATTAATAATAAAGTTGGGTCAGACATAGGAGATTGAGGCCTTTATTCATGAAGGGATAGCGTCAGGTAGTGCCTTGTAAATGACAGGTAGCGACAGGTAGCATCAGGTGAATGCCGGACACTGCACGCAATTACACATTTACCAAGCAGAATCTGTTGAGCGACTGAGATAACGCCATGTAGCGTCCGATTCATCATTATCCCAGCCTCAGCGTACAGCACCGGCGTTCAGCCTTGCAGAGCGCCACGTATTACCTCTCGCTACCTGTCGCTCTCCCATACATTTCAATGGACATTCTTTTATTTCTCTTTAAACAGGGTTTTTGTTTTTTGTTTTTTTATTCTCAAATAATGTTGGGATCTTTCCAGGCCTTGAAAATGCCATTTTTTATTTTTTTTAATTTTATATATTTATGCAGAATTGATATTACAGGTCTGACATTAATGTGTTCATGTTACAATGTTAAAACAATGTAATTCCATATGTTTTCGCTTTGTTACTGGTGGATACATGTTAAAAAAACAACCTTTAATCACACAGCCTCCGGCGCTCTGGGCTTCAGTGAAGCATTTTTGAGCGCCGGTGGTGTGTGAGGCTGTTATTTTTATGAATATGCTGTGAGTCGGTTGCACTGATCAGTCACTACCATTCGCTCCCATACAGCGCTGTACTGGTCATATAGCGACTCCCCACAATGTATTCATCAATGCTGCACAGTGAACTAGCGACCCACGGCCGAGCACAGCGACTACTAGCGGGCGCTCTGAAATGCCTGCTACAGATGCTCATCTGTCGCTACCTGCCGCTAATAATGAATCAGCCTGTGAGTGAACTGACAGCACAGGTATAGGGAAGACTTGGGGGGAGGGGATGCTTTTGTCAGTATAGGTCAACTTCAAATGGCACTAGGGATGAGCGAATCGATCCGGACGAACCCGGATTCGATCCGAATTTCAGGAAAAATTCGATTCGGATCGAATCCGAATTTCCCCGCGATTCGATCGCTCGAAGTTTTCCTTTAACATCCATTCATTTACATTACAGGCATTCTAAGATGGCGGACGGGACATGTCCAGACATGTAAGCTGGGGCAGTGTATGCTGGGACAGTCACATGCAGCCTATCAGCAGCCAGCAAGCCCGGTGACGTCACAGCTGTATTTAAGGCCGGCCATCTTGCTTTCCAGCCTCATTTCTCTATTGCATTCGTGAGAGACAGAACGCTGTGTAGCTGAGGGAGAGACAGACAGTTAGACAGGCAGGGACAGACAGGGACAGGCTGGAGACAGGCAGGAGACAGACAGGAGACAGACAGAAAGTCAGCGGAAAACAGGGAAAGGAATGGAAAATCGGAGGCTGTCAGTTTTTTTTTTTTTTTTTCATCCAGCCTGACAGCCAGGCTTTGTTAGCGTTTTCAGGCTGCTTATACTAACTAACTGTGCATATATACTGAACTGATCTTAAGTCTGCTGTGAGGCATCCCATTCTGTGACTAAAGCAGCCTCTGTTTAAGACCATATAAGCATTTGCTCTTATCATATTTGAAATTAGCCTGATAAAGACACTTTTGCTGGGCATAGTACTACTGCATCTTTTTTGGGGGGCATCCCATTCTGTGACTAAAGCAGCCTCTGTTTAAGACCATATAAGCATTTGCTCTTATCATATTTGAAATTAGCCTGATAAAGACACTTTTGCTGGGCATAGTACTACTGCATCTTTTTTGGGGGGCATCCCATTCTGTGACTAAAGCAGCCTCTGTTTAAGACCATATAAGCATTTGCTCTTATCATATTTGAAATTAGCCTGATAAAGACACTTTTGCTGGGCATAGTACTACTGCATCTTTTTTGGGGGGCATCCCATTCTGTGACTAAAGCAGCCTCTGTTTAAGACCATATAAGCATTTGCTCTTATCATATTTGAAATTAGCCTGATAAAGACACTTTTGCTGGGCATAGTACTACTGCATCTTTTTTGGGGGGCATCCCATTCTGTGACTAAAGCAGCCTCTGTTTAAGACCATATAAGCATTAGCTCTTATCATATTTGAAATTAGCCTGATAAAGACACTTTTGCTGGACATAGTACTACTGCATCTTTTTTGGGGGGCATCCCATTCTGTGACTAAAGCAGCCTCTGTTTAAGACCATATAACCATTTGCTCTTATCATATTTGAAATTAGCCTGATAAAGACACTTTTGCTGGGCATAGTACTACTGCATCTTTTTTGGGGGGCATCCCATTCTGTGACTAAAGCAGCCTCTGTTTAAGACCATATAAGCATTTGCTCTTATCATATTTGAAATTAGCCTGATAAAGACACTTTTGCTGGGCATAGTACTACTGCATCTTTTTTGGGGGGCATCCCATTCTGTGACTAAAGCAGCCTCTGTTTAAGACCATATAAGCATTTGCTCTTATCATATTTGAAATTAGCCTGATAAAGACACTTTTGCTGGGCATAGTACTACTGCATCTTTTTTGGGGGGCATCCCATTCTGTGACTAAAGCAGCCTCTGTTTAAGACCATATAAGCATTTGCTCTTATCATATTTGAAATTAGCCTGATAAAGACACTTTTGCTGGGCATAGTACTACTGCATCTTTTTTGGGGGGCATCCCATTCTGTGACTAAAGCAGCCTCTGTTTAAGACCATATAAGCATTTGCTCTTATCATATTTGAAATTAGCCTGATAAAGACACTTTTGCTGGGCATAGTACTACTGCATCTTTTTTGGGGGGCATCCCATTCTGTGACTAAAGCAGCCTCTGTTTAAGACCATATAAGCATTTGCTCTTATCATATTTGAAATTAGCCTGATAAAGACACTTTTGCTGGGCATAGTACTACTGCATCTTTTTTGGGGGGCATCCCATTCTGTGACTAAAGCAGCCTCTGTTTAAGACCATATAAGCATTTGCTCTTATCATATTTGAAATTAGCCTGATAAAGACACTTTTGCTGGGCATAGTACTACTGCATCTTTTTTGGGGGGCATCCCATTCTGTGACTAAAGCAGCCTCTGTTTAAGACCATATAAGCATTTGCTCTTATCATATTTGAAATTAGCCTGATAAAGACACTTTTGCTGGGCATAGTACTACTGCATCTTTTTTGGGGGGCATCCCATTCTGTGACTTAAGCAGCCTCTGTTTAAGACCATATAAGCATTTGCTCTTATCATATTTGAAATTAGCCTGATAAAGACACTTTTGCTGGGCATAGTACTACTGCATCTTTTTTGGGGGGCATCCCATTCTGTGACTAAAGCAGCCTTTGTTTAAGACCATATAAGCATTTGCTCTTATCATATTTGAAATTAGCCTGATAAAGACACTTTTGCTGGGCATAGTACTACTGCATCTTTTTTGGGGGGCATCCCATTCTGTGACTAAAGCAGCCTCTGTTTAAGACCATATAAGCATTTGCTCTTATCATATTTGAAATTAGCCTGATAAAGACACTTTTGCTGGGCATAGTACTACTGCATCTTTTTTGGGGGGCATCCCATTCTGTGACTAAAGCAGCCTCTGTTTAAGACCATATAAGCATTTGCTCTTATCATATTTGAAATTAGCCTGATAAAGACACTTTTGCTGGACATAGTACTACTGCATCTTTTTTGGGGGGCATCCCATTCTGTGACTAAAGCAGCCTCTGTTTAAGACCATATAAGCATTTGCTCTTATCATATTTGAAATTAGCCTGATAAAGACACTTTTGCTGGGCATAGTACTACTGCATCTTTTTTGGGGGGCATCCCATTCTGTGACTAAAGCAGCCTCTGTTTAAGACCATATAAGCATTTGCTCTTATCATATTTGAAATTAGCCTGATAAAGACACTTTTGCTGGGCATAGTACTACTGCATCTTTTTTGGGGGGCATCCCATTCTGTGACTAAAGCAGCCTCTGTTTAAGACCATATAAGCATTTGCTCTTATCATATTTGAAATTAGCCTGATAAAGACACTTTTGCTGGGCATAGTACTACTGCATCTTTTTTGGGGGGCATCCCATTCTGTGACTAAAGCAGCCTCTGTTTAAGACCATATAAGCATTTGCTCTTATCATATTTGAAATTAGCCTGATAAAGACACTTTTGCTGGGCATAGTACTACTGCATCTTTTTTGGGGGGCATCCCATTCTGTGACTAAAGCAGCCTCTGTTTAAGACCATATAAGCATTTGCTCTTATCATATTTGAAATTAGCCTGATAAAGACACTTTTGCTGGGCATAGTACTACTGCATCTTTTTTGGGGGGCATCCCATTCTGTGACTAAAGCAGCCTCTGTTTAAGACCATATAAGCATTTGCTCTTATCATATTTGAAATTAGGCCTGATAAAGACACTTTTGCTGGGCATAGTACTACTGCATCTTTTTTGGGGGGCATCCCATTCTGTGACTAAAGCAGCCTCTGTTTAAGACCATATAAGCATTTGCTCTTATCATATTTGAAATTAGCCTGATAAAGACACTTTTGCTGGGCATAGTACTACTGCATCTTTTTTGGGGGGCATCCCATTCTGTGACTAAAGCAGCCTCTGTTTAAGACCATATAAGCATTTGCTCTTATCATATTTGAAATTAGCCTGATAAAGACACTTTTGCTGGGCATAGTACTACTGCATCTTTTTTGGGGGGCATCCCATTCTGTGACTAAAGCAGCCTCTGTTTAAGACCATATAAGCATTTGCTCTTATCATATTTGAAATTAGGCCTGATAAAGACACTTTTGCTGGGCATAGTACTACTGCATCTTTTTTGGGGGGCATCCCATTCTGTGACTAAAGCAGCCTCTGTTTAAGACCATATAAGCATTTGCTCTTATCATATTTGAAATTAGCCTGATAAAGACACTTTTGCTGGGCATAGTACTACTGCATCTTTTTTGGGGGGCATCCCATTCTGTGACTAAAGCAGCCTCTGTTTAAGACCATATAAGCATTTGCTCTTATCATATTTGAAATTAGCCTGATAAAGACACTTTTGCTGGGCATAGTACTACTGCATCTTTTTTGGGGGGCATCCCATTCTGTGACTAAAGCAGCCTCTGTTTAAGACCATATAAGCATTTGCTCTTATCATATTTGAAATTAGGCCTGATAAAGACACTTTTGCTGGGCATAGTACTACTGCATCTTTTTTGGGGGGCATCCCATTCTGTGACTAAAGCAGCCTCTGTTTAAGACCATATAAGCATTTGCTCTTATCATATTTGAAATTAGCCTGATAAAGACACTTTTGCTGGGCATAGTACTACTGCATCTTTTTTGGGGGGCATCCCATTCTGTGACTTAAGCAGCCTCTGTTTAAGACCATATAAGCATTTGCTCTTATCATATTTGAAATTAGCCTGATAAAGACACTTTTGCTGGGCATAGTACTACTGCATCTTTTTTGGGGGGCATCCCATTCTGTGACTAAAGCAGCCTCTGTTTAAGACCATATAAGCATTTGCTCTTATCATATTTGAAATTAGCCTGATAAAGACACTTTTGCTGGGCATAGTACTACTGCATCTTTTTTGGGGGGCATCCCATTCTGTGACTAAAGCAGCCTCTGTTTAAGACCATATAAGCATTTGCTCTTATCATATTTGAAATTAGCCTGATAAAGACACTTTTGCTGGGCATAGTACTACTGCATATTTTTGGGGGGCATCCCATTCTGTGACTAAAGCAGCCTCTGTTTAAGACCATATAAGCATTTGCTCTTATCATATTTGAAATTAGCCTGATAAAGACACTTTTGCTGGGCATAGTACTACTGCATCTTTTTTGGGGGGCATCCCATTCTGTGACTAAAGCAGCCTCTGTTTAAGACCATATAAGCATTTGCTCTTATCATATTTGAAATTAGCCTGATAAAGACACTTTTGCTGGGCATAGTACTACTGCATCTTTTTTGGGGGGCATCCCATTCTGTGACTAAAGCAGCCTCTGTTTAAGACCATATAAGCATTTGCTCTTATCATATTTGAAATTAGCCTGATAAAGACACTTTTGCTGGGCATAGTACTACTGCATCTTTTTTGGGGGGCATCCCATTCTGTGACTAAAGCAGCCTCTGTTTAAGACCATATAAGCATTTGCTCTTATCATATTTGAAATTAGCCTGATAAAGACACTTTTGCTGGGCATAGTACTACTGCATCTTTTTTGGGGGGCATCCCATTCTGTGACTAAAGCAGCCTCTGTTTAAGACCATATAAGCATTTGCTCTTATCATATTTGAAATTAGCCTGATAAAGACACTTTTGCTGGGCATAGTACTACTGCATCTTTTTTGGGGGGCATCCCATTCTGTGACTAAAGCAGCCTCTGTTTAAGACCATATAAGCATTTGCTCTTATCATATTTGAAATTAGCCTGATAAAGACACTTTTGCTGGGCATAGTACTACTGCATCTTTTTTGGGGGGCATCCCATTCTGTGACTAAAGCAGCCTCTGTTTAAGACCATATAACCATTTGCTCTTATCATATTTGAAATTAGGCCTGATAAAGACACTTTTGCTGGGCAAAGCACTACTGGACCCTGCCAGGTCCATTCCTGTTGGGGCATCCCATTCTGTGACTAAAGCAGCCTCTGTTTAAGACCATATAAGCATTTGCTCTTATCATATTTGAAATTAGGCCTGATAAAGACACTTTTGCTGGGCATAGCACTACTGGACCCTGCCAGGTCCACTTCTGTTGGGGCATCCCATTCTGTGACTACAGCAGCCTCTGTTTAAGACCGTATAACCATTTTCACTTATCATATTTGAAATTAGGCCTGATAAAGACACTTTTGCTGGGCAAAGCACTACTGGACCCTGCCAGGTCCATTCCTGTTGGGGCATCCCATTCTGTGACTAAAGCAGCCTCTGTTTAAGACCATATAACCATTTGCTCTTATAATATTTGAAATTAGGCCTGATAAAGACACTTTTGCTGGGCATAGCACTACTGGACCCTGCCAGGTCCACTTCTGTTGGGGCATCCCATTCTGTGACTAAAGCAGCCTCTGTTTAAGACCATATAAGCATTTGCTCTTATCATATTTGAAATTAGGCCTGATAAAGACACTTTTGCTGGGCAAAGCACTACTGGACCCTGCCAGGTCCATTCCTGTTGGGGCATCCCATTCTGTGACTAAAGCAGCCTCTGTTTAAGACCATATAAGCATTTGCTCTTATCATATTTGAAATTAGGCCTGATAAAGACACTTTTGCTGGGCATAGCACTACTGGACCCTGCCAGGTCCACTTCTGTTGGGGCATCCCATTCTGTGACTACAGCAGCCTCTGTTTAAGACCGTATAAGCATTTGCTCTTATCATATTTGAAATTAGCCTGATAAAGACACTTTTGCTGGGCATAGCACTACTTGTCCCTGCCAGGGCATCCCATTCTGTGACTAAAGCAGCCTCTGTTTAAGACCATATAAGCATTTGCTCTTATCATATTTGAAATTAGCCTGATAAAGACACTTTTGCTGGGCATAGTACTACTGGATCTTTTTTGGGGGCATCCCATTCTGTGACTAAAGCAGCCTCTGTTTAAGACCATATAAGCATCTGCTCTTATTATATTTATATTATAAGACACTTTTGCTGGGCATAGGCTTACTGCTGCCTGCCAGGTGCACTTCTGTTGAGGCATCCCATTCTGTAACATAGCATACCCCTCTTTATTTACACTAAGCAGCTCTCTTATTTACACTAAGCAGGCCTGTTGGAGGCTGAGTGTTACTGCTCACTTTTGGTGTGCATTATATTCTGTTTCATATAGACCCACCGCTGCCCGGGGGATCTTAAAATATCACCTACTCCCACGCCAGTTAGACTATGTCGGGCAGACAAGTGCCTGGAAGTGAAAAGAGGAGTGGCAGAGGCCAAGATTCCGCAGGCAGAGCTCGCATCAGACTGGGGGCCAGTAGCAGCAGGAGTCACGCTGAGAGACCTAATCTGCCAGTATCTGCTAGCGGTCGGGTCTCCACCAGTAACGCATCTGCCGTGGTAGATTGGTTGACGCGCTCATCAACAACATCATCACAACTTACGTCTGAGACCCCCAGTCTAGGGTCGGTAGGTTCCTCTGACACAACCCTGAGTTGGCATGCCCCGAGAGCAGTCCCTGTCCTCCCATTGCCTCTGTCCTACGCCGTTCCCTCCCCCAGCGACGTATCCTATGCTTTGGGTTCAGCTCCACTCTTTAGTGAGGAGGACCATCAGATAGAGGACAGTCAGCAGCTACTGCCCAGCCAAGAAATGGAGGTGGCTTCTCTAGCTAGGCAGACAGATAGTGATGTGGACAGTGTCGTGGGTGCTGCGAGCGTTCCAGCTCCTGCGCCAGACACTGTTGACGAATCCACGAACATCAGTGACGTACAGCCACAACTCGGTGATGATGATGATGACGATGAAGCCGATCGCACTTGGGAGCCGGGTGATGAAGGGGCTTCATCGTCATCATCAGGAGAAGAGGGGCGCAGGTTGCCCCGGAGTCAGCAGCTGAGGCAGCAAGGTGGTAGCAGTCAGCATGGGGGCACAATTCCAAAGGCTGGAGCCGGCCGGGGCCGGGGTAGAGCACCTGCTGTGCGGCAGTCTACCTTATCGGGAGGTAGTGGAGCAGGGGTTCCTGGAGTTGGCAACAGCAGCAGTGAATCAGTGAGGCCAGGGGGTGGGAAAAGTAGCTACTCGGCAGTGTGGCAGTTTTTCCTGAGGCATCCGCAGGAGGGTAACATGGCCACATGCAAGATATGTAGGCAAAAGGTGAAGCGTGGCCAGGGTCCAAATGTTGGCACCACGGCCCTGCGTCAACATATGATGCGTCACCATAAAACGACCTGGGAGAACCGAGGCTCCCAAGGGGTGGTCCAGTCTGCTTCCTCACCAAGTGAGCTCCCAATTTCTGCCAGCCAAGGCTCCAGCACCTCAGCCGAAGGCAGCTGTGCGTCATACCCATCCTCTGTCGCTCCTGCTCCTCCTCCTCCTCCTCCAAGTCATGCATCCCGCCAGCAATCCATCAGCGAAGCCATGTCCAAGAGACAGCAGTATGCGCCCACTCATCCTACGGCGCAGAAGCTGAATGTGCTCCTGTCCAAGTTGCTGGTGCTGCAGTCGCTCCCTTTTCAGGTGGTGGAATCTGCACCTTTCAGAGAACTGATGGCTTGTGCCGAGCCGAGGTGGAGAGTCCCAAGCCGTCATTTCTTTGCCAAGAAGGCAGTACCAGCGCTGCACACTTTTGTTGAACAGAAGGTGGGCCAGTCCTTGAGCCTGTCGGTGTGTAGCAAAATACATGGCAGCGCCGACATCTGGAGCTGTAACTACGGTCAGGGGCAGTACATGTCGTTTACGGCCCACTGGGTGAATGTGGTCCCTTTGCAGCAGCAACTTGGACAGGTCACGCCGCTTCGGCCTCCGCGCTCTCTGCCCATTGGGCCTGTGACACCGTGCGACTCGGCCTCCTCATCCTCCGCCATCTCCTCACCCTCCACTGTAGGCTCAAGTCTCAGTGCCCCTCCAGTCTACCATGTGTGCAGGGCACGGAGGTGTCACGCAGTGCTTCACATGGTTTGTCTTGGCGAACGGAGTCACACAGGGGAGGAACTGCTTAAATGTATTCATCAGGAAATCCAAACATGGCTTACTCCGAGAAAACTTAAAATGGGAATCATGGTTACCGACAATGGGAAGAACATTTTGTCTGCACTGCGCCAAGGAAGCCTGACCCATGCCCCCTGCATGGCTCACGTCTTCAATCTGGTTGTCAAGCGGTTTCTGAAGTGTTCCCCCCATCTGCAGGACATCCTAACAACTTCACGGAAACTTTGCATGCACTTCAGCCACTCCTACACCGCCAAACACACCCTTCTTGAGCTACAGCGTCAGAATGGTATCCCCCAACATAGTCTGATTTGCGATGTTTCCACCCGTTGGAATTCCACCCTTCACATGTTGGACCGATTATATGAACAGAGAAAAGCCATCACGGATTTCCTGATGATCCAAGCAGATAGGGGGACTCCCCTGTGTAACTTCAATGTCAACCAGTGGCAGCTCATACGTGACACCTGCCGTTTGCTCAGGCCCTTTGAGGAAGCCACTTTATTTGTCAGTCGGCAGGATTACGGGATGAACGACGTGATTCCACTGCTTCATGTACTACAGCACATGTTGGAAACCATGGCTGGTCAGGGCACTGGAGACATGGCGTTTACATCTTACGGCCACATGAACCCCGTTGGAGCTGAACTGGAGGAGGAGGAGGAGGAAGAGGAGGAGGAGGAGTTGCCCAGCGAAACACAGTTTAGGCTTGGCGAAATGGCTGGTTTATCTAGTCAGCGGACAGGAGAGGAGGAGCAGGAGCAGCCAGAGGAGCTAGAGGTTTTTGAGGAAGGAGAGACAGAGGACCCGGGCACACCGTGGCAGTATGCAGTGGAGATGGAGACAGGTAGTCCATCCGAGTCACTTGCGCAAATGGCACGAAGCATGCTCACATGCTTGCGTAGTGACCCCAGAATTGTTTCCATCTGTCGGCGGGATGACTTCTGGCTGTCCACCTTATTGGACCCTCGCTTCCGGCACAAAATGGGGGCATTTTTTAAACCCACCGAGAGGGAGGACAAACTCAACTACTACAAAGACATTCTACGTAGGCAGTTGGCCGATGCCTATCTGCGCCATGGTCCATACTCTCGCAGGTCTGACTCGAGGGGACCTCTGCGCTCACCTTCCACTGCCATGGCCGCTGGGGGGGTTGGCAGCAGCAGCAGCAGAAGCTCCATCAGCAGCAGCAGCCTCAGTCTTCAGTCGCTAATGAGTAGCTTTCTACACCCGCATAGTGAGGCTACTCATGAGCAGCAGGAAGACCTGGAGCAGGACCTGAACCAGCAGGTCATGTCATACTTTGACATGACCATGCCAACACACCTTGAGGATCCGCTGGACTTCTGGGCAGCCAAACTTGATTTGTGGCCGCAACTAGCAGAGTTTGCCCTGGAAAAGCTGTCCTGCCCGGCAAGTAGCGTGCCATCTGAGCGGGTGTTTAGTGCGGCGGGGGCCATAGTTACGGCGAGGAGAACTCGTCTGTCAACTAAAAATGTGGAGAGACTCACCTTTGTCAAAATGAATCAGGGATGGATCAGCCAGGATTTCCACCCACCAATGCCTGATGCATGCGACTAGATTCAGCATGGTGCCACGTTTTACACTTTCCAAATGGTGCAAAACATATTTATGTCTTTAGGCCATTTTTTGGGCTCCTGCTGCTGCTACTGTCAACTCCTGCCAACTCCAGGGTGTGATTCATCCAATTTTTGGGCTCCTGAAGCCAACTCCAGTGTATATTTGGGCTCCTGCTGCTGCTGCTGCCAACTTCTGCCAACTCCAGGGTGTGATTCATCCAATTTTTGGGCTCCTGAGGCCAACTCCAGTGTATATTTGGGCTCCTGCTGCTGCTGCTGTCAACTCCTGCCAACTCCAGGGTGTGATTCATCCAATTTTTGGGCTCCTGAGGCCAACTCCAGTGTATATTTGGGCTCCTGCTGCTGCTGCTGCCAACTTCTGCCAACTCCAGGGTGTGATTCATCCAATTTTTGGGCTCCTGAAGCCAACTCTAGTGTATATTTGGGCTCCTGCTGCTGCTACTGTCAACTCCTGCCAACTCCAGGGTGTGATTCATCCAATTTTTGGGCTCCTGAAGCCAACTCCAGTGTATATTTGGGCTCCTGCTGCTGCTGCTGTCAACTCCTGCCAACTCCAGGGTGTGATTCATCCAATTTTTGGGCTCCTGAAGCCAACCCCAGGGTCTCTTTAAAGTAATGTTTGGGCTCCTGCTGCTGCTGCCAACTCCAGGGTGTGATTCATCCAATTTTTGGGCTCCTGAGGCCAACTCCAGTGTATATTTGGGCTCCTGCTGCTGCTGCTGCCAACTTCTGCCAACTCCAGGGTGTGATTCATCCAATTTTTGGGCTCCTGAAGCCAACTCCAGTGTATATTTGGGCTCCTGCTGCTGCTGCTGTCAACTCCTGCCAACTCCAGGGTGTGATTCATCCAATTTTTGGGCTCCTGAGGCCAACTCCAGTGTATATTTGGGCTCCTGCTGCTGCTGCTGTCAACTCCTGCCAACTCCAGGGTGTGATTCATCCAATTTTTGGGCTCCTGAGGCCAACTCCAGTGTATATTTGGGCTCCTGCTGCTGCTACTGTCAACTCCTGCCAACTCCAGGGTGTGATTCATCCAATTTTTGGGCTCCTGAAGCCAACTCCAGTGTATATTTGGGCTCCTGCTGCTGCTGCTGTCAACTCCTGCCAACTCCAGGGTGTGATTCATCCAATTTTTGGGCTCCTGAAGCCAACTCCAGTGTATATTTGGGCTCCTGCTGCTGCTACTGTCAACTCCTGCCAACTCCAGGGTGTGATTCATCCAATTTTTGGGCTCCTGAAGCCAACTCCAGTGTATATTTGGGCTCCTGCTGCTGCTGCTGCCAACTTCTGCCAACTCCAGGGTGTGATTCATCCAATTTTTGGGCTCCTGAAGCCAACCCCAGGGTCTCTTTAAAGTAATGTTTGGGCTCCTGCTGCTGCTGCCAACTCCAGGGTGTGATTCATCCAATTTTTGGGCTCCTGAGGCCAACTCCAGTGTATATTTGGGCTCCTGCTGCTGCTGCTGCCAACTTCTGCCAACTCCAGGGTGTGATTCATCCAATTTTTGGGCTCCTGAGGCCAACTCCAGTGTATATTTGGGCTCCTGCTGCTGCTGCTGCCAACTTCTGCCAACTCCAGGGTGTGATTCATCCAATTTTTGGGCTCCTGAGGCCAACTCCAGTGTATATTTGGGCTCCTGCTGCTGCTGCTGCCAACTTCTGCCAACTCCAGGGTGTGATTCATCCAATTTTTGGGCTCCTGAAGCCAACTCCAGTGTATATTTGGGCTCCTGCTGCTGCTACTGTCAACTCCTGCCAACTCCAGGGTGTGATTCATCCAATTTTTGGGCTCCTGAAGCCAACTCCAGTGTATATTTGGGCTCCTGCTGCTGCTGCTGCCAACTTCTGCCAACTCCAGGGTGTGATTCATCCAATTTTTGGGCTCCTGAGGCCAACTCCAGTGTATATTTGGGCTCCTTCTGCCCCTCATAGTGATGCCACTTCAACTCTCTGCAATTGTGCCGCTCTGCGATTCTATTAGCGATGCCTCTGATCTGCATGTGATATTTCTTCAAAGTATTATTTAACTAACCCAGCACGCATCCTGTGCGTGTTACAGCAAGGCTGAATGGTTTACAACCCTATTGAGGCTCTAGGAGGCTCAGAAATAGCCGTTTTTAATAGCGATTCGTCGCAAATTTATTCGGGTCGAAACGATTTTTGTCGGAAAATTCGGCGAATCAGTCGAATCGAATTTTTCAAAAGTTCGCTCATCTCTAAATGGCACAATACAGTCACCATTACATTTTGATTCTAAAACAAGTTGCATGACACACATAAAAATATAGTTTCCAGGAAAAAACTAATAAAATAAAGAGGCACGTAATATATTGAATAATTTAACAGTAAGCTAAATTTATAAAAATATAATTAAAAATAGGATTATTTTATATCCATGTTGCACTAATAACAGTGTGTGTTTATGCCTGATAAATTTATTTGCTGTGTTAGGTACTATGGGCCATTTAGCGTCATCTTGCTGGCATAACGCCAGTTTTTGTGAGCCGGCGTCTCTTTCATTTTTTGGCACTGCTATTTTAACAAATGGTGCTGGAAGTAGCAGTGCCCAGTCAGTGTTAACTAATCAGCTTCATTGCTGCACTAGATATTGGCAGGCCAGTGTCAGCGCCTGTTGGACCCAAATGCTGAGTATAACAGTGTCAGTGAGCAACACTTTGTACTGATATCTTTTAGGCTCATTGTATTTATTCATTTTTGCCATGCTGAAACAATTGGTGCTGTATTTTACCAGCGCTGACTGATGTTTCATCATTACAGTTACAGGATATCACTGCTTAGGACAAACAGAACAAGCGTTTAGGCTGCATTTTAGTTGTTAGTGAAGAACGACCCGACCTGCAAAGTTCCACATTTTATCTACAGTCTACAGTTAGCAGGTATTAAGCCTGATTCAGAGCCTCACCATGAATGCTGGGTTTTCTGAGGAAGTGAACTCGGAAACTGGGAATTTGGGAGCGCTGTCTGACATCGTGAGAATTTCTCCGCCTCGTAAATGCTTGGTGTATGCATACGGTTTAGTTGAGCAATTACGGTTTAGGTTGGTGAACTCGTGTTGGAAGCCGAGTATGTACCTTTTTTTAGCCATATGTTGCAGCGTCTATCTATGTCCATCTCAGTGTTCTGTGGCCATCTTGCTGGCATTCCGGCATATGCAGACAGTGTTTGTTTTTGGAAAACCTTGCTGCCCCACACCCAAGTTAGTGCGCCTCTCTGCAGTGTGAATAACTTTCTCTGTGTTGATTCCTTGAGTGGCGTCCCATGTATTATGCATGTCTGTACTGACATTCACTTTCTTCATTCTGTTTTTTTCTGGTCCCATGTAGGACTTACCTTTTCCTATTTAGTACCTGGCAGGCAATCTCTTGCAGTGGTAAAGCTGGTTGTGTGACTTACCTTTTCCCAGTTGGTTCTTTCGGGGCATCCCATGTAGAGTTAATGCCAGTTGTGTGATTTACCTTCTCCCAATTGGTTCCTGGCGGGAACCAAATTAATAATAAAATAAATAACATAAAAAAAATAAAAAGAAGCAAATACAAAATAGCTACGAGGATGGTAAACCACTAGGACAAATGGTATCAAACAACCCCCCTACCCCAATAAAAGCCAAGATGAGGAGATAGGGGGCCACAGTTGTGAGGAGGACCAGATTTACATGGGCATTAGACAGACAGTTGGCATGAAAATATTAAGGTAAGGCACTCTACAAGGACCAATAAGTTAAACTAGCAACAGGGCAAAAGGGGATGGAATCTAGGCACATGAGCACACTAGTACAGAGGGGGGGCAGAGGGGAAATTGACAACAACAAGAAACCACACCAAAAAATATGAAGAGTGCCCAGATGCTAACAACATACAACATTGCAAATGCAAGCCTAACAATAGAAACGCAGAACAACTCCAAGAATACCCACACTTACCCAGAAGCCTACCACCAAGCAGATCAGCACTCTCAAAATGATGGTAAAAACTTGAGCTCCGCAAGATGAATGTGCTGTGGGATGATCCAGGAAAGCCTGTCAAGGCACCGAAGAAGCATAAATCAGGTCCCACGAGACATTAAACCGGACCTTCACCATGATTTAATGAAAAGCCCAAACTCTTAAAAAGCGGTTCCCCAGCATCTAAAATTAATATATTTTACGTTTTTAGTCACTAACCTATTATTCTTTCCCCCACTGGGCTGCAACTCTGTTCAGGAATTTAGGATACGGGCGCCGCCATCTTGACTTACTGAGGAGAGGAGAGGAGAGTGGGATAAGGTGCAGGGGGGCGGGTTATAGCTGTGCTTTGCTCAGACAGAGTAGAGCTGGGGTCAGGTAAAGGTCAGCAGTCCCAGAATGCAGAGCAGCACAGTCAGGAGGCACTTCCTGTTTGCAGGCTGCCTGATAAGATGGCGGCTTCCATAAGCCTCCATCTTGGATGTTTAAAGGCTCATAACATGCAGTAGATGCAGGTAGGATGATTTTTAATGTGGGCAATCTGTATGTACAGGGTGTGGGAAACATATAAGATAGACTCTTATTCAGAGTGAAGGTCCACTATAACCCTTTAAATGCCAGCCACGTAAAATTTACGTGGTTGCCTCTCCGTCACTTAAGTGCCAGCCACGTAAATTTTACGTGCCTGGCATTCCCCAATCAGAGTTAAAAAAGTAAAAAAAAAAGTCACTTACCTGACCCCTTGTTTGATCTGGCCGGGTCTCCTCTTCAGCCAGCGGGGCTCCGAATGACGTCACTGCCGGGTGTCATCGGGGCACCCGGCAGTTCTCTTGTCAGATGCCGGTGATGGCTGGGCAGAGAAGGAGGGAGGTAGGCGATCTTCCGATCGCCTGCCTCCCCCCTTCTCTGCCCAGCTGTCATCTGCATCAGATCGCCGCGGGACACTGCATCTGAAGATCGGAGGTGAGTAGAGGTAAATTTTTTTTTTTTTTAAATAAAAACGTTAAACAACCTGTGTCTGTGTTTATTTTTTAGACTGTTAACCCTTTGTGAATTGGTAAGGGGTCCATGAGACCCCTTATACCAGTTCACAGGGCTCGGGGGTCTGGCAAGTCACCTGCGCAAGCTGGTGACTTGCCATTAACCCCTGGCCTCCCAAATTACCTGCCTCCCCAAAGCCCAGGGGGGGGGGGCAGAAGAGCTGTGGCCCTAGGCTATGACGGCTTTTAGCCGCAGGGCCAGGGGCCACTAAAGCTGGCCCCTGCGCCCTGTTCTACAAGCCCCCATAGCTGGTCACAGGCTGGTTACGCTGGGTAGGGGGGACCTCACGCCATTTTTTTGGGGATTTTTAAGGGTTTTAACCCTTATAAATCCAAAAAAAAAATGGGGTCCCCCTCCCTTCGAGGGGGGACCCTATGTCATTTTTTTTTTTAATTAACCCTTTCTTACCTGTAACCCAGTAGGTATAAAAGGCTTCCAGCAGCAGCAGGAGAGCAGAAGCCTAAGTGATCAGCGTGGGACACAGGGATGGATGGGAGGTAAGTATTAAAAAAAATATTAAAAAACATTTATTTTTTTTTAATAAAGATATTTTTTTAAAAGTGTGTCTGTGTGTTTTTTTACTTTTAACCCTTTGTGAACTGGTAAGGGGTCCATGTGACCCCTATACCAGTTCACAAGGCTCGGGGGTCTGGCAAGTCACCTGCGGCTGGC
The DNA here is from genome assembly GCA_027917425.1 of Gastrophryne carolinensis. NCBI lineage: Eukaryota > Metazoa > Chordata > Amphibia > Anura > Microhylidae > Gastrophryne > Gastrophryne carolinensis. The sequence goes on from CM051236.1 coordinate 405,095,460, forward strand.
GGGTGACTTGCCATTAACCCCTGGCCCCCAAATTACCTGCCTCCCCAAAGCCCAGGGGGGGCAGAAGAGCCGTGGCCCTAGGCTATGACGGCTTGTAGCCGCAGGGCCAGGGGCCACTAAAGCTGGCCCCTGCGCCCTGTTCTACAAGCCCCCATAGCTGGTCACAGGCTGGTTACGCTGGGTAGGGGGGACCTCACGCCATTTTTATTTGGGATTTTTAAGGGTTTTAACCCTTCGAGGGGGGACCCTATGTCATTTATTTTTTTTTAATTAACCCTTTGTTATGTGGATAGTAGTTGTATTTTATTTGTAAATGTTATAAAGTGCTCTTCTAAGTTTAGGGGATCTCCTGGACAGGAACGGGGGGCTACCAATACATATGTGGTATCATTGTAATCGTGAGAAATGGAGCTTTCACGTGCATGGTTTTCTTTAATAAAATAAATGTTTTTGTTAAAATATAGGAGACAATTTAAAAAAAAAAATATATATATATATATATTTTTTTTTACTTATTTACTTAAAAATATATAAAAAAGTAGAAAAAATATATAAAAAAAAATAAAAAAAAATACAAACAAGACATTTCATGTTAAAGTCTAAACTCTGCCACAAAAAGAAAATTTGCAATTTTCTTGGAAATTCCTGCAAAAATCACAGTTAAGCATGGCGCAAAATGGTGAATAATGACCTGTCTGCAGAGGGTGACAAAATCTCAAGTAGGCTGGCAGTTAAAAGGTTACAGGTACCTATGCATGTTGGGTATTGTTCTGCTCGGGGGACCTTGCGCTTTCAGATTTAGCTTGTTTTTTCTTATTTGCATATTGATATTTTAGGAAAAGGTGTTTTTTATTCTGCTTTTTTATACAATTTTTTGTGAAACCCTGTGCAACCTAAGAATTCTTTGAGATATTACTCCCAGAAAGATGAGCCCACTACAACAAGCTGGGTACCATTAGAAAGCTTAACATGTGTACTTTCAGGAAATATATGGTTTATTAGGGATATTCCAAATGTAAAGGGTTGTTTTGGTAGAAAAAGCACAAGGTGCGCACTTTGTCTGCAGAGCTGAAATTTTGAAGTAAAATTACAATTACGCACATGCTTTACTTTGGTGTGTTTGGCAACTTTCTCCTTGACTGAACCTATGCATGTTGGGTATCGTTCTGTTTGGGGGATGTTGCTTTTTCAGATTTTCAGTTTTTTTATGGTTTGCATATAGTTTTTTTTTAGGAAAATGTGGTTTTGATTCTGCTTTTTTATTAATTTTTAGGGAAACCCTTTGTAACCAAAGAATACATTGAGGGATTCCTTCCAGAAAACGGCACCTATGTCAACAAGCCTGGTACGCCTAGAAAGCCTGAGGTGTATACTTCTAGGGAATATATAGTTTGTCGGGGTATTTCAAATGTAAAGGGTTGTTTTTCTTGAAAAACTGCAAGGTGCGCATATTGCAAAGCATAGTTGTATTTTATCTCAAAATCTCCTAAAGTGTTGTTTCAGTTTGGGGGAGTCTCCTGGGCAGGAAAGGGTGTCTACCTATACATATGTGGTACCGCTGTAACCAGGAGAAATTGGGGTTTCACACTAAATAAGATTTTATTGACAAACTTACATTTTTTATTACAAAAAAACACTACAAATTGTAAAAAAAAGTTTTTCTTTATTTTTTTGCACAATTTTCACCCCAAAATATTGGGAATACACTTAGAAAATGACAAACAAGACATTTCATGTTAAAGCCCAAGCTCTGCTGAAAAAAACAATATATCATTTTCCTGGGAAATCCCTGGAAATCCCTTCAAAAATCACAGTTGAACATGGGGAGCGCAAAATAGTGCAAAATGGTAGGCTGGCACTTAAAGGGTTAAGGAAATGTCAAATTTTGCGTTTGCTGAAAGAAAAGGAGAAAAGACTCAGGTTAATAGACTAGCAACAAAACAGTAGCAGGCAAAGAGCAAGCAGATACATTGGCAACTTGGAGACAGGGATCAGAGGGAACTATGAGCAACAAGGTTTAGCAGTTTTAAGGGAGCAGAACAAAAAGCTAGCATCAACTCAGCAGGCTGGCCAAGAAGGAAGACAAAAGAGCACCTAAACATACTGAAACATATACTTCTAAACTGCAGGAGTAACCAGCGCCACATGTGTACAATCAGTGGCATCCATGACATTAAGCATATTCCAGGTTGAAAAAACCCAACTTCACCATGTTCCAGGCTGCCATGCTGTTAGAAAAAGATATGTATTTCTCTTGCAAGACAGCCATGCCATCAAGAAATTTAGTCATGGTGCGGCTCAGCAAAGGCTGTACCCCAAGCCTCAGGAAGGAGCCATTCATCAGAAATCGAAGGCAGCCAACCAATTTTGTCATACATCTAATTGCATGCCCCTTTCTTGTGGCGGGAACCAACCATGGCCGCACCTCTGAGTAAAGCTTCTCGAGAGAAAGGCGTTTCAGTTAGAACAATTCAAACACCTGTTTATAGGTCATGCGGGCAATGTCCAGGTGACTCAGGGTCTGCCTAAGCTCTGAAAGGTACATGGTAAGCAGCCCCTTCTGCTGCAGACGCACGTACTCTTCATATAATTCATCAAGGGGCTCCATTGCAAGCATGTATGCCAGTTCCCACTTTCACAAAGAGGGTGTAATTTGCCACGGAAAACTTTTTGCATGCCGGATTGCTAAAATTCAGCTTGGCCCGTATTAATATGGCTAATATTTGATTTGGCGTACGCAAACGTAAAGTACCCCAACAAAGCAACTCAGCCCAAAAAACACGGTATTAAATAGCACGAACCAGAAAAGGGGCAAAAACCACAACTTTTAGCTCATTCCCGCATGCGGTAGAGGCTCTGAATCAGGTCTATTGTATACCGCATTTGAACATTCTTCCACTTAATTGCATTTCCTGGGACAGGCTGCCATTACACTGTGTCCTGAAACCTTCTTTTTTTTTTAAATCAGTATTTTATTTATTTGTGTATTTGTTATTATTTTGAGCATTTCCCTACCCCATTTTGTGCAGGGCAATCACCCTGAAGTTTCCCCACAATTCTTAGCCCTTTAGCCATTACTATCCCCATCTTACAGCCATTTTGTGGTCCCCAAGTTGGGGTCCCTATCCACTTCAATGGGGTTCGGGACGAGATTGGGGATCCAAACCGAAATTGGGGGCAAATTTAGCCAAACATTCTGACCCCAAACTTCCATGGGCTCACATATCACTACTTATTGTTGTCCAGATTACACATTGATAGGCAAAAGCTTATGAAAAGCAGAAGTCATGAAAAATGATTTTACAAGAAAATAAATAACATCACATTCTAAGAGTGTCCTCGAATATGGATGCCAGCAGTCATCTTTTGTAGCCCCAGCTAGGGCCAGTTTCAAGTGCCGATTCGCGATGCTGACAGAAGAGGGTCGGGCAGAGGTGAGTTACAGCAGCTGCAGGCTAACCGGGTTGATGGGCTGCGCAGCTTTTCCGTTTCCGGTCCAGACATCGAACTCGAACACTAACTTCTGACTGTAGTCCGTGCTCGGGTTTGGTAACCCCAAACTCGCAAAGTTCGGGTACAAACCTAAGGAAGAGGAAATCAGGGGAGGGCAGGTTCTGTACCCCCTGGTACATTCAAACCTGTCTCTCCTAGATTTTTCCTAGCAGGAAAAGAAAACCACAAGCTAGGCAGAAGTTGTTCGAGTGGATAAGTGATCCCTCCTCTTATTAGAGTGTGATATGTTTATATGGATATTAAATATTCTATCATTTTAGTGATACACCTTCTTAAATTGTGTAATAATCAGTCTGGGATTAGGAAAGTGTGCCCACATGAAGCCTCGTTGTACAGTTATGCCTGAAAATGGGCATAAAACTCTATCCACACACTGCACAGCACATGTATACCCCTTCTGTTGAACCCTTTCGGTCAGCAGCAGCAGTGGAGACATACTAATGTAGCTCCCAATTTTGAGCACCATGCTCTTCTTTTCCCCCTGCCCATTGGGGGTGTGGTTAATGGTCAGGGGCAACTGCAAGTCACTCACTTGCCCTTGGACCGCTTACTAGTTAATGGTAGAAAAGTAAACAAAAACGCTTTTGAATTTGTGCAAACACATGGGGTGTGGGGTCTAGGCTGTACTGCGAGGTCTTTGACCCTTTCACCCCATGGGCTGCACTCAAGGTTTTAGGGCAACCTCAAGTAAGCCTTCTCCCAATGTATCTATTGCATTGTATTTCCCAAATGGGGCTCTCAGAGATTAGAGTTAGGACTGCACCCCACAGAGGCACCTTGGCGCTTGGTGGTGCAGCTTAAGCATGCAGATTTGTGTGACAGAGCCCTCTGTTTTTAACCAGATTTAGAGACAGATTTTAGGTTGGTCTGCAAGCTAACAGGGTTGAGTGCTGTGGCTCCTTTAATACTTTTGTATCCTAATTGCCGTGCTAACGTGCACCTCCCAGGTTAGTTAAAAAATGGTCTGAGCGGCTGCTTTGTCACTTCAGTCATGTCCCAGCCAGAATCAATCCTGCAACTCTCCAGTCACAAGAACAATTCCCTAACCACTTGGCCAAAGCTTCCCCATGACTGCCATTGATCAGCCAGTGCTGAACATCATCCTCCTGCTGCCCAAAACTTCTGGGATCTTTTATGGGCATTTCTTCTGTCAGCATTAGCTATTAAAATGGCCACTTGGCCAGCATTTGGATGTAAGGAGGACTTGTACACTGTATCATTAGTAATTTGTAACTCCACCATGTCCTATTTTTTGCATTTTTTAGCTTGTCAACAGCAAAAAAGTTGTAAACAAGCAGAACATGTGATTTTATTACTGAATACAATGTGATGCCACCAGTTTCCACTGGTTTCCTCCAGTTGAAGATAGTTTCTGCTCATTGCCCTGGGGAGGGATGCATATGAGTAGAGATGAGCGAACTTTTGAAAAATTCGATTTGGCTGATTCGCCGAATTTTCCGACAAAATTCGTTTCGGTACGAATTTATGCGTGACGAATCGCTATTAAAAACTGATATTTCTGAGCCTCCTAGAGCCTCAATAGGGTTGTAAACCATTCTGCCTTGCTGTAACACGCATAGGATGCGTGCTGGGTTAGTTAAATAATACTGTAAATAAATATCACATGCAGATCAGAGGCATCGCTAATAGAATCGCAGAGCGGCACAATTGCAGAGAGTTGAAGTGGCATCACTATGAGGGGCAGGAGCCCAAACATTGCTTTAAAGAGACACTGGAGTTGGCTGCAGGAGGCCGAAAATTGGATGAATCACACCCTGGAGTTGCAAGCAGCAGCAGGAGCACAAACATTGCTTTAAAGAGACACTGGAGTTGGCTGCAGGAGGCCAAAAATTGGATAAATCACACCCTGGAGTTGCAAGCAGCAGCAGCAGCAGAAGCCCAAACATAGCTTGAAAGAGACACTGAGTTGGCTGCAGGAGCCCAAAGATTGGATGAATCACACCCTGGAGTTGCAAGCAGCAGCAGCCCAAACATTGGCTGAAAGAGACACTGGAGTTGGCAGCAGGAGCCCAAAATTGGATGAATCACACCCTGGAGTTGCAAGCAGCAGCAGGAGCCCAAACATAGCTTGAAAGAGGCACTGGAGTTGACAGCAGGAGCCCAAAAATTGGATGAATCACACCCTGGAGTTGCAAGCAGAAGCAGCAGGAGCCCAAACATTGCTTTAAAGAGACACTGGAGTTGGCAGCAGGAGCCCAAAAATTGGATGAATCACACCGTGGAGTTGCAAGCAGCAGCAGCAGGAGCCCAAACATTACTTTAAAGAGACACTGGAGTTAGCAGCAGGAGCCCAAAAAATGACTGACACACCCTGGAGTTGGCAGCAGCAGCAGCAGGAAACTAGAAATTGGCTGGAAGGCACCCTGAAGTTGGCAGCAGCAGGAGCACAAACATTAGCTGGAAGGCACACCCTGGAGTTGGCAGCAGCATAAGCAGGAGCCCAAACATTGCTTGAAAGACACCCTGGAGTTGGCAGCATCAGCAGCAGCAGCAGCAGGAGGCCAAAAACTGGCTGAGAGAGACACTGGAGTTGGCAGCAGGAGCCCAAAAATTGGATAAATCACACCCTGGAGTTGCAAGCAGCAGCAGGAGCCCGAACATTACTTTAAAGAGACACTGGAGTTGGCAGCAGGAGCCCAAAAATTGGATGAATCACACCCTGGAGTTGCAAGCAGCAGCAGGAGCCCGAACATTACTTTAAAGAGACACTGTGGTTGGCTTCAGGAGCCCAAAAATTGGATGAATCACACCCTGGAGTTGTAAGCAGCAGCAGCAGCCCAAACATTACTTTAAAGAGACACTGGAGTTGGCAGCAGGAGCCCAAAAATTGGATGAATCACACCCTGGAGTTGCAAGCAGCAGCAGAAGCAGCCCAAACATTACTTTAAAGAGACACTGGAGTTGGCAGCAGGAGCCCAAAAATTGGATGAATCACACCCTGGAGTTGCAAGCGGCAGCAGCAGGAGCCCAAACATTACTTTAAAGAGACACTGGAGTTGTCAGCAGGAGCCCAAAAATTGACTGACACACCCTGGGGTTGGCAGCAGCAGCAGCAGGAACCTAGAAATTGGCTGGAAGGCACCCTGAAGTTGGCAGCAGCAGGAGCACATACATTAGCTGAAAGGAACACCCTGGAGTTGGCAGCAGCATAAGCAGGAGCCCAAACATTGCTTGAAAGACACCCTGGAGTTGGTAGCAGCAGCAGGAGGCCAAAAATTGGCTGAGAGAGACACTGGAGTTGGCAGCAGGAGCCCAAAAATTGGATGAATCACACCCTGGAGTTGCAAACAGCAGCAGGAGCCCGAACATTACTTTAAAGAGACACTGGAGTTGGCAGCAGGAGCCCAAAAATTGGATGAATCACACCCTGGAGTTGCAAGCAGCAGCAGGAGCCCGAACATTACTTTAAAGAGACACTGGAGTTGGCAGCAGGAGCCCAAAAATTGAATGAATCACACCCTGGAGTTGCAAGCAGCAGCAGCAGGAGCCCAAACATTACTTTAAAGAGACACTGGAGTTGGCAGCAGGAGCCCAAAAATTGGATGAATCACACCCTGGAGTTGCAAGCAGCAGCAGCAGGAGCCCAAACATTACTTTAAAGAGACACTGGAGTTGGCAGCAGGAGCCCAAAAATTGGATGAATCACACCCTGGAGTTGCAAGCAGCAGCAGCAGCAGGAGCCCAAACATTACTTTAAAGAGACACTGGAGTTGGCAGCAGGAGCCCAGAATTGACTGACACACACTGGAGTTGGCAGCAGCAGCAGCAGCAGGAACCTAGAAATTGGCTGGAAGGCACCCTGAAGTTGGCAGCAGCAGGAGCACATACATTAGCTGGAAGGCACACCCTGGAGTTGGCAGCAGCATAAGCAGGAGCCCAAACATTGCTTGAAAGACACCCTGGAGTTGGCAGCATCAGCAGCAGCAGCAGGAGGCCAAAAATTGGCTGAGAGAGACACTGGAGTTGGCAGCAGGAGCCCAAAAATTGGATGAATCACAACCTGGAGTTGCAAGCAGCAGGAGCCCGATCATTACTTTAAAGAGACACTGGAGTTGGCTTCAGGAGCCCAAAAATTGGACGAATCACACCCTGGAGTTTCAAGCAGCAGCAGCAGGAGGCCAAACATTGGCTGAAAGGCACACCCTGAAGTTGGCATCAGCAGGAGGCCGAAAATTGGTTGGAAGGCACACCCTGAAGTTGGCATCAGCAGGAGCCCAAAAATTGGCCTAAAGACATAAATATGTTTTGCACCATTTGGAAAGTGTAAAACGTGGCACCATGCTGAATCTAGTCGCATGCATCAGCCATTGGTGGGTGGAAATCCTGGCTGATCCATCCCTGATTCATTTTGACAAAGGTGAGTCTCTCCACATTTTTAGTTGACAGACGAGTTCTCCTTGCCGTAACTATGGCCCCCGCCGCACTAAACACCCGCTCAGATGGCACGCTACTTGCCGGGCAGGACAGCTTTTCTAGGGCAAACTCTGCTAGTTGCGGCCACAAATCAAGTTTGGCTGCCCAGAGGTCCAGCGGATCCTCAAGGTGTGTTGGCATGGTCATGTAAAGGTATGACATGACCTGCTGGTTCAGGTCCTGCTCCAGGTCTTCCTACTGCTCATGAGTAGCCTCACTATGCGGGTGTAGAAAGCTACTCATTAGCGACTGAAGACTTAGGCTGCTGCTGATGGAGCTGCTGTTGCTGCTCCTGCCAACCCCCCCAGCAGCCATGGCAATGGAAGGTGAGCGCAGAGGTCCCCTCGAGTCAGACCTGCGAGAGTTTGGACCATGGCGCAGATAGGCATCGGCCAACTGCCTACATAGAATGTCTTTGTAGTAGTTCAGTTTGTCCTCCCTCTCGGTGGGTTTAAAAAATGCCCCCATTTTGTGCCGGAAGCGAGGGTCCAATAAGGTGGACAGCCAGAAGTCATCCTGCCGACAAATGAAAACAATTCTGGGGTCACTACGCAAGCACGTGAGCATGCTTACTGCCATTTGCGCAAGTGACTCGGATGGACTACCTGTCTCCATCTCCACTGCATACTGTGTGCCCGGGTCCTCTGTCTCGCCTTCCTCAAAACCCTCTAGCTCCTCTGGCTGCTCCTGCTCCTCCTCTCCTGTCCGCTGACTAGATAAACCAGCCATTTCGCCAAGCCTAAACTGTGTTTCACTGGGCAACTCCTCCTCCCCTTCCTCCTCCTCCTCCAGTTCAGCTCCAACGGGGTTCATGTGGCCGTAAGATGTAGACGCCATGTCTCCAGTGCCCTGACCAGCCATGGTTTCCAACATGTGCTGTAGTACATGAAGCAGTGGAATCACGTCGTTCATCCCATAATCCTGCCGACTGACAAATAAAGTGGCTTCCTCAAAGGGCCGGAGCAAACGGCAGGTGTCACGTATGAGCTGCCACTGGTTGACATTGAAGTTACACAGGGGAGACCCCCTATCCGCTTGGATCATCAGGAAATCCGTGATGGCTTTTCTCTGTTCATATAATCGGTCCAACATGTGAAGGGTGGAATTCCAACGGGTGGAAACATCGCAAATCAGACTATGTTGGGGGATACCGTTCTGATGCTGTAGCTCAAGAAGGGTGTGTTTGGCGGTGTATGAGTGGCTGAAATGCATGCAAAGTTTCCTTGAAGTTGTTAGGATGTCTTGCAGATGGGGGGAACACTTCAGAAACCGATTGACAACCAGATTGAAGACGTGAGCCATGCAGGGGGCATGGGTCAGGCTTCCTTGGCGCAGCGCAGACAAAATGTTCTTCCCATTGTCAGTAACCATGATTCCCATTTTAAGTTTTCTTGGAGTAAGCCATGTTTGGATTTCCTGATGAATAGATTTAAGCAGTTCCTCCCCTGTGTGACTCCGTTCGCCAAGACAAACCATGTGAAGCACTGCGTGACACCTCCGTGCCCTGCACACGTGGTAGACTGGAGGGGCACTGAGACTGAGGGTGAGGAGATGGCGGAGGATGAGGAGGCCGAGTCGCACAGTGTCACAGGCCCAACGGGCAGGGAGCGCGGAGGCCGAAGCGGCGTGACCTGTCCAAGTTGCTGCTGCTGCAAAGGGACCACATTCACCCAGTGGGCCGTAAACGACATGTACTGTTCCTGACCGTAGTTACAGCTCCAGACGTCAGCGCTGCCATGCACTTTGCTACACACCGACAGGCTCAAGGACTGGCCCACCTTCTGTTCAACAAAAGTGTGCAGCGCTGGTACTGCCTTCTTGGCAAAGAAATGACGGGTTGGAACTCTCCACCTCGGCTCGGCACAAGCCATCAGTTCTCTGAAAGGTGCAGAGTCCACCACCTGAAAAGGGAGCGACTGCAGCACCAGCAACTTGGACAGGAGCACATTCAGCTTCTGCGCCGTAGGATGAGTGGGCGCATACTGCTGTCTCTTGGACATGGCTTCGCTGATGGATTGCTGGCGGGATGCATGACTTGGAGGAGGAGGAGGAGGAGCAGGAGCGACAGAGGATGGATATGATGCACAGCTGCCTTCGGCTGAGGTGCTGGAGCCTTGGCTGGCAGAAATTGGGAGCGGTGTGCCACTTGGTGAGGAAGCAGACTGGACCACCCCTTGGGAGCCTCGGTTCTCCCAGGTCGCTTTATGGTGACGCATCATATGTTGACGCAGGGCCGTGGTGCCAACATTTGGGCCCTGGCCACGCTTCACCTTCTGCCTACATATCTTGCATGTGGCCATGTTACCCTCCTGCGGATGCTTCAGGAAAAACTGCCACACTGCCGAGTAGCTACTTTTCCCACCAACAGGCCTCACTGATTCGCTGCTATTGTTGCCAACTCCAGGAACCCCTGCCCCACTACCTCCCGATAAGGTAGCCTGCCGCGCAGCAGGTGCTCTACCCCAGCCCCGTTTGGCTCCAGGCTTTACAATTGTGCCCCCATGCTGACTGCCAACCATGCTGCTAACACCTTGCTGCCTGAGCTGCTGACTCCGGGGCAACCTGCGCCCCTCTTCTCCTGATGATGACGATGAAGCCCCTTCATCACCCGGCTCCCAAGTGCGATCGGCTTCATCATCATCATCATCATCATCATCATCATCACCGAGTTGTGGCTGTACGTCACTGATGTTCGTGGATTCGTCAACAGTGTCTGGCGCAGGAGCTGGAACGCTCGCAACACCCTACTGAAGTAGCTTAATAAAGCAGCTGATGCTGATCAACGCTTATGTTGTATAACAGATAGGGTTCAAGGTGCAGCTTTGGGGTGCCCTGCAGCCTGGTTTATTAAAAGCAGTCAAAAACAAGTGCAAACTGAAGTAGCTTAATAAAGCAGCTGATGCTGATCAACGCTTATGTTGTATAACAGATAGGGTGCAAGGTGCAGCTTTGGGGTGCCCTGCGGCCTGGTTTATTAAAAGCAGTCAAAAACAAGTGCAAACTGAAGCAGCTTAATAAAGCAGCTGATGCTGATCAACGCTTATGTTGTATAACAGATAGGGTTCAAGGTGCAGCTTTGGGGTGCCCTGTGGCCTGGTTTATTAAAAGCAGTCAAAAACAAGTGCAAACTGAAGTAGCTTAATAAAGCAGCTGATGCTGATCAACGCTTATGTTGTATAACAGATAGGGTGCAAGGTGCAGCTTTGGGGTGCCCTGCAGCCTAGTTTATTAAAAGCAGTCAAAAACAAGTGCAAACTGAAGTAGCTTAATAAAGCAGCTGATGCTGATCAACGCTTATGTTGTATAACAGATAGGGTTCAAGGTGAAGCTTTGGGGTGCCCTGCGGCCTAGTTTATTAAAAGCAATCAAAAACAAGTGCAAACTGAAGTAGCTTAATAAAGCAGCTGATGCTGATCAACGCTTATGTTGTATAACATATAGGGTTCAAGGTGCAGCTTTGGGGTGCCCTGCGGCCTGGTTTATTGAAAGCAGTCAAAAACAAGTGCAAACTGAAGTAGCTTAATAAAGCAGCTGATGCTGATCAACGCTTATGTTGTATAACAGATAGGGTGCAAGGTGCAGCTTTGGGGTGCCCTGCGGCCTGGTTTATTGAAAGAAGTCAAAAACAAGTGCAAACTGAAGTAGCTTAATAAAGCAGCTGATGCTGATCAACACTTATGTTGTATAACAGATAGGGTTAAAATAGCATGTGCCTTGGGATGCCCGTGTGGCCTGGTATATTGTAAGCTGAACAAAAAGTAACAATAATCCAAGTATGAGAAATGCTTTAGCTTAACAGATATGGTTAAATAACATGTGCCTTGGGATGCCAGTGTGGCGTAATGTATTTTAAGCTGAGCAGAAACTTTTAACACTAATCCAAGTATGAGAAAAAAATTTGACCTTCTTTACAGCGCCATACTTTGAAAAAAAAAATCCTTAATTTCATGCCGATCAATCCAAAGGTCAATGCCCCCAACAAAAATAGTGTTCGGCATAAGTTTTCCTTCGGGAAGGACGTAACCTTTAGTTTACATGGTTGTGGTAGGTTATATTACAAATTGGGATACCCCAGGCAGCAGTGTCATTGAAAGAGACAGATTGTAATGCAGACCATACGCAAGCAGAGAAACTCAGGCTGCAACAGGCCTCTTTAGTTTACATGGTTGGGGTAGGTTATCTTACAAATTGGGATACCCCACTGTATATGAAACCGAATATAATGCACACCCAAAAGTGGACAATCAGCCTCCAAGAGGCCTGCTTAGTTTAAATAAGAGAGCTGCTTAGTTTAAATAAGAGAGCTGCTTAGTGTAAATAAGAGAGGTAGGTTATGTTATGTTATAGAGTGGTATACCCCCAAGAAGGCTTTAGAACAGTATATATGCACAGCAACAGTGGATAAGCAGGCTCCAACAGGCCAAATTACTTTAAATAAGTGTGCAGCTTAGTGAAGATCAAGAGGGGTATGGTATGTTATAGAGTGGGATACCCCCAAGCAGGCTTTAGAACAGTATATATGCACAGCAACAGTGGATAAGCAGGCTCCAACAGGCCAAATTACTTTAAATACGTGTGCAGCTTAGTGAAGATCAAGAGGGGTATGGTATGTTATAGAGTGGGATACCCCCAAGCAGGCTTTAGAACAGTATATATGCACAGCAACAGTGGATAAGCAGGCTCCAACAGGCCAAATTACTTTACATAAGTGTGCAGCTTAGTGAAGATCAAGAGGGGTATGGTATGTTATAGAGTGGGATACCCCCAAGCAGGCTTTAGAACAGTATATATGCACAGCAACAGTGGATAAGCAGGCTCCAACAGGCCAAATTACTTTACATAAGTGTGCAGCTTAGTGAAGATCAAGAGGGGTATGGTATGTTATAGAGTGGGATACCCCCAAGCAGGCTTTAGAACAGTATATATGCACAGCAACAGTGGATAAGCAGGCTCCAACAGGCCAAATTTCTTTAAATAAGTGTGCAGCTTAGAGGAAATACAGAGGCTAATGGGATGTTACAAAATGGGATGCCCCCACAGCAGACCTGAGATCAGTATATATGCACAGTAAAAGTGTCTAAGAAGGCTCCAACAGGCCAAATTACTTTAAATAAGTGTGCAGCTTAGAGGAAATACAGAGGCTAATGGGATGTTACAAAATGGGATGCCCCCACAGCAGACCTGAGATCAGTATATATGCACAGTAAAAGTGTCTAAGCAGGCTCCAACAGGCCAAATTACTTTAAATAAGTGTGCAGCTTAGTGAAGATCAAGAGGGGTATGGTATGTTATAGAGTGGGATACCCCCAAGCAGGCTTTAGAACAGGATATATGCACAGCAAACATGGATAAGCAGGCTCCAACAGGCCAAATTACTTTAACCTCCCTGGCGTTGTGAAAAAGACAAATGCAATGGTAACGAAAGCGTTACCATTGCATTTGTCTCTGACACACGGCTCCGCCCCCATGAGCCTCTGCGGCTCACAGAGACGGAACCCGGAAGCGGAGACGGACGCCGCAGCCGCGGCTCTCACCTGCGATCGCGGCGGAGACATCGCTGGATCGCAGGGAGAAGGTAAGGAGGCTGCGCCGCCCGCTCTTGCTCCCAAATCGATCCCGAGCGTGACTCGTGGTTACCGCCACTTACAGCGCAAATTAACCCCGAGTCACGCTCGGGATCGCCGCCAAGGGGGTTAAATAAGTGTGCAGCTTAGTGAAGATCAAGAGGGGTATGGTATGTTATAGAGTGGGATACCCCCACGCAGGCTTTAGAACAGTATATATACACAGCAACAGTGGATAAGCAGGCTCCAACAGGCCAAATTACTTTAAATAAGTGTGCAGCTTAGTGAAGATCAAGAGGGGTATGGTATGTTATAGAGTGGGATACCCCCACGCAGGCTTTAGAACAGTATATATGCACAGCAACAGTGGATAAGCAGCCTGCAACAGGCCAAATTTCTTTAAATAAGTGTGCAGCTTAGAGGAAATACAGAGGCTAATGGGATGTTACAAAATGGGATGCCCCCACAGCAGACTTGAGATCAGTATATATGCACAGTAAAAGTGTCTAAGCAGGCTGCAACAGGCCAAATTACTTCAAATAAGTGTGCAGCTTAGAGGAAATACAGAGGCTAATGGGATGTTATAGAATGGGATACCCCCACAGCAGACCTGAGATCAGTATATATGCACAGAAAAAGTGTCTAAGCAGGCTGCAACAGGCCAAATTACTTTAAATAAATGTGCAGCTTAGAGCAAATACAGAGGCTAATGGGATGTTACAGAATGGGATACCCCCACAGCAGACTTGAGATCAGCATATATGCACAGCAAAAGTGTCTAAGCAGGCTGCAACAGGCCAAATTACTTTAAATAAGTGTGCAGCTTAGAGGAAATACAGAGGCTAATGAGATCTTACAAAATGGTTATGTTCCCACAGCAGACTTGAGATCAGTTCAGTATATATGCACATCAAAAGTGTATAAGCAGCCTGAAACAGCTAACAAAGCCAGTCAGCCAGCCAGTAACACTCAGGCTGGATGAAAAAAAAATAAATCTCCCTGTCACTGCCTCCGATTTTTCCTACCTTTCCCTGCTTCTCGCTGACTTCCTACCTGTCTCCTGCCTGTCTCCTGCCTGTCTACTGGCTGTCCCTGGCTGTCCCTGGCTCTCTAACTGTCTCTCCCTGAATACAGCAGTGTCCTGTCTCTCACGAATGCAATAGAGAAATGAACAAAAGCAAGATGGCCGCCGCCTTATATAGCGCTGTGACGTCACCGGGCTTGCTGGCTGCTGATAGGCTGCCCCAGCATGTACTGGAGCGGGGTAGATGTCTGGACATGTCCCGTCCGCCATCTTAGAATGCCTGTAATGTAAATGAATGGATGTTAAAGAAAAACTTAGAGCGATCGAAGCACGGGGAAATTCGGATTCGATCCGAATCGAATTTTTCATGAAATTCGGATCGAATCCGGGTTCGTCCGGATCGATTCGCTCATCCCTACATATGAGTACTGTTTGTTGTAAGGGTGCTGGTCTGCTTTAATGGTAAATAAGGCCTGTAATCTATTTGTGTCATAGTCAGCTAGCTTTGAGGGCACTTGAATAGATGGAACCTTCTTTAAAAGGTTTAAACATGCCTGTTGTGTTCACTAAGGCTTATGGGAAATACAGTTTGCATGGATGGCAGGTTCATGAAAGTTTAATGAGGGTTTAATTAAAAATTGGCTTGCTTTCTATCCATGCTGTGTGACATTAAAGCAAGAAAGTTAGTGATGCATACATTATTGTGTATGTGTTTTCTGGATGCCTTTTTATTTACTCTAAATGTGATAGTATAAATTACCCTTGCCCTGCATATTCTGCCAAAAGTAATATTATTTATTATTGGTTTGGAAAATATAGGTATGTCTATGCATTGTGTATGCCTTTTTTTATTTTATTAAATATATTTGGCTTAAAGTGGACCAAAATTCAGGCTTTTAACTATCATGGATTTTGGTCCTAACCCCCCGGGCTCCCCATCGACCTCTTCGTCTAAGGGAAAGGATCCAAACACGCCGGCGGCCACATCCCCTGCTTCATATGCTTCCTATATTTCTCTGACTGTTGGTAAAATAGGAGTGGCTTTCTTACTACTGCTTCCTTTACTAAAGCAGTAAGCAGTCCTTTCTTACTACAGCTCCTAGAATCCTCCTACGGTAACAGTGAGGTAATTTACCTCCTCAGTGGAGAATGCTGTCAGTAACCCTTTCACTACTGGAACAAAAGATTGTTCGCCTCCCATCCAAAGAGGTTGAATTACAGCCTTAGGCAATCAGACAATTATCAAGCTAGAGTCAGGGAGTCTCTGATCTGTACTTTTACCACACCACTGTGATGTCCATTGGTAAGGTAAACAGATCGTTGCTACAGAACATAGAGCTGCAAACAAATAGAAAAAAATATATGCTTAGCACATTGATTACAACATTTTTGCACACAATAATGGAAACCTTTAAAAATGCCATTGAAAGTGGAATTACCCTTTAACTAGTCAGATGAGCGAAGTTAGCCGAATGCCAGCAAAGGGAGTAATTGTAAAGGCTATTTAAAGGGCACCCTCAAAGATAAAAACAAATGGTTAGGATATACCAAATATCTAAGCCAGGGGTTCCCAACCTTTGGGCCTGATTTATTAAGCACTACCTGCCGGACTATACCATTCTGCTACAAATTAAAGTGGTGCAAAATTGCATTGCAAGAAACATATTTATTGAAGCTTCAGTTGTGCAGCAATATGCTGATAAAATTATAAATTATATTTTGCATATGCTGACAGATAGCACTTGTTAAATCAGGACCTTATCTACAACATTGGAATGCCTCTCTCCCTCCCGCTGTACAGTTTAACAATAGAGACGTCCCATTGTTAAACTGTAACAAGCTATCCAGTATCCCACTATTTTACATTGTAACATGTTCCACTATTACAATGTAACATAGTGTGCTAGGGTTCTCCCTTGCGCGGGTTCAATCAAAGTTTGATGCTTCACAAATAGCTGTAATATATATCTACTGTATGTGTTAGGACCTTTGGTGAAGCATCTATTGTATGTTGAAAGTAAGTGCATATGTATCAGGCCTAAAATGGTATTAAAAAGTAAGTGATTGCCATTGATCGCTATCCAATTCTATGTTGGAGTAAGATATCAGGAAGAAGGTGTGGGAAATACTGGACAGGCAGGTTTTCAGTGGCTCTTTAGGTACAGAAAAGATTGGCATGTCAAAATAAAGGTTGGTTTTCCTAGGGTTTTTGTGGAGTATAGTATAGTATAGTATACCAAAACATCCCTAAAAACCAGGGAGTAACCATTATATAATGTATAAGTGGTGCACTGCCCAAAAAAGCCGGGCGCCCTGCTCAACCTAAAGGACTTAGCAAATATACACACATATACAGACAATGGTTGTCCTGCAAGGCTGGCACATAACAAACACCAGTAGGCCGAAATTTTAGCCAAAAAATACAAAAAGTTTAATTTTTACTTAGATTCTGGCACTCTACAAGAAAATCACATATAAAACTGTACACATGTATAAAATAGCAATTGCTGTTTAAAAACAGGGGCCCCCACCAGGACTAACCTGGATTCACACCTCGTCCACTCACACTACACTCATACACGCCGGCCGGCATATATTACAGGGACTAAGTCCACCAAAACATTGACAGCGGCGTATGGACCAAGTAGTTATAGGAGTGCTTCAATATAAGTCCTCAAGATAGCCGGCTGAATCTTGAATTGCTAGCCCTTACGTCCACTGCTAGTGGGACTTATAGAGACTGAATCAGTTACAAAGCCGATATCTGCCCGCAGGCACTCACGTGTCCGGGTCCGTGTGTATAGAGATGAAGTAAGCCGCAATCAGGCCCAAACGGGGGGTGGTGATAAGGCTGCTGGGACCGGCCTGTACAGAAATGTAAATACCACCTTCGCCCTTCACACCGTGCCGTGTCTTTATCCCAGCATCACCGCCGCCGCCGCCACTTTCATATTCGCAGGCCCCACGTGGATCTCCATAGGTAAACAAAGAACGCAGCCTCCTGTACTACATACAGCCGCCCATCACATGCGGCCGCAGCGTGATGGCATCAGAGAGGAGGGCGTGGCTAGGGGCCGTCACCGACGTACCTTTCACTCCCCCATGGGAGTTTCATCAGGGTGAGGGAGGGACCGGATACTGCCCAGCTTTTAAATATTATACCATGTTATGTGCCAGCCTTGCAGGACAACCATTGTCTGTATATGCGTGTATATTTGCTATAGTATAGTATAGCAAGTATAGGCAGGCAATTAACTGTAAATCTAATGCACCTAAAGATCTGCACTCCGAATACTCTAGGAATGGGGAAGATCCTGAAAAAAAGTCCCCCAGAACCCTTAAAATACTGCTTCAAGGTCCTCATAGCCCATTAATTACATCATAGAGTGCTTTACTTCCTTTCAGGACTGTGGTTGCATCATCCATACATAAACCATCGTCCAATGATGTAAGCAGGACATGCGATAGCTCAACTCCTTCATTTCCACTGTACACTAGTTGCTGCAACAGCTGCCAGGGAACTATTCGGAATGTGCCGTTTTCTCTGCTTTTGTCTATAAGGCACTTTAAAGAAATCTAGGTCTAAAAGTTGGTTGTTTGCAGTGACTAGGGATGAGCGAATCAATCCGGACAAACCCGGATTCGTTCCGAATTTCATGAAAAATTCGACTCTGAACGAATCCGAATTTCCCCGCGATTCGATCGAAGTTTTCCTTTAAACTCCATTTATTTCATTTACAGGCATTCTAAAATGGAGGAAGCACATGTCCGGACATGTCCCCTGGTGCAAGGTATCATGGGAAAGTCACATGCAGCCTATCAGCAGCCAGGAAGCCCGGTGACGTCACTGTGCTATAGAAACCGGCGGCCATCTTCCTTGTTCGAATTTCAGCGTTCTCTTGCGGCCAGAGCACAGCTGGTTACAGACAGGGACAGAGAGTTAGAGATAGGTAGGGAGAGTCAGAGAGGCAGACAGAGAGGTAGACAGAGCCTGGGAAAGATAGTGAAAGATAGGGAAAAAACGGAACGATCATAGAACAGCATAGAAGTGACAGTGAAAAAAATTTTTTTTCATTAGCCAGATCAGTTTTCAATTCAATTTCAGTTCTTTGTGCTGTAAATCTGCCTTGCCACTGTTTATCCCATTTATGCAGTGGCTTATTTAATCCTATCTGTTACACACAAGCATTTCTAAAAACTGGATTAGTTTTAATTTAGTTTTAATATTTTTTGGTCTGCTTTAAATACATCAGCCCACATGGGCATCCCAAACCTGCACTTAGCACCCTATCTGTTATACTAAATACGTTTGTTCATCCTCAGCTTAATCAAACTATTGCATTTTGAATTGGTTTTTGTCCTGCTGCCAAAACACTAGGCCGCAGGGTATCCCAAACCTGCACTTAGCAGCCTATCTGTTATACTAAATTAACTTGTTGATCCTCAGCTTAATCAAACTATTGCATTTTGAATTGGTTTTTGTCCTGCTGCCAAAACACTAGGCCGCAGGGTATCCCAAACCTGCACTTAGCAGCCTATCTGTTATACTAAATACGCTTGTTGATCCTCAGCTTAATCAAACTATTGCATTTTGTATTGGTTTTTGTCCTGCTGCCAAAACACTAGGCCGCAGGGTATCCCAAACCTGCATGTAGCAGTCTATCTGTTATACAAAATACGCTTGTGGCTCCTCAGCTTAATCAAATTTTTGCATTTTGAATTGGTTTTTGTCCTGTTGCCAAAACACTAGGCCGCAGGGTATCCCAAACCTGCACTTAGCAGCCTATCTGTTATACTAAATTAACTTGTTGATCCTCAGCTTAATCAAACTATTGCATTTTGAATTGGTTTTTGTCCTGCTGCCAAAACACTAGGCCGCAGGGTATCTCAAACCTGCACTTAGCAGTCTATCTGTTATACAAAATATGCTTGTGGATCCTCAGCTTAATCAAACTATTGCATTTTGAATTGGTTTTTGTCCTGCTGCCAAAACACTAGGCCGCAGGGTATCCCAAACCTGCACTTAGCAGTCTATCTGTTATACTAAATACGCTTGTTGATCCTCAGCTTAATCAAACTATTGCATTTTGATTTGGTTTTTGTCCTGCTGCCAAAACACTAGGCCGCAGGGTATCCCAAACCTGCACGTAGCATCCTATCTGTTATACTAAATATGCTTGTTGATCCTCAGCTTAATCAAACTATTGCATTTTGAATTGGTTTTTGTCCTGCTTTAAATATACCAGCCCACATGGGCATCCCAAACCTGATAGTGAAAGATAGGGAAAAAACGGAACGATCATAGAACAGCATAGAAGTGACAGTGAAAAAAAATTTTTTTCATTAGCCAGATCAGTTTTCAATTCAATTTCAGTTCTTTGTGCTGTAAATCTGCCTTGCCACTGTTTATCCCATTTATGCAGTGGCTTATTTAATCCTATCTGTTACACACAAGCATTTCTAAAAACTGGATTAGTTTTAATTTAGTTTTAATATTTTTTGGTCTGCTTTAAATACATCAGCCCACATGGGCATCCCAAACCTGCACTTAGCACCCTATCTGTTATACTAAATACGTTTGTTCATCCTCAGCTTAATCAAACTATTGCATTTTGAATTGGTTTTTGTCCTGCTGCCAAAACACTAGGCCGCAGGGTATCCCAAACCTGCACGTAGCAGCCTATCTTTTATACAAAATACGCTTGTTGCTCCTCAGCTTAATCAAACTATTGCATTTTGAATTGGTTTTTGTCCTGCTGCCAAAACACTAGGCCGCAGGGTATCCCAAACCTGCACTTAGCAGCCTATCTGTTATACTAAATACGCTTGTTGATCCTCAGCTTAATCAAACTATTGCATTTTGTATTGGTTTTTGTCCTGCTGCCAAAACACTAGGCCGCAGGGTATCCCAAACCTGCATGTAGCAGTCTATCTGTTATACAAAATACGCTTGTGGCTCCTCAGCTTAATAAAATGTTTGCATTTTGAATTGGTTTTTGTCCTGTTGCCAAAACACTAGGCCGCAGGGTATCCCAAACCTGCACTTAGCAGCCTATCTGTTATACTAAATTAACTTGTTGATCCTCAGCTTAATCAAACTATTGCATTTTGAATTGGTTTTTGTCCTGCTGCCAAAACACTAGGCCGCAGGGTATCTCAAACCTGCACTTAGCAGTCTATCTGTTATACAAAATATGCTTGTGGATCCTCAGCTTAATCAAACTATTGCATTTTGAATTGGTTTTTGTCCTGCTGCCAAAACACTAGGCCGCAGGGTATCCCAAACCTGCACTTAGCAGTCTATCTGTTATACTAAATACGCTTGTTGATCCTCAGCTTAATCAAACTATTGCATTTTGATTTGGTTTTTGTCCTGCTGCCAAAACACTAGGCCGCAGGGTATCCCAAACCTGCACGTAGCATCCTATCTGTTATACTAAATATGCTTGTTGATCCTCAGCTTAATCAAACTATTGCATTTTGAATTGGTTTTTGTCCTGCTTTAAATATACCAGCCCACATGGGCATCCCAAACCTGCACTTAGCACCCTATCTGTTATACTAAATACATTTGTTCATCCTCAGCTTTATCAAACTATTGCATTTTGAATTGTTTTTTGTCCTGCTGCCAAAACAGTAGGCCGCAGGGTATCCCAAACCTGCACTTAGCAGCCTATCTGTTATACTAAATACGCTTGTTGATCCTCAGCTTAATCAAACTATTGCATTTTGAATTGATTTTTGTCTTGCTGCCAAAACACTAGGCCGTAGGGTATCCCAAACCTGCACTTAGCAGCCTATCTGTTATACTAAATACGCTTGTTGATCCTCAGCTTAATCAAACTATTGCATTTTGATTTGGTTTTTGTCCTGCTGCCAAAACACTATGACGCAGGGTATCCCAAACCTGCACTTAGCAGTCTATCTGTTATGCTAAATACGCTTGTTGATCCTCAGCTTAATCAAACTATTGCATTTTGAATTGGTTTTTGTCCTGCTGCCAAAACACTAGGCTGCAGGGTATCCCAAACCTGCACTTAGCAGTCTATCTGTTATGCTAAATACGCTTGTTGATCCTCATCTTAATCAAACTATTGCATATTGATTTGGTTTTTTACTGCTGCCAAAACACTAGGCCGCAGGGTATCCCAAACAAGCACGTAGCACCCTATCTGTTATACTAAATACGCTTGTTGATCCTCAGCTTAATCAAACTATTGCTTTGGTTTTTGTCCTGCTTTAAATATACCAGTCCACATGGGCATCCCAAACCTGCACTTAGCACCCTATCTGTTATACTAAATACATTTGTTCATCCTCAGCTTTATCAAAATAATGCATTTTGAATAGGTTTTTGTCCTGCTGCCAAAACAGTAGGCCGCAGGGTATCCCAAACCTGCACTTAGCAGCCTATCTGTTATACTAAATACGCTTGTTGATCCTCAGCTTAATCAAACTATTGCATTTTGATTTGGTTTTTGTACTGCTACCAAAACACTAGGCCACAGGGTATCCCAAACCTGCACTTAGCAGCCTATCTGTTATACGAAATATGCTTGTTGATCCTCAGCTTAATCAAACTATTGCATTTTGAATTGGTTTTTGTCCTGCTGCCAAAACACTAGGCCGCAGGGTATCCCAAACCTGCACGCAGCACCCTATCTGTTATGCTAAATACGCTTGTTGATCCTCAGCTTAATCAAACTATTGCATTTTGAATTGGTTTTTGTCCTGCTTTAAATATTCCAGCCCACATGGGCATCCCAAACCTGCACTTAGCACCCTATCTGTTATACTAAATACGTTTGTTCATCCTCAGCTTAATCAAACTATTGCTTTTTGAATTGGTTTTTGTCCTGCTTTAAATATACCATCCCACATGGGCATCCCAAACCTGCACTTAGCACCCTATCTGTTATACTAAATATGTTTGTTCATCCTCAGCTTTATCAAACTATTGCATTTTGAATTGGTTTTTGTCCTGCTGCCAAAACACTAGGCCGCAGGGTATCACAAACCTGCACTTAGCAGCCTATCTGTTATACTAAATGCGCTTGTTGATCCTTAGCTTAATCAAACTATTGCATTTTGAATTGGTTTTTGTCCTGCTGTCAAAACAAACACTAGGCCGCAGGGTATCTCAAACCTGCACTTAGCAGTCTATCTGTTATACTAAATACGCTTGTTGATCCTCAGCTTAATCAAACTATTGCATTTTGAATTGTTTTTTGTCCTGCTGTCAAAACACCAGGCCGCAAGGTATCCCAAACAAGCACGTTGCACCCTATCTGTTATACTAAATCAACTTCTACAGGTTCTTTTATTTATTTATTTATTTATTTTATATAGAGCAGCAATAGATCATATAGTGAGGTAAATTTGCCATTTTGCAGCATTATATAGAGCAGACCCTGTGTAAATCTGAGGGGCAATAGCTTATATAGTGAGGTAAATTTGCCATTTTGCAGCATAATATAGAGCAGCCCCTGTGTAAATCTGAGGGGCAATAGCTTATATAGTGAGGTAAATTTGCCATTTTGCAGCATTATATAGAGCAGGCCAGTTGCCATCTAAATCAACTACTGGCCACGCAGGACAGCTTTTCCAGGGCAAACTCTGCTAGTTGCGGCCACAAGTCAAGTTTGGCTTCCCAGAAGTCCAGCGGATCCTCAAGGTGTGTTGGCATGGTCATGTCAAGGTATGACACGACCTGCTGGTTCAGGTCCTGCTCCAGGTCTTCCTGCTGCTCATGAGTAGACTCACTATGCGGGTGTAGAAAGCTACTCATTAGCGACTGAAGACTGCTGCTGATGGAGCTGCTGCTGTTCCTTCCACCCCCCCAGCAGCCATGGCAGTGGAAGGTGATCGCAGAGGTCCCCCCGAGTCAGATCTGCGGGAGTATGGACCATGACGCAGATAGGCATCGGCAAACTGACTACGTAGAATGTCTTTGTAGTAGGTCAGCTTGTCCTCCCTCTCGGCGGTTTTAAAAAATGCCCCCATTTTGAGCCGGTTCAGTTCCGACACGGCTTGATCGACCATTCCTGTCTGCTGCCTGTACTGACCTCTGCTTTGTCTGACCACGAAGCTGCCTGCCCCTCTGGATACCCCACGATCTCTGAGCTCCTGGCTTGACCCTTTGGCTACTCCTGACTACGCACCTTTCTCATCCCTGTACTCTGACGCACCCTCCGGATTGACTGCCTGTGAAGGAGCTCGGCTTCGGGATACCCTCGCGGTTCATCGGCCTTCTCCGTAAGCAGCCATACTTTGTGGACATTAAGACCTGGGGGAATCCGTGTACGGTGAGGCGTACCTAGCGTCCCGGCAAACGGGGGCTTGAATATAGGCAGAAGCGGCAGTGGAGATTGGGGGTTGCCTGCTTACAGAAGGCTGGTTCCCCGCTGGGCATCACAGTATGGACCATGGCGCAGATAAACATCGGCCAACTGACTACGTAGGATGTCTCTGTAGTAGTTCAGTTTGTCCTCCATCTCAGTGGGTGTAAAAAATGCCCCCATTTAGTGCCGGAAGCGAGGGTCCAATAAGGTGGAGAGCCAGAAGTCGTCCCGCTGACAAATGGAGACAATTCTGTGGTCACTACGCAAGCACGTGAGCATGCATCGTGCCATTTGTGCAAGTGACTCGGAGGGACTACCTGTCTCCATCTCCACTGTAAACTGCCATGGTGTGTCTGGGTCCTCTGTCTCGCCTTCCTCACAACGCTCTAGCTCCTGTGGCTGATCCTACTCCTCCTCTCCTGTCAGATGACTAGATAAAATGGTCATTTTGTTAAACATAAACTGTGCTTCGCTGTGCCCCACCCCCTCCTCCTCCTCCACTTCAGCCCCCACAGGCTTAATGTGGTTGTGAAATGTATGCGCCATGTCTCCAGTGCCCTGACCAGCCATGGTTTCCAACATGTGTTGTAGTACATGAAGCAGTGGAATCTCATCGTTCATCTCATAGTCCTGGCGACTGACTAATATAGTTGCTTCCTCAAAGGGCATGAGCAAACGGCAGGTGTCACGTATGAGCTGCCACTGGTTTACAATGAAGTTGCACAGGGGAGTCCCCCTATCCGTTTGGATCATCAAGAAATCCGTGATGGCTTTTCTCGGTTCCTATAGTCGATCCTGCATATGGAGGGTGGAATTCCAATGGGTGGAAACATCGCAAATCAGACTATCTTGGGGGATACTGTTCTGACGCTGAAGCTCAAGAAGGGTGTGCTTGGCGGTGTAGGAGTGCCTGAAGAACATGCAAAGTTTCCTTCCCATTGGTTGGATGTCTTTCAGATGGGGGGAAGACTTCAGAAAACGCTTGACAACTAGATTGAACTCGTGTGCCATGGCAGGACGCATGGCTCAGGCTTTCTTGTCGCAGCACAAAAAATGTTCTTCCCAGTGTCAGTCACCATGGGTCCCATTTACAGTTTTCGTGGAGTAAGCCAGGATTTCATGTATTGAGTTTTTTAGCAGTTCCTCCCATGTGTGACTCTGTGGCTCAAGGCCAACCATGTGAAGAACAGCGTGAAACCGCCGTGTCCTGCACACATGGTAGGCTGGAAGGGCACTGGGAAAAAAAAAATTAAAAAAAAGAGAAAAATAAATATTTAGAAAAATTAAAGTAAAAAAAAAAATGTGTACAAAAATTCACAAAATCTTAAAAGGAAATTGAAAAAATATATAACAAAAAAAAATAAAAAACAAAATATATATATATATGTTTTTAAAAAATACAAAATATTAAAAAAGTTTAAAAAATATATAAAAAAAAAACTATACAAAATTAACCAAAAAAACAAAACATTTTGAGACATTTTATATGTTACTGTTATTATGTTATATGTTATTGTTGCTATGTTATATGTTATTATATGTTATTATTATAAATATGTTCAAATAAGATAAATGTTAAGTATTAATATGTAATTGACAATTAGCCACTTTTTTCTGTGACACCATTAATAAGTGCAAGTGCACTGTCACAGGCACAAAGGCCTAGGAGCGTGGAGGCCACAGTGGAGGGACCTGTCTAAGTTGCTGTTGTGGTTGTGCAGGAACCACAATCACCCAGTGGGCCTTAAAGGATATGTATTGTCCCTGACTGTAGTTATAGCTCCAGACGTAGGCACTGCAGTGCACTTTGGTACACACTGACAGGATAAAGGACTGGCCCACCTTCTGTTCAACAAAATTGTACAGGGCTGGTACTGCCTTCTTCGCAAAGAAATGACAGCATGGGACTCTCCACCTCTGCTCGGCACAAACCATCAGTTCTCTGAAAGGTCCACTAACTCAAAATGGAGGGACTGACTGCAGCACCAGCAACTTAAATAGGAGCATATTTAGCTTCTGCGCGTTGGATGTGTGGGCACATACTGTTGTCTCTTGGACATGGCTTGGCCAATGGATTTCTGGTGGAATGACTGACTCGGATTAAGAGGAGGAGGAGCATCTGGAGCGACAGAGGATGGGTATGACACACAGGAGGTGGTGGAGCCTTGGCTGGCTGGAACAGAGAGCGGCGTGCCACTGGGTAATGCAGCAGGCTGGACCACCACTTTGGAGCCAACTCTCCCAGGCCGCTTTATGGTGACGCTGCAAATGTTGAACGCAGGGCTGTGGGTCCAACATTGGGACCCTGGCCACACTTCACCTTCTGCCTACACATCTTTCATATAGTCATGTTAACCTCCTGCGGATGCTTGATGAAAAACTGCCACATCACCGAGTAGCTGATTTTTCCTACCAACAGTCCGCAATAATTCACTGCTGCTGCCGCCGCCACCACCGCCAACTCCAGGGACCCTCTTCCACTACCTCCTGGGAAGATAACCTGCAGCGCAAGTGGTCTACCCCGAGCACATTTGCCTCCATACTATCCCCTTCTGCCACCATGCTGGCCGCTAAATCTGTCACTCTCCATCACTCCAAGCCTTTAAAAGTGCTCTCAAAACTCAATGATGTCCTCCTCAGGTTCCTAATCAAAGTCTGCTTAAGGAGCCAAAAGGCTTGCAACACCTCCTCCCACGACACTCTCCTCATCACTACTTGCCCGCCTAGTGGAAGAAGCGGCGAGTGTCCATTTCTTGGCTGGGCAGTAGCTGCTTATTTTTTTGATTATCAGATCGTCCTCACTGAATAGTGGAGCTGAACCCAATGCATAACATACAACAGTTGACTGGGGGTATCAGATGTCACTTGATGTCACTTGTGATGCAGTGGATGATCGTGTTAACCAATGGATGATGGCAGATGGGTTGCTGGTCAAGACACGACCGCTAGCTGATCCTGGGAGATCAGGCCTCTCACTGAGACTCCTGCTGCCACTCACCCCTATTCTGCAGAGACCTCTGCTTGATGAAATGAGGCCTTATATGTTACTATGTTACTAATATGTTACTAATCTGCCACTCTCCATGTGTTTTTATGAGAGACTGGCCTGCGTGGAAATGAATCGGGCATGGATCAGCCAAGATTTCCACCCACCAATGCCTGATGAATTAGAGTAGATTGATGATGGGGCCAGACCAACACTATAGAAATATGGATCGTGAAAAACAGATTTAAGGCGCTGCTCTCCAGACATTCCTCCGCATCAGACCACAAGTAATTATTGAGAAAAGGCTTTACGTTACTCTTACTTTTTATTAATATTCTTCTGATAAGATATATGTGCCGGAAATCTGTATATGTTCTCTTCATGCTGCTGCCAACTCCAGGGTGTGTCTTTCTGGCAATTTTGGGCTCCTGATGCTGCTGCTTGCTACTCCAGTGTGTCTTTAGGCCAATTTTTGGGCTCCTGCTGCCAACTCCAGTGTGTCTTTCAAGCAATGTTTGGGCTCCTGCTCCTGCTGTTTGCAACTCCATGGTGTCATTCAGCTAATTTTTGGGCTCCTGCTGCCAACTCCAGTGTCTCTTTCAAGCAATGTTTGTGCTCCTGCTCCTGCTGTTGCTGCTTGCAACTCCAGGGTGTGATTCATCCAATTTTTGGCCTCCTGCAGCAAAATCCAGTGTCTCTTTCAAGCTATGTTTGGTCTCCTGCTGCTGCTTGCAACTCCAGGGTGTGATTCATCCAATTTTTGGCCTCCTGCAGCCAACTCCAGTGTCTCTTTAAAGTAATGTTTGGGCTCCTGCTGCTGCTTGCAACTCCAGGGTGTGATTCATCCAATTTTCAGCCTCCTGCAGCCAACTCCAGTGTCTATTTCAAGCTATGTTTGGGCTCCTGCTGCTGCTTGCAACTCCAGGGTGTGATTAATCCAATTTTTGGCCTCCTGCAGCCAACTCCAGTGTCTCTTTTACGCAATGTTTGGGCTCCTGCTGCTGCTTGCAACTCCAGGGTGTGATTCATCCAATTTTTGGGCTCCTGCAGCCAACTCCAGTGTCTCTTTCAAGCTATGTTTGTGCTCCTGCTGCTGCCAACTTCAGGGTGTGATTCATCCAATTTTTGGCCTCCTGCAGCCAACTCCAGTGTCTCTTTCACGCAATGTTTGGGCTCCTGCTGCTGCTGCTTGCAACTCCAGGGTGTGATTCATCCAATTTTTGGGCTCCTGCTGCCAACTCCAGTGTCTCTTTCACGCAATGTTTGGGCTCCTGCTGCTGCTGCTTGCAACTCCAGGGTGTGATTCATCCAATTTTTGGGCTCCTGAAGCCAACTCCAGTGTATCTTTCACACAATGTTTGGGCTCCTGTTGCTGCTGCTTGCAACTCCAGGGTGTGATTCATCTAATTTTTGGCCTCCTGCAGCCAACTCCAGTGTCTCTTTCAAGCTATGTTTGGGCTCCTGTTGCTGCTGCTTGCAACTCCAGGGTGTGATTCATCCAATTTTTGGGCTCCTGCAGCCAACTCCAGTGTCTCTTTCAAGCTATGTTTGTGCTCCTGCTGCTGCCAACTTCAGGGTGTGATTCATCCAATTTTTGGCCTCCTGCAGCCAACTCCAGTGTCTCTTTCACGCAATGTTTGGGCTCCTGCTGCTGCTGCTGCTTGCAACTCCAGGGTGTGATTCATCCAATTTTTGGGCTCCTGCTGCCAACTCCAGTGTCTCTTTCACGCAATGTTTGGGCTCCTGCTGCTGCTGCTTGCAACTCCAGGGTGTGATTCATCCAATTTTTGGGCTCCTGCAGCCAACTCCAGTGTATCTTTTACACAATGTTTGGGCTCCTGCTGCTGCTGCTTGCAACTCCAGGGTGTGATTCATCCAATTTATGGCCTCCTGCAGCCAACTCCAGTGTCTCTTTCAAGCTATGTTTGGGCTCCTGTTGCTGCTGCTTGCAACTCCAGGGTGTGATTCATCTAATTTTTGGGCTCCTGCAGCCAACTCCAGTGTCTCTTTAAAGCAATGTTTGGGCTCTTGCTGCTGCTGCTGCTTGCAGCTCCAGGGTGTGATTCATCCAATTTTTTGTCCTCCTACAGCCAACTCCAGTGTCTCTTTAAAGCAATGTTTGGGCTCCTGCAGCTGCTGCTGCTGCTGGTGCTTGCAACTCTAGGGCGTGATTCAGCTAATTTTTGGGCTCCTGCTGCTGCCAGCTCCAGGGTGTGTTTTTCAGGCACTATAGGGGCCCCTCATAGTGATGCCACTTCAACTCTCTGCAATTGTGCCGTTCTGCGATTCTATTAGCGATGACTCTGATCTGCATGTGATAATTATTTACAGTATTATTTCACTAAACCAGCACGCATCCTATGCATGTTACAGCAAGGCAGAATGGTTTACAACCCTATTGAGGCTCTAGGACGCTCAGAAATAGCCGTTTTTAAAAGCGATTCGTTGCGAATAAATTCGGGTCGAAACTATTTTTGTCGGAAGATTCGGCGAATCAGTCGAATCGAATTTTTCAAAAGTTTGCTCATCTCTAGCAGTGACTATTCAGTTACTTTATAAACATGTGCCAAAACACAGTTAACTGGGCTTAAGGAACCCCTGTATAGATAATATAGATAAACCAGTGCAGGCTGTACAGTTTACCCCTAGATCTATTTAATTGTTTATGCATTTGGTGGTTTATATCCACCCCATGTATAAGCAGCCTCACCTTGGCGAGTGTCCCATGACAGATGCCAGAGATTTTCTTAAAAGAAAAAACTGAAGAAAAATAATAGTTTACAACTTGAATGGCGTTGAGAAAAAAGTCTGTCTAGGGCTTTCAAAACTCAACCTCTCTGGTGGTATATGATGCCAAGAGGTAGGTGGAAAGAAAAATAGGTCAGAAGAAGCAGAAAGTCCAACAAAGCATAAACATTAATTAGGAGTATTTATGCATTTTGTACATTTTTAGGCCAGTTTTCAAGAGGACAACAGTGGCTCTTGAAGCCCTTTAAATTATTTAATACAGTGTGAAGAGTCCTCCATATAATCTGGCAAATTGACCACATTTGAGTAAGTAGCAGCCTAATTTGTTATGTCTTCCTGGAGTTTCGAAATAAAAAACATGAAGTCAGGCAAACAGGCATATATATATATATATATATATATATATTAGAATAATCTAATGAAGCTAAACTATTGAAGTCAACCTAAAGCCCTCTTAGAATTCTGATTATTCCAAAGACAAGATAAAAGTGTGGAATATTAATCTGCAATAATATAATATTCATTTCTTGCTTACATGGATATAGCATGTGCAAATGAGTTATAAAATAGTCTTTCATATGTTTTTACTCCATTTACATATATTCCGCTGTGATTTCAAGGGCAAAATAGTTGCATACTTAAAGACATAACCCAGCTTTGATTCCCTTTGTTGTCCCCTTGCACAACAATGTGAACAATTTTATTTTAGTAAGTGTATAAAATGAACATGTCTTGAAACATATGCAATGTTCTGCAGCTATTCTATGAATCCATTTATATGAATTGCCTCACTAATTGCTCATTTTTAAGTGATGACCGCTGTTTGACCACTTTCACTACCTTGACATTTTCGACACATTTCCTGTCCGTCAATTATCATGTGTAGAACCTGGTCATAACAGTAAAAGAGTTTATTGGAAAAAATTCGAGATTCTGTATTTTCTGGCCATTTCTAGCTCATTTCAATCAGAACAACAAACCAATTGATATTAAAAGTTAGAGGTAAGTTACTATAACCCCTCTCAGGAAAATGCATGTACCAATGCATGTAGTTTGATTTTACATGTGTTTTAACGTATTGAGTCTAGTTGCTTCTTTGTAGGTAAGTCTCTCAACAGAGGTAGTCCTTCTCCTGGGGGGGGGGGGGGGGTCACATCACCTGAGAAGCTGTCAGTTGTCCCCCTCACACTTTGGAGCTAACCACCATGTTACACAACTAACTAACCTAGGAGAAATTTCTATAAGGGCATTACTTTTTTTTACAACTGGCACCTGGGGCTGGAGATGTTTGTGGATGCAACAGGATTACACAGGATCTATGTTTAACCACAGGCTTCATAACAGTTTATGTTCTTCTTTAGTGTTTAGTTAGTTAGTGATATTGTACTTATCCAGTAATGTACTTACCTGGTAGAGACAAGGTATTTTCCAGGCAAGCCCCCCCCCCCCCCCCCCCCCCAAATAAGTGTTTAAGATGGCAAATGTCTTGTTTCCTTGTTCCCAGGAGGAGGTGGTAAATGCGCTGCCCTGGGGTTGGCAAGCTGCGTGCTGACATTATCATGATTCTGGTCTTATAGACCAGACTTATTTCACAGGAAGTTGACATGCTAGGGAAGGAAGGGTGGAGGAATGTGGGTGGTCTTGCTTTCATTCACAGAGAAAGCTGAGAGGTTGGCTGCCCATTGAGCACAAAATGAAATTGACCTGGCTAGCTGCGCATATTGGCTAGGAAGCCTAAATGGCATTTGGCATCTACATTTCCTGCTAGGTCTGTTATGTTAGGAGCATTTCCCTCCCTGTTTCCCACATGTCTCTGGTAGATTACTTAATCCTTCAATAAAATAAACTAAAACAAATGTACACCAAGGATGTAACACCTCCCAGTAATTTCTAATAATGGTCACTTATTCATATATCACCGAGCATATGACTTTCTTAATTTACATGACAAAAAGGCAGATTTTGGCTAAAAGAGTATAACTTTTATATAAGAGGGGAGCTTTTGATATGCAGTTAAAATAAAAATGAGATGATAAACAATTTACCACAACAAAATGAGATATCTCTAGAATCCAGCTTTGCTCACATGAACTCAATGTCATGGGAAATAAAGCAAACATATTTTCTCCGCTATGGAACAACTTTTTTTTATCTTTAGCAAAGTCTTAATTGTTGCCTAGGAAACTAAGAAAAGAAAACAAATGAAAAAATCAAAAAAGTTCATAATACATTTTCTGTCTTTTTAAATGTTAGTTAGCTAAATGTTACATGCCTGGCTTCCCCCCCCTCGCTAGCTTCCCCCAAAAAAGCCACTCACCTGACCCCCTTGATCACTTCATCCGGTTCTCCCCTCAATCGATCAGGCTGGGTCTCCTCTGACCCCCCCCCCCCCCCCCCACAGCTTCAGGAGTGAGCCCGGAATAGGACCCCCCTCTGCTACCACCACCGGCGACAATCACTGTTTAAATAAAAACGACAGTTACTCACCTCTGTTCTCGATCCCTCCTGCCGGGTATC
Organism: Gastrophryne carolinensis; assembly: GCA_027917425.1. NCBI lineage: Eukaryota > Metazoa > Chordata > Amphibia > Anura > Microhylidae > Gastrophryne > Gastrophryne carolinensis. Next base: position 405,127,587 of record CM051236.1, read on the forward strand.
CTCTCCACTGGGGGGCTCCAATCCCCCCGGGCACTCGCTGCCTCCGCCACTTCTAGCCCTGCTTACCTGAAGGCAGGGCAAATGACGTCAATCCACTGACAGCTCCTGCTCCTGGCCCAAAAATCTTCAGATGCAGTGATTGGTGGAGAGGGGTGGAGACGCAGGGGACTCTGATCTCCTGCCTTCCCTACCCCTCTCCACCCATCACCTCTTCTGTCAGTGGATCGTCGACACACATGATCAGGACAGTGGATTAAATTTAGTGAGTAAAAAAAAAGAAAATTTTTAATAAATGTGTCTTTTTTGACTTTTAACTCTAGTGTACTGATAAGGGATCCATGAGACCCCTATACCAGTTCACAAGGCTTGGGGGCTGCCAAGTTACCTGCAGCTAGAGAGTGACTTGCCATTAACCCCAGCTCCCCATTACCTTCATTAAGCCACAAAGAAATTGCCCTCCCATGCACACACATCCTCACTACCGACAAAAGTTAATAGGGGAATTGGTACTGAGGAAAGCAGCAGAAACAGCAGTATTAATGAAGACTGGGTCAGCTGGGAGCATCCACAATCACCTGGATACGAGTTCAACTGATGGAAACTGCATATAAATGGTATAGCTTGTAAAGGGGCAGGAGAAAGCAGTGGAAGCACATAAAAGCTTTAAAGCTCCATAACATGGGGGCCAGAGAGGCCTGAGTACATTTCCTCTTAGCAGTGCAGTGAGCAGTGAAGCATAGTAAACAAGGCAATCCCACAGCATAGATACTATGATGTCAGCATGTCTCTCACCCACGCTGGCTCTCAAGGCAATCACCATTGAAGCCCTCCAATGATCTGCCTAACTCCAAAGTCCCTCAATGCTTAGCGCATCCTCCACAAGATGAACAGTCATAGCCGGGTGGCTGGTTCACGCCCCCACCTTGATTCCCCGGCTGCTGTTTCTGCTTCTTTCCTCTTCTTTCCTCTTCTTACCTCTTCTTTCCTCAGTCCCAATTCCCCTACTAACCAATGCCAGCAGCGTGGATGTGTGTGTATGTCTGAGCAATTTCTTTGTGGCCACTTATTTTAGATCAAACAACGTTGTTTATTTTAATTGTGGGTTTGGTTTTTGGATCAACTTGTTTGTAGGATCTATGGAATTAATACGTTTTTTCTAGCATTTCTGGGACTTGGCCATAATAATCTAGTCTTTGTATCTTTGTGAACCAAGGGGGTCTGTGATAAATGGCTGGCCAATAACCAGCTTGGCAATCAACATATGTGTGGAAGATGCCATTGCCTATTGACATGGAATGGACATTCTATCAGGCAACTGGACTTGGCCTGAAGGACATGGTACAATTGCTGTGCCAATTCCTGATGCACCAGTTGCCTTGGGGAGAGGGGGCATGCTTCTCTTACAAACTTGATAATTCAATCTATGTTTTGCAATTTTCTTGTCCAGCTCAGACCGAGTGGCAAACATCTAGGTTAGATTTAACCCTTTAAGTGTCAGCCTACCTAGAGTTTTTGTCATGCTCGAAAACTGCTCATATTGAGTGAATAGTGGCTGCAAAGCCACCATGGCTGCAATTCAGACTCCTTTCCAAGTCTGACTCCTTCTAAGTCTGCAGCGAATTTAACCCGAATTCACTCTATGGACCCAGAACCACATCACTCTTCCTCCATATCACCACCACCTGCATTCTGATATGTCTCCTCTCTCATTCACAGGTACGCATTTTGATCTCACCAGCAACTTTTAACCCTTTCCTGCCTGTGTAATACCTGCTGCCATTCTCTCATCCTGGTACGCATTTTGATCTCACCAGCAACTTTTAACCCTTTCCTGCCTGTGTAATACCTGCTGCCATTCTCTCATCCTGGTACGCATTTTGATCTCACCAGCAACTTTTAACCCTTTCCTGCCTATGTAATACCTGCTGCCATTCTCTCATCCTGGTACGCATTTTGATCTCACCAGCAACTTTTAACCCTTTCCTGCCTGTGTAATACCTGCTGCCATTCTCTCATCCTGGTACGCATTTTGATCTCACCAGCAACTTTTAACCCTTTCCTGCCTGTGTAATACCTGCTGCCATTCTCTCATCCTGGTACGCATTTTGATCTCACCAGCAACTTTTAACCCTTTCCTGCCTGTGTAATACCTGCTGCCATTCTCTCATCCTGGTACGCATTTTGATCTCACCAGCAACTTTTAACCCTTTCCTGCCTGTGTAATACCTGCTGCCATTCTCTCATCCTGGTACGCATTTTGATCTCACCAGCAACTTTTAACCCTTTCCTGCCTGTGTAATACCTGCTGCCATTCTCTCATCCTGGTACGCATTTTGATCTCACCAGCAACTTTTAACCCTTTCCTGCCTGTGTAATACCTGCTGCCATTCTCTCATCCTGGTACGCATTTTGATCTCACCAGCAACTTTTAACCCTTTCCTGCCTGTGTAATACCTGCTGCCATTCTCTCATCCTGGTACGCATTTTGATCTCACCAGCAACTTTTAACCCTTTCCTGCCTGTGTAATACCTGCTGCCATTCTCTCATCCTGGTACGCATTTTGATCTCACCAGCAACTTTTAACCCTTTCCTGCCTGTGTAATACCTGCTGCCATTCTCTCATCCTGGTACGCATTTTGATCTCACCAGCAACTTTTAACCCTTTCCTGCCTGTGTAATACCTGCTGCCATTCTCTCATCCTGGTACGCATTTTGATCTCACCAGCAACTTTTAACCCTTTCCTGCCTGTGTAATACCTGCTGCCATTCTCTCATCCTGGTACGCATTTTGATCTCACCAGCAACTTTTAACCCTTTCCTGCCTGTGTAATACCTGCTGCCATTCTCTCATCCTGGTACGCATTTTGATCTCACCAGCAACTTTTAACCCTTTCCTGCCTGTGTAATACCTGCTGCCATTCTCTCATCCTGGTACGCATTTTGGCCTCGCCAGCAACTTTTAACCCTTTCCTGCCTGTGTAATACCTGCTGCCATTCTCTCATCCTGGTACGCATTTTGATCTCACCAGCAACTTTTAACCCTTTCCTGCCTGTGTAATACCTGCTGCCATTCTCTCATTAGATTCATTATTTTAATCTTGACTTTTCCCTTGTCATCTTAATTGTGCATATGCCTTATTTAAGAGTTATGTAATTATTTTGAATGCCTCATCTGGTTCCCCTGCCCATATCTATATTTGCGATACTATCATCTGTTACTATCTCCTAAATTTAAACTGACCACTATTGCCCCTTGTGTGTTCACTGAACCATAGCATCTAGCAACATTCCATTTGATGTTTTATTACCTTATGTGCCCTCCCTGACCAAACTTTTAGGACTGTCCGAGCCCCACCCTTTAGGCCCAAGTGTTGTGCATGAGCTAATCTTAGGCACTTAGAAACTGCTCATATTGAGTGAATAGTGGCTGCAAAGCCACCATGGCTGCAATTCAGACTCCTTTCCAAGTCTGACTCCTTCTAAGTCTGCAGCGAATTTAACCCGAATTCACTCTATGGACCCAGAACCACATCACTCTTCCTCCATATCACCACCACCTGCATTCTGATATGTCTCCTCTCTCATTCACAGGTACGCATTTTGATCTCACCAGCAACTTTTAACCCTTTCCTGCCTGTGTAATACCTGCTGCCATTCTCTCATCCTGGTACGCATTTTGATCTCACCAGCAACTTTTAACCCTTTCCTGCCTGTGTAATACCTGCTGCCATTCTCTCATCCTGGTATGCATTTTGATCTCACCAGCAACTTTTAACCCTTTCCTGCCTGTGTAATACCTGCTGCCATTCTCTCATTAGATTCATTATTTTAATCTTGACTTTTCCCTTGTCATCTTAATTGTGCATATGCCTTATTTAAGAGTTATGTAATTATTTTGAATGCCTCATCTGGTTCCCCTGCCCATATCTATATTTGCGATACTATCATCTGTTACTATCTCCTAAATTTAAACTGACCACTATTGCCCCTTGTGTGTTCACTGAACCATAGCATCTAGCAACATTCCATTTGATGTTTTATTACCTTATGTGCCCTCCCTGACCAAACTTTTAGGACTGTCCGAGCCCCACCCTTTAGGCCCAAGTGTTGTGCATGAGCTAATCATAGGCACTTAGAAACTGCTCATATTGAGTGAATAGTGGCTGCAAAGCCACCATGGCTGCAATTCAGATTCCTTTCCAAGTCTGACTCCTTCTAAGTCTGCAGCGAATTTAACCCGAATTCAACCTGAAGGAAACCTGCACCGGATTCTGCTTGTCTGAATAGCCCAGCATTAACTAAAATGATCCCCTTTTACCTCATCACACTGCTTCCTCTTACCCTCAGAATCCTAGCCTCACAGTATCCCCCTGCTCCTGGTAAGTCCCTATATATCTCCCCCTCTCTGCTCTCCTCCCCCTACCTCTCTGCTCACGAATTCCTTTCCTTGGCAAAATCACACACCACCTCTATATCCAAGCACAAGGCACATTACTCCACCCTCAAAAGCCACAACCATCTCTTCTCTCTCCTTTTACTCTTACTTGCCGCCGGAGACATCAGTCCTAATCCAGGCCCACTCTTTCGCCCCCCCTCCTCCATAAATATTCATCTTTCATCAAAGCCAAAAGTCTACAACCGTGTTAAACCAGGATACACACGCAACCTATCTAATCTGATACAGCTTACTCACTCTCCATCCATTCCCGCCACTGTCACCTGCGCACTGTGGAATGCACGCTCAGTGCGCAATAAACTCACCTATATTCACGACCTGTTTCTCTCTAACTCTTTTACCTTCATGGGACTCACAGAAACATGGCTGACCCCATCAGACACAGCCTCACCCGCTGCCCTCTCACATGGGGGACTACATCTCAGCCACACCCCCAGATCCAACAACAAACAGGGTGGGGGTGTCGGCATCCTTCTTTCCAAACTCTGCTCCTTTAAACCTCTCCCTGCCTTGCCATCTCTATCCTTCTCATCTTTTGAAGTTCACTGTGTCCGTTTATATTCTCCCTGTAACCTGAAAATCGCAGTCATCTACCGCCCTCCTGGAACTACTACTCTTTTTCTCGACCACTTTTCTACCTGGCTCCTTCATTTTCTGTCCACAGACATCCCTGCAATCATCATGGGTGACTTTAACATATCTGTTGACACTAGCAACCCTGCTGCCACCAGACTACTGTCACTAACCTCATCTTTCGGCCTCAAGCAATGGTCTACTGCACCCACCCACAAAGACGGCCACACAATTGACCTCCTCTTCACTAACCTCTGCTCTGTCTCAAACCTCTCATCCTCCTTGCTCCCCCTCTCTGATCATAATCTGCTGACTATGACCCTCGCTCCAATGCCTGCTAACCCTCCTCCACACAAACCCACAACTCAACGCAGGAACTTAAGAAACCTAGACCTTCAGTCCTTTTCTGCCTCACTTCAACCTCTTCAGACCTTGACCTCATTCACGGACATAGACGCTGCATCTTCACACTACCATAATACTCTCTCCTCAGCTCTGGATTTTGTCGCCCCCCTCACCTATAGCCGTCCCCGCACCAGAAACCCACAACCCTGGCTAAATGCAGGCACAACCAGATTGAAACAGCTGTCTCGAGCTGCTGAACGGCGATGGAGGAAAACCAAAGCCAATCAAGACTTTCTATTCTACAAACAAGCCCTTCAGGAACTCAGGACGGCCCTTTCATCTGCTAAGCAAGCTTATTTCTCTTCACTGATTTCTGCACAAGCCCGGAATCCCAAACAACTCTTCAACACTTTCAGTTCCTTACTCCGCCCACCACCTCCTCCTCCAACCTCCCAAATAACAGCAGAAGAATTTTCTGCATTCTTCAAAGGAAAAATTGACAACATTCGACTCGGCTTTGCCCCTCAGAATCCCTCACCACTTCAAACAATCCCCCCGCCTTACTCTCTTACTTTCTTCACTCCAATAACTGAGCTTGGACTAACCTCTCTCATATCTAGAGCCCACCTGACTACCTGCTCCCTCGATCCTATTCCATCCCACCTTATTCCTCAACTGTCTCCATCCCTCACTCCAGCCTTAACATCCATATTCAACCTTTCTCTCTCCACTGGCACCTTTCCTTCTTCCTACAAACATGCAGTTATTACTCCGATAATCAAGAAACCCTCTCTCGACCCCTCTGCCCTCTCCAACTACCGCCCTATCTCGCTACTCCCTTTCTCCTCCAAACTTCTTGAACAACATGTCCACTCAGAACTGTCACAATACTTATCCACTAACAACTTATTTGACCCCTTACAATCAGGATTCCGCCGTAACCACTCCACTGAAACTGCCCTCACCAAAGTCACCAATGATCTACTTACTGCCAAAAGCATTGGTCACTACTCCATCCTCATCCTTCTTGACCTCTCCTCAGCCTTTGATACTGTCGACCACTCTCTGCTTCTTGATATTCTCTCCTCTCTTGGGGTTCAAGGGCTTGCACTCTCTTGGCTCACCTCTTACCTCTCTGACAGATCATTCAGTGTATCCTATTCTAACACAGTCTCATCCTCACGTTCCCTTTCTGTCGGTGTGCCGCAAGGTTCTGTCCTAGGCCCCCTACTTTTCTCAGTCTACACTCATGGCCTTGGCAAACTTATAACTTCACTAGGCTTTCAATACCACTTCTATGCGGATGACACTCAGATATATCTCTCAGGCCCCAATCTCTCCTCTCTACTATCTCGCCTCCCCAACTGCCTCTCAGCTATTTCTTCATTCATGTCATCTCGCTACCTCAAGCTAAACATGGACAAGACAGAACTGGTCATTTTCCCACCATCTAACTCCCCTCCCCTCTCTAACACGTCTATTTCTGTCAACAATTACACAATAACAGCAACTCCCCAAGCTCGGTGCCTGGGAGTCATTCTGGACTCTGCCCTCTCTTTCAAACCACATATTCACTCCCTGGCCACCTCCTGTCGCCTCCAACTTAAAAACATCTCCCGCATCCGTCCTTTCCTCTCACCTGACACCACTAAAATGCTAGTGCATGCCCTGGTCATATCCCGACTGGATTACTGCGACATCCTTCTTTGTGGCTTACCAACTAACAGACTGGCACCCCTCCAATCTATCCTGAACTCTGCTGCTCGCCTCATCCATCTCTCCTCTCACTACTCTAATTCTGCACCTCTCTGCCAATCCCTACACTGGCTGCCAGTCCCTCAGCGAATCCTGTTCAAAACTCTAACTCTTGCATACAAAGCTCTCTTCAACCAGGCCCCTCCCTACATCTCATCTCTAATCCAACAGTATCAACCTAGACGCAGCCTCCGCTCCTCTGCCGACCTACTCCTGTCCTCCACCCTGGTCACCTCCTCTCACGCCCGCCTCCAGGACTTCTCACGTGCAACTTCAATCTTCTGGAATGCCCTCCCGCACCCAATCCGCCACTCCACAACCCTCAAAACCTTCAAAGGCGCCCTTAAAACTCACTTATTCAGACAAGCATATAATCTGGCCTAACCAATCTTCTCAAGGGCGCATGCCACAAAGCTCAATACTGACTGTTTGTGATTCTTCCCCCTCGTCTTCACCCCTCTTCCTTTAGACTGTAAGCTCGCAAGGGCAGGGCTCTCTCCCCTATTGTATCTTGTATTCAGACTATCCATTGTCAACTCTGTAAAACTGCATTTGAATTATTATATGTACCGTATGTTTCTACCCTGTCTGTAATTACTACTTTGTAAAGCGCTACGGAAGATGATGGCGCTATATAAATAAACAATAATAATAATAATAATAATAATGCTCTGTTGCCAGACCATTTTTCACTATTTTACGCTACACATGTCCAACTGAAATTTTTAAAGGGATTTCCAGGGATTTCCCAGAAAAAGTATATATTTGTCTGGGTTTTAACATGAAATGTTAATGAAATTTAACATGAAATGTCTTGTTTGTCGTATTTTAAGTGTATTTTCAATATTTTGGGGTAAAATATTTGTAAAAAAGAAAACAAATCTAATTTTTTACAATTTGTAGTGTGTTTTTTTTTGCAATAAAAAAGTACGTTTGTAAATAAAACTTATTGCGTGTGAAATCCCAATTTCTCCAGGTTATAATGGTACTACATATGTATTGGTAGATACCGTTTCTGCCCAGGAGACTCCCCCAAACACCTATGTTATGCGCTTTGCGCACCTTGCAGTTTTCAAGAAAAACAACCCTTTACATTTAAAATACCCCTAACAAACTAGATATTCTCTGGAAGTACACACCTCAAACTTTCTAGGCGTACCAGTCTTGTTGATGTGGGCACAGTTTTCTGGAAGTAATCCCACAATTAATTCTTTGGTTTCACAGAGATTCCCTAAAAAATAATAAAAAAATAAAAAGCAGAATCAAACTAACACTTTCCTAAAAACAAACAAAAAACAAGTTCAATCTGAAAAAGCAAGGTCCCCTGGACAGAACAATACCCAACATGCATAGGTACTGTCAAAGAAATAACAAACAAACACCCCAAAGTAAAGCATGTGTATAAGGGTAATTTTACTTGAACATTTCAGCTCTGCAGACATTCAGGTTCTTCTATATTCCATCTCATTTTTGTCTCTAAGTGTGAACATTACACATAGCTTTCGTTCAGTATATGTGCGTTCACATGATTCAGAGCCTCCATTGGGAGCATCTCCTACCTTTTTCGTGGGTGTGTAAGCCATTGAGAATGCTGTGAGTATGGCTCACAAAGCCTGTTTCACAGACGACACTCTTGTATACGTTGATGTGAAACTCTCGCTAGGATAGCATTTAGAGTGTTTTTTCCCGTACCTTGCAACTAAATGTTTCAGTGTCCAACGAGATCCTACTATTTCCCATCGGAAAAATCCTGTTTTTTCCTTTCATTTAGCCCCTAAATTTCGTAATATTTTCGTTTTTGTGAAATTTATACACAGATGCTAGCTTTTTTTTGGTGGCTTGTACACATATGCGAACCACTTGTTTCCTATACCCTGACTCTGCTAGGCCATTACTTACTTATTGCTTTAAATTTAATTTGTTGTTAATTTTTTTTTTTTTTGCTTGTGTAAAAATAGCGTTTTTTTTAAATCAATTTTAGTATCAAATCATTGCGCTACCTATTGTTCACTAGAGCATTGTCTTGTTGTTAGATGTAGCATCGTCTTGGGCGCTTTGCCCTTGGGACGCTACGTAGACAATCAAATTGCAATATGTGGCAATCAGCCTTTTTTCTATTGTGTAATTTTTAAGTCATAATGTATTTTTTATTTATTATTCATAATGTATTTTTAATTTTTTAGTCATAGAGTTTTATTTTTTGATTGTTAATGTTTTTTATTTTTTTAATAAGAATAAGAATTTTATTATAATAATAAGAAAAAGTTAAAAAATGACACAAAAACAAACAATAGCTGAAATTTTATTATAAAATATTTACAAATTTTTCAGGGGGGTGTTTAAAAGAAGGTGACAGCTTCCCAGTGCCTTAAGGACTCCATTTCGATTTCCCGCACAACACAAAAGCACAAGTTCACCAAGAAAATGACCCTCTCTTGCGCGATTAATCAGGGCTGTGAATCATGTGGAAGCCCTCACTCATCTCGACTTTTACACATAAACGTGAAAAGAATATGATGCAATTACACATTAGAGATGCTAACGAAAAGGTTTACACACAACCACGAAGAACGCTAATAGAAAGCGTACCCAGCTTGCTGTAGTGGGCTTATCTTTTTTTGAAGTAATTCCTTGAAGAATTCTTAGGTTGCACAGGGTTTCCATGAAATGTCTTGTTTGTAATTTGTCTACTATTCTTTAAAATATTTTGGTATAAAAAAAAAACTTTTTTTAGAAAATGATCTCCTTTATTTTAACTAAAACATATATTTTATTAAAGAAAACAACATATATCCAAAAAAGAGGCTTCCACACAGCCCCCAACCCCAAGACACAATCTGCACCACTCCGTTTACATGATAACAATCACTTTTATTAATTCATCTAAACACTACACAGGTTAAAATACATTAAAAACTGATTATATGAACATTCCACTAAAGGGCGTTGGTGGTAGCGCACAATTAACTAGGTCAGATATCAAGCATATGTCCCTATGAAAACCGACTGAATCCTAGTGTTTCAAACAAAAAGTGCTATGTGCTATATATACAATTAATAAACAACTCTAATGATACTATAAGTGCTAAAGTGACCAAGTGCAAGAAAAATTTAAGCAGTGTAAACCTTCATATGCATAAAAGGTAAGAAAAAATGACCATTCCAAGGGACACAGCAGGTTAACAAGAGGGACAACCAATCATAATTCTTACATGTGCCAGCCGTCACCGCGCCCCTCCCCCAGCCTACGTGTTACGCGACAGAACGCCGCTTCCTCAGGGCAAATGGAGAGTCCAGACAGGTATTCAATTAAAGAAAACAATAATACACATGAAAGCCCCATTTCTCCTATTAGAAATGGTACCAAATATGTATCGGTAGCCCCCTCTTCTTGCCCAGAAGACCCCCCCCCAAAAAAATGTCCTAGGGTTCCCCCTTCCTGGTGGGGACCCCATTTCTTTGGAACTTTAAGGCTTAAAAATAAAAAAAAAATGTCATGGGGTCCCCCCTACCCATCATAACCAGCCCGGGGACCAGCTATGTAGGGCTTGTAGAACAGGGTGCAAGGGCCAGCTTGTGTGGCCCCCCCACCCTGCAGGGTACAAGCCCCACAGGCTAAATGGCCCCTGGGCCCTTTGTGGTGGCAGGTAATAGAGGGGATGGGGGTTAATGCAAGTCACCCACTAGCCACAAGTGACTTGGGTTAAAAACCCTTAAAAATCCCCAAAAATGCCATGAGGTACTTCTTACCCAGAATAACCAGCCCATGCACTAGCTATGGGGTTAGTAGAACAGGGCGCAGGGGCCAGCTTTGGTGGCCCTTGACCTTGCGGGCTACAAGCCGTCAATGCCTAATGACCTCTGGCCCTTCTGCCTCCCCAGGCTTTTGGGAGGCAGGTAATGAGGGGGCTCGGGGTTAATGGCAAGTCATCCACTAGTCACAGGTGACTTGCCAGCCCCCTAAGCCTTGTATAGTGGTCTCATGGATCCATTACCAGTTCACAAAGAGTTAACAGTAAAAAAAAACACCACACACAAGAAAAAAATGACATTTATTAAAATATTTTTTTTTCTTTACTTACCTCCGATTGTCACCTTCTCTGTCCCTTGCTGATCCAATGACAGATGCAGAGATTGCTGGAGGGGGGAGTCAAGGCATCAGAGGAACCCATGCCCCTCTCCTCCTTTGGCCGGCGATCACCGCATTTAACAGCTATACAGTCATGAGTGAGATGACACCCACAGGGTGACATCATCCACCCCACCCCTAAAGGGACGGGGCTAGCAATGAAGGTGGCGGCGTTCATCTGGAAAGCAGGGGAGAGGGCCTGTCGGGTTCTCTCCTGAAGACTCAGAAGACTGAATAGCCCTGTGGGGGATCGGAGGCTCCCCTGGTGATGTCCGGGCACTCTCCTGCTTTTTATCTGTAGTGAGGGGGAGTCAGAATCGATACTAGAAAGAAAGGATCAATACTGGTACCGTATATTGAAATATCGCGATATTTGACAGAATTGATTTTTTTCTGACACTTGCTAAATTAGTTAGACTATCCTGACATTGTGTTCGATGCATATCATGAAAACTAGTAGTCTTCAACTTCAACTTCAATTCAAGTTAAGGAAAGGTAAGGTAAGGGTGGACACTCATGTTGGTCATTCTGTGGCAGCTTTAAGTAACATGAAATGAAGATTGTTTTCTAGCTGGCATATGCATGCATTCATATATTGTATTTGTTTTTAGTTTATTCTCTGCTATGTTAAGTCTACAGCAAATAGCTGTAAATTTGCATCCAAATACAGCATTTCTTTTATCGTCTCCGAGATAGAGGCCTTCTAAGAAAACATTACCTGTGCACTGAATCAAAGGTTTCTAAAACAAAATAACTAAAGGATCTTTCCTAATGATGACAAAGTTAGTGAAAAAACAGCTTACCCTGGCTGGGCTTGGTAAACATAGGTTGTGCAGTGTTTTTTTTTTTCCTTAAAAGCAATAGTATGCTTGCAAACTAAACAAAAAAATACCCACCATACTTTTTTTGATTTAACACTGATCCATATTCAACATTATCTGGACTAAAACAAGTTATCAGCTGAAATGTTAAACTCTTTATTGAACCAAATCAAGTATTAGCTGGAACTCTATGTTGGATCTAAACCCACTCTGTAACTATTTTCTCTGCTCTCCATTCTTGTCTTTCTGAGCTCTGTGCTTTTTCTGTTTATCTTTGCATCTAGATCTATATTCTTTTCTTTGAAGCTCATCCTTGGCTTGCTATCTAGCTTTCTGTGAAACTAGCTGTTTTTTTCAGGCTCTGTTTTGAACAACAGCAGTTTTATGCTTCAAATTACCTTCCTGAACCATAAAGACATCTATCTGTCTGGCTATTTCAAAGTGTCTTTCATGTAATTAAATAATTATATTTGGATTAATAGACATAACTACCATATTTTTCGCCCTATAAGACAATCTTATTTTTTCCTCAAAAGTGGGGAAACATCTAATGGTGAAGACCTTGAAGAAGCAAGTATCTTAGCAAGGTTTCATAAACCTTATCATCACATAGATTGGTTTCCAAAAAGATGTGTTTAGAGAGCTTTTAAACATGTACATGCTTAGCTTATTCCAGCTCTTTCCCCATCCTATTACCCAGGTCTTTCTTCCAAAGCTCTGTGTATGCTAATGTATCTTTAACTTATGCAGAGCTATCATAAACAGGCCACCTGCCACTCTATAATTTCCAAATCAACCCTTTTCTGGTAGAGAGGACAAAACCTATATTTGGAATATTCAAAGAATGAAGAATTTGGAAATCTGAAGCCAACAGATTTCATTTGGTATTCCACAGGTGTTTTTCAATAATTTATCCTTTTATAAATCGATAGGGATCCTCAAAATTTGATACACATCTTAATTCCCTCCATAAACAAAATTGAAAAAGATCCAATCTCACCCTTAGGTGAAAGTTAGGGTTCTCAAAACTGAGTGGCACAAGAGAGGATGGGAGGACATAATATTTCCTATTGACATAATCTCATTAGGATAAAGAATGAGAAAGAGAGGGATAAATGATCAATAGCCTGTCTCTGCCTCTTGTCCAAGGTAGGTTTATTTAGTTTTTTTTAATCAATGCTAACCCAACTAGATTTCTCCTCTGTACAGAACTGTCCCATTAGCTGTAAAATGTGGGTCCCAATAATATTTTTTTAAAATCAGGAGCCACCAGCTTACTCTGGGTCCAAGCTACATACATTTTCTTTTAGTTTATACTTTTTTGTCTACTTCTTGGAATAAAGTTGCCAATCTTTATCTGCTTTGTTGCTTGATATTTAGTTGATGAGAGGGTTAAACTGGGTGGTAAATTAGTTCCCAGGCCCTGAATAACAATGTTGATAATTTTGTATAAATAGTGATTGAGCTGCTCCCACCCCCCTTTAACCCTTTAAACGCCAGCCACGTAAAATTTATGTGGCTGCCTCTCCTGCAGTTAACTGCCAGCCACGTAAATTTTACGTGCCTGACTTTCCCCACTAATAGTAAAAAAAGTTTTTAAAAAAGGCACTTACCTGACCCCTCGTTTGATTCAGCCGGGTCTCCTCTTCAAAATGGTGGTCTCCGATCATTCACCGGACCTCCTCTGGCTGCAGGGGAGGGCACGGAATAGGGTGCCCCCCCCCCATTTCAGCTGCCTCTGGCTTTTCCTGTAAAATAAAAAAAAAAAAAAAAATGACATTTACTTACCTCTGTGTGCGCTGGCTCCCGCCGACCCTCCTCTTCACCTGGGGGGCCTCCGATCCCCCCCCAGGTCATTCCGATCTTCAGGAGAGAGCCTGGAAGGCTCTCTCCCCTCTCCTGTTCCGATGGCGGCCGCCATCTTGACGCTTTTGGGGGCGGGGCTAATGACGTCAGTCCGTGCCGTCGTCCCCGCTAAGCCCCGCCCCTTTGGGGGCGGGGCTATCACGTCATTCCCAGTCCCGATCACCGGCTACAGCTCTGTTAGCTGTCAGATGCCGGTGATCGGTGCCCTGGAAGGAGGTGACAGGAGATCCTCTGATCTCCTGTCTCCTCCTTCTCTGGATGCCGATCACCGGCATCTGACAGCAGATCAGCGAGGGACACAGGAGCTGACGATCGAAGGTGAGTAAAGAGTAAATTTTTTTTTTTTTTTTTTTTAATAAATAAAAATTTTGTGTCCGTGTTTTTTTTTTTTTTCTGTTAACCCTTTGTGAACTGGTAAGGGGTCCATGAGACCCCTGTACCAGTTCACAAGGCTGGGGTCTGGCAAGTCACCTGCCCTAGCGGGTGACTTGCCATTAACCCCTGCACCCCCAATTACCTGCCTCCCCAAAGCCCAGAGGGGGGGGCAGAAGAGCCCGGGCCCACATAGACTATGTGGGCTCGTAGGCTGCAGGGTGGGGGGGGCCACAAAAGCTGGCCCCCCCCACTCTGTGCCTACAAGCCCCCATAGCTGGTCCCGGGCTGGTTATGACGGGTAGGGGGGACCCTACGTCATTTTTTTTTTTAATTTTAAGGGTTAGGGTTAGGGTTAGCCTAACCCTAACCCTAACCCTTAAAATTAAAAAAAAAAATGAGGTCCCCCACCCTGTGAGGGGGGACCCTATGTCATTTTTTTTTTTAATTTTAAGGGTTAGGGTTAGGGTTAGGCTAACCCTAACCCTTAAAATTCCAAAAAAAAATGAGGGTCCCTACGTGATTTTTAAAAAAATGTTTAACGGTTAGGGTTAGCCTAACCCTAACCCTTAAAATTCCCCCCAAAAATGGGGTCCCCCCCTACTTTTTTTTTTTTTTTTTTCAAGTGGACCAACACCCAGGCTGATTGGCCCGGATCAGATCCCTCCCTGCGGGGCATCCGAAATCGGGATGCCCCACTGTGTGAAACCCCCAGGACGCCCCAATCGCCTTACCTTATCCCTGTTCCAACGGTGCATGCGCGGGCCGCATCTCGCGCTTCTCTCTATCAGGGCGCGCACACGTTCCGGTCGTTTGTGAATCGCCGATGCGGGCACGCTCCCTGTTAGAGGGAAGCACGAGATGCGGCTGCCAGCGCGCTCAGAGCCGCTGTGGTTGTCCGTCCCTTGTCCTTGCATACCACAGCGGCTCTGAGCGCTCTGATTGGACGAGCGCTCGCGCATGCGCCGTAGGAGCAGGCTGAGGTGAGTTTTTTATACCTTTCTCGGGGGTTTTACGCAGCGGGGCACCCCCGCGGAAGTGGATCAAAACCCAGGATAGTGAAAATCCTGGGTGTTGGTCCACTTTACGGGTTAGGGTTAGGCTAACCCTAACCCTTAGAATTCCCCCCAAAAATGGGGTCCCCCCACCCCCTGCGATTAAAAAGAAAAAATTAAAAAAAATTAAAATTTTAAAGAATTAAAATTAAAAAGAAAATGACATAGGGACCCCCTCCCAGGGGGGCCCACTATTTTTTTAATTTTTGGGGTTAGGCTTAGCCAAAAATTCTCAAAAAAAATTGGGGTCCCCCCCCCGGGAGGGGGTCCCTATGTAATTTTAAATTAACCCCTTATGTTTATAGTGTGGATAGTAGTATTTTATTTGTAAATGTTATAAAATGCTCTTTTCAGTTTGGGGGGTCTCCTGGGCAAGAATGAGGGGCTATTGATACATATGTGGTACCGTTGTAATCGGGAGAAATGGGGCTATCACATGCAATATGGTTTTTATTACTAAAAAATGTTTTATTTAAAATAAAGGAGACAATTGTATATATATATATATATATATATATATATATTATTTTATTTATTTTTTTGTTTTTTTTTACGCAAAAATATTTAAAAAACAGTAGAAAAATTACAAACAAGACATTTAATGTTAAAGCCTAAATTCTGCTGCAAAAAAATATATATATATTTTCCAAGAAATTCCGACAAAAATCACGGTTAAACATGCCGCAAAATGGGGAAAAATGACCAACTGAGGGCGACAAAAGTTCAAGTAGGCTGGCAATTAAAAGGGTTAATAGTACCTATGCATGTTGGGTATTGTTCTGCTCGGGGGACCTTGCGCTTTCAGATTTATCTTGTTTTTTCTTATTTGCATATTGATATTTTAGGAAAAGGTGTTTTTTATTCTGCTTTTTTATAATTTTTTTTGTGAAACCCTGTGCAACCTAAGAATTCTTCAAGGGATTACTTCCAGAAAGATGAGCCCACGACAACAAGCTGGGTACGCTTAGAAAGCTTAAAATGTGTACTTTCAGGGAATATATGGTTTATGGGGGATATTCTAAATGTAAAGGGTTGTTTTGGTAGAAAAAGCACAAGGTGCGCACTTTGTATGCAGAGCTGAAATTTTGAAGTAAAATTACCGTTACGCACATGCTTTACTTTGGTGTGTTTGGCAACTCTTCCCTTGACAGTAGCTATGCATGCTGGGTATTGTTCTGTTCGGGGCATGTTGCTTTTTCAGATTTTCAGTTTTTTTCTTGTTTGCATATAGGTTTTTTTAGGAAAATGTGGTTTTGATTCTGCTTTTTTATACTTTTTTAGAGAAACCCGGTGCAACCAAAGAATATATTGAGGGATTACTTCCAGAAAACTGCACCCATGTCAACAAGCCTGGTACGCCTAGAAAGCCTGAGGTGTGTACTTCCAGAGAATATATAGTTTGTTGGGGGTATTTCAAATGTAAAGGGTTGTTTTTCTTGAAAAACTGCAAGGTGCGCTTAGCACGTAGCATAGTTGTATTTTATCTGAAAATCTCCTAAAGAGTTGTTTCAGTTTGGGGGAGTCTCCTGGGCAGGAAAGGGTGTCTACCTATACATATGTGGTATCACTGTAACCGGGAGAAATTGGGGTTTCACGTGCAATAAGATTTTATTGACAAACTTACATTTTTTATTACAAAAAACACTACAAATTGTAAAAAAATGTTTTTTGTGTTTTTTTTTGCACATATTTCATCCAAAAATATTGAGAATACACCTAAAAAATGACAAACAAGACATTTCATGTTAAAGCTTAGACTCTGCTGAAAAAAACAATATATCACTTTTCTGGGAAATCCCTGGAAATCCCTTCAAAAATCACAGTTGAACAAGGGGAGCGCAAAATAGTGCAAAATGGTCTGGCAACAAAGGGTGACAAAATCTCAAGGTAGGCTGGCGGTTAAAGGGTTAATCTTTATCTGCAATTTAAATAGATCAGCTAGGGAACTTTGACTCAGAGGGTCCTAAAAAACTAGAGAATACATGGATAAAATTTAATCTTAATCCATCTCATTCTTCCTACCCAGAATCATTTTGGCTCAACCCGGGATAAAAGGGTTGCAGTAATTCCCCATAATTGGGCATCATTTCAAAATCGAACATATCAGTTTTTTTTTTTAATGATGACAAAATCTTAAATATGCCCTATAGCTAAAATAAACACCTGTATACTGCCATTTGAGCAAAGTGTGTTTGATAAAGGCATTGAAATAAATGGAATAAGCATAGCTGAACCATTCTGTGTCACACTTTGCCTGCTAAGCTGGGCTCTAAAATGTATTAATTTTCACAGTAAGGCATAGTCAGACACAGCAAAGCACACTCACACTGCTCACTAGAAAAGTAAAACAATTAAATATCTAAATGTGTAAAGTGGATTACAAGTAAGTAAAATAGATTATGTTAAAAATGTATTGATTGCAAAGAAATGTTTTTTCTGGGGCATAGGGAGGATGCTGTACTTTTTATTTATTCTAAACGTATGGGTTGATGGGATATTCATAGAATATTGTGAACACTGAACTTGTGAAATATATTTGGTCAAAGCCCCCCCTGCCGATACTCTCTTCTAGAGCTGAGCGAATCAAATCTGACGAATCCAAATTCGTTAAGAATTTCAGGAAAAATGTGATTCTATACGATTCCGAATAATGCCGCAATTTGATCGCTCTAAATGGTGGATCAACAAGTCAGGACATGTCCCATGGGGGAAAGAATCCTGGGTAGGCATCACATGCTGCCTATCAGCAGCCAGGCTTCCCGATGATGTCACAGCCCTATATAAGCGGCGGCCATCTTGCGGGGGCTTATTTCGGCAGTGTATTGCGGCGAGAACCGGTCAGGCCGAGATAGAGCGAGGGACAGATGAGTGGCAGTGACAGTGACAGTGACAGAGAGAGACAGTTTATAGTGTTTTATTAGCTTTCAAGCCTATTTAGTGTTAATACAGGTCACACACACCTGCCTTTTTAGCTTTTCCTTTTCCTGGTGTCACAGTGTGCTAGCATTTGTCTTTAAAGAGTACCTGCCTATTTAGCTTTTCGTTTTGTAACAAAAATCACGTTTTAAAACTTCTGTAGTGATTCAGTTTCACTGGGAGCAGCCCATGGTGTCACAATATGCTAGCATTTGTCTTTAAAGAGTACCTGGCTATTTACATTTTCCATTTGTAACAAAAAACACGTTTTAAAATTTGCTGTAGTGATTCACTTTCATTGGGGGCATCCCATGCCAGCCCATGGTGTCACAGCGTGCTAGCATTTGTCTTTAAAGAGTTCCTGCCTATTAAGCTTTTCCATTTGTAACAAAAAACACATTTTAAAACTTCTGTAGTGATTCACTTACATTGAGGGCATCCCATGCCAGTCCATAGTGTCACAGCATGCTAGCAATTGTCTTTAAAGAGTTCCTGCCTTTTTAGCTTTTCCATTTGTAACAAAAACCACGTTTTAAAACTTCTGTAGTGATTCACTTTCACTGGGGGCATCCCATGCTGTCACAGCATGCTAGCATTTTTCGTTAAAGAGTACTTGGTTATTTACCTTTTCCATTTGAAACAAAAACCACGTGGTTGAAAAAGTGCAAGGTGTGCACTTTGTCTGCTAAGTTGAAATTTTCAAGTAAAATTACTGTTACACGCATGCTTTACTCTGGGGTGTTTGGCAACTCTTCCCTTGACAGGACCTATGCATGTTGGGTATTGTTCTGTTCGGGGGATGTTGCTTTTTCAGATTTAACTTGTTTTTTCTTGTTTGCATATAGTTTTTTATAGGAAAATGTGGCTTTGATTCTTCTTTTTTATTCTTTTTTAGGGAAACTCTGTGCAACCAAAGAATTAAGGGATTACTTACAGAAAACGATGCCTACATAAACAAGCCTGGTACGCCTAGAAAGCTTGAGGTGTGCACTTCTAGAGAATATATAGTTTGTGGGGGTATTTCAAATGTAAAGGGTTTTTTTTCTTGAAAAACTGCAAGAAGGAGCAATTGCATACCTCCCAAGTGTTCCTGATTTGAAGGGACTGTCCCTCTTTTGAGTCAATGTCCCCCTGTCCCTTGTTGTTCACTTTTGTCCCTCTTTGAGGTTTAACCCTTCTAGTGCCAGCAACGTGAGTCTCACGTAGCTGTCTCTCCAACCGTTAAGTGCCAGCTACGTGAGACTCACGTAGATGACTTTAGGGCCCCATAAAAAAAAAAGTAAAAAAGATACAGACTTACCTGACCCCTTGTTTGAAAGTGCCAGCGATTCTCTCCAAGTATCACCTCTTTGATTTCCATCTCCGGGCCTTTGATCTTCAGGAGGGGGCCCGGAATAGCCCCCTCCGCACCATCTGAAAGAAAAAAAAAATAAAAAATGACACAAACTCACCTGACAGCCCGATCGCTCTCCCCGCGTCTTCTCTTCACCAGGGGGGGCTCCGATCCCCCCCTGGACTTACCACTCTTTGGGTGAGGACCCAGCAACGGGCCCTCACTGTCCTCTTCAGCCGGCGCTGGCACCGCCCCTAGCCCTGCCCACTTGTGGGAGGGGTGGGATGACGTCATACCCGAGCTCCGATCTGTCACTTGTCAGTAGCGATCGGAGCAGGGAGGGTGGGAGGCAGGGTGGCTCCCACCCTGCTCCGATCACTACCAACAAGTGTCATCTGCAGAGGCATGGGACACTGGAAGGGAGTTAAGTATAAGTGAAAAAAGAAAAAAAATTTTTGTCTGGTTTTTACTTAACCCTTTGTGAACTGGTAAGGGGTCCATGAGACCCCTTATGCCAGTTCACAAGGCTCTGGGGCTGGCAATCACCTGCGGCTAGCGGGTGACTTGCCATAACCCCCAGTCCCCCATTACCTGCCTCCCCAACGGCCGGGGGGGCAGAAGGGGGGGGCAGAAGGGCCCGGGCCACTAAGTGGCTATGTGGGCTTGTAGCCTGCAGGGCCAGGGGCCACCAACGCTGTCCCCTGTTCTACAAGCCCCCATAGCTGGTCCGGGTCGGTAATGCTGGGTAAGGGGGACCCTACGTTATTTTTTTGGGGGATTTTAAGGGTTTTTAACAATTAAAATTCCAAAAAAATGAGGTCCCCCCCCCCTGGGAGGGGGGACCCTATGTCATTTTTTTTTTAAGTTAACCCCTTACAACTATGCAATCATATTGCATAGTTGTATCCTATCTGAAATCTCCTAAACTGCTGTTTTAGTTTGGGGGAGTTTCCTGGGCAGGAAAGGGAGTATACCAATACATATGTGGTACCGTTGTAACCGGGAGAAATAGGGCTTTCACACGCAATAATATTTTATTAACAAACTTACATTTTTTATTACAAAAAAACACTACAAATTGTAAAAAATCTAATTTTTTTATTTTTTTGCACATATTTCACCCAAAAGTTTTGAGAATACGCTAAAAAAAGGCCAAACAAGACATTTTATTTTGAAGCCCAGACTCAAAAGGTTGAAAAAAAACAATATATAATTTTCCTGGAAAATCCCTGGAAATCCCTTCACAAATCAAGGTTGAACATGTATAGCGCAAAAAACGTGAAAAGTAGTCTGGCAACAGAGTGTGACAAAAAATCTAGGTGGGCTGGTACTTAAAGGGTTAACATGCAGATCTGTATCAATAAATGATTCATTTGCCTATTCAAACTGCTTACATTGTTGTAACTCTTACAACTCCTATCCATCCCTCACTGTTTCCCACCCTAAAAAGCTGAGAGTTATGCAACTGTATGTTTAAATACCTTTTACTACTATGTGAGGAAAATAAAAAAACAAACAAACATGGTGTAAAAGCAGTAGTTACCGCAAAGCAATAATTAGTTCCGCTTAAAATCATTAAATCGTCATGTGAAAAACATTTGCATATTTTAGTACCTTGAACTATTGATTTTTAATTGCTGCAATACAACGTTGAGAGAATAAATCTGTAATAGCCTGAAGAACACAGGAACAGGGGTTGGTGTATGCACAAATAAGTTAGTATTGATCTGCTTGACATTCTGCACAATTTCATTTTAATTTCTTTTGTTTATTAGCTGTGGGCTATTTGAATAGATGTGCAATCTTGATGATTCATGATATACACTGATGGATTTTTTCAAGAGTAACTGACATTGATTAATATATATGCTTAGAAACATTGTTGTTATAAATGCATATCAATGAGTAATCCTCTTTGCAAAGCGAACACACACACTTAGCAGTTTTGTTGTGACACAAAGCTTGTTTAATTATACAAATTTCACTTTTTAAAAATCAATATACTCATTTAAACAAGGTTTTAGATTTTTGTGGAATTGAGTGTTAGAAATTAGGTCTTATACATTGTGATTACTAAATAGTTTAGTGACTCTAACCTCAACAATGTGCAGAAGACCAAAGTGGATATTTGAATTGAAAGCACTTATTTCAGTGAGTAAGAATTTTTACCATCAGTAGTGGGTGTGGTTAGAAAATTAGTTCACAAAGAAGTCCTGTACAGAGCAACAAAAGTAAAGACAGCACACAAAAAAATCAGCCAGCAACAATTTTTACCATATAATCTGACTTCTTGAAGCAGACCAAAGTTTTTCATTTACCTAGATTTTGGTCCGCAAAAACAGGGGCATCATGGTTTTGGGATGCCCTGTGTGTGAAACCCTGGGGTAGGCATTTTACTCACCTCAATCCAGCATCCATGGCACATGCAAAGGATCTTGTCTAATCAGAGTGCATCTGCATAATTATGGAATTTGGCAATGAGTTCTGATTAGAACCTTTTTTGGGGCCACTCCTCTCTACTGCATGTAGTCACCGCTAGTCATTCAGTTATGAATAGACTTAAGGTGAGTATATGGGCGATCAACAAAGTTTCACACAGACAGGCATCCCACATCAGCCCCATGAGCAAGCTGTATCCCAGTCCTGAAGTCTTTTAGACTTTAGAACTAGGTTAGGGAATGTATGACTTCTATGAGACTGACCACCTCTTGGTAATGACTCAGGGGTAAGGGCCTGGATATTTTTTTTGTAATATGGATTCTTAGAGCTTTGGAAGATCAAGTTACAGATGCAACATTTTACATACATATCAGTGTGATGTAGAGCAAACTTATACATGACAATCATGGCAAGCTGTTTACATTGTAACACAACTCACAGCAAAAAGCAGCCATGACTACATGGTAACAACAACCACACACCTGTCGTGCTTGTTACATTGTATATGACAGCAGCACAAGTTATTCCAGTACCCTATACAGGTACTTACCATATCTCTTGTGGTTGTGTCCTGTTGCTGTGGGGAAATGGGTAGTGGTGACCCTTATAGACCCCTGTTCCAGTTCTTTTCCATTACCCTGGGCATTTAAATATGAATGAACCTGGCCCAGGGAAGACCCTACGCATTTTTTTAAACATGTTGGGGCAGGGTTAAATTTACAAAATTTGTCCTATCTGAAAAAACTAAATGCACAGGTTTCCCCCATAAGCATTACCAACCAGCAAAACCAAACATAGGGATGCAGTCCAGTTCTAGGCACTGATTCATAGAAAGGGTGTGGAAAGCAGCCACCAAAAATGAGTGGAGTAAAGGATCTTGGCTATGAAGAGAGATTATGGGAGCTAAATGTATTTAGTCCAGAGAGAGACATCTAGGGAGGGTCATTATTAAACAGGGAAACACTATAATGTACAATCATCTGAAAGTTTAATAAATTACAGAACCACCAGAATTTTAAAGAACTAGTATTTAATTTCTCTTTTTTTTGTAAAATGTACTGGATAGACTACCATGTTTATTAGGAGGGTGAGTGTTAAGAATAGAGAGCTTCTGAGAACCTAAGGGAGGAAGAGACCTTCCATTGTCTTACTAATGTCACCTTTTCTGCCAACAATGTTTGGCATGTGAATAATTCAGTCTCACAAGGGATCTCATCTATTCCCATGTAAGAGTTATGCTAATTTAAGAGAAGGCAGTTCCTAAGGTTAATGGAGCTTGTGAGTATAGAGAACACTCGTTTTCTGAAGTTTCTCAAAGATCTACTTTCTGTATTTACTTTCCAAATGTGTTTATGTGATCTTGGTCTGATAATATTAAAAGGGGTTTGTACTTACAGTAGGCAGAAGCATGCATAGGTTTTACAGGGCCCATAGCAAAATACATAGTTTCCCCCATAAAAAGAGCAGACTTTACATATTGATAGTACAGACTACTGGGGCCACTTAAGTGGCAGTAGGGCCAAGTGCGGTCCATTATTGTCCAGAGTGCTGGCACAGTACAGAGGAAGCAGGAATGTATTGGAACCCATGTTGGGAGATTTAAAACCTATACCTACCTATACCTACCTGTAATACCCAGGGCAGAGTTACCTAATATTATAGCAGACACAAACCTGCTATTACAATGTTATCAGCTTACAGCTTTCTGCAATGAGTGAGTCATCTCCCCATCACAGCGCTGTGATGGAGAGATTGTTAACACATCTCAGAAAGCAGATCATTGCTGCATGTGTACACAATGATGGTGTCCTGTGTCAGCATGTGGTGCCCGCAGTGAAGGGCCAGAGGTTTCACAGGTTTGAACAAAAAAGCCATCACTTTTTCCCTCCAACTGCTAGCATACTGTGAGGGCACCCCAGAGTTTTACATCGGGTGGTCCACAGGTGCTGCAAGGTGGGGAAAGGCAGCTTGCATTGTGCCCCCTTCTGTCACAGGCCCGATAGCAGCTGCCTCCCCTGCCTCTATGGTATGTATACCCATGACAATAGGTCATTAAAGGCTCTGTCCGAACAACAACAAAAAATGTAAAACTACTCACTCTGTTCACGCACACACACACAGCGGTTTTATTCTACTCTAACAGTAGAAAATGTTCTAGGTCATGAGAGCAAATGCTGTGGTTTCCACAGCAATCTCTTGTTCACTAGCAACAAAGGATGAAGGGCTTCCCCAACATCAGTCAAAAGCACATCCACTTTATTCATTGTAATTGTCAAGGCCAATTGTATAGCCAGTGTGACATTACCTAGAGCATTTGTATTAGAGAGAACAATACCTTGTAATTTCTAGGTATTGTTCCTTTCAGCCGGGGCATTTTGATTTGGGATGCCCCAATGTGTGTATCAATCCAGGTTGCAGTAAAAACTTACCTTTCTGTCATTCCCATTGAGCAGGTGTGGTAGAAACTAAACATGTTGATTTGCTGAGTGGCCCACTAAGCCAATAAACACACTCGATTTTGCTTGGCTCCCTTCGGCTCTGCTAACGGTTAAGCTGGCTGAGTGAGTAAGCAGCCAAGAGCAGTCAAGTGTGCCGCTGGCCACATACCCTGCCCAGTTTCTAGCTATTCAGAAAGGCCTGGCACGGGTACATGCACAACTAGAGGTGAGTGGAGATGCGGTTGCGGCACTGAGACGTGGTGAGGGTGGGCTCCTAGAGAAGATAAGTTAAATGGAGGATCTGAGGGTTACACGTGGTGGGGCATCTCAATTCAGGATTCCCCGGGCCTTGGGACTCGGACGGACATGGAGTCTTTTAGACTCCAGGGCCTTCGTTGTTCCTCTTTAATGATGGTTCTATGGGTAAAGGGAATAATAGCAGTGTATTTAAAATTAGATTTTCATTCAGATTTTTAACTTATTTTAAATTGTTTTAAGGAGGAACCTATTCTGTAGTGGGACAAATTTGGCAACATTTTGACAAAATTTGGTTCTAATGGAACTGAATTGGCAAAATTACACATATACATTCAACCTAGAGTAGACAAACTAGCTGCACAGATAAGGTGCATATAATTAGACCATTTGTTAAAGAGGATCTCAGAGAAACATCTTCTGTAAGCTTTTCATTTAATTTGCTTTTGGTATATTTCACCAATATAACATTTCGCCTATATAACATTATTTTGTTTTATACTTTCCTCTTTACTAAGCCCCTGAACTGAAACAAGCATGCTGCCAGTTTAAGGGGCCCAACACCCATTTTAGACTAGGCATTGGTCCCAGATTTTGGTTTCCTTACCATAATCCTCGTTCCACTGGCAAATTGCTTCTGGTTATGTGGATTGCACTGCTTTTGGTAGACGAGTCCAGAACATATGAACATCAGCAGACAATCACATTGGAATGTCGGGAGGTACTCCCGGCATCTCTCTGCTACCCGCCACAGGGAGAAGATACTTTAAATAGGATGGAGTTGTGACATCACAACTCCCACTTACTATAAGTAGCCCCTCTGTGCGGTTGGGAATGGAGCACTGTCACTGACAGTAGAGAAACTGCAGAAGCTGGGTGCACATCCGGCATTTACCCGTTCCTCCTCCTGTCAGTAGCAGCAGCGGCACAGTATACATCACTGGACTCTTCAGAGACCAGTAATGGATTAAAGGTAAGTATTTTAAGGGTTAAACCCTCAAAAATACACCCAGCACCAGCTATGCAGGTCTGATAGCCCAAGGCTACCAGCCCACATTGCCCATGGGCCTCAGGCTGTTTTGACCCCCACCTGGGCTTTGGAGAGGCAGATAATGTTGGGCCAGGGGTTAATAGGAGGTGATCGGCTGCTGTAGGTGAATTGCCAGCCCTTCAAGCCTTGTAAACTGGTATACGGAGCTTATGGACCCCTTACCAGTGCACAAAGAGTTAAATGTAAAAAAACACACTGACACACAAATTTTGTTTAATTTTTCCTTTCCATACTTACCTTTTGGAGTTTGGCAATCACTCAAATTGAATTTTTTAATAATTCTCTACATAAACATCACATGGCATCTCATGGTAAAAATAATAAAACAATAAGTTAGGTTATAAGAATATTGCAAACACCCTGAAATTAAGTTGCAGCATGGTCTACAAGACTCAGAACAGGCCCCGCCATGGTTGACCTAAGAAGTTGAGTGCACATGCTCAGTGTCATATCCAGAGTGCTGCAGAGGTTAAAGGGAGTGGCCTGTCAGTACTTAGGCCATACACAGAAAACTGAATCGAATTCATCTCAGAAGGAAGCCTCTTCTAAAGATGATGCACAGGAAAGCCCGCAAACAGTTTGCTGAAGACAAGCAGGCTAAGAATATGGATGCGTGTTTGTCGGAAACCAGGTGAGGAATACAAAGTAAAATGCTCATGATTGCTGCCAGCTGTGGGGAGCTACAGTTCATTGAGGGAACCGCGAATCCAGCATGTACTGTGACATACTGAAGCAGAGCACAATCACCTCCATTCAGAAACTGGGCTGCAAAGCAGTATTCCAACATGATAATGGTCACAAATACACCTCCAAGCAAACCTCTGTCTCGTTGGGCTGGCCAAACGTCTCCAGAACTAAGCCCTACTGATCACCTGTGGGGCATCTTTAAATGGAAGGTGCTGGAGCACAAGGTCTCTAACATCCACCAGCTCAGTGATGTTATCATGGAAGAATGTAAGAGGATTCCACATGAAGCCCTTTTGAACGCCACGCTCAGTTAAAGTGGTGCTGGAAAATTATGGTGGCCCATTCAAAATATTGACACTTTGGGCACAATTCATACATTTTCCCTTATTTAAAAGGCACACAAAATGTACACTGTTGAACAAGCTATACACTCATTACTTTACACTGTGTACAAGTGTAAAATCTTCGGTGAAAAGATTTATATATAAAATATATTTTAAAAAATGTCCATTCCTGGACTATGCAGGGTCATAGCTAGTCTTCCCAGCATCCCAATTGGTTCCTTCTTTTTTTTTTCTTTGTTAATTTTTCTGGGATTTTTAGTACACAAAATGCTTCAGTAAAACATCTGCTAATTGTGGGCGGACAGGAGTCATATCAGCTGCCTGATTTGCCTTTATGTTATTTATAATAGCTTTACCATCTTACAAGAAAATGTGACAAAGCATCACCACCTAACATTCCGTGACTGCCTTGAGTAGATCTAAACTTAATTAAAATAGTTGTTAGTCATAATAGCTTAAAGAAGTAATTTCATAAAGTCTTCAGGTCATCTAAATGCTACTTGGAAAGGATTTGGGAAAATCAAGAACATTAAGATATCAACAGTGATTTACAATGCAAATCTTGGACCAAGAAAGGAGCTGAATACGTTATAAGTTAGATGTGGATGATCATAAGAAGCTAGGTTAATGTAATAACTTTTAAGCTAACTAGCCACCACAATTTAATACTTTATACTAAAGGAAAGCCCGATTGTTGTCCCTTTGTCTCGTGCTACGCATTGCAATGTCCTAAAAGACCCTGTAGTTCCTAAGTTATCTTTAAAAGTATTGGAGCATTGGAGATTCATAGAAAAAAAGAAAGTGGGTGTGGCAACAGCAATGCGATATTAGCACACTGATGAGTGTGAGAGGAGGGTGGGGTTTCAGAGCTGCAGAAGGGGCAGCCAATCAGGTCATCTGGGCAGAGAGTGGGGGGATATTTCGGTTTGTGGTCCACTGAAGATTGATTGAAGGACCAGGTCAGCGGGGTGGGCACTGAAAGCTGAATGAGGAAGTGGTTTTCCTAACTAAGGAGACAGACATAAGAAGAAGCACAATGCTCGAGTCACTCAATGAAAGGTAAGCTACTGATATTTATTTTATAACTTTTGATTTGACAATCACTTTAAGATGGGTGATAAGCATTGCTGAGAATTTTTTCTAATACATACTCTCCCTCTTCAGGCTGTTTTATTTGATGATTTCACCAAATCCACCGTCTATTGTTCCACAAGCCCTTCTGAAATGTCCATGGGTTTTGCTTACAGTGTTTAATAAAATTCAGCAAATTTACAACTCTTTTTGGATTTTGCATTAACTCCTAATCTCTAGTTTTTTTATCTTTGGGAAGGTTGCTCTTTTAGGGTTTATGGGTTTAGGGTTTATACATGAAACCAGCAACTTGCCGGGTTTATCCCAGAAAATATAATATCTCACTCCCTCCAAGCTCTTTTACACACTTCTAGCTAAGAGTAGGTACAGTTCTGTCCATAAATCCTCTATTTGTGCTAAAATAAGTTGTTGAGGGGCTCCTTTATGTTCTTTAGCTTAAAATAGGGCTTTGTGATGTCCAAGTACTCTTAAAAGAGCAAGGCTCTCCAAGAGTGAGGCGTGAAAACCTAGGAGCACAGCATAAAGACCAGTAGAGAGAATAAAAAAGAAAAAAAATCAAGACAAAAAAAGACCCCCTTACCCTTCCCTGAATCTCAACTTAGCCTCTTGGCTTCCACCCTCTCTCCTTATTAGGATAGGTGTCTACCCCAAGTTGTTTAAGGGCAGGTTGGGTTAGATGCACTGAGGGTTTTAACCCCTCTTCGAAATTCCTCATTACTCAACCCCCCCCCCCCAAACAGTGACTTGGTTTTATCTTCTCCTCAACACCCATTCCCCTTTAAAATGCTTTCTCTTATAACAAGGGAACAATAAAGGGTAAAAAAAGGATAAGGGGGGGGGGTTCCCCAAAAGAGACCATTGGGGGGAGAGAGAGAGAAGAAAAGAAGAAGAAAAAAAGGGAAAGAAGAGAAAGCCCCCATCCCAACTGTGTCACACAAAAACTTGCTTTGTGAAAACCTATACTTTGACCTTGATTCATCAAGAGTTGAAAACAATTCTCATGGTATTAACAAATTAATTTAATGATAAAAAAGCATGAGATATATGAATATGAAGACAATGGCACTTTTTGCTAAATTGTAAAAAGGAGTAAAATGTTCACTACTTTTCTCAGGAGTAAAAATTGCCATTGATTTTCATTATCTCCTTAGCTGATGAATCATCAATAGTGAAATTATCATACTTTTTTCTCATGAAATGAATTTTTTACTACCATGTTTTTTCAACTCTTCATGAATTGAGGCGTTTGTCTCCCTAGAAGTGAAGCACAAATAACTCTTTGCCACTTTATTAAACCCCACATCAAATCTAATTGAGCCAACCCTTTAAATATTTGACCCCTGTGATCTTTAGATTAACTATATACAGCCTCCGAGGCAGAGCTTCTCTCTCCACACCCTAAGTAAAAGCCTACATCTAAACGCTGGTGTAAAAAACTTGTGAGCCCCCCTGCAAAATGTTTCTACTACTTATCCCACTTCAAATAATTCGTAAATTCGATGATTTGTGGAAACCCTATAGGCTCTACATCCAAGCCCCCCCCCCCCCTTAAGTGCGAACCCTCTTGATTCTGTGAGTTAACCTAAATTACAGAGGAAAAAAAAGAAGGAAAATACCCTCTGAGCAATAAAGGATAGCGATTCATATGTTTGCGATTATATTACATTACATAGATTATATTACACTACATATTGTTATTATTATTATTATTATTGTTTATTTATATAGCGCCATCATATATGGTGATAGGTGGAAAGGCAATTTATGCAGGTGGTATTGGAACATCCCTGGTGTTCATAGTTGTAACTGATGGTCCAGATTATGCCTCTTTGTAGCAAGTTGCCAGATTGTAATTAGTTAATCTTGTGGGCCTCTGTTAGTGGCATGTAGTTGCGTTACATAGCTGTGTATTACTGAAATGTATTGAATGTCTAGGCAATATATAAGGCAAATTTTAAGACCAAGTATAAAATACCCAATTTATTTTTAGACTGTAGTAACAAGTTTTCTATTTTCATGAATGCGTAAAAATATATGACATTTGATAGATTGTGACTTCCAATTGTGCAATTCCCAATTGTTAGACTTTGCTTGCTTCCATTCTATACATTCTTAATGTGACAGCCATGTAAAAATATGTCATATGAATAACTTAAACGGGGCACAAATTAAAATGTCATTAAAAAGAGTTACCTTTGACCCCTATTTTTATGCTACATTACCACTATGGAAACTGAGGTTTATATAATAGAAAACATCGCTCTATGTAACACAATGTAATATAAGTGCATGCAGTCCCACCTACCAGTGTTTCCAATACAGAAAAAGATAAATCAATTCAGTTTTTTAAATAACCCTATGTGTAAAAATCTTATATTACAAAGATCAAACAATGTCTAGCTGTATTGCTTCATATGTCACATCGCGTTTTGCCCATTGAAAGGTGGGCTTCCTCAGGAGTTAAATCATGTCTGTTGCTTTGGGATTTGATGATTGTGTATGAGACATTTTTGTATTCATCACTTTTATGTGAGCGATGTCTAACTGGATATTTAGTACATATTTGTTGTTGTGTAACGATAGCCCCGTTGGGGGCTAATGTGGTTTTCTCTAGTCGGGTTAGTAGGCCTATTGGAGGGAGAAGATGAGTACTTGTATATGGGGATAGGTGGAAAGGCAATTTATGCATTGTATTGGAACATCCCTGGTGTTCATAGTTGTAATTGATGGTCCAGATTATGCCTCTTTGTAGCAAGTTGCCAGATTGTAATTAGTTAATCTTGTGGGCCTCTGTTAGTGGCATGCAGCTGCATTACATAGCTGTGTATTACTGAAATGTATGGAATGTCAATGGCAATATATAAGGCAAATTTTGAGACCAAGTATAAAATACCCAATTTATTTTTAGATTATAGAAAATGTTCCATGTTAGCCCAATGATGCCCCTGTTTGCTGTATTCACTTGTAGTTTATCATAGCTGGGCAAAGCCTGACAAACACTTGTCAGGTTTTCCAGCTTTTAGCAGTCAAACTCATTGGAATCAATGTTTTTTTTTTTCAAGATTTACTTTTTAGGCCTTTTTTGCATCTAGACCTGATATTTTGAGCTTGAACATTACGCAGATTACTTTTAACATTTTTTTTAACTTCTTATAAACACATATATTCTGAGAATCATACCATGCTGACATAGGGGGTTATTTAAGAAAGGATAGCGTCAGGTAGCGCCTGGTTAACGAGAGGTAGCGACAGATAGCGACTGGTCAATGCCGGACACGGCACGCAATTCCACATTTATCGAGCAGAATCTGTTTAGCGACTGGGATAGCGGCATGTAGCGTCTGATTCATAATTTTCAAAGCCTCTGCGGACAGCGCCAGCGTTCAGCCTTGCACAGCGCCAGGTAATTTATTATTATTATTGTTGTATTGTGTATTTATATAGCGCCATCATCTTCCGTAGCGCTTTACAAAGTAGTAATTACAGACAGGGTAGAAACATAAGGTACATATACTATTTCAAATGCAGTTTTACAGAGTTGACAATGGATATTCTGAGTACAAGATACAAAAGGGGAGAGAGCCCTGCCCTTGCGAGCTTACAGTCTAAAGGAAGAGGGGTGAAGACGAGGGGGAATGATCACAGTCAGTACTGAGCTTTGTGGCATGTGACCTTTAGAAGATTGGTTAGGCCAGATTATATGCTTGTCTGAATAAGTGAGTTTTAAGGGCACCTTTGAAGGTTTTGAGGGTTGTGGAGTGGCGGATTGGGCGCGGGAGGGCATTCCAGAAGATTGAAGTTGCACGTGAGAAGTCCTGGAGGCGGGCGTGAGAGGAGGTGACCAGGGTGGAGGACAGGAGCAGGTCGGCAGAAGAGCGGAGGCTGCGTCTAGGTTGATACTGTTGGATTATAGATGAGATGTAGGGAGGGGCAGGAAAAGGATTCGCTGTGGGACTGGCAGCCAGTGTAGGGATTGGCAGAGAGGCGCAGAACTGGAGGAACGAGAGGAGGGATGGATGAGGTGAGCAGCAGAGTTCAGGAAAAGATTGGAGGGGTGCCAGTCTGTTAGTTGGTAAGCCACAGAGAAGGATGTTGCAGTAATCCAGACGGGATATGACCAGGGCGTGCACTAGCATTTTAGTGGTGTCAGGTGAGAGGAAAGGACGGATGCGGGAGATGTTTTTAAGTTGGAGGCGACAGGTGGTGGCCAGGGAGTGAATATGTGGTTTGAAAGAGAGGGCAGAGTCCAGAATGACTCCCAGGCACCGAGCTTGGGGAGTTGCTGTTATTGTGTAATTGTTGACAGAAATAGACGTGTTAGAGAGGGGAGGGGAGTTAGAGGGTGGGAAAATAACCAGTTCTGTCTTGTCCATGTTTAGCTTGAGGTAGCGAGATGACAGGAATGAAGAAATAGCTGAGAGGCAGTTGGGGAGGCGAGATAGGAGAGAGGAGAGATTGGGGCCTGAGAGATATATCTGAGTGTCATCCACATAGAAGTGGCATTGAAAGCCTAGTGAAGTTATAAGTGTCACGCTCGGGGTAACTCCAGCCCTCTTAATAAGCTCACAACCCCCAATCTCCACAGCCAGCTTCACCTGTAGGAGCCCCCGCTTCCCGGGACGCAAGATACGCCTACCCGGGATCGGTTGCCCCCAGGACTTAATGGCTCAAAGGATGTAAGCTTATATGTGGGCGGACTGGAGAACCAATAGCAAGAGCGTGAGTGACGGAAGTCCAGAGACAGGCAATAGGTCGATAACGGGAAGGCAGAGATCGTAGCGGCACCAGGGGTCAGGCAAGACGTAGTCGGGGTTCAGGCAGAGGTCAGCAACTGGGGATCAGGATCTAGAAGCGTCAGTTCAGGCAAAGGTCGGCAACAAGGATTCAGGATCGAGAGGCGTCAATTCAGGCAGAGGTCGGCAACAAGGATTCAGGATCGAGAATGGTCATACAATCAAATCGGCAACAGGCTAGACTTCACAGGAGTAGGTAACACAGGGTTCTGAGCGCTATCACAGGCAATTCACAACTGAGAGGGAATTGCCTTTATAGGAACAGGTCTGAGGGAAGCAGTGTACTGATTGGAGCACATAGGATTCCAAGGGTAATTGGCTGCAGAGCAGAAGAGGGCGAAGCCCTCAATCCCCTAGGATTCATTAACCCTTTAATTGATCCTCCGGCGGGTGCGCGCCGCACAGCGCCGCCGGAGGGCATAACAGACACGTGCTCGCGGCCGCGCGCGAGCACGTCTCCTGGAGGAGGAAGCGGGGGGCGTGGCTGAGCTGGGCGCCGCTCGAGCCGACGCTGCTCGAGCCGACGCCGCTCGGCGCGGCCGCCGCACAGTGACAGCTGCAGCTGGCCGCCTGGAGACGTCGCTGGAACGGGGATCAGGTAAGCGGTTCCTGACACTACCCCCCTCTTCACGAGGGGCCTCCGGACCCTCACCCGGTTTCCCTGGATTGTCACGATGGAACCTTCTTACAAGAGCCTTGGCATGAACATTCCTCGCTGTCACCCAGCATCTTTCCTCCGGACCATAGCCAACCCAATCCACCAAATACTGTAAAGAATTACGCACTTTACGTGAATCCAAGATCTTATTCACTTCATACTCGGGCTCATTATTAAGAAGAATTGGTGCAGGACCAGCAAGAGGAGCATTCTTCGCCGGTTTTAACAGTGAAACGTGAAAGGAATTAGGTATTTTCATAGTTGGGGGGAGTTGAACTTTAAAAGACACATTATTCAACTTCTTGACGATTGGAAAAGGACCAATAAATTTTGGACCTAATTTGCTAGATGGCTGACGGAGCGCAATATTTTTAGTGGAGACCCAAACTAGATCGCCTACTCGAAGAGTAGGTTCCTGTGATCTGCGGCGGTCGGCAAATTTCTTATACCTCAAACCAGTGGTCTTAAGAATCTCCTGAACATGAGTCCAGATATTCTTCCGTTCTTGAAGCCACTCCTCCAACGCCGGAAGATTGGAAGGTGACCCTGAAAGGGAAGAAGCTCTAGGATTTTTCCCTAAGTTACAATAAAAAGGAGATACCTTGGTACTCTCACTAGGCGCGTTATTGTAAGCAAACTCGGCGAAATCAATAAATTCCGCCCATTGTTCTTGGGCATCAGAAACATAACACCTTAAGTATTGTTCCAAAGTTTGATTAGTTCTTTCCGTCTGCCCATTAGTCTGGGGATGGTAGGCAGAAGAAAGAGAGATCTGTATTCCCAACCGCGAACAGAAGTGTTTCCAAAAACGGGAAGTAAATTGAACACCCCGATCAGAGACTATATTGGACGGAATACCATGAATACGAAAAATATGCGAAGTAAACAGCCGCGAAAGCTCAGGTGCAGAAGGAAGTTTGGCCAAAGGAACGAAATGTGCCATCTTACTGAAACGATCTACGACCACCCAAATGACAGTATTACCATGTGAGAGAGGCAAATCTACAATAAAATCCATAGAAATATGGGTCCATGGCTCAGCAGGAATTTCAAGAGGAACCAAACTGCCACTAGGAGCCTTGTGAACTCCTTTACTTCGAGCACAAATAGCACAAGCGTCGATAAAGGCAGTGATATCGCGTCTCATGGTAGGCCACCATACATGACGACGGGCAAGCATAAACGTCTTACGGTTACCCAAATGACCAGCAGTTTTGGCATCGTGAAATTCGCGAATTACATCCGAACGCAGGTGCGGCGGAACAAACTGGCACCCCAAGGGTACATCACTAGGAGATTCATCTTGAAACGGCGCCAAGGTATTGGAGAGATCAGGAAGTAACGCCCCCACCACACAACCTGTGGGTAAAATTGGTTCACCAGAATCACCCCGATCCTTACATTCACCGAACATGCGAGATAGAGCATCAGCTTTAGTATTTTTTACACCCGGCTTGAAAGTAATAATAAAATTGAAGCGCGAGAAGAATAATGCCCAACGTGCCTGACGAGAGTTCAGCCTCTTGGCAGAACCTATGTATTCGAGATTTTTATGATCGGTATACACAGTTATAGGATGTAATGAACCCTCCAACCAGTGTCGCCATTCTTCAAATGCCAGTTTAATAGCTAATAGTTCCCTATTGCCAACATCATAATTTTGTTCCGCGGTACTGAATTTACGCGAAAAATAAGCGCATGGATGGAGACGCTCAGGGTTACCAGAATATTGTGACAAAACTGCACCCACTCCCAGCTCAGAAGCATCCACTTCAATAATAAAAGCTTTATGAATATCTGGATGCACTAAGACAGGTGCCGAAGTAAAGGCCCGTTTCAAGGTTAGAAAGGCCTCACAGGCAGAGGGGGACCAGTTAGCAGTAAAAGCCCCCTTGCGGGTAAGGTTGGTAAGGGGTGCAACAACATGGGAAAAGCCTTTTATGAAACGCCAATAAAAATTTGCAAAACCTAGAAAACGTTGCAATTCCTTTAAAGTTTTGGGTTGGACCCAATCCTGAACTGCTGAAACCTTCCCCGCGTCCATCTCCAAACCCTGGTTGGTAATAACATACCCTAGGAAGGGAACTGTAGTGACTTCAAACACACACTTAGACAGTTTAGCAAATAAGTTGTTCTCTCTTAATTTTTGTAGCACCAACTTAACATGGTGTCTGTGCTCCGGTAAAGAATTAGAAAAAATGAGAATATCATCCAAGTAGATGACTACAAATCTACCGAGATATTCCCTGAATATATCATTAACAAAATCTTGGAAAACGGCTGGCGCATTACAAAGACCGAAGGGCATGACCAGGTACTCATAGTGCCCATCCTTCACATTAAATGCAGTTTTCCACTCGTCCCCCTGTCGGATGCGAATCAGATTGTAAGCCCCTCTCAAATCCAATTTGGAGAAAATTCGAGCTCCTGTGACTTGATTGAACAGATCCCCAATCAAGGGTAAGGGGTATCGGTTTTTTACAGTGATCTTATTCAAGGCTCGATAATCTATGCACGGTCTCAAGCCACCATCTTTTTTCTCTACAAAAAAGAACCCGGCCCCAGCAGGCGAGGTAGAGGGACGGATAAATCCTTTCCTAAGATTTTCTGTAATATACTCCCTCATTGCTTGCTCCTCGGGCAGGGTAAGGTTATAAATCTTTCCCCTCGGGGGAATTGTGCCGGGCAGCAAGTCAATGGGGCAGTCATAGGACCGATGTGGAGGAAGAGTATCAGCAGAGCGTTCAGAGAATACATCGATCCAATCAGCGTATGGCTGAGGTAATTCCTGTGGTAAGACTTGAACGCTTCTGAGGCCTGTATTAAAACAGTGACCTTTACAGTGGTCACTCCACTTGACCAACTCCCCAGCCCGCCAATCTAACACCGGGTTATGGAGTTGCAACCAGGGGTATCCCAAAACCACCGGAGTTTCCGGACAATCAAAAATAAAGAATTCTAAGAATTCAGAGTGAGAAGAGCCGACAATTAGTCTGAGAGGTGGGGTCTTGGTATTTATAGGACCTCCCTGGATTGCCTTTCCATTGATAGCTAAAACTTGTAGGGATCTTTCAAGAGGAACTACAGGGATCCCTAAGGTGGAGATCATGCTCCTGTCCAAAAAGTTTCCAGCCGCACCACTGTCTATGAAGGCGGAAACTGTCTGCTTAGAGGACCCCCAAAACAAATCAATAGGTACAAGCATCTTATTCTGGCGAGAGTTACAAACTGACTCACCCAGATCAGTACTCTCTACCTGGTCTGGGTGCGGAAGTTTTCCGCCGGTTTCCCCTTGTTGGGACAGGACCCTGCAAAATGACCAGAATTCCCGCAATACAGGCATAACCCCTCGGATCGCCTACGCTGTTTCTCCTCTTGGGATAAGCGGGTTCTCCCTAATTGCATAGGTTCTTCCTGGGAAGATGATGAGGTATTTTCTCCACGGGGAACCGGGGATCTATGACTCTGGACTGGTCTAAAGGACGTGGGAGCCCCGACTCTCTCCCTGGCCCTTTCTCTCAGACGTCGGTCTATTTTAATGGAGACCTGCAATAATTGATCTAGGTCCGCTGGCGGGGGAAAATTGACTAAGGCATCCTTGATGCTATCTGACAGTCCCACCCTGAACTGACTACACAAAGCTGGATCGTTCCACCTAGCTTCGATAGCCCAGCGGCGGAATTCAGCACAGTAGTCTTCAGCCGAATTCCGTCCTTGTTTTAAGGCCCGAAGCCTATTCTCTGCGGTAGACTGTCATGAGACAATGTCATGGGACGGTAAACTAAAGGCCCAGGACTGTGGGTCTCCTTGAAGCAAGGAAATGACTAGGCCTACTCGTTGGACCTCTGTGCCAGAGGAGATAGGTCTTAACTTAAAATATAGTTCGCAGGAATTCTTGAAATTGGAAAATTTTGCTCGTTCTCCAAAAAATTTCTCAGGCAGTGGAATCTTAGGTTCGGAGAAATGAGGTGGTACAGAGGAAGTTGGCACTTGACGAGATTCCTGAGTGGCCACTCTTTGAGCGAGTTGGTTGATCGCTGTGGCCATAGCTTGCACCTGCTGTACCAGGTCATCCATTTTTGGGCCTGTGATAATGTCACGCTCGGGGTAACTCCAGCCCTCTTAATAAGCTCACAACCCCCAATCTCCACAGCCAGCTTCACCTGTAGGAGCCCCCACTTGCCGGGACGCAAGATACGCCTACCCGGGATCGGTTGCCCCCAGGACTTAATGGCTCAAAGGATGTAAGCTTATATGTGGGAGGACTGGAGAACCAATAGCAAGAGCGTGAGTGACGGAAGTCCAGAGACAGGCAATAGGTCGATAACGGGAAGGCAGAGATTGTAGCGGCACCAGGGGTCAGGCAAGACGTAGTCGGGGTTCAGGCAGAGGTCAGCAACTGGGGATCAGGATCTAGAAGCGTCAGTTCAGGCAAAGGTCGGCAACAAGGATTCAGGATCGAGAGGCGTCAATTCAGGCAGAGGTCGGCAACAAGGATTCAGGATCGAGAATGGTCATACAATCAAATCGGCAACAGGCTAGACTTCACAGGAGTAGGTAACACAGGGTTCTGAGCGCTATCACAGGCAATTCACAACTGAGAGGGAATTGCCTTTATAGGAACAGGTGTGAGGGAAGCAGTGTACTGATTGGAGCACATAGGATTCCAAGGGTAATTGGCTGCAGAGCAGAAGAGGGCGAAGCCCTCAATCCCCTAGGATTCATTAACCCTTTAATTGATCCTCCGGCGGGTGCGCGCCGCACAGCGCCGCCGGAGGGCATAACAGACACGTGCTCGCGGCCGCGCGCGAGCACGTCTCCTGGAGGAGGAAGCGGGGGGCGTGGCTGAGCTGGGCGCCGCTCGAGCCGACGCTGCTCGAGCCGACGCCGCTCGGCGCGGCCGCCGCACAGTGACAGCTGCAGCTGGCCGCCTGGAGACGTCGCTGGAACGGGGATCAGGTAAGCGGTTCCTGACAATAAGTTTGCCAAGGCCATGGGTGTAGACTGAGAAAAGTAGGACAGAACTTTGCGGCACACCAACAGAAAGGGAACGTGAGGATGAGACTGTGTTAGAATAGAATACACTGAATGATCTATCAGAGAGGTAAGAGGTGAGCCAAGAGAGTGCAAGCCCTTGAACCCCAAGAGAGGAGAGAATATCAAGAAGCAGAGAGAGGTTGACAGTATCAAAGGTTGAGGAGAGGTCAAGAAGGATGAGGATGGAGTAGTGACCAATGCTTTTGGCAGTGAGCAGATCATTGGTGACTTTGGTGAGGGCAGATTCAGTGGAGTGGTTACGGCGGAATGCTGATTGTAAGGGGTCAAATAAGTTGTTAGTGGATAAGTATTGTGACAGTTCTGAGTGGACATGTTGTTCAAGAAGTTTGGAGGAGAAAGGGAGTAGTGAAGGGCGGTAGCTGGAGAGGGCAGAGGGGTCGAGAGAGGGTTTCTTGATTATCGGAGTAATAACTGCAAGTTTGTAGGAAGAAGGAAAGGTACCAGTGGAGAGAGAAAGGTTGAATATGGAGGTTAAGGCTGGAGTGAGGGATGTAGACAGTTGAGGAATAAGGGGGGATGGAATAGGATCGAGGGAGCAGGTAGTCAGGTGGGCCCTAGAAATGAGAGAGGTTAGTCCAAGCTCAGTTATTGGAGTGAAAAAAGTAAGAGAGTAAGGCAGGGGGATTGTTTGAAGTGGTGAGGGATTCTGAGGGGCAAAGCCAAGTCGAATGTTGTCAATTTTTTCTTTGAAGAATGCTGTTATTTGGGAGGTTGGAGGAGGAGGTGGCGGGCAGAGTAAGGAACTGAAAGTGTTGAAGAGTTGTTTGGGATTTCAGGCTTGTGCAGAAATCAGTGAAGAGAAATAAGCTTGTTTAGCAGATGAAAGGGCCGTCCTGAGTTCCTGAAGGGCTTGTTTGTAGAATAGAAAGTCATGATTGGCTTTGGTTTTCCTCCATCGCCGTTCAACAGCTCGAGACAGCTGCTTCAATCTGGTTGTGCTTGCATTTAGCCAGGGTTGGGGTTTTTTGGTGCGGGGACGGCTATAGGTGAGGGGGGCGACAAAGTCCAGAGCTGAGGAGAGAGTATTATGGTAGTGTGATGATGCAGCGTCTATGTCCGTGAATGAGGTCAAGGTCTGAAGAGGTTGAAGTGAGGCAGAAAAGGACTGAAGGTCTAGGTTTCTTAAGTTCCTGCGTTGAGTTGTGGGTTTGTGTGGAGGGGGGTTTGCAGGCATTGGAGAGAGGGTCATAGTCAGCAGATTATGGTCAGAGAGGGGGAGCAAAGAGGACGAGAGGTTTGATACAGAGCAGAGGTTAGAGAAGAGGAGATCAATTGTGTGGCCGTCTTTGTGGGTGGGTGCAGAAGACCATTGCTTGAGGCCGAAAGATGAGGTTAGTGACAGTAGTTTGGTGGCAGCAGGATTGCTAGTGTCAACAGATATGTTAAAGTCACCCATGATGATTGCAGGGATGTCTGTGGACAGAAACTGAAGGAGCCAGGTAGAAAAGTGGTCGAAGAAAAGAGTAGTAGTTCCAGGAGGGTGGTAGTTTACTGCGATTTTCAGGTTACAGGGCGTGTGCGCGAGCACGAGCGCCGGAGCCGGGGACGCCGGCCAGAGAGGACCCAGGCGCGCGCGCGCCAGAAGGAAGGAGAGCCGCCGCCCGCCGCGGCCGCCGACCAGGAAGCCGCGCGGCGGTACGGGGAGCGCGACAGGAACGGGGCGCAGGTAAGTGGGTGCTGACATTACCCCCCCCCTCACGAGGGGCCTCCGGACCCTCACCAGGTTTTTCCGGATTGTCACGGTGAAATTTCTTTACCAGAGCCCTGGCGTGAACATCCCTAGAAGAAACCCAGCATCTCTCCTCAGGACCATAACCAACCCAGTCAATTAAATACTGTATAGTATTACGCACTCTACGAGAATCCAAAATCTTGTTTACTTCATATTCTTGTGCATTGTCTACTAAAACCGGAGGAGGACCAACAGGAGAAGAGTCTTTAGCAGGCTTCAACAGAGAAACATGAAATGAGTCGGAGATCTTCATAGTAGAAGGAAGCTGTACTTTATAGGTAACATTATTAAGTTTTCTGATAATAGGATAAGGACCAATAAATTTAGGACCCAATTTATAAGAAGGCTGACGGAGAGCGATATTCCTAGTGGAAACCCAAACGAGGTCTCCACACTGAAGGATAGGTTCCTGAGACCTGTGACGATCAGCAAACTTTTTATATTTAACGCGCATAGTTTCTAAATTTTTCTTGACACATGCCCAAACCTCTTTCCGTTTCTGAAGCCACTCTTCTAAGACCGGAAAATCAGAAGGTGCTGCAGAAAAAGAAGAAGCCTTAGGATGCTTTCCATAATTACAGAAGAACGGGGATATTTTGGTACTATCACTCGGCGCATTATTATACGCGAACTCCGCAAAGTCAATAAATTCCGACCACTGCTCCTGAGTGTCAGAGATGTAACATCTTAAATATTGTTCTAGGCTCTGATTCGTTCTTTCGGTCTGCCCATTAGACTGGGGATGATACGCGGAGGACAAAGAAACCTGAATCCCCAAACGTGAACAAAAATTTTTCCAAAATTGTGATATAAATTGCACACCCCGATCGGAAACAATATTTACTGGAATACCATGAAGACGAAAAATATGCGAGATGAACAAGCGCGAAAGTTCCGGAGCCGAGGGTAGCTTGGGTAAAGCAATAAAATGAGCCATCTTACTAAATCTATCAACGACTACCCAAATCACAGTGTTCCCATGCGAGAGGGGTAAATCAACAATAAAATCCATCGAGATGTGAGACCACGGTTCTTTAGGGATCTCAAGCGGAATCAGATACCCACTAGGGGCCTTGTGTACCCCTTTACTTCGTGCACAAACAGGACATGCGTCGATAAGGGTAGTGATATCACGTCTCATAGAAGGCCACCATACATGACGTCGAGCTAAAATAAAAGTTTTACGAATTCCCAGATGCCCGGCAGTTTTGGCGTCGTGGAATTCGCGGATAACGTCGGAACGCAAATGCGGTGGCACAAATTGACGTCCTGCTGGTACATTTACAGGGGAATCATCTTGGAACGGCGCAAGAACATTAGAAAGATCGGGGAGTAGGGCCCCGACCACACAACCTGCAGGTAAAATAGGTTCCCCAAAATCTCCTCGATCTTTACACTCACCGAACATACGCGATAGAGCATCGGCTTTAGTATTTCTTACACCCGGTTTAAAAGTAATAATAAAATTGAAACGTGAAAAAAATAATGCCCAACGGGCCTGTCGAGAATTCAACCTCTTGGCGGAGCCTATATACTCAAGATTTTTATGATCGGTATATACAGTGATAGGATGCAGAGAGCCCTCTAACCAGTGACGCCATTCATCAAATGCCAGTTTAATAGCTAATAGTTCCCTATTGCCAACGTCATAATTTTGTTCCGCGGTATTAAATTTCCGAGAGAAATAGGCACATGGATGCATACGTTCAGGAGATCCAGAGAATTGCGATAAAACAGCCCCCACACCCAATTCAGACGCATCAACCTCAACAATAAAAGGTTTGTTGACGTCAGGGTGCACTAAAACTGGCGCCGAAGTAAAAGCCTGTTTTAGGACACGGAAGGCTTCAATAGCTGATGGTGACCAGTTAACAGTGAACGCGGCTTTGCGGGTGAGATTAGTGAGAGGTGCAACGATACTAGAAAAACCCTTGATAAAGCGTCGATAGAAATTGGCAAACCCTAAAAAGCGTTGTAATTCTTTTAAGGATTTGGGTTGCACCCAATCCCGTACTGCCGAAACTTTTCCCCCATCCATCTCCAACCCCTGACTAGAAATAATATATCCCAAGAAGGGAACGGAGGCGACCTCAAACATACACTTAGAAATTTTAGCGTATAAGTTATTCTCTCTCAACTTCTGGAGGACCAGTTTTACATGTTGCCTGTGTTCGGAGAGGTTCTTAGAGTAAATGAGGATGTCATCCAAGTAAACCACAACGAAGTTACCCAAAAAGTCACGAAACACGTCATTAACGAAGTCTTGAAAGACTGCAGGAGCATTACAAAGGCCAAAAGGCATCACTAAATATTCGTAATGGCCATCCTTAACATTGAACGCCGTTTTCCATTCATCCCCTTGCCGAATACGGATCAGGTTGTAGGCCCCCTTTAGATCTAGTTTAGAAAAAATTCGAGCCCCCACTACCTGATTAAATAAATCACCTATTAAGGGAAGAGGATAACGATTTTTAATAGTGATCTTATTCAAGGCTCTATAATCTATGCAAGGCCTTAAACCCCCATCCTTCTTCTCCACAAAAAAGAAGCCGGCACCCGCCGGTGAAGTAGATGGGCGGATAAAGCCTTTACTCAGATTTTCAGAAATATATTCTTTCATGGCCTGCTCTTCAGCTCGATTCAGATTAAAGATTTTGCCCCTAGGAGGAATGGTTCCCGGAAGTAAGTCGATGGGACAGTCATAGGGTCTGTGTGGGGGAAGATTGTCAGCGGACCGCTCAGAAAAGACATCTGCCCAATCTATATAAGGCAGAGGCAGTTCTTGGGGCGAAATCTGCACACTCTTAAGGATGGTGGAGAAGCAATGTGATCTGCAGAAATTACTCCACTTAATCAGATCACCGGATTGCCAATTGAATACGGGGTTATGGAGCTTTAGCCATGGGTATCCCAAAACTACTGGTGTTTCCGGACAATCAAACACCAGAAATTCTATAAGTTCAGTATGAGATGAGCCGGCCACCAATCTGAGAGGGGGGGTCTTGTGACTGACCGGCCCTCCCAGGATGGCCTTCCCGTTGATGGCCAAAACCTGAAGAGACTTTTCTAGAGGTACCAGTGGAACTCCCAGGGTGGAGACTATGTTCCGATCCAGGAAGTTACCTGCAGCTCCACTATCTACAAACGCAGATACTGCCTGTTTGGAAGGACCCCAGAAAAGCTCTGTAGGGATTAACATCTTATCATGGTGAGGGTAATGCTTCAATTCACCTAGGTCAGCACCCTCTTCCTGACCTAGGCAAGAAAGTTTCCCGCCGGATATCCCTTATTTGGGCAAGACCTGGCAAAATGCCCCGGGGACCCACAGTAGAGACAAAGACCCAAAGACCGTCTTCGTTGTTTCTCGTCCTGAGAAAGACGGGCTCTGCCAACCTGCATTGGCTCCTCTTGAGAGGGAGAGGAGGAGTTTACCCCACCAGAAGTTGAAGGGCTGGGAGTTTGTGAAGGTTTAAAAGGCGTAGTAGCTCTAACCCTTTCCCTGGCTCTCTCCCTAAGACGCCTATCGATCCTGATGGAGACCTGCATAAGCTGGTCCAAATCTTTTGGAGTAGGAAAGTTGACCAGGGCATCTTTAATATTTTCGGACAGCCCCAAACGGTATTGGCTACACAGGGCTGGATTATTCCAGGTAGATTCTACTGCCCAGCGCCGGAACTCAGCGCTGTAGTCCTCGTCGGAATTCCGACCCTGCTTCAAGGCCCGAAGCCTGTTTTCCGCCGTGGACTGACGATCTGGATCCGCATACAACACTCCCATAGCAGAAAAAAAAGATGTTACGGAGTGTAAGGCAGGATCTTCAGGGAGCAAGCTGAAAGCCCATGACTGGGGATCTCCTTGTAACAAAGAAATAATTAAACCCACCCGTTGGGTTTCTGTGCCAGAAGATAAAGGCCGCAGCCTAAAGTAAAGTTCACACGAATTCTTGAAATTTGAGAAGCCG
Organism: Gastrophryne carolinensis; assembly: GCA_027917425.1. Classification (NCBI taxonomy): domain Eukaryota; kingdom Metazoa; phylum Chordata; class Amphibia; order Anura; family Microhylidae; genus Gastrophryne; species Gastrophryne carolinensis. The sequence continues at coordinate 405,171,717 of CM051236.1, forward strand.
GCCCGGTCTCCAAAGAATTTTTCGGGCAAAGGAACCTTAGGCTCAGGAATATGAGGTGATACAGCGGGTGCTGAAGTCTGGCGGGTTTCTTGGTTGGCCACCCTCTGGGCAAGTTGATTGATAGCGGTGGCCATCGCCTGCACTTGCTGTACCAGGTCTTCCATAATGATTTTTTTTTGGGCCTGTTATACTGTCACGCTCCCGGAACCTCAATTACCACTTGGACAACTCCAGCTCTCTTGGTAAGGGCCCCAACCCCCAATCTCCGCAGCCAGCTTCACCTATAGGAGCCCCCGCTTGCCGAGACGCAGAACACGCCTGCTCGGGATCGGTTGCCCCCAGGACTTTATGGCTCAAAGGATGAGGTCTTACGGTACAGAGTGCTGGAGAGCCCGCGGCTGGAAGTGGAATCGGGCAGCCGGTATGTGAGCGTAAGGATGGCAGTCCAATAGACAGGCAAGGGTCGGCAACAGGAACGGAGATCGAGGATGGTCAAACAAGCAAGGGTCGGCAACAGGGGTGGAGATCGAGGATGGTCAAACAAGCGAGGGTCGGCAACAGGAACGGAGATCAAGGATGGTCAAACAAGCGAGGGTCGGCAACAGGAACGGAGATCAAGGATGGTCAAACTGGCAAGGGTCGGCAACTGGAGTCAGGATCAAAAACGAGGATAAACAGCTACAAGGGTCTAGGCGCTATAACAGGCAATGACAGACTGACTGGGTTGAGGTTAAATAGGGAACAGACATAATTGGCCAAGGAGAGTCAGTGTAGTGATTGGTGCAACCAGGAACTTTAAACAGATTGGACGCATAGGGCTAGCTGCCCAGAATTCAGAGAGAGCTGATTGGAGGGAAGTAGTGAGGGAGTGACGTGCAGATGGGATTGGCCAGTGACAAGGGAACATTCCCCCCACCCACACCTGTCTCTTTAATTAATTCTCCTCCGGCGGCCGCGCTGAGAACAGCGGCGCCGGAGGGCATAAACACAACGTGCTCGCGCGTGTGCGCGAGCACGAGCGCCGGAGCCGGGGACGCCGGCCAGAGAGGACCCAGGCGCGCGCGCGCCAGAAGGAAGGAGAGCCGCCGCCCGCCGCGGCCGCCGACCAGGAAGCCGCGCGGCGGTACGGGGAGCGCGACAGGAACGGGGCGCAGGTAAGTGGGTGCTGACACTGAGACAAGTTCGGTGTGGACATTTGGTGATCTAGGATACCAACCAAGGGATTGATAAATGCGTGTTGTGTTGTAATTTGCTATGAGAATTACCTAAAAGGCATGTTGGCTTTTTCTTGGGGGGAGTTCACCGCTGAAGATTTAGCCGACCCAGTGACCGTCCCCTGTGACCCATTCCTGTGGGCAACAGCCATTATGGAAAATTAATAGGAGGCTATGTGTCACGCCCAGACGAATAATGTTGCTAGGCATTCATGGTGGTTTGCAAAATTCCTGGATTAGGAATCGGGACTCAAGACAGGGAGGCGGCTCTTAACCAGGTAGTCAATTCCTCCCTGGAAGCCATGGTCAGAGGTCACTGTCTGGGGACCAGGGGAGCTAGGTAGCTGACTTCTGATCTTCTGGAAACAGAAGGACAAAAGACAGACCACTCACCTGCACCACCAAAGAAGCAAGCTGCCAACCATCCGAGGCATAGGTGGTCTGGTACTCGATGGAGAGCCCGTAATCCACCAGTTCTTCAGCAGTGCTCCTGAAGATGGAGTTGCACAGGCCCCAGTTAGTTCCTTGGTGGTCGCAGGCTTGAGGAGGGCACGCACAGGGCACGAATAGGTGAACTGAGCGCCAGTGCAGGCCTGCAAATGGATCTGGACCCCAGTGCAGGCCACAAACAAAGACACATTAGCCTAGCAAATGATGAAATCTTCAATGCTTTCCAATATCTTCTGTACTGTGTCAACCAAAGTGAAACCAAAGTGAACCAAAACCCTAGTTACTGGAACCTAAGTTTAAAACACTTCAGGGCATGGCTACAGCTTGACCCTATGGCATTCTGATTTGGAATTCAACACTGTGTGTAACCTCCGTGAACATCCCATATATTCACATTTCCATTGCTCCATGAAGGTGAACTATCATCCAAGAACTCCCTCAAAGTGGACCAAAACCCAGTGCGAATCTTATAGATTCCCGGGCCGATCATTTCCCCCCTCCCAGGCCATCTAAAATTGGGTGCCCCGCTGTGTGAAACCCACCAGGTAACCCAATACACTTACCTTGTTGACCTGTCCAACTGCGCATGTACGAGCCACGGCCGCATCCCTGCTATCCCTCTAGCAGGGTGCGTGCCCGGGCCAGGCAGGTGATACAAGAAGTTCAGAATGGAATCTAATTATTAGATAAGGAATGTTCTCATAGAGCAGGCTCTCATGGTCAATTTAAACCTGCAGGATGCTTACCTGCATATTACAATTCTGGCGCTACATCACAAATTTCTGAGATTTGCAGTGCAAACAGACCAAGGGCTTTATCACTACCAGTACAGGGCTCTACCTTTTGGCTTGTCTTCAGCCCCACGGCTCTTTACAAAGAAATTAGCAGAACCAATGGCGCACCTCAGGCAGGAAGGAATTACAATTATTCCATACCTAGATGATCTACTCTTGTTAAACAGGTCAGAGGAATTGCTACTAGCAGATCTACAGAAGACTCTTCTTCTAAAGACTAATACCCAGCCACTGTTGCAGATTCCTTGGGTAGATCTAGAAAGTATCTTTCAAAGGATTCTGCTTCTGCAGGAAAACGTACACAGGATCGTAACAATGACTCAAAAAATGTGTCAATTTCCCTCAGGTTTCTCTATGAGAAATCATGACCTTGGTCCCATGACAGCTGCGGATCTGGCAGTCCTATGGGCTCAACTCCATATTAGAACCCTGCAGAGATTTCTATTATCTCATTGGGACAATAAGTTCAAATAGAGGAGGATGGTCTAGAAAGCCTCCATTGGTGGACAGACCAACAAAGGGAAAGACAGTGGAAGCAAAGGAATCCTGTAGTGATTATGACAGACGCCAGCTCTTGGGGTTGGGGAGCCCACCTGAACAATCTGAATGTCCAAGAAAAGTGTCTGCCATACAGGGAACGAATGGGTCAAGCTGGCATTGGATTATCTTTTACCAGTAATCTCAGGCAGAGATGTCCAGATCTGCTCCTATAATGCTTCCACTGTAGCATTACTTAAATTATCAGGGCGGGACCAGGTCATTGTCCCTGGTAAATCTCTGAAAGGGTCCTGTCCAATACTGTTGCAGATTTTTGGGGGTCAGATCAGATTACAACAGACCAAGTGGTGTCTAAATCAGGAAGTTTTTCTAAAGATTGTGGCCCTTCGGGGCCTTCCTCAGATAGATCTCTTTGCCACTTGCATTCAAAATGCAAGATTTTTTACTCACTGATGAGGGAGGAAGGTGCTTTAGCAGTGGATGCCCTGGCTTATCCCTGTAATTTTCACCTATCTTATGCCTTCCCTCCTTTTAGATTACTGCCACAAGTGATCTGCGAGAAGAGGTCAACGTTATTTTCATAGCTCTATTTTGGTCGAGAAGATCCTGGTTCTCAGAACTGAGAAGGATGGTGAAGAAGGGCCCATGCCACCTACCAAATATTCCAAATTTGGTTAATCAGGGTCTCATTCTACGTCCAGAGCCAGCAAAGCTGCAACTAACAGCTTGGATCTTGAAGGGGTATCCTAGAGAAGAAAAGCTATTTGGATAGGGTAATTAAAACTCTATTAGACAGTTGTAAATTGACCACCAGACACATCTATGTAAAGGTTTGGAAATGTTTCTCTTTATTTTGTGAAGCTAACAAGCTGAGAAAACAAGATATACCCACAGTCCTTAAATTCCTGCAGTAAGGTTTTAGAAGGGGCTAGCAGTAAGTATGCTAAAGACTCAGACTTTAGCCGGGCAGGTAAGTGAGCTACAAGCTATTTCAATAAAGAAACCCTACTGCACAATTCTTCCAGAGATCTGTAAAACAGCAACACCTTTGTCAAGCACTTTCTGCAAAACATGAGGCTTTTTGTAAAAGGGTCCTACTAGCAGCTCCCCACCCCTAAGGTATAATTACTTGCTAATCCTCGCCATGGGTCATCATCAAGGAGGAAGGGAGAAAATCCCTGTTAGACTTACCGATAATGGTTTTTCTACCAGTCCTTCATGACGACCCCTTAGTTCCCTCCTATTGTCCTACAGTTTACCTTATGTTACTACTTAAACCGAACCTTCACCATGATTTATTGAAAAGCCCAAACCCTTATAAAACGATTCCCCTGCATCTAAAATTAATATATTTTAAGTTTTTAGTCACTTACTTATTATTCTTTCCCCCACTGGGCTGCAACTCTGTTCAGGACTTTAGGATACGGGTGCCGCCATCTTGACTCAGAAGCAACACACTTACTGAGGAGAGTGGGATAAAGTACAGGGGGCGGGTTAGAGCTGTGCTTTGCTCAGACAGAGCAGAGCTGGGCTCAGGAAAAGGTCAGCAATCCCAGAATGCAGAGCAGCACAGTCAGTAGGCACTTCCTGTTTGCAGGCTGCCTGATGTTCCATGAGCAACCATCTTGGATGTTTAAAGGCTCATAACATGCAGTAGATGCAAGTAGGATGATTTTTAATGTGGGCAATCTGTATGTACAGGGTGTGGGAAACATATAAGATAGACTCTTATTCAGAGTGAAGGACCGCTTTATAGTCTGGTTTGCGATGTTTCCACCCATTGGAATTCCACCCTGCATATGTTGGACAGACTATACGAACAGAGAAAAGCCATCAAGGATTTTTTGATGATCCAAGCAGATAGGGGGACTCCCCTGTGTAACTTCAATGTCAACCAGTTGCAGCTCATATGTGACACCTGCCGTTTGCTAAGGCCCTTTGAGGAAGCCACTTTATTTGCCAGGAATATGGGATGAACGACGTGATTCCACTGCTTCATGTACTACAGCACATGTTGGAAACATGTCACTGAGGTGGACAGGAAGTGGTGGGGTTTTAACCTCTGTTCTGTTTGTGTTTCCTCCCAGGGGGTGGTTCCACTCTCTCTGTGGATCGTCATGAAGGACTCATAGAAAAACCATTACTGGTAAGTCTAACAGGGATTTTTTTACACCAATGACCCAAGATACAGTATGGGGTCGATTCAAAGAAACATGTAACAGCTTTGATTTTGGTGCCGATCATCCTATTTTTCCCGTACGCTCGTGCGTTCGTATGAACTTGCGAGTGATTCTTATAAGCTAATACGTCTCTATCCTAAAATGTACGTCCATTCGTATGGCAGTTCGGGAATCAGACCTATGTCAGTTTCCATCCTGAATTTTCCGTTTCATTTCTCAGGTTGCAACATTGGTTTTGCCCTTTTTCCTTTTTTGTCTGGACGTAAATCCTTCTGATCTTGCGGCTGCGCACTACAAACTTACCTCATTAAAGTGCATTCTAAATATTTGGTCTTTTATTTTTCTTTATTTCATTCATTTTGTAGTAACCAACCATTAATGAATGCATTTGCATAAGTAAATCTTACTTTGTTTAATTTTTAGTTAACTTGCATTTTTTATTTGTGGATTTAATTTTAATATTTTGGCTTCAAATGGTACAACTTAAAATTTTTTGTGTGGTTACCCACACCCTCTACATACAGATTGCTCTCAAAAATTAAAAAACACCCAGCAACTTCTGCATGTTATGAGCCTAGAAACAGCCAAGATGGCAGGTCAGGTATTATCGGGCAGCCTGCAAACAGAAAGGGCCTTGTGACTGTGTTGCTCTGCATTCTTGGATTTCTGACCTTTCTGTGCCCCCAGCTCTACAGCAGTAACCCACATCCTGCACTTTATCCCGCTCTCCTCGCCTCAGTAAGTGTGATGCATCTGACCAAAGATGAGCTAAAATACTTAAACAAAGCAAAGGTAAACAACTACACCAATAAATTCAAACTAAAAATATTATTCTAGTACATCAATTTAAAAATAAATAACAAAGGACATAAGTTTCTTTAATTAACGCAAATATATGGATGTATTGCAAAATAAAGGTTTACATGCAAAGGACTAATTAAGGTCCACATTAAAATGCTTTTATAAGGCATACATGAAATGTATTGAATCAGGTATGCATTGCCATACAATTTATGGCCTCGGCCATGCTGATACATGCAGTTCATTGGAGCTCAAGACGCGCAGACTCCTCCACATAGCCAAAAAACCTGTTCAAGAACAGCAATCCGACTGCTAAAAGGTGTCGGCAGTGGCTTTCTTTTAAAACGTATTAAGAGGTTGGAAAACTGCTCTCTGAATTACATGTAAACACATCCGATTATCCTAAGTTTTACGTTTTGATCTTAAGTTTTACGTTTTGAACCTAAGTTTTACGTTTTGAACCTACAATTTAGGAACGAACTTCCGATGATCGTAAGAGCGTATACGAAATCGTACGTAGGCTCGTGCGAGTCGGAAATGGCCAAAAAAACTGGAAAAAATGACTAACACCCACCCAAACTTACGATTCTCGATCCGAAATCAATTAACTTTTGCTCTTTGAATCGAGGGGTATGTTTGGGGAAGTAAGGACACATAATATTATGAAAAGCAATCATGCTTTGGAGTTGTGTTACAGCCAGTGGTGCAGGAAACATTTCACAGGTAGAGGGTAGAATAAATTTAATAAAATTCAAGCATTTTCTGGAAGCAAATTTTTCAATAACTGCAAAAAGCCAAAGTTGAAAGAAGGATGGCTTCTACAAATGAATAATGATCCTAAACACACCTAAAAATCCACAATACACTACTTCAAAAGCTCAATCAGAAGCTGTGGTCCTCACAGTCCCCTGATCGTCCCCAATTAAAATCTGTGGATAGACCTCAAAACAGCAACGCATGCAAAAGACAAACCAGAAATCTCACATAGCAGGAAGCATTTTGCAAGGAAGAGATGAAAGATGCTTGGTTGGTTACAACAAGCATTAACAAGGTGTGATACTTACCAAACGGAGTGTTACTTGGTACTAACCATGCAGACAATTTAAATGACATCATTTGCCTTATTAAGTCCAGCACCTTAACAATGCAAAATACAAGAGAAGAAATACTCCGCACAACTCTCTGACAATTATAAAGGTGGGTGTTGGCTAGGTGTGACTCCCCCCGCACTAAAAGGGGATCACAATATACACTTGAAATAGGGGCCGCCAGACCAGTCCCAAGTGGAGCACACAAAAACACCCAGCCGCACTTCCAAAATAGTAATATAAAATAACCCTTTATTAATTATAGTATACAAAAATTGATAATGTCTGCACATTTAAAAATCAATTAAAAAAAAGGTGAACCACCGGACATAACAATAATCAGCTCTCATGTAAACTATATAATTGTTTCCCTCCTATAGTTAATCCACATATGTAAAGAATTATAACAAAACTGTACAAAATACTCAAATTCACGTATCCATCCCTAATTAATACATCAAGGGTGAAAAAACGGCCCACTATAAAGTGTCTAGTGCATAGAAAATAAATCAATCCAATAAAGTGCTAAGTGCTGTGTGCAAATATCAAATGATTATGCAGTGTTAAACTAATCAACTACCCTAAATGAGCTGTAAATAACACAAAAAAGTGCTGTGCAAAGAAACACACAGATGCACTTAACATTTGGAGGAGGAAAATAAGAAAAATAATATTCTGAACCAAATGTTGTGAACCATGTAATAGTTCCCCTCCCATTCCCCATAGGCAGTGCGGCATTTCCCCACCTCCTTCCCATAGGCAGTGTGTCCTTCCCCCATCCCATTCCCTATGGGCATTGTGGTATTCCACCACTCGCTGCTCCTCCATTTTCTTCTGCCCTCCCGCAGCAGCCCGGGCAGCAAAGCAGGATCACCAGCACATGTGCGTTCACTTTTTTTTTCTTACATAATGCGCATGCACCCCCCACTTTTGAGGGAATAAAAGTCTTATGGGGTGAAAAAATTGCAGTATTTTGGGTGTGATTGGCTTGTTGTTCAAATCAATTCACCTCATAATAGTACTTGTATTGTGGGATATGGTCCCTTATCTCCCCCCTAAGCCATGTTTATCTACTTATTGTTTACACTACACTGCCCCTTTTGATGCTTTTCTGGTCACATTCTTTTTAACTTGTGCTGGTTTGTGTATTGCTGTTGTATGTTTTGGTCTGATGTTTTTTCAAAAAACATTGATTTTAAACTTTTTTTTAATATTAGGGTGCTTCTGTTGGAATACATTTGAAAGGGTAATTTTCATATTATTGTCCATTATTATTGTCCATTATTATTGTTCCCCCAGACTCCAACCTTCCCATTCTCTATATATTTTTTTTGTCCTGTGCATGAAAAGCTTGTGCTGCAACCACTTACCATTGTTTACTATGTACACTTGAAAATAAAAGCAGGAAAGCTTCTGTACTCCCTAATCCATCTGTCATGTAAAACATGTAGAGCTTCCATTGAACTTGAAACACTTACCAGCACAGCAGCACAATGTATACATGACTGCTTCCTTCACCTTTATTTTGCTTTCAAAAGGAAGTAGCATTTAAAGAACAGTGTATTGAGTACAGACTTATCAAAATGAAATTTTAAAGTTCCAAGCCATGACATATTTACATCTGTGTATGCCATTTTGGTTTTGTCCTTGTGATCTTTACAGAGTTGCCAGTTTGCTAAACCTTTGAAAGGTTGATGCTAACTGAGAAGTGAGTAATGGTTCATTCTGCAGGAAAAATAAAAGATACCAGGCTGCAGCTGTAGACGTGGACTTACACGGACTGAACATTAAAGCCATATATATGAAATTAATATATGCTATGAAAGGTCACATTAGTTATTTTTATTACCTTTACCTACACAAATTCGCATTTCGCTGTATGCATGCATGTGCTGCTTTATGCATATCTCTATAAAGAAAGATTGTGAAACGATCACTTGCTAAAATCTGTCTGCAGTGCATGTGTTTACATACATGTGCACTGCTGCCACTTTGTGGTTTATAGGTGGTACTACAACTAGACATGCATTTTGCTGGAACTAGACAAGTCATTATAGGCTTGTTCTGCAGTAGCTAATAAAAAGAGGATACTTTTGAGACTCCTTACAAATGCAAGGTCTTATTTCCTACACTATATGTTGGATGCCACACTGGTCACATTTTCTGTACTGTAGAGCAGGAGTTCACAACCAGGGGATTGATTATCACTAGTGGTACGCAAGATTCTATCAGGTGGTACTTGAACAAATAGACTGTTTTGTCAGAGGGACAAATTTAGAATGCTTAAATTGTGACAGATCACTAGGTTAATTTTTCGACAAACTGTGTGTTCAGTGTTGTCAATAACGTAAATTAACCTAGCAATTTGTGAAGTGGTCACAATTTAAGCATCTCAAATTTGTTCCTCTGATAAAATGGTCAGCTTATATTTGAAGAAGCTGCAGACTCACCTGTACACCAACCCGAAATGCTGCCATGTATACGCTACCCAAGCTTGATTTTCTGTGTAAGTACACAACTGCTCAAAAGGCATTAAATGACTTATGTGCATTTGTGTGTATTCTTTAAACTTTACATGGCTGTTTTTGTTTTTACTATGGTTTTAGGACACCCTATACTGATTATTCAGGCATCTGGGACCACTGCTGTAGAGCAATGATGGCTGTAAACAATTTAAGCAAGACTAGCCAATACTGTATTTACATATAAAGATATGAGCAGCACTTGGAACACATTTATCATTAGACAGGTCTGCTAATAAAAGGCCTGACTAGATGACAATTCAACTCTACCCAATCTGAAATTGTTCATCCCTATTCCAAGATTTATCCTAATTAGCTCTGCTGTCGGGAAATAAAATGTAAACATGTAGCTGGGTATGGTAACAATTACAACTGTGTGTGTGTTAAATAAATATATATATATATATATATATATATATATATATATATATATATATATATATCTGGGGGATCCAGCTCACAGTTACAGCTACTGAAATCAGAAGCTTGCTTTTTTTGCAATATTCAAGAGGGAACAAGTATAGTGGCACGACATAAACAAATTGTAAAACATGAAAAAAATGCCACACAGTGGAAATGTTCTCATTGTCTAACAAAACATCATACATCATTACATTGAATAGCACAAAGTCCTGGTTCGGCAGCACTGTACTGCTGTTTATATGTGTTCCAAATCTTAGCCTGAAACTTCCACTGAGAGGATTGACATAGACAGAGCCTTGAACTGGGGAATGATGATGTGGGGTCTATGATCACACCAAGTTCACTGCTATCGCCTTTGAACCACTTGTTTATACATTTTCTAAGAAAGCAGTCGACACAGCTTAGCTGCTATTCAAATGTCAAAAAAGTGTCTGAAAAAAAAGAGAAATATGTCAACAGATGGGTATGGCTTCACATTATTACAATGAGATAAAGAGCTATATAACGTAAAAATCTGTAGTAATGCACTGTATCCACCAGAGGTCGCCCTCCTTTACTATTTACAGTAAACAGTAGTGAAGGTAAGCAGAAGGAGCCTTGTGTCCCACTTGCAGCCCTTATGTGAAGTCTGTAGTGAAGGTCCATAAAAGTGAACTTTTGCATAAAGGGTGAGTATCAGCATTTACAATTTAATAAGGCATTATTCTAACCCAGGTTAGTTTAGGAGACCAGGTTGCCAGAGTTTAGCAAGTCCGGACTTGTAAAACAGTAGCCAAGTAGCCAAGCTGGTCAAAGAGATTAGGTGCAAAGCTTGAAAGCAAGAAGATTAAAGTGCATTAAGAATACTAAAGTTCCTCCCTAACTCTACTTTCTATAAAATAGACTGTAAACTAAACACCAATAATAAGGCAGCAGACAGCTCACCAGAATTTCCCAATTGTTTCTCCTCCATTTCCCGCAGCACTGGGTAGAAGCAGGGCTCCAAAGTTTTCAATGTCATTCCTCAAGGATCACACAAAAAATGGTCTAACAACTACTTTGGCCCTTGGGTTCTCTCAGTGCAAGCAACCAAGGCAAGCAACAGGGGTCCTACAGATGTCGCTGACCTATGAGTATGCACTTGACTCATATTTCTGCACCATGACATGCCCTTTCCAGCTTAACCACACCCAGAAATTGAAACGTTGCTTAGAATACATAAGGTATTAACATATATTAAGAGATTTTAAGATGCTTATTTTACACTGTTCCCATGTGGAATAAGGGGTTAGGAAGTTAGTGTGTAACTTGAAAGGGGCTTTAAACAAAGAGATACACTGATTCTTCTTTTTTCATGTTATCTAAAATATAAACCCGTCCTCATGGACTTCTGTTTTTACTTTTAAGAAGTAAGTAAATCTATTTCCGTGTAATACTCCTCAAAAGGACTTCTGCCCTCCTCTCTCAGACCTGATTGGTTTGTTTGCAAGGTAGACCCTTTCAAGGGACATCTTTCCCCCACTCTACATTTTAACTGTTTGTAAAGGCATATTCTTGAGGTCTAACATCTCAAATTATATGTTAAAGAGACCTCTGTATGGGTATTTAGAATAAAAATCTATGGATATAGGGTTTACTAAAATGACATCCATCTCCTTCCTCTGCACCCCTTGGCTTTTCCATGAAAGTAACAATTTCTGCTCTTACTGCTCTTTGCCCTCTGGAGCTCTGGCATGCTGGATGTGCTGCTGGCTGGAGCATTGACCAGGGCACGAGGTTGAGGAGGATGCTGGCAGCTGAAGTACTGGATGCCTAGTGCACAATTTCCTGTTGGGGAAGTGCCCACAGAGCAGATGGTCCCATCTGGGGGACACCAGTAAGACTCCTTGGAGTCTGAAGTGACAAAGCAGGTTGGGGACATGAGACCTAAATATTCCCAAGAGCAAGAGGGTGGGGGAAAGAAACACCTGCAGCTCTCTGGTACTGAACAGGTAGCCAGTGGAGTGTTGTGGCCTGTGTAGAGCTACTCTTACGGCCTTATTTATCAAGGGCTAGCGCCAGGTAGTGTCTGACGAGCGCCAGGTACCGCCAGCTGACGGCGGCTACCGAATCAAGTACGCCCGGCGGCGGTCACAATGACGCATTTATCACGCTAAATGAGGCTAGCGCCGGCGACAGCGTCAGCTAGCGCGGGATTCATCATGTAGCCGACTGCAACGAACAGCGCCGCTGCTAATCCCATCACAGCGACAGGTATGACCTGGCGCTCCCTGGCGTTGTCCAATGCATTTCAATGGAGCAATCTTTAAATAATCATAATTAATTGCTATTAATGTATTTTTTTTTTTTTAATGTCAAAAATTCTGTGACCACTTCTGCAATGTTAGGTTTTTTTTTTAAGTAAAAAAAAAAAAAAAAAAAAAATTGTGCAGAATTGATATTACAGGTCTGATATTCATGTATTCATATTACAAAATGTTTAGAAAAACTTGTATAATTTTTACATAAAAAAAAAGGTTGTTTGGGGGTTAAAAACTACTTTACACACATCGCCGCCAGCGCTCTGGGGTTTAAACAAGGAATTCACAGCGCGAGAAATTTTTGAGCGTGATTTGTTAATGAATCTGCAGCAAGCCGTTCGCTCTGGCCATTCGCTGTCAGGCGCACCCATACAACGTGGAACCTGTGAAACAGCGACCCCTAACCCCGTATTCAACATTACCGCACACCGACTGAGTCGCTGTCAACAAGCAAACCCCGGCCAAGCACAGCGAATACTAGCTGGCACTGTGAAAATCACGCTACTGGCGCTCATCTGTCGCTACCTGGCGCTATTAATGAATCGGCCTCTTACTGTGAGGAACTACTGATGCTGACATGGCCTCACTTAAATGCTCCCACTCTTCCCAATTGGGCACTCAACCACAGGCTGCTGGTGACATTGCAGTGAGCTGACCCTCTCCCAAATTCTGTGAAGTACCTGTAAAATCATTGGGAGTGAATAGTTGCTGTTGTATTTTGAACATTAATTGCATCTGACTGTACCATAAAAATTCAGTTGATACTAATAGCTGTTGCCTATAAAGGACTCTCTCTAAACAATTGGATAGTAAGGGGATATGCCTGAATATGTCTGCCATAAGTCACTTCTAATACCAAAAAGGAGTCTTCCCTTGACCTCATGGTTACATGTACTCAGAATACCTTTTGAAAATTAGGTTTGCTGTTGTAAAAATGTTCATATGCATTGTTATAAAAATACTAAGACAGCACTGTATAAATTAACAGACACAGTTGAATACATTAAACTTTTACATTTCAGCTGAGCTGCAAATGCAACAATACTCAACAATTCTCTCATAATAAGTAGGTGTTCATTGTGATGCTTTGTAAATACCAAATGTCTTTGACAATGACAACAGATTTTTTGCTTTCTTATGCATATCACTTATGCTTTTAATGAGGCTGTTAATCATTCCAAAACATTAAATTGACATTAAAAACAACTTGACTACATTAAATGAAATCTGTCTGAAATGTGATAGGTCTTAAACATTACACAAAGTTAGAGAAGGCAATTAGGCTTACGATATGCACTAAAGTATGGAGAGCTTTTCCATTTCATTGGAGTACATTTTCCCCTCAGTTGGACAATAAGTAAAACCATTTGGAAAGCTTCTCCACCTTAACTCAGAGTACAGAAAATCCTGTTTTTGATTGATTAGGTATAAAGTTGTTTAGGTGAGGTAGAGAAATTTTCCAGTAAGGTAAAGGCATTTTCAGGTAATTAAAAAAAATACCTCCTTAGACAGGAATAGTTACATTTTCAGAAACCTGTTTTTTTTTAATTAACCATCATCAAATCTGACACATAAGCCTCTGATTGTCATCCTGAGCATTCCTGATGTCAAAACAAATTACCCAGAAACCAACCCAGACACCAAAATGCCCAATACCCCTAATTTCTTAAACTGAGGTACAAAGTACTAAGTACAGTAGGCTTGGCCATTAGGCAGTCACCCCAGCTGTCACAGGTCTGAAGAGTCGGGAAACTAAAGCATGGGAAAACATCACAGTGAAAATGAAGGAAAACTCTCGCATGAGGCAAACAGATAACAAGGAGAGAAATAGATAGACTGGCTGTCATGCCTGGAGTTCCTCCTTAGCCTTTGCCTGTTTCTCTCTGCAACAGTTCTCTGTAGTATGCAGCTTGACCACTAGGTGGCGCTGCTCCTACAGAGCTCCTGGACATCAGCTAGCACCTGTGCTTATTACCTGCTGGCCTTTATATGCTGATGCTGTCATGCAGTTAGTGCTCAGCATTTTACTCTGTCTTCTGGAACCTGAAATCTGTACACAGAGCCTTTGGACCTGATTCCTGAAACCTGAACTCTGAACCCTGAACCCAGGAGTTCCTTGTCGGCATTGCTTTTCCTCCTGTTTGCAGTTTTCCCTTTTTGGACTTACCTTGGGACTGGATCTCATGCATGTATGTTTTTCCTCACTGCACATTGTGTATGTATAGCAATCTGAGTGTGAATGTTTGCTTGTTTGTCACAATAAACACAGTTTGCTGCATAATCCGAGTCTCTCTGCCTTGCAGTACTCAAATTACTGGTCATCCTTTATTTGTGGATTTCTCCCTTGAGATATCCGTGACACTGGCAAAGCAAACCAGGTTTAAAATCATTGTCATACTGAAGCACTTTGGACCCACCAGAGGAAATCATTTATGTGGCTTACCCTTCATCTATATATAAATAATGCAAGACCACCTATAAAGTGGACCAAAACCCAGGATTTTGACTCTCCTAGGGTTTGGTCCATGCCCCCAGGGCACCCTGATCAGGGATGCCCCGCTGTGTGAAACCCCCAGGTGGCGATCTGACTCATCCTTCCCCGGTCCTATGACGCATGTATAGCCCCAATGGAGGCCTCATTCCCCGATAACCTCTAACAGGGAGCGTGCTTCTGGCAGCCATTCACAAATGCCTTGAGTGGGGACAAGCCCGGCTAAAGGGATAGAGGGAATGCTGATATACAGCACTAATGGTGGTATACGGTGTGTACCTGGGGCCCATCCGAGGCTCCTCTAGTATTCTGATGGGCTAGTCTATCAAGGTTATTGTATATCATTAGTAATTGCTTTGTTTTTTAACCCTTTTTCAGTCATCTCAGTGGCTTTCTTAGTGTGAAAGAGCTTTTATCCCCCCCCTTCCCCTCCTGATCTAGGCCAAAAATTCCTTGAAAAAACAGAAAACAAAAACAGCATTCCTGGGTCATTCACAATGCCTCTATGCCACCACCAGTGATAAATAGGAATACCTAAACATCCATGCATTTTAGGAGTGGTGTCACATATGCCACTTGGTAAACTCCAATGGCCTCCAGCAATCATATAAAGCATGAAAATATAGATGGACTGAACATAAAAGCTAAATTTTAAGAATTGTATGCTGAAGGGATGCCTGAGGGGTAGCCCTCTAGGCTGTGGTGGGTCAGGTTTAGGTTCTCTTTAAATACCCTGAATTGTTGCTCCAGTAAAATGTGCTCTGTTAAATATAATCAGTATGTGTTCAAAGGTCCCAGTACTTATATGTAGCTATATTTGCATGACTAGAGCATGAGGCCAAAGGCTACACAAGAAAGTGCTTTAGTCTGATGTGCCTTCACTTGCTGACGATAATTCACATAGTATATGCAATGTTTAATATGTATCAATACTTTGGCCCTTATTTAACAAGGGATAGCGCCAGGTAGCGAATGGTGAGCGAACGGTAATGACGCTCACCGCCACGAGAACGCCGGCTCCCCTCCGCAATCACACATTTATCAAGCCGATCCTGCTTAGCGACTGACAGAGCGCCAGATAGCGAATCATTCATCATTATTCCAGCCTCACCCCACAGCGCCAGCGAGCGACCTTGAACAGCGACAGGTATGACCTCTCGATACCTGGCGCTCTCCAATGCATTTCAATGGAGCAATATTTAAATATTCTTAATTAATTGCTATTAATGTTTTTTTTTTTTTTTTTTTTTAAATGGCAAAAATTCTGTGACCACTTCTGCAATGTTAGATATTTTTTTTAAGGTAAAAAAAAAAAACAAATTTGTGCAGAATTGATATTACAGGTCTGATATTAATGTATTCATATTACAAAATGTTTGTAAAAACATGTTTTTTTTTTCCCAAAAATATGGTTGTTTGGGGGTTAAAAAACTACTTTTAACCCATCGCCGCCAGCGCTCTGGGGTTTAAACAAGCATTTCACAGCGCAAGAATTTTTTGAGCGTGATTTGTTAATGAATATGCTGGGAGCCGTTCGCTATGGCCATTCGCTGTCATGCGCTCCCATACAGCGCGGAACCTGTCAAACAGCGACTCCTAACCCCGTATTCAACATTACCGCACACCGTCTGAGTCGCTGTCAACAGCCGAACAATGGCCAAGCACAGCGAATACTAGCATGCGCTGTGAAAATAACGCTACTGGCGCTCATCTGTCGCTACCTGGCGCTATTAATGAATCGGCCTCTTTGATTGATAGATTAAATATACTTAATAGATAAATAGATGATAGAACAAGTGTATATATATATATATATATATATATATATATATATATATATATATCAATTTGAAGAGTCAACATATTAAGTTGCAGCAGTGATAGTAGTTATGCTATATATTTTGAGTCAACAGGGTATGACCATATTGTGAAGATAAAAGAGTGACATATGGCAGAAAACTGACAAATGGGAAATAATAGGAATGACAACAAATCAGGCAAATATGACGGTGGTACACATGTTGTTTACTGAATATGTATTCATTCACATAAGGGGATTTAATTATCTTCAAACTATTTGCTCTAAATGAAAAGAGAACAACTGCCAGTCACTTGGACTGTAGTACATAACTTCATTAGCATTAGTAAGCTGTCACTGCCAGGGAAATGTCAGGTATGTGGAAAGTAATGAGAAAAAGACTTATTTAGATGTGCCAGGGTTTTCTGTTCTTACAAAAAGATCATGCCAGTTATACCATGATAAAAACAGAAGTAGAAATAGATAATAGGTGTCATAATATCATAGTATAAATATTCCAAACGGCAGGTGCACACTTACAATCTGATATAGGTGGGTGCCAGGGTCGCGGTGGCGCCGCAGGTATCAAATAAAAACAGAAAGAACCGGCACTCCAATTGAAGAAAATAAGGCAAGTGGTGCATGAAAGCACATTACCAAGAACATGTCAAGTGAATTTAAAGTCCAATCTAACAGTCCAACAAAGTTCCGACAGGTACAATATCCCCCTTCCTCAGGGAGGGCTGCCAAACTGTGCAGAGCATTGAGGCCCTTTAAATATCTTTAGAAAAAAATTAAAAAATCTAATCTTAGGTTGTCCCTCTCTTCAATCCCTCCACACCCCCCATACCCCTCTTTTCTCTTTTTACCTCTTCCCTTTCCTACTCCCACCGCCTATGGGGGAAATGATAGCTGACACTGGGTGCCCCCTGTGACGATTTGGGGACCCATGCAGGGATCCCAGACCGCCGGTATGAACGCCACCTGTCAGTGTACTGATACGCATGTGTTACCCGTGGCTTACACAGCGTCATCAGTTGCCCGGCTGTCATTCTCCCCCTCTATCCCACTGACAGACGGGGATCGCACTGTTGAGTGGCGACTGGCGGTGGAGGGGCTTCCCCGCTATGGGCAGCCCAGGGAGTGTAGGTAAGTAATGTTTTTGTTGTTTTTCATTTCTTCATACTTTATTGTTATGTACAATTATTCATTTCTATGATTGTCATTCACGCGCTGACGTCATCATGATGCCAGGCGGGATTTTTGAATTTTTTCAACAAATATTTAAAGGGACTCAATGCTCTGCACTGTTTGGCAGCCCTCTCTGAGGAAGGGGGATATTGTACCCCCCGAAACGTCGGAACTTTGTTGAACTGCTAGATTGGACTTTATATTCACGCATGTTCTTGTATTGTGCTTTCATGCACCACTGCCCAATACAATCTTACCTTATTTTCTTCAATTGCAGTGCCGGTTCTTTCTGTTTTCATATATATATATATATATATATATATATATATATATATAAAATATCATAGTATTTAAAAGTCTAAAACAGGATAAATGCCGTACAATGGTAACAAATTTGCCCTGATGTAGAAAACGGCCCTAAAAATAGAATGAATTACATACTGGTGGGTTATATGTACTAATTTGGTGACATCTGTAAGCAGTTGGTCACAAATTATGTGACAATACATGTGCATGTCCAACTTTTCATTCTTTTGTTTAATACATTTGGAAAAGCATGTATACTTTTCTTTACATGTTACAAATACTTGCCATTTTGTGTTTCTCTATCACATAAAATCTCAATAAAATAAATTTACGTTTGTAGCTATAATGCATATAAACAGGAAATGTACAAGGAGTATGGATAGCTCATATAGAAAACACCTCAGGAACATACATAATATATGACACAATAGTTTCTCAACTAATTTATTTATTGTTATATTTAAAAGTGGAATAATTGAAGCTCTTAGCGAGTGTGCAGCGCATTGCTAAAGTTTGCAAAGACTGCCGCCACGTAAAAATCACATGAATACAAAGAAAATGTTCTAGTTCTTGTAATACTGTGTGTGTTGTTATCTTGATTAATCTGTACAGTTTAAAACTTTCCATGCACTGCTTCAAGTTGTCATTCTCTACAAAAGAATATAAGAATGCTGTTAACATTAATTAGTACAAACTCTAATACTGTCCAGTAAACACTGCCCATATGCCAGTCTGAATTACCCTCCTGTTTCAAAAGCTTATATCGGAAAAAACATTTCCAACTCTCATAACATTATTCTGGTATTTTAGTTTGTAACTCCATTTCTGTCCTTTCAGATGTAAAAAAGAGAAACTATAGGGTAAGCATCAAGTGAAAAAAAGTTCACCGGGTGCTGAATCACCTTCAAGGTATACAATAAAAGTGAATGGCAGTTTTTTTCTCCTGGTGCTGATTCACCTCATTTAGCACCGGGTGTAAAAAGTGTGTGCCTTTTTATTTTTAGTGTTGGATGTACAATCCTTTAACCTTTTCAATCCTTTAACCTTAGATGCTACGTGCTTGCTTCCACTCCACTTAAAGCGGACCTTCACTCTGAATAAGAGTCTATCTTATATGTTTACAACACCCTGTACATACAGATTGGCCACATTAAAAATCATCCTACCTGCATCTACTGCATGTTATGAGCCTTTAAACATCCAAGATGGTGGCTTATGGAAGCCGCCATCTTATCAGGCAGCCTGCAAACAGGAAGTGCCTCCTGAATGTGCTGCTCTGCATTCTGGGACTGCTGACCTTTACCTGACCCCAGCTCTGCTCTGTCTGAGCAAAGCACAGCTATAACCCGCAGCCCTGTACCTTATCCCACTCTCCTCTCCTCAGTAAGTGTGATGCTTCTGAGTCAAGATGGCGGCGCCCGTATCCTAAATTCCTGAACAGAGTTGCAGCCCAGTGGGGGAAAGAATAATAAGTTAGTGACTAAAATCGTAAAATATATTAATTTTAGATGCTGGGGAACCGTTTTTTAAGAATTTGGGCTTTTCATTAAATCACGCTGAAGGTCCGGTTTAAGTACCAAGCACGTAGAATCTACGTGCCTGACTTTCCCCCCTGCTGCAGTAACAGTAAAGTAAAAAAGACATTCACCTGACCCCTCGTTCGATCCGGCCGGGTCTCCTCTTCATCCGGGGGCTTCGAGCCCCCACCCAGGCCACCCAGGTGCAGGGGAATGTCCGGAATAGCCACCCCCCACACCAGAATTACATATAATAAAAAATAAATAAATAAAAATGACAGCCTAACCCTAACCCTTAAAATTCCAAAAAAAATCCCCCCCTCCCCTGGGAGGGGGGACCCTTTGTCGTTTTCTTTTTAATTAACCCCTTATGCTCTGTCGCCCCCAGCACCTATAAAAGGCTTCCAGCAGCAGCAGGAGAACAGAAGCCAGATTGATCAGCATGGGACACAGTGCCCAGGGATGGATGGGAGGTAAGTATAAAAAAAAAAAAAAACAAATAAAATATTTTTTTCTCCATGTGTCTGTGTGTTTTTTTTACATTTAACCCCTTGTGAACTGGTAAGGGATCCATGAGACTAGAGATGAGCGAACTTTTGAAAAATTCCATTCGACTGATTCGCCGAATTTTACGACAAAAATCGTTTCGACCCGAATTTATTTGCGATGAATTGCTATTAAAAACGGCTATTTCTGAGCCTCCTAGAGCCTCAATAGGGTTGTAAACCACTCTGCTGTGCTGTAACATGCATAGGACACGTGCTGGGTTAGTGAAACAATACTGTAAATAATTATCACATGCAGATCAAAGGCATCACTAATAGAGTTGAGGTGGCATCACTATAAGGGGCCCCTATAGTGCCTGAAAAACACACCCTGGAGCTGGCAGCAGCAGGAGCCCAAACATTAGCTGAATCACACCCTGGAGTTGCAAGCAGCAGCAGCCCAAACATTGGTTGAAAGAGACACTGGAGTTGGCAGCAAGAGCCCAAAAATTGGATGAATCAAACCCTGGAGTTGCAAGCAGCAGCAGCAGCCCAAACATAGCTTGAAAGAGACAATGGAGTTGGCAGCAGGAGCCCAAAAATTGGCTGAATGACACCCTGGAGTTGCAAGCAGCAGCGGCAGCCCAAACATTGCTTTAAAGAGACACTGGAGTTGGCAGCAGGAACCCAAAAATTGGATGAATCACACCCTGGAGTTGCAAGCAGCAGCAGGAGCGCAAACATTGCTTTAAAGAGACACTGGAGTTGGCTTCAGGAGCCCAAAAATTGGATGAATCACACCCTGGAGTTGCAAGCAGCAGCAGCAGGAGCCCAAACATAGCTTCAAAGAGACACTGGAGTTGGCAACAGGAGCCCAAAAATTGGCTGAATCACATCCTGGAGTTGCAAGCAGCAGCAGCAGCCCAAACATAGCTTGAAAGAGACACTGGAGTTGACTGCAGGAGGCCAACAATTGGATGAATCACACCTGGAGTTGCAAGCAGCAGCAGCAGAAGCCAAGACATAGCTTCAAAGAGACACTGGAGTTGGCAGCAGTAGCCCAAAACTTGGATGAATCACACCCTGGAGTTGCAAGCAGCAGCATCAGGAGCCCAAACATAGCTTGAAAGAGACAGTGGAGTTGGCTGCAGGAGGCCAAAAATTGGATGAATCACACCGTGGAGTTGCAAGCAGCAGCATGAGTCCAAAGATTACTTTAAAGAGACACTGGAGTTGGCAGCAGGAGCCCAAAAATTGGATGAATCACACCCTGAAGTTGCAAGCAGCAGCAGGAGCCCAAACATAGCTTGAAAGAGACACTGGAGTTGGCAGCAGGAGCCCAAAATTGGCTGAATGACACCCTGGAGTTGCAAGCAGCAGCAGAAGCCCAAACATAGCTTGAAAGAGACACTGGAGTTGGCAGTAGGAGCCCAAAAATTGGCTGAATGAAAACCTGGAGTCGCAAGCAGCAGCAGGAGCCCAAACATAGCTTCAAAGAGACACTGGAGTTGGCAGCAGGAGCCAAAAAATTGTCTGAATCACACCCTGGAGTTGCAAGCAGCAGCAGCAGCCCAAACATAGCTTGAAAGAGACACTGGAGTTGGCTGCAGGAGGCCAAACATTGGATTTATCACACCCTGGAGTGGCAAGCAGCAGCAGGAGCCCAAACATTACTTTAAAGAGACACTGGAGTTGGCAGCAGGAGCCCAAAAATTGGATGAATGACACTCTGGAGTTGCAAGCAGCAGCAGCAGCAGCAGCGGGAGCCCGAATATAGCTTGAAAGAGACACTGGAGTTGGCTGCAGGAGGCCAAACATTGGATTTATCACACCCTGGAGTGGCAAGCAGCAGCAGGAGCCCAAACATAACTTTAAAGAGACACCCTGGAGTTTGCAGCAGGAGCCCAAAATTTGGCTGAATGACACCCTGGAGTTGCAAGCAGCAGCAGCAGCAGCAGCAGGAGCCCAAACATAGCTTGAAAGAGACACTGGAGTTGGCAGCAGGAGCCCAAAAATTAGCTGAATTACACCCTGGAGTTGCAAGCAGCTGCAGGAGCCCAACCATTGCTTTAAAGAGACACTGAAGTTGGCTGCAGGAGCCCAAAAATTGGATGAATCACACCCTGGAGTTGCAAGCAGCAGCAGGAGCACAAACATTACTTTAAAGAGACACTGGAGTTGGCAGCAGGAACCCAAAAATTGGATGAATCACACCCTGGAGTTGCAAGCAGCAGCAGGAGCGCAAACATTGCTTTAAAGAGACACTGGAGTTGGCTTCAGGAGCCCAAAAATTGGATGAATCACACCCTGGAGTTGCAAGCAGCAGCAGCAGGAGCCCAAACATAGCTTCAAAGAGACACTGGAGTTGGCAACAGGAGCCCAAAAATTGGCTGAATCACATCCTGGAGTTGCAAGCAGCAGCAGCAGCCCAAACATAGCTTGAAAGAGACACTGGAGTTGACTGCAGGAGGCCAACAATTGGATGAATCACACCTGGAGTTGCAAGCAGCAGCAGCAGCAGAAGCCAAGACATAGCTTCAAAGAGACACTGGAGTTGGCAGCAGTAGCCCAAAACTTGGATGAATCACACCCTGGAGTTGCAAGCAGCAGCATCAGGAGCCCAAACATAGCTTGAAAGAGACAGTGGAGTTGGCTGCAGGAGGCCAAAAATTGGATGAATCACACCGTGGAGTTGCAAGCAGCAGCATGAGTCCAAAGATTACTTTAAAGAGACACTGGAGTTGGCAGCAGGAGCCCAAAAATTGGATGAATCACACCCTGAAGTTGCAAGCAGCAGCAGGAG
Source organism: Gastrophryne carolinensis (assembly GCA_027917425.1). Taxonomy (NCBI): domain Eukaryota; kingdom Metazoa; phylum Chordata; class Amphibia; order Anura; family Microhylidae; genus Gastrophryne; species Gastrophryne carolinensis. Next base: position 405,194,557 of record CM051236.1, read on the forward strand.
CCCAAACATAGCTTGAAAGAGACACTGGAGTTGGCAGCAGGAGCCCAAAATTGGCTGAATGACACCCTGGAGTTGCAAGCAGCAGCAGAAGCCCAAACATAGCTTGAAAGAGACACTGGAGTTGGCAGTAGGAGCCCAAAAATTGGCTGAATGAAAACCTGGAGTCGCAAGCAGCAGCAGGAGCCCAAACATAGCTTCAAAGAGACACTGGAGTTGGCAGCAGGAGCCAAAAAATTGTCTGAATCACACCCTGGAGTTGCAAGCAGCAGCAGGAGCCCAAAACATAGCTTGAAAGAGACACTGGAGTTGGCTGCAGGAGGCCAAACATTGGATTTATCACACCCTGGAGTGGCAAGCAGCAGCAGGAGCCCAAACATTACTTTAAAGAGACACTGGAGTTGGCAGCAGGAGCCCAAAAATTGGATGAATGACACTCTGGAGTTGCAAGCAGCAGCAGCAGCAGCCCGAATATAGCTTGAAAGAGACACTAGAGTTGGCTGCAGGAGGCCAAACATTGGATTTATCACACCCTGGAGTGGCAAGCAGCAGCAGGAGCCCAAACATAACTTTAAAGAGACACCCTGGAGTTTGCAGCAGGAGCCCAAAATTTGGCTGAATGACACCCTGGAGTTGCAAGCAGCAGCAGCAGCAGCAGGAGCCCAAACATAGCTTGAAAGAGACACTGGAGTTGGCAGCAGGAGCCCAAAAATTAGCTGAATTACACCCTGGAGTTGCAAGCAGCTGCAGGAGCCCAACCATTGCTTTAAAGAGACACTGAAGTTGGCTGCAGGAGCCCAAAAATTGGATGAATCACACCCTGGAGTTGCAAGCAGCAGCAGGAGCACAAACATTACTTTAAAGAGACACTGGAGTTGGCTGCAGGAGCCCAGAAATTGGATGAATCACACCCTGGAGTTGCAAGCAGCAGCAGGAACCCCAAACATTGCTTCAAAGATACACTGGAGTTGGCTGCAGGAGCCCAAAAACTGGATGAATCACACCCTGGAGTTGCAATAAGCAGCAGCAGGAGCCCAAACATATCTTGAAAGAGACACTGGAGTTGGCATCAGGAGCCCAAAAATTGTCTGAATCACACCCTGGAGTTACAAGCAGCAGCAGCTGCAGGAGCCCAAACGTTGCTTTAAAGAGACACTGGAGTTGGCTGCAGGAGCCCAAAAATTGGATGAATCACACCCTGGAGTTGCAATCAGCAGCAGGAGCACAAACATTACTTTAAAGAGACACTGGAGTTGGATGCAGGAGGCCAAAAATTGGATGAATCACACCCTGGAGTTTCAAGCAGCAGCAGGAGTCCAAACATTGCTTTAAAGAGACACTGGAGTTGGCTGCAGGGGCCCAAAAATTGGATGAATCACACCCTGGAGTTGCAAGCAGCAGCAGCAGGAGCCCAAACATAGCTTCAAAGAGACACTGGAGTTGGCAGCAGCCACAGCAGGAGCCCAAAAATTGACAGACACACCCTGGAGTTGGCAGCAGCAGCAGCAGGAACCCAGAAATTGGCTGGAAGTCACCCTGAAGTTGGCAGCAGCAGGAGCACAATCATTAGCTGGAAGGCACACCCTGGAGTCAGCAGCAGCATAAGCAGGAGCCCAAACATTGCTTGAAAGACACCCTGGAGTTGGCAGCAGCAGAAGGCCAACAATTGGCTGAAAGGCACACCCTGAAGTTGGCATCAGCAGGAGCCCAAAAATTGGCTGGAAGGCACACCTTGAAGTTGGCATCAGCAGGAGCCCAAAATTGGTCTAAAGACATAAATATGTTTTGCACCATTTGGAAAGTGTAAAACGTGGCACCATGCTGAATCTAGTTGCATGCATCAGCCATTGGTGGGTGGAAATCCTGGCTGATCCATGCCTGATTCATTTTGACAAAGGTGTGTCTCTCCACATTTTTAGTTGACAGACGAGTTCTCCTCGCCGTAACTATGGCCCCCGCCGCACAAAACACCCGCTCAGATGGCACGCTACTTGCCGGGCAGGACAGCTTTTCCAGGGCAAACTCTGCTAGTTGCGGCCACAAGCCAAGTTTGGCTGCCCAGAAGTCCAGCGGATCCTCAAGGTGTGTTGGCATGGTCATGTCAAGGTATGACATGACCTGCTGGTTGAGGTCCTGCTCCAGGTCATCCTGCTGCTCATGAGTAGCCTCACTATGCGGGTGTAGAAAGCTACTCATTAGCGACTGAAGACTGAGGCTGCTGCTGATGGAGCTGCTGCTGCTGCTCCTGCCAACCCCCCCAGCAGCCATGGCAGTGAAAGGTGAGCGCAGAGGTCCCCCCGAGTCAGACCTGCGAGAGTATGGACCATGGCACAGATAGGCATCGGCCAACTGACTATGCAGAATGTCTTTGTAGCAGTTCAGTTTGTCCTCCCTCTCGGCGGGTTTAAAAAATGCCCCCATTTTGTGCCGGAAGCAAGGGTCCAATAAGGCGGACAGCCAGAAGTCATCCCACCGACAAATGGAAACAATTCTGGGGTCACTACGCAAGCACGTGAGCATGCTTCCTGCCATTTGCGCAAGTGACTCGGAGGGACTACCTGTCTCCTGCAGCCAACTCCAGTGTCTCTTTGAAGCAATGTTTGGGGTTCCTGCTGCTGCTTGCAACTCCAGGGTGTGATTCATCCAATTTCTGGGCTCCTGCAGCCAACTCCAGTGTCTCTTTAAAGTAATGTTTGTGCTCCTGCTGCTGCTTGCTACTCCAGGGTGTGATTCATCCAATTTTTGGGCTACTGCAGCCAACTCCAGTGTCTCTTTAAAGCAATGTTTGGGCTCCTGCAGCTGCTGCTGCTGCTTGCAACTCCAGGGTGTGAAGGGTGTGAAGGGTGGAATTTCAACGGGTGCAAACATCGCAAATCAGACTATGTTGGGGGCTGCCGTTCTGACGCTGTAGCTCAAGAAGGGTGTGTTTGGCGGTGTATGAGTGGCTGAAGTGCATGCAAAGTTTCCTTGAAGTTGTTAGGATGTCTTGCAGATGGGGGGAACACTTCAGAAACCGCTTGACAACCAGATTGAAGACGTGAGCCATGCAGGGGGCATGGGTCAGGCTTCCTTGGCGCAGCGCAGACAAAATGTTCTTCCCATTGTCAAAACCAAAACAGAGAGTCCCAAACTCCCTAAATCCACCCCCTATAGTGAATGGCACCACTCAAGTTATGATTGCAAATTATTACTTCTTTATTCAAAACATTTTTTTCTATGTACATACATTTTAAAAAGTTAATTAAAATACATATATTTACACACAATTCCCCGAAGAGGGGGGGGAGGAACAAAATGGACGGAGGGGGGGCAGGACAGCACTAACTAGAGTGTCCAGATGGAAAATGCTTAATGGCTATACTAATAAATCAATGGTATCTATCAATCTGCTACTACTCTAATTCCCAATACTGCCTATCCACAAGGGACTAATTCATAAAACCAATTCATTATTAATGTACAAAAACGTGCAAAAAACTTATATATTGTATATACATAAAGTGCTATGTGCCATGTGTCAAAACGACCTATACACATCTATCATAAGGACAGCCATAGGGAGATAAACGCAGACACATATATAACATTACACAGTAACTTACATAATTCCAGTGACCAGCCAAGCACACCCCCTCCTCTCCCAACCGACGCATTGCGTGACGTCCCGCGTCACTTCTCCAGGGCAAGGCAAAGGTTCTTCCCATTGTCGGTAACCATGATTCCCATTTTAAGTTTTCTTGGAGTAAGCCATGTTTGGATTTCCTGATGAATAAATTTAAGCAGTTCCTCCCCTGTGTGACTCCGTTCGCCAAGACAAACCCTGTGAAGCACAGCGTGACACCTCCGTGCCCTGCACACATGGTAGAATGGAGGGGCACTGAGACTTGAGCCTACAGTGAAGGGTGAGGAGATGGCGGAGGATGAGGAGGCCGAGTCGCACGGTGTCACAGGCACAACGGCCAGGGAGCGCAGAGGCGTGACCTGTCCAAGTTGCTGCTGCTGCTGCAAAGGGACCACATTCACCCAGTGGGCCGTAAACGACATGTACTGTCCCTGACCGTAGTTACAGCTCCAGACGTCGGCGCTGCCATGCAGTTTGCTACACACGGACAGGCTCAAGGACTGGCCCACCTTCTGTTCAAAAAAAGTGTGCAGCGCTGGTACTGCCTTCTTGGCAAAGAAATGACGGCTTGGCACTCTCCATCTCGGCTCGGCATAAGGCATCAGTTCTCTGAAAGGTGCAGAGTCCACCACCTGAAAAGGAAGCAACTGCAGCACCAGCAACTTGGACAGGAGCACATTCAGCTTCTGTGCCATAGTATGAGTGGGCGCATACTGCTGTCTCTTGGACATGGCTTCGCTGATGGATTGCTGGCGGGATGCATGAGTTGGAGGAGGAGGAGCAGGAGCGACAAGGGATGGGTATGACGCACAGCTGCCTTCAGCTGAGGTGCTGGAGCCTTGGCTGGCAGAAATTGGGAGCGGCGTGCCACTTGGTGAGGAAGAAGGCTGGACCACCTCTTCGGAGCCTCGGTTCTCCCAGGCCGCTTTATGGTGACGCATCATATGTTGACACAGGGCCATGGTGCCAACATTTGGGCCCTGGCCATGCTTCACCTTCTGCCTACATATCTTGCATGTGGCCATGTTACCCCCCTGCGGATGCTTCAGGAAAAACTGCCACACTGCCGAGTAGCTACTTTTCCCACCAACAGGCCTCACTGATTCACTGCTACTATCGCCAACTCCAGGAACCCCTGCTCCACTACCTCACGATAAGGTAGCCTGCCGCGCAGCAGGTGCTCTACCCCAGCCCCGTTTGGCTCCAGGCTTTACAATTGTGCCCCCATGCTGACTGCCAACCATGCTGCTAACACCTTGCTGCCTCAGCTGCTGACTCCGGGGCAACCTGCGCCCCTCTTCTCCTGATGATGACGATGAAGCCCCTTCATCACCCGGCTCCCAAGTGCAATCGGCTTCATCATCATCATCATCATCACCGAGTTGTGGCTGCACGTCACTGATGTTCTCGGTTTCCTCAACAGTGTCTGGCGCAGGAGCTGGAACACCAACAACACTGTCCACATCACTATTTGTCTGCCTAGCTAAAGAAGCCACCTCCATTTCTTGGCTGGGCAGTAGCTGCTGACTGTCCTCTATCTGATCATCCTCCTCACTAAAGAGTGGAGCTGAACCCAAAGCATAGGATACGTCGCTGGGAGAGGGAACAGCGTAGGACAGAGGCAATGGGAGGACAGGGACTGCTCTCGGGGCATGCCAACTCAGGGTTGTGTCAGAGGAACCTACCGACCCTAGACTGGGGGTCTCAGATGTAACTTGTGATGATGTTGATGAGCGCGTTAACCAATCTACCACGGCAGATGCGTTTCTGGTGGAGACACGACCGCTAGCAGATACTGGCAGATCAGGTCTCTCACCGTGACTCCTGCAGCCACGCGCTCCTAGTCTGCTGCGACCTCTGCCTGCTGAATCTTGGCCTCTTCCACTCCTCTTTGAACATCCTTGCACTTGTCTGCCTGACATTTTTATGTATTTGAATGCACAATAGGTACGATAAAAAATGTGTTTACTTTTAAAAGAAGAAGCTACATAAAGGGAGGAACTGCTTCTCAGCACCAGATACTATGAAAATTGGCAATATGAGATACCCTGCGGCCTAGTGTTTTGGCAGCAGACCAAAAACCAATTCAAAATACAATACTTTGATTAAGCTGAGGAAGGATGAACAAGTGTATTTAGTATAACAGATAGGCTGCTAAGTGCAGGTTTGGGATGCCCTGCGGCCTGGTGTTTTTTTTGTTAAAGGCAGACCAAAAACCAATTCAAAATGCAATACTTTGATTAAGCTGAGGAAGGATGAACAAGCGTATTTAGTATAACAGATAGGCTGCTAAGTGCAGGTTTGGGATGCCCTGCGGCCTGGTGTTTTTTTTGTTAAAGGCAGACCAAAAACCAATTCAAAATGCAATACTTTGATTAAGCTGAGGAAGGATGAACAAGCGTATTTAGTATAACAGATAGGCTGGTAAGTGCAAGTTTGGGATGCCCTGCGGCCTGGTGTTTTTTTTGTTAAAGGCAGACCAAAAACCAATTCAAAATGCAATACTTTGGTTAAGCTGAAGAAGGATGAACAAGCGTATTTAGTATAACAGATAGGCTGCTAAGTGCAGGTTTGGGATGCCCTGCGGCCTGGTGTTTTTTTTGTTAAAGGCAGACCAAAAACCAATTAAAAATGCAATACTTTGATTAAGCTGAGGAAGGATGAACAAGCGTATTTAGTATAACAGATAGGCTGGTAAGTGCAAGTTTGGGATGCCCTGCGGCCTGGTGTTTTTTTTTGTTAAAGGCAGACCAAAAACCAATTCAAAATGCAATACTTTGATTAAGCTGAAGAAGGATGAACAAGCGTATTTAGTATAACAGATAGGCTGCTAAGTGCAGGTTTGGGATACCCAGGTGGGCTGGCGTTTTTTTTGTTAAAGACAGACCAAAAACCAATTCAAAATGCAATACTTTGATTAAGCTGAGGAGGATCAGCAAGCGTATTTAGTATAACAGATAGGCTGCTAAGTGCAGGTTTGGGATACCCAGGTGGGCTGGTGCTTTTTTGGTTAAAGGCAGACCAAAAAATATTAAAACTAATCCAGTTATATTATGATAAATGCTTGTGTGTAACAGATAGGGTTAAATTAGCCACTGCATAGATGGCATGCACAGTGGCAAGACAGATTTACAGCACAAAGTACTGAAATTGAATTGAAAACTGATCTGGCTAATGAAAAAAAAAATATTTTCACTGTCACTTCTAAGATGTCCCTGGCTGGATGGTTCCGGTTTTTCCCTATCTTTCACTATCTTTCCCTAGCTCTGTCTACTTCTCTGTCTGCCTCTCTGACTCTCCCTACCTATCTCTAACTCTCTGTCCCTGTCTGTAACGAGCTGTGCTCTGGCTGCAATAGAACGCTGAAATGCGCACAAGGAAGATGGCCGCCGCTTTATATAGCACGGTGACGTCACCAGGCTTCCTGGCTGCTGATAGGCTGCATGTGACTTACCCATGATACCTTGCCCCAGGGGATATGTCCGGACATGTGCTTCCACCATTTTAGAATGCCTGTAATTGAAATAAATGAAGTTTAAAGGAAAACTTTGATCGATCGAATCGCTGGGAAATTCGGATTCGTTCAGAATCGAATTTTTCATGAAATTCGGAACGAATCCGGGTTCGTCCGGATCGATTCGCTCATCCCTACATGAGACCCCTATACCAGTTCACAAGGCTGGGGGCTGGCAAGTCACCTGCGGCTAGCGGGTGACTTGCCATTAACCCCCGGTACCCCCAATTACCTGCCTCCCCAAAGCCGAGGGGGGGGCAGAAAAGCCCGGCCCAAGGAGCTTGTAGCCGGCAGGGTGGGGGGGCCACAAAAACTGGCCCCTTCGCCCCCTGTTCCTACAAGCCCCCATAGCTGGTCCTGGGCTGGTTATGATGGGTAAGGATGACCCCACGTCATTTTTTTTTAATTTTTAGGGGTTTTTAACCTCCCCCAGGAGGGGGGACCCTATGTCATTTTTTTTAAATTAACCCCTTATGTTTATAGTGTGGATAGTAGTATTTTATTTGTAAATGTTGCTCTTTTCAGTTTGGGGGGTCTCCTGGGCGAGAATGGGGGGGCTACCGATACATATGTGGTACCGTTGTAATCGGCAGAAATGGGGCTTTCACATGCAATATGGTTTTCTCAAACAAAGTAAACGTTTTATTTAAAATAAAGGAGAGAATTGTCTAAAAATATTGTTTTATTTATTATTTTGTTTTTTTACGCAAAAGTATTTAAAAAACAGTAGGAAACTCACAAACAAGACATTTCATGTTACAGCCTAAACTCTGCTGCAAAATATATATATTTTATCCTGGAGATTCTGGCAAAAATCACAATTAAACATGGCGCAAAATGGGGAAAAATGACCTGTCAACAGAGTGTGACAAAATTTCAAGTAGGCTGGCAATTAAAAGGGTTAATAGTACCTATGCATATTTGGTATTGTTCTGTTCAGGGGATCTTGCACTTTCAGACTTAGCTTGTTTTTTCTTGTTTGCATATTGATATTTTAGGGAAAGGTGTTTTTTATTCTGCTTTTTTATACATTTTTTAGGGAAACCCTGTGCAACCATAGAATTCTTTGATTACTTCCAGAAAGTTGAGCCCACTACAACAAGCTAGGTACGCTTAGAAAGCATGTGTACTTTCAAGGAATATATGGTTTGTGGGGGTTATTCCAAATATAAAGGGTTGTTCTGGTAGACAAAACGCAAGGTGTCCACTTTGACAGCAGAGCTGACATTTTCAAATAAAATTACTGTTACGCACATTTACTTTGGGGTGTTTGGCAACTCTTCTCTTGACAGTAGCTATGCATGTTGGGTATTGTTCTGTTCGGGGGGATGTTGCTTTTTCAGATTTACCTTGTTTTTTCTTGTTTGCATATTGTTTTTTTTAGGAAAATGTGACTTTGATTCTGTTTTTTTATTCTTTTTTAGGGAAACCCTGTGCAACCAAATAATTTATTGAGGGATTACTTCCAGAAAACTGCACCCATGTCAACAAGCCTGGTACGCCTAGAAAGCTTGAGGTATGTACTTCCAGAGAATATATAGTTTGTGGGGGGTATTTCAAATGTAAAGGGTTGTTTTTCTTGAAAAACTGCAAGGTGCGCATAGCATAGTTGTATTTTAAAGCGCTGTTTCAGTTTGGGGGTGTCTCCTGGGCAGGAAAGGGTGTCTACCAATACATATATGGTACCGTTTTAACCGGAAGAAATGGGGCTTTTACACGCAATAAGATTTCATTGACAAACTTACATTTTTTTATTGCTACAAAACACTACAAATTGTAAAAAATAGAAGCGACTGTATGTATGAATGCAACAGATAGCAAAGCAGTAAGGCTGGTTGGGTGATGGGCTCACTATACAGAGACTCAAAGCAAATATGGAACTGGGGTGGTTGGGCCCCCCCTATTATTAGAGAGCTGAACAACACCCGACCTTGCCTGTAAACAACCTACTTAGACATAATTAAAAAATAGCAGTATTTTATTAGATCTGGTATATTAAAAACCTTCAGTGCACAAATGCAGTTGGACACGCCAACACACCAGTTGATACAGACATATACATTACGTTATAAATATACATGAGATCCATAAATTGCATACAAAATGTGAATTTGCAATGGTTTCCAAAAATTTTTAGATAGGCTTCCTCAGCGCCCTGTTAAACAATCTGTGTGTATACAAAAACATAGACCATATAGATAAATATATATATACACCAATAATATGGCCATAACCTATGCATTAGTTTTAAATTGAGCCCGAATCCTGTTGGTATCGGCTTTAGAGATATTTCTATGAGGAAAGAAGTCCAGATGGGTGCAGGGAATAATGGATCCTAGGACAGACAGTGAACCACGCCAATATTAGTATAGGTGGAGAGTGAGTAAGAAACAATTTATAGTAAATGCCAGCACCTGAATAGGTTAAGGTGTATGCTGGGTATTTAAAATTAAGATTAGAACATACCTGTAATGTGACCAATCAGTAATATGGCATGGAGGGGGAGGAAAGAAAACACAACCCCCTGTATGCGTCTGTCCTTGTCGGCGCCAGCATACTGCGGATGGCGCAGCTGCACGCACGTGTAGGCGCCTAAGTAGTGTCCGCTGAGTGATGTGCTCGTCAAAGCCTCACCCCCTTATGGCCCTGCTGTGAGCATCAGGGGAGCGGGGATGGCGTGCAGCGTCACTGGAGTCATACGCTAATGACTGTAGCCCACGGAGGAGGTAGGGCGTGCTCAGCGCTCCAGCTCCTCCCAAGGGCGTTGGGGGCTGACGCTGCTGGCGCCGTTGTGTGTCTGCGAGGCCGCCATTTTCGTGGAGACCACAGTGCAAAATATGCAGTTATATAAAAAACATAAGAATTTGATTATTATTCCTAAAAAAGAATAAAGAAAATAGACTTTGGTACACATTAATAGTGCCAGATAAGGCTAAATAACAATTTGCAGCAAATGCTAATGCCGGTAATAGTGACATACTAGTGCAGACTAATCTGCATCTATTTGTCACATTCCTCCTGGCAATACACAAAGATGAAGAACCCGGCCCACAACCTGCTGTTGGTTTATGGTATGACATGCAGACTCCCCGCAGTCCATCTATAAAGAGCTCCGCCTAATTTTTTATGGCTGCACGCCATCCCTGCTCCCCCCCCCTGAAGAATGATTATATGGCCCCCTTTTTCACCTGACCTAAACATGAGAGCTTGAGGGTATTTCTTAAACAGGAGATTTACGTTGAGGAAAAAAAGGACACCCCTCAGAATACTGTCTGGGTGGTTGTGGTTGCTGATGCATAAAAAGTAGACTGTCAACAGACTTCATGGATGGAAAGGTCTTGAATTGAAATGTGGCTATATTGTGGCTATATTGGCCAAACAACTTTTTGTAAATTATAAAAATATCTATTTGTACATTTTTTTTTTATTATTCTCACTTTAACAGATAAAAATAAACAAGTGAAATAGGTTACGTAATAATCCTGCACATTAATATTTGCCCAATAATAATGCACAAATAGATATTCTACTATGGAAGCATAACCTCACTTATAAACTCACTGCTTTTACAGGTTTAAAAAGTTTGAGATTTACTAACATTTTGGATTGAACAACTGCACTGAAGTTGGATAATAAACCAGAGAAGATACTTCACAGAAAATATACCCCACTGGCTTGAGACAGTTGAAGCAATCTGAGCCTGTGAAGCAGCAACTTGGCTTTATAACGTGAGATAGGGAATCATTCTTACAATTCTCTCTGAGAGATCTGGCAGCTGTAAGCTAGTTGGTACATTTCCTTAAGATCCTCTACATGATTATATTTCACTGGCTTGCTTGCCGTTATTTGAGAAGAGCGAACTTTTGAAAAATTCGATTCGGCTGATTAGCATCGCTATTAGAATCGCAGAGCGGCACAATTGCAGAGAGTTGAGGTGGCATCACTATGAGGGGCCCCTATATTGAATGAAAAACACACCCTGGAGCTGGCAGCAGCAGCAGGAGCCCAAACATTGGCTGAAAGAATTCCTGGAGTTGGCAGCAGGAGCAGCAGGACTGGCACCTTGAGAAAGTGGTTCGCCACCGAACGCGTTGGGATACTCTGGTCTGGTCGGTACAGCGGCATGGTCTCCTTAGGGTGATATTGTTCTTTATTTATATTTTTTTCACTGAACACGGCTTATTGGCTTAATTAGTTGTTTGATTTCTCTTTCTCTTTTTTTGATCATGTGTTTTTGATCATCTTATACAAGAGCACTTTAGCCCTAGGTCACTTTATTTGTATATGTTTGCACATTAGAGATTGGAAGACTTTTATATATATAGAATTGTTTGATTGCACATTTAAAGGGGACATGACCACTGTAAGAAACGCTTTTTATATGGAATGTTTTGTATGTGATGTCTTAGATGGAGTATTGTAGGTATATATGTTTTTTAACTAAATAAGCAACAAAAATAGGGAACCCCACTATTCCCCAAAATTTATCCTCAGAGAAGGCACCACTACTATAGTAATAGTCAATTTTATTTATCAAAAAAATGTTTGCTATACACATATACAGACACACATTTTAAAACCTTATTTTAAAAAAAACATATACACATTCTTGGAGGAAAGGACAAAGAGGGGAGGGAGGGGAGAGGGGAGGGAAGGGGGAATTTAGCCCCCAAACACCCCCACACAGAGAAAGGTGGCCCTCTTGTTTATATTATGCCAAGTTGTAAATATCAATGATATCTGTTAGTCCTGCTGTCGTGCTAATTAATAGTGCTAATCTATTACATAAAAAATCTCAAATCATATAGCTCCTTGTGCCAGTAAACCTTTTAAAGTGCTTAGTGCATATAGTGAAAAACAATGTATATATAATATAATATGTATATAGGGCTAAACAGGACAGCCAGGACGCCAAAGAACAGACAACCATACAAACAAATCACTGCTGTAACTATAATGGCCAACCAACTCACCCCCCTCACCAACACATGTGTGTTGTCGCCGCGTTGCGTGACGACGACACGTCACTTCTCCAGGACAATAGGGCACACATCTAACCCCTACTAAACCTCCTTAAGTACTCACACAAACCCCGTTCCCCCGCCGCGCGCCGCGCCTCCGTGATCAAAGAAGACAGAGCGCAGCTGTGATGGCGCTCGTAACCGGAAGTGGTAGTCCGCATGACGCGCTCCGGCCGGAAGCGCGTCAGCGGGCCGCTTGCGTTCCAGCATACGGAAGCGATAGATTTCCGTATAGCTGGTATGACCGGACGACAACAGCGCGGGACCGGGGGCGGGACAGGTAAGTAAATAGGTGGAAAAACATGTCATTCTAAACAAACATCCTAAGTACTTATATCACTAATATATACAAACTTTACAATATTATACTACAACTATACAATCTATCTACATGCCAAAAGTGAATTACATTCTATACAGACCTATATATGCAGCTACATCTGAGTTGCATATATCTCTATTGGAGTAAACAGCATGGAAACTCTGCTGCAAAGATTATTGAAGGGAATTGGGTAACACACCTGCACTAACCATAACCCTGGTACCCCTAACCGGGGAAGCTATTCACAAATATCCCTCTTATCCTCCATATTATCAAATGAATATTATGTACATGACAGTGGGGGCTAATATCTTCCATATTCTCAAATGAGCATTATATACATTGCCAAGCATATGGCTGCATCCAGGCAGCACAGGGGTCTCATGAGCTAACACAGCGTAAAGACACTACTATTCAAGACATTCATAGGGGGGGGGGGAGAAATTGGGCCATGGACCTACACTGACCATGGTCCCAATACCCCCATTGGCGGGAACTTGTTCACAACCAGCCCACATAATTATGCATGATTTTGTTTACAGATAAAAGGGGAGAAAGGTACAAAGGGAGAAAAGACACACAACCAGAATTTTATACAACAGAGGTCGCTGTGCGATGGCATCTTCATATGGGACTCTCGTTGTATCAAAGGTCCGGAACCTGATGTAGTAGTCCTCTTATAGAAGACCCGGATATATTAAGTGCCACCTATAACTAGAGAAAAAACCGTGAGCGTGACAAAAAATCAGAATACATGTGAAGGGGCACTACCAATGCCCTCAAGTTACTAGAACAGTGTATAAATGTCTGTGAAAACTCAACACCAATGAACTATACCAGAAAAGGTGACCCACATATTAAAACTAACCCCTGCCTAAAACCCATACTGGCCGTATATGGCCCGACAAACTCCCCCCGCCCCCTATCAACATAAACCTACTCCCTTACCACACCCAAATACGTGAACTCCTAAAATACACCTAGTGAAACTCATTATACCCCCAAAAAAGGTGTGAAAGCCAGGTCTTCATTCAGCCCCATGGGGACCTGAGTGCCCAAATTGTATATCCATCTGAGCTCCCTTTGTTGCAATAGTCTTTTCAAGTTACCACCCCGTGGACCCACACTGACCTTCTCAATACCCACTATCTTTAAACAGCTCATATCGCTGTGGTGTACATTGTAGAAGTGCAGTGCCACCGGTGGTACCACTTTCCCAAGTTGTAGATTTCTGCCCGCCAGACGGATACTAGATATGTGAGCTTGTATCCTCGCCTTGAGACTATTCCGTGTCTCACCTATGTACATCTTGGGACACCCACAGGTAAGAGCATAAATAACTCCTGTGGTTCTACAGTTTACAAATTGGGCTATTCGAAAGCTTTTACCGGTTTGTAAATGGCTAATATTTTTACATTTAACCATATTTGGGCAAATGGAACAGCCGCCACATGGGTAGCTGCCATTTATATTTTTGTTGTCTCGTAGCCAGTTTGGTAAAGGGTTAAAGTGACTTGAGCATACTTTGTCCCGAATACTTGGGGCCCGTTGGGCCGTCATCCGAGGACCCCCCCGGACCCATCTCGTCAGATACGGATCGGTTCTTAGGATGCTCCAGTGCCTATTGAGGATCTTTTTTAGGTTTCCCCAATCATCGTTATATCGTGTAACAAATCTTACCTCTGATCTGTTGTCATGTCTCTGTTTAGGAATAAGTAGACGTGATCTTGGTGTGGATCTAGCTCTTGCCCAGGCTCTGTCCACCACTGCTTGGGGATAGCCTCTCATACAGAACCGTCGTGCCAAGTCACCAGCTTGTTTTTCAAAGTCTTCCTTCTTGGAGCAATTTCTGCGAATCCGCAGAAACTGCCCCATTGGGATGCCTCGCTTCAGGTTGGTTAGGTGAAAGCTATCGTAATGTAATAATGAGTTGACCGCAGTGTCTTTTCGATATAGGCCCGTACTCAATGTCCCGTCTCCCATGACCATAATGGTGAGATCCAAAAATGTCACCTGTGTTGATGAAATCTGGGCAGTCAAAAAAATGTTTAGCTCATTCTGGTTTAAGAGATTTAAATATTCATTAAATTGTGTTTCAGAGCCCTGCCACAACACCAGTATGTCATCAATATATCTGTACCAGCCCAACACGTGCCGGTGATGGTCCCGCATGTCATCACAGCCGACTACCTCCCGTTCCCACCAGCCCAGGAATAAATTGGCCACCGAGGGGGCACAACGTGCCCCCATGGCGACCCCACACACCTGGCGATAGTATGCCGTATCAAACGTAAAGAAATTGTGCATTAGCACAAAATCCAAAAGCCTTAATAGAAAATCCTGGAGGGACGGGGGGTCTTGGCTGCTCGTGCTTAGAAAATACCGGCACGTGTGGGCGGCAGATACATGCGAGATACTGGTGTAAAGACCTATGATTTCCTTAAAGTTGAACATCCGGTGGTCCCTACCTTTTACCTTTTACCTAAAATTCATAAGAACCCCCGATGCCCGCCCGGGAGACCTATTGTGGCGGGTATCGGGGGGCTTACAGAGAAAGCATGTACTCTGGTTGATAAACATCTTTGATCTTTGATCACGGAGGCGCGGCGCGCGGCGGGGGAACGGGGTTTGTGTGAGTACTTAAGGAGGTTTAGTAGGGGTTAGATGTGTGCCCTATTGTCCTGGAGAAGTGACGTGTCGTCGTCACGCAACGCGTCGACAACACACATGTGTTGGTGAGGGGGGTGAGTTGGTTGGCCATTATAGTTACAGCAGTGATTTGTTTGTATGGTTGTCTGTTCTTTGGCGTCCTGGCTGTCCTGTTTAGCCCTATATACATATTATATTATATATACATTGTTTTTCACTATATGCACTAAGCACTTTAAAAGGTTTACTGGCACAAGGAGCTATATGATTTGAGATTTTTTATGTAATAGATTAGCACTATTAATTAGCACGACAGCAGGACTAACAGATATCATTGATATTTACAACTTGGCATAATATAAACAAGAGGGCCACCTTTCTCTGTGTGGGGGTGTTTGGGGGCTAAATTCCCCCTTCCCTCCCCTCTCCCCTCCCTCCCCTCTTTGTCCTTTCCTCCAAGAATGTGTATATGTTTTTTTTAAAATAAGGTTTTAAAATGTGTGTCTGTATATGTGTATAGCAAACATTTTTTTGATAAATAAAATTGACTATTACTATAGTAGTGGTGCCTTCTCTGAGGATAAATTTTGGGGAATAGTGGGGTTCCCTATTTTTGTTGCTTATATCGGCAGGTTGCAATTGCACACCTTTCCTCTTTTGAGCACACATTTATTCTCTTGTTAGCTGGTGCAGGCTTTCTTCAGTTTTGTTCATATATTTTAACTAAATAAATTATGATGATGATGATTATAAAATTTATTGAATTCTTTTTGTGCTGGCCTTAAAATCTGTGGTAACTGGACCCACTTTTTCTAGTTAAAATTGTCTGCAGTTCATGCATGGTATAAAGATTCTTTTGGGCCGGCACAATCATATAGTACAGATCTAAGGTGGTGCGGGATCGTTTGGTCATCTTAGGATGTGTGCTGGGTTAGTGAAATAATACTGTAAATAATTATGACATGCAGATCAGAGGCATCGATCGCTATTAGAATCGCAGAGCGGCACAACTGCAGAGAGTTGAGATGGCATCACTATGAGGGGCCCCTATATTGCCTGAAAAACACACGCTGGAGCTGGCAGCAGCAGGAGCCCAAATATTGGCTGAAAGAAATCCTGGAGTTGGCAGCAGGAGCCCAAAAATTGGTCTGAAGACACACACTGGAGTTGGCAGCAGGTGCCCAAAAATTGGGCAAAAGAGACACTGGAGTTGCCAACAGCAGCAGGAGCCCAAACATTGGCTGAAAGAGACACTGGAGTTGGCAGCAGGAGTCCAAAAATTGGCCTAAAGACACACTGGAGTTGGCAGCAGCAGGAGCCCAAACATTGGCTGAAAGAGACACTGGAGTTGGCAGAAGCAGCAGCAGGAGCCCAAAAAAAGACTGAGAGACACACCCTGGAGTTGCAAGCAGCAGCAGGAGTCCAAACACTGCTTGAAAGAGACACTGGAGTTGGCAGCAGGAGCAGCAGGAGCCAAAACATTGGCTCAAAGAGACACTGGAGTTGGCAGCAGGAGCCCAAAAATTGGACTAAAGACACACCCTGGAGTTGCAAGCAGCAGCAGGAGCCCAAACATTGCTTGAAAGAGACACTGGAGTTGGCAGCAGGAGCAGCAGGAGCCCAAACATTGATTGAAAGAGACACTGGATTTGGCAGCAGGAGCAGCAGGGGCACAAACATTCCTTGAAAGAGACACAGGAGTTGGCAGCAGGAGGCCAAAAACTGGACTAAAGACACACTGGAGTTGCAAGCAGCAGCAGGAGCCTAAACAATGCTTGAAAGAGACACTGGAGTTGGCAGCAGGAGCCCAAACGTTGGCTGAATGACACCCTGGAGTTGCAAGCAGCAGCAGCAGGAGACCAAACATTGCTTGAAAGACACACTGGAGTTGGCAGCAGGAGCAGCAGGAGCCCAAACATTGGCTCAAAGAGACACTGGAGTTGGCAGCAGCAGCAGCAGGAGCCCAAGTATTGCTTGAAACAGACACTGCATTTGGCAGCAGGAGCCCAAAAATTGGCCGAATGACACCCTGGAGTTGCAAGCAGAAGCAGGAGCCCAAACATAGTCTTAAAGAGACACTGGAGTTGGCAGCAGGAGCCCAAACATTGGCTGAATGACACCCTGGAGTTGCAAGCAGCAGCAGCAGGAGCCCAAAACGTTGCTTGAAAGACACACTGGAGTTGGCAGCAGGAGCCCAAACATTGGCTCAAAGAGACACTGGAGTTGGCAGCAGCAGCAGGAGCCCAAACATTGGCTGAAAGAGACACTGGAGTTGGCAGCAGGAGTCCAAAAATTGGCCTAAAGACACACTGGAGTTGGCAGCAGCAGGAGCCCAAACATTGGCTGAAAGAGACACTGGAGTTGGCAGCAGCAGCAGCAGGAGCCCAAAAAAAGACTGAGAGACACACCCTGGAGTTGCAAGCAGCAGCAGGAGTCCAAACACTGCTTGAAAGAGACACTGGAGTTGGCAGCAGGAGCAGCAGGAGCCCAAACATTGCTTGAAAGACACTCTGGAGTTGGCAGCAGGAGCAGCAGGAGCCCAAATATTGCTTGAAAGAAACACTGGAGTTGGCAGCAGGAGCCCAAAAATTGGCTGAATGACACCCTGGAGTTGGCAGCAGCAGGAGCCCGAACATTGCTTGAAAGAGACACTGGAATTGGCAGCATGAGCCAAAACATTGGCTCAAAGAGACACTGGAGTTGGCAGCAGGAGCCCAAAAATTGGACTAAAGACACACCCTGGAGTTGCAAGCAGCAGCAGGAGCCCAAACATTGCTTGAAAGAGACACTGGAGTTGGCAGCAGGAGCAGCAGGAGCCCAAACATTGATTGAAAGAGACACTGGATTTGGCAGCAGGAGCAGCAGGGGCACAAACATTCCTTGAAAGAGACACAGGAGTTGGCAGCAGGAGGCCAAAAACTGGACTAAAGACACACTGGAGTTGCAAGCAGCAGCAGGAGCCTAAACAATGCTTGAAAGAGACACTGGAGTTGGCCGCAGGAGCCCAAACGTTGGCTGAATGACACCCTGGAGTCGCAAGCAGCAGCAGCAGGAGACCAAACATTGCTTGAAAGACACACTGGAGTTGGCAGCAGGAGCAGCAGGAGCCCAAACATTGGCTCAAAGAGACACTGGAGTTGGCAGCAGCAGCAGCAGGAGCCCAAGCATTGCTTGAAACAGACACTGCATTTGGCAGCAGGAGCCCAAAAATTGGCCGAATGACACCCTGGAGTTGCAAGCAGAAGCAGGAGCCCAAACATAGTCTTAAAGAGACACTGGAGTTGGCAGCAGGAGCCCCAACATTGGCTGAATGACACCCTGGAGTTGCAAGCAGCAGCAGCAGGAGCCCAAAACGTTGCTTAAAAGACACACTGGAGTTGGCAGCAGGAGCCCAAACATTGGCTCAAAGAGACACTGGAGTTGGCAGCAGCAGCAGCAGGAGCCCAAACATTGCTTGAAAGAGACACTGCATTTGGCAGCAGGAGCCAAAATATTGGCCGAATGACACCCTGGAGTTGGCAGCAGCAGCAGCAGGAGCCTAAACATTGCTTAAAAGAGACACTGGAGTTGGCAGCAGGAGCCCAAACATTGGCTGAATGACACCCTGGAGTGGCAAGCAGCAACAGCAGCAGCAGGAGCCCAAACATTGCTTGAAAGAGACACTGGAGTTTGCAGCAGGAGCCCAAACATTGCTTGAAAGACACACTGGAGTTGGCAGCAGGAGCCCAAACATTGGCTCAAAGAGACACTGGAGTTGGCAGCAGCAGGAGCCCAAACATTGCTTGAAAGAGACACTGCATTTGGCAGCAGGAGACCAAAAATTGGCCGACTGACACCCTGCAGTTGGCGGCAGCAGGAGCAGGAGCCCAAACATTGCGTGAAAGAGACACTGGAGTTGGCAGCAGGAGCAGCAGGAGCCCAAGCATTGCTTGAAAGAGACACTGGAGTTGGCAGCAGGAGGCCAAAATTTGGACTAAAGACACACCGGGGTTGCAAGCTGCAGCAGCTGGAGACCAAACATTGCTTGAAAGAGACACTGGAGTTTGCAGCAGGAGCCCAAACATTGTTTGAAAGACACACTGGAGTTGGCAGCAGGAGCAGCAGTAGCCCAAACATTGGCTCAAAGAGACACTGGAGTTGGCAGCAGCAGCTGCAGGTGCCCAAACAATGCTTGAAAGAGACACTGCATTTGGCAGCAGGAGCCAAAAGATTGGCCAAATGACACCCTGGAGTTGGCAGCAGCAGGAGCAGGAGCCCAAACATTGCTTGAAAGAGACACTGGAGTTGGCAGCAGGAGCAGCAGGAGCCCAAACATTGCTTGAAAGAGACACTGGAGTTGGCAGCAGGATCCAAAACATTGATTGAAAGAGACACTGGATTTGGCAGCAGGAGCAGGAGCCCAACCATTGCTTGAAAGAGACACTGGAGTTGGCAGCAGGAGCCCAAAAATTGGACTAAAGACACACTGGAGTTGCAAACAGCAGCTGGAGCCCAAACATTGCTTGAAAGAGACACTGGAGTTGGCAGCAGGAGCCCAAACATTGGCTGAATAACACCCTGGAGTTGCAAGCAGCAGCAGCAGCAGGAGCTCAAACATTGCTTGAAAGACACACTGGAATTGGCAGCAGGAGCAGCAGGAGCCCAAACATTGGCTCAAAGAGACACTGGAGTTGGCAGCAACAGGAGCCCAAACATTGCTTGAAAGAGACACTGCATTTGGCAGCAGGAGCACAAAAATTGGCCGACTGACACCCTGCAGTTGGCGGCAGCAGGAGCCCAAACATTGCGTGAAAGAGACGAAGGAGTTGGCAGCAGAAACAGCAGCAGGAGCCCAAACATTGGTTTAAAGAGACACTGGAGTTGGCATCAGCAGCAGCAGGAGCCCAAACATTGCTTGAAAGAGACACTGCATTTGGCAGCAGGAGCCAAAAGATTGGCCAAATGACACCCTGGAGTTGGCAGGAGCAGGAACCCAAACATTGCTTGAAAGAGACACTGGAGTTGGTAGCAGGAGCAGCAGGAGCGCAAACATTGCTGGAAAGAGACACTGGAGTTGGCAGCAGGAGCCCAAACATTGATTGAAAGAGACACTGGATTTGGCAGCAGGAGCAGCAGGAGCAGGAGCCCAACCATTGCTTGAAAGAGACACTGGAGTTGGCAGCAGGAGCCCAAAAATTGGACTAAAGACACACTGGAGTTGCAAACAGCAGCAGCAGCTGGAGCCCAAACATTGCTTGAAAGAGACACTGCATTTGGCAGCAGGAGCCCAAAAATTGGCCGAATGACACCCTGCAGTTGGTGGCAGCAGGAGCCCAAACATTGCGTGAAAGAGACACTGGAGTTGGCAGCAGGAGCCCAAACATTGATTGAAAGAGACAAGGGATTTGACAGCAGGAGCCCAAACATTGCTTGAAAGAGACACTGGAGTTGGCAGCAGGAGGCCAAAAATTGGACTAAAAACACACTGGAGTTGCAAGCTGCAGCAGCAGGAGACCAAACATTGCTTGAAAGAGACACTGGAGTTAGCAGCAGGAGCCCAAACTTTGGCTGAATGACACCCTGGAGTTGTAAGCAGCAGCAGGAGCCCAAACATTGCTTGAAAGAGACACTGGAGTTGGTAGCAGGAGCCCAAACATTGGCTGAATGACACCCTGGAGTTGGCAGCAGTAGCAGGAGCCCAAACATTGCTTGAAAGACACACTGGAGTTCGCAGCAGGAGCCCAAACGTTGGCTCAAAGAGATACTGGAGTTGGCAGCAGCAGCAGCCGGACCCCAAACATTGCTTGAAAGAGACACTGCATTTGGCAGCAGGAGCCAAAAGATTGGCCAAATGACACCCTGGAGTTGGCAGCAGCAGGAGCAGGAGCCCAAATTTTGCTTGAAAGAGACACTGGAGTTGGCAGCAGGAGCAGCAGGAGCCCAAACATTGCTTGAAAGAGACACTGGAGTTGGCAGCAGGAGCAGCAGGAGCCCAAACATTGATTGAAAGAGACACTGGATTTGGCAGCAGGAGCAGCAGCAGCAGGAGCCCAAACATTGCTTGAAAGAGACACTGGAGTTGGTAGCAGGAGCCCAAACATTGGCTGAATGACACCCTGGAGTTGGCAGCAGTAGCAGGAGCCCAAACATTGCTTGAAAGACACACTGGAGTTCGCAGCAGGAGCCCAAACGTTGGCTCAAAGAGATACTGGAGTTTGCAGCAGCAGCAGCCGGACCCCAAACATTGCTTGAAAGAGACACTGCATTTGGCAGCAGGAGCCAAAAGATTGGCCAAATGACACCCTGGAGTTGGCAGCAGCAGGAGCAGGAGCCCAAATTTTGCTTGAAAGAGACACTGGAGTTGGCAGCAGGAGCAGCAGGAGCCCAAACATTGCTTGAAAGAGACACTGGAGTTGGCAGCAGGAGCAGCAGGAGCCCAAACATTGATTGAAAGAGGCACTGGATTTGGCAGCAGGAGCAGCAGGAGCAGGAGCCCAACCATTGCTTGAAAGAGACACTGGAGTTGGCAACAGGAGCCCAAAAATTGGAATAAAGACACACTGGAGTTGCAAACAGCAGCAGCAGCTGGAGCCCAAACATTGCTTGAAAGAGACACTGAAGTTGGCCGCAGGAGCCCAAACATTGGCTGAATAACACCCTGGAGTTGCAAGCAGCAGCAGCAGGAGCCCAAACATTGCTTGAAAGACACACTGGAGTTGGCAGCAGGAGCAGCAGGAGCCCAAACATTGGCTCAAAGAGACACTGGAGTTGGCAGCAGCAGCAGCAGCAGCAGGAGCCCAAACATTGCTTGAAAGAGACACTGCATTTGGCAGCAGGAGCCAAAAGATTGGCCGAATGGCACCCTGGAGTTGGCAGCAGCAGGAGGAGGAGCCCAAACCTTGCTTGAAAGAGACACTGGAGTTGGCAGCAGGAGCAGCAGAAGCCCAAACATTGCTTGAAAGAGACACTGCATTTGGCAGCAGGAGCAGCAGGAGCCCAAACATTGCTTGAAAGAGACACTGGAGTTGACAGCAGGAGGCCAAAAATTGGACTAAGGACACACTGGAGTTGCAAGCTGCAGCAGCAGGAGACCAAACATTGCTTGAAAGAGACACTGGAGTTTGCAGCAGGAGCAGCAGGAGCCCAAATATTGTCTCAAAGAGACACTGGAGTTGGCAGCAGCAGCAGCAGGAGCCCAAACATTGCTTGAAAGAGACACTGCATTTGGCAGCAGAAGCCAAAATATTGGCCGAATGACACCCTGGAGTTGGCAGCAGCAGGAGCAGGAGCCCAACCTTTGCTTGAAGGAGACACTGGAGTTGGCAGCAGGAGCCCAAAAATTGGACTAAAGACACACTGGAGTTGCAAACAGTAGCAGCAGCTGGAGCCCAAACATTTCTTGAAAGAGACACTGGAGTTGGCAGCAGGAGCCCAAACATTGGCTGAATAATACCCTGGAGTTGCAAGCAGCAGGAGCAGCAGCAGGAGCTCAAACATTGCTTGAAAGACACACGAGTTGGCAGCAGGAGCAGCAGGAGCCCAAACATTGGCTCAAAGAGACACTGGAGTTGGCAGCAGCAGGAGCCCAAACATTGCTTGAAAGAGACACTGCATTTGGCAGCAGAAGCCCAAAAATTGGCCGAAGGACACCCTGCAGTTGGTGGCAGCAGGAGCCCAAACATTGCGTGAAAGAGACACGGGATTTGGCAGCAGGAGCAGCAGGAGCCCAAACATTGCTTGAGAGAGACAATGGAGTTGGCGGGAGGATGCCAAAAATGGGATAAAAGACACACTGGAGTTGCAAGCTGCAGCAGCAGGAGCCCAAACATTGCTTGAAAGAGACACTGCATTTGGCAGCAGGAGCCAAAAGATTGGCCAAATGACACCCTGGAGTTGGCAGGAGCAGGAACCCAAACATTGCTTGAAAGAGACACTGGAGTTGGTAGCAGGAGCAGCAGGAGCCCAAACATTGCTGGAAAGAGACACTGGAGTTGGCAGCAGGAGCCCAAACATTGATTGAAAGAGACACTGGATTTGGCAGCAGGAGCAGCAGCAGCTGGAGCCCAAACATTGCTTGAAAGAGACACTGCATTTGGCAGCAGGAGCCCAAAAATTGGCCGAATGACACCCTGCAGTTGGTGGCAGCAGGAGCAGGAGCCCAAACATTGCGTGAAAGAGACACTGGAGTTGGCAGCAGGAGCCCAAACATTGATTGAAAGAGACACGGGATTTGACAGCAGGAGCCCAAACATTGCTTGAAAGAGACACTGGAGTTGGCAGCAGGAGGCCAAAAATTGGACTAAAAACACACTGGAGTTGCAAGCTGCAGCAGCAGGAGACCAAACATTGCTTGAAAGAGACACTGGAGTTAGCAGCAGGAGCCCAAACTTTGGCTGAATGACACCCTGGAGTTGTAAGCAGCAGCAGGAGCCCAAACATTGCTTGAAAGAGACACTGGAGTTGGTAGCAGGAGCCCAAACATTGGCTGAATGACACCCTGGAGTTGGCAGCAGTAGCAGGAGCCCAAACATTGCTTGAAAGACACACTGGAGTTCGCAGCAGGAGGCCAAACATTGGCTCAAAGAGATACTGGAGTTGGCAGCAGCAGCAGCCGGAGCCCAAACATTGCTTGAAAGAGACACTGCATTTGGCAGCAGGAGCCAAAAGATTGGCCAAATGACACCCTGGAGTTGGCAGCAGCAGGAGCAGGAGCCCAAATTTTGCTTGAAAGAGACACTGGAGTTGGCAGCAGGAGCAGCAGGAGCCCAAACATTGCTTGAAAGAGACACTGGAGTTGGCAGCAGGAGCAGCAGGAGCCCAAACATTGATTGAAAGAGACACTGGATTTGGCAGCAGGAGCAGCAGGAGCAGGAGCCCAACCATTGCTTGAAAGAGACACTGGAGTTGGCAACAGGAGCCCAAAAATTGGAATAAAGACACACTGGAGTTGCAAACAGCAGCAGCAGCTGGAGCCCAAACATTGCTTGAAAGAGACACTGAAGTTGGCCGCAGGAGCCCAAACATTGGCTGAATAACACCCTGGAGTTGCAAGCAGCAGCAGCAGGAGCCCAAACATTGCTTGAAAGACACACTGGAGTTGGCAGCAGGAGCAGCAGGAGCCCAAACATTGGCTCAAAGAGACACTGGAGTTGGCAGCAGCAGCAGCAGGAGCCCAAACATTGCTTGAAAGAGACACTGCATTTGGCAGCAGGAGCCAAAAGATTGGCCGAATGGCACCCTGGAGTTGGCAGCAGCAGGAGGAGGAGCCCAAACCTTGCTTGAAAGAGACACTGGAGTTGGCAGCAGGAGCAGAAGAAGCCCAAACATTGCTTGAAAGAGACACTGCATTTGGCAGCAGGAGCAGCAGGAGCCCAAACATTGCTTGAAAGAGACACTGGAGTTGGCAGCAGGAGGCCAAAAATTGGACTAAGGACACACTGGAGTTGCAAGCTGCAGCAGCAGGAGACCAAACATTGCTTGAAAGAGACACTGGAGTTTGCAGCAGGAGCAGCAGGAGCCCAAATATTGGCTCAAAGAGACACTGGAGTTGGCAGCAGCAGCAGCAGGAGCCCAAACATTGCTTGAAAGAGACACTGCATTTGGCAGCAGGAGCCAAAATATTGGCCGAATGACACCCTGGAGTTGGCAGCAGCAGGAGCAGGAGCCCAACCTTTGCTTGAAGGAGACACTGGAGTTGGCAGCAGGAGCCCAAAAATTGGACTAAAGACACACTGGAGTTGCAAACAGTAGCAGCAGCTGGAGCCCAAACATTGCTTGAAAGAGACACTGGAGTTGGCAGCAGGAGCCCAAACATTGGCTGAATAATACCCTGGAGTTGCAAGCAGCAGGAGCAGCAGCAGGAGCTCAAACATTGCTTGAAAGACACACGAGTTGGCAGCAGGAGCAGCAGGAGCCCAAACATTGGCTCAAAGAGACACTGGAGTTGGCAGCAGCAGGAGCCCAAACATTGCTTGAAAGAGACACTGCATTTGGCAGCAGAAGCCCAAAAATTGGCCGAAGGACACCCTGCAGTTGGTGGCAGCAGGAGCCCAAACATTGCGTGAAAGAGACACGGGATTTGGCAGCAGGAGCAGCAGGAGCCCAAACATTGCTTGAAAGAGACAATGGAGTTGGCAGGAGGATGCCAAAAATGGGACAAAAGACACACTGGAGTTGCAAGCTGCAGCAGCAGGAGACCAAACATTGCTTGAAAGAGACACTGGAGTTGGCAGCAGGAGCCCAAAAATTGGCCAAATGACACCCTGGAGTTGTAAGCAGCAGCAGGAGCCCAAACATTGCTTGAAAGAGACACTGGAGTTGGCAGCAGGAGCCCAAACATTGGCTGAATAACACCCTGGAGTTGGCAGCAGTAGCAGGAGCCCAAACATTGCTTGAAAGACACACTGGCGTTGGCAGCAGGAGCCCAAACGTTGGCTCAAAGAGACACTGGAGTTGGCAGCAGCAGCCGCCAGAGCCCAAACATTGCTTGAAAGAGACACTGCATTTGGCAGCAGGAGCCCAATTTTTGGCTGAATAACACACTGTTGTTGCAAGCAGCAGCAGGAGCCCAAACATTGCTTGAAAGAGACACTGGAGTTGGCAGCAGGAGCCCAAATATTGGCTGAATGACACCCTGGAGTTGCAAGCAGCAGCAACAGCAGGAGCTCAAACATTGCTTGAAAGACACACTGGAGTTGGCAGCAGGAGCAGCAGGAGCCCAAACATTGGCTCAAAGAGACACTGGAGTTGGCAGCAGTAGGAGCCCAAACATTGCTTGAAAGAGACACTGCATTTGGCAGCAGGAGCCCAAACATTGGCTGAATAACACCCTGGAATTGAGAGCAGCAGCAGCAACAGGAGCTCAAGCATTGCTTGAAAGACACACTGGAGTTGGCAGCAGGAGCAGCAGGAGCCCAAACATTGCCTCAAAGAGACAATGGAGTTGGCAGCAGCAGGAGCCCAAAAATTGCTTGAAAGAGACACTGCATTTGGCAGCAGGAGCCCAAAAATTGGCCGAATTACACCCTGCAGTTGGTCGCAGCAGGAGCAGGAGCCCAAACATTGCGTGAAAGAGACACTGGAGTTGGCAGCAGGAGCAGCAGGAGCCCAAACATTGATTGAAAGAGACACGGGATTTAGCAGCAGGAGCAGCAGGAGCCCAAGCATTGCTTGAAAGAGACACTGGAGTTGGCAGCAGGAGGTCAAAAATTGAACCAAAGACACACTGGATTTGCAAGCTGCAGCAGCAAGAGACCAAACATAGCTTGAAAGAGACACTGAAGTTGGCAGCAGGAGCCCAAACATTGGCTGAATGACACCCTGGAGTCGTAAGCAGCAGCAGCAGCAGGAGCCCAAGCATTGCTTGTAAGAGACACTGGAGTTGGCAGCAGGAGCTCAAACATTGGCTGAATGACACCCTGGAGTTGGCAGCAGTAGCAGGAGCCCAAACATTGCTTGAAAGACACACTGGAGTTGTCAGCAGGAGCCCAAACGTTGGCTCAAAGAGACACTGGAGTTGGCAGCAGCAGCAGCCGGAGCCCAAACATTGCTTGAAAGAGACACTGCATTGGCAGCAGGAGCCCAAAAAATTGGCCGAATGACACCCTGCAGTTGGCGGCAGCAGGAGCAGGAGCCCAAACATTGCGTGAAAGAGACACTGGAGTTGGCAGCAGGAGCAGCAGGAGCCCAAACATTGATTGAAAGAGACACTGGCTTTGGCAGCAGGAGCAGTAGGAGCCCAAACATTGCTTGAAAGAGACACTGGAGTTGGCAGCAGGAGGCCAAAAATTGGACTACAGACACACTGGAGTTGCAAGCAGCAGCAGCAGGAGCCCAAACATTGCTTAAAAGAGACACTGGAGTTGGCAGCAGGAGCCCAAAGATTGGCTGAATGACACCCTGGAGTTGCAAGCAGCAGCAGCAGCAGGAGCCCAAACATTGCTTGAAAGAGACACTGTAGTTGGCAGCAGGAGCCCAAACATTGGCTGACTAACACCCTGGAGTTGGCAGCAGCAGGAGCCCAAACATTGCTTGAAAGACACACTGGAGTTGGCAGCAGGAGCCCCAACATTGGCTCAAAGAGACACTGGAGTTGGCAGCAGCAGCAGCCCAAACATTGCTTGAAAGAGACACTGCATTTGGCAGCAGGAGCCCAAAAATTGGCCGAATGACACCCTGGAGTTGCCAGCAGCAGGAGGATCAGGAGCCCAAACATTGCTTGAAAGAGACACTGGACTTGGCAGCAGGAGCCCAAACATTGGCTGAATGACACCCTGGAGTTGCAAGCAGCAGCAGCAAGAGCCCAAACATTGCTTGAAAGAGACACTGGATTTGGCAGCAGGAGCCCAAACATAGGCTGAATGACACCCTGTAGTTGCAAGCAGAAGCAGCAGCAGGAGCCCATACATTGCTTGAAAGACACACTGGAGTTGGCAGCAGGAGCCCAAACATTGCTTGAAAGAGACACTGCATTTGGCAGCAGGAGCCCAAAAATTGGCTGAATGACACCCTGGAGTTGGCAGCAGCAGGAACAGGAGCCCAAACATTGCTTGAAAGAGACACTGGAGTTGGCAGCAGGAGCAGCAGGAGCCCAAACATTGATTGAAAGAGACACTGGATTTGGCAGCAGGAGCAGGAGCCCAAACATTGCTTGAAAGAGACACTGCATTTGGCAGCAGGAGCCCAAAAATTGGCCGAATGACACCCTGCAGTTGGCGGCAGCAGCAGCAGGAGCCCAAACATTGCTTGAAAGAGACACTGGAGTTGGCAGCAGGAGCAGCAGCAGGAGCCCAAAAATTGGCTGAAAGGCACACCCTGATGTTGGCATCAGCAGAAGCCCAAAAATTGGCCTAAAACATAAATATGTTTTGCACCATTTGGGAAGTGTAAAACGTTGACCATTCTGAAACTAGTCACATGCATCAGCCATTGGTGGGTGGAAATCCTGGCTGATCCATCCCTGATTCATTTTCACAAAGGTGAGTCTCTCCACATTTTTAGTTGACAGACGAGTTCTCCTCACCGTAACTATGGCCCCCCCGCACTAAACACCCGCTCAGATGGCACGCTACTTGCCGGGCAGGACAGCTTTTCCAGGGCAAATTTAGCTAGTTGCAGCCACAAGTCAAGTTTGGCTGCCCAGAAGTCTAGCGGATCCTCAAGGTGTGTTGGCATGGTCATGTCAAGGTATGACCTGCTGGTTCAGGTCCTGCTCCAGGTCTTCCTGCTGCTCATGAGTAGCCTCACTATGCGTGTGTAGAAAGCTACTCATTAGCGACTGAAGATTGAGGCTGCTGCTGATGGAGCTGCTGCTGCTGCTCCTGTCAACCCCCCCAGCAGCCATGGCAGTGGAAGGTGAGCACAGAGGTCCCACCGAGTCAGACCTGCGAGAGTATGGACCATGGCGCAGATAGGCATCGGCCAACTGACTACGTAGAATGTCTTTGTAGTAGGTCAGTTTGTCCTCCCTCTCGGCGGGTTTAAAAGATGCCCCCATTTTGTGCCGGAAGCGAGGGTCCAATAAGGTGGAGAGCCAGAAGTCATCCCGCTGACAAATGGAAACAATTCTGGGGTCACTACGCAAGCACGTGAGCATGCTTCCTGCCATTTGCACAAGTGACTCGGAGGGACTACCTGTCTCCATCTCCACTGCATACTGCCACGGTGTGTCTGGGTCCTCTGTCTCACCTTCCTTACAACCCTCTAGCTCCACTGGCTGCTCCTCCTCTCCTGTCAGCTGACTAGATAAACCAGCCATTTCTCCAAGCCTAAACTGTGCACTTTGCCACTGCTCCTCCTCCAGTTCAGCTCCAACGGGGTTCATGTGGCCGTAAGATGTAGATGGCATGTCTCCAGTGCCCTGACCAGCCATGGTTTCCAACATGTGCTGTAGTACATGAAGCAGTGGAATCACGTCGTTCATCCCGTAATCCTGGCGACTCACAAATAAAGTGGCTTCCTCAAAGGACCTTAGCAAACGGCAGGTGTCACGTATGAGCTGCCACTGGTTGACATTGAAGTTACACAGGGGAGTCGCCCTATCCGCTTGGATCATCAAGAAATCCGTGATGGCTTTTCTCTGTACATATAGTCTGTCCAACATGTGCAGGGTGGAATTCCAACGGGTGGAAACATCGCAAATCAGACTATGTTGAGGGTTACCGTTCTGACGCTGTAGCTCAAGAAGGGTGTGCTTGGCGGTGTATGAGTGGCTGAAGTGCATGCAAAGTTTCCTTGAAGTTGTTAGGATGTCTTGCAGATGGGGGGAAGACTTCAGAAACCACTTCACAACCAGATTGAAGACGTGAGCCATGCAGGGCGCATGGGTCAGCCTTCCTTGTCGCAGCACAGACAAAATGTTCTTCCCATTGTCGGTAACCATGGTTCCCATTTTCAGTTTTCTTGGAGTAAGCCATGTTTGGATTTCTTGATTAATACATTTAAGCAGTTCCTCCCCTGTGTGACTCAGTTCGCCAAGACAAACCATGTGAAGCACAGCGTGACACCTCCGTGCCCTGCACACATGGTAGACTGGAGGGGCACTGAGACTTGAGCCTACAGTGGAGGGTGAGAAGAAGGCGGAGGATGAGGAGGCCGAGTCGCACGGTGTCACAGGCACAACGACCAGGGAGCGCGGAGGCCGAAACGGCGTGACCTGTCTAAGTTGCTGCTGCTGCAAAGGGACCATATTCACCCAGTGGGCCGTAAACGACATGTACTGTCCCTGACTGTAGTTACAGCTCCAGACGTCGGCGCTGCAATGCACTTTGCTACACACCGACAGGCTCAAGGACTGGCCCACCTTCTGTTCAACAAAATTGTGCAGCGCTGGTACTGCCTTCTTGGCAAAGAAATGACGGCTTGGCACTCTCCGCCTCGGCTCAGCACAAGCCATAAGTTCTCTGAAAGGTGCAGAGTCCACCACCTGAAAAGAGAGCGACTGCAGCACCAGCAGCTTGGACAGGAGCACATTCAGCTTCTGCGCCGTAGGATGAGTGGGCGCATACTGCTGTCTTTTGGACATGGCTTCGCTGATGGATTGCTGGCAGAATGCATGACTTGGAGGAGGAGGAGGAGCAGGAGCATCAGGAGGAGCGACAGAGGATGGGTATGACGCACAGCTGCCCTCGGTTGAGGTGCTGGAGCCTTGGCTGGCAGAAATTGGGAGCGGCGTGCCACTCGGTGAGGAAGCAGCCTGGACCACCTCTTCGGAGCCTCGGTTCTCCCAGGCCGCTTTATGGTGACGCATCATATGTTGTTGCAGGGCCGTGGTGCCAACATTTGGGCCCTGGCCACACTTCCCCTTCTGCCTACATATCTTGCATGTGGCCATGTTACCCTCCTGCAGATGCTTCAGGAAAAATTGCCACACTGCCGAGTAGCTACTTTTCCCACCAACAGCTCACACTGATTCACTGCTACTGTCGACAACTCCAGGAACCCCTGCTCCACTACCTCCCGATAAGGTAACCTGCCGTGCAGCAAGTGCTCTACCCCGGCCCCGGCCCCATTTGGCTCCAGGCTTTACAATTCTGCCCCCATGCTGACTGCCAACCATGCTGCTAACACCTTGCTGCCTCAGCTGCTGACTCCGGGGCAACCTGCGCCCCTCTTCTCCTGATGATGATGATGAAGCCCCTTCTGCACCCGGATCCCAAGTGCGATTGGCTTCATCATCATCATCGAGGTGTGGCTGTACATCACTGATGTTCTCGGTTTCCTCAACAGTGTCTGGTGCTGGAGCTGGAATGCTCGCAACACCCACGCCACTCTCCACATCACTATTTGCCTGCCTAGGGAAAGAAGCCACCTCCATTTCTTGGCTGGGCAGTAGCTGCTGACTGTCCTCTATCTGATCATCCTCCTCCCTAAAGAGTGGAGCTGAACCCAAAGCATAGGATACGTCGCTGGGGGAGGGAACGACGTAGGACAGAGGCAATGGGAGGATAGGGACTGCTCTCGGGGCATGCCAACTCAGGGTTGTGTCAGAGGAACCTACCGACCTTTAACTGGGGGTGTCAGATGTAACTTGGGATGATGTGGATGACCGCGTTAACCAATCTACCACAGCAGATGCGTTACTGGTGGAGACACGACCGGTAGCAGATACTGGCATATCAGGTCTCTCACCGCGACTCCTGCTGCCACTCGACCCTAGTCTGCTGCGACCTCTGCCTGCTGAATCTTGGCCTCTGCCACTACTCTGTGAACATCTAGGCACTTGTCTGCCTGACATTTTTATGTATTTGAAATGCGCAATAGGCACTTTAAAAAATGTGTTTACATTAAAAACCAGAAGCTAAATAAACTGAGGAAATGTTTCTCTGTAACAGATACTATGAAAATAGTATAGTATAGTATAGTATAGTATACTATAATATGGGATGCCCTGTGGGCAGGGCTGTTTACAGCAGACACAGACACAATTGAAACTGCAGTATATTTATAAGATATAACCCTTGAAAAGCTGCTTTAGTGTAACAGATAGGGTCAAATGTGCAGTTTGGGATACCCTGAGGCCTGGTGTTTTTACAGCACACACAAAAACAATTCAATCTGCAATATATTTATGAGAAATAGCATTTTAAAGTCGCTTTAGTGTAACAGATAGGGTCAAATGTGCAGGTTTAGGATACCCTGAGGCCTGGTGTTTTTACAGCACACAGAAAAACAATTCAAACTGCAATATATTTATGAGAAATAGCCTTTACAAGCTGCTTTAGTGTAACAGATAGGGTCAAATGTGCAGGTTTGGGATACCCTGCGTCCTGGTGTTTTTACAGCACACACAAAAACAATTCAAACTGCAATATATTTATGAGAAATAGTCTTTACAAGCTGCTTTAGTGTAACAGATAGGGTCAAATGTGCAGGTTTGGGATACCCTGCGGCCTGGTGTTTTTACAGCACACCCAAAAACAATTCAAACTGCAATATATTTATGAGAAATAGCCTTTACAAGCTGTTTTAGTGTAACAGATAGGGTCAAATGTGCAGGTTTGGGATACTGTGCGGCCTGGTGTTTTTACAGCACACACAAAAACAATTCAAACTGCAATATATTTATGAGAAATAGCCTTTAAAAGCTGCTTTAGTGTAACAGATAGGGTCAAATGTGCAGGTTTGGGATACCCTGCGGCCTGGTGTTTTTACAGCACACACAAAAACAATTCAAACTGCAATATATTTATGAGAAATAGCCTTTAAAAGCTGCTTTTGTGTAACAGATAGGGTCAAATGTGCAGGTTTGTGATACCCTGCAGCCTGGTGTTTTTACAGCACACACAAAAACAATTCAAACTGCGATATATTTATGAAAAATAGCCTTTAACCCTTTCAGTGTCAAGCACGTAACACCTACGTGCTCGCATGTCTGTGCCTTAAGTGCCAAGCCCGTAGGTGTTACGTGCTTGAATTTCCCCCCCTGCTAGTTAAAAAATAAATAAAAAATAAAAATACTCACCCCCCTCGTTGGATCTGCCCGGGTCTCCTCTTTAATTTGGTGCCATCCGATCCCCCATAATAGGGCCCCCCACCCCCGCTTCGGCAGCAGCAGCTGCTAACTGTAAAATAAAAAAATAAATAAAAATGACATTTGCTTACCTGAGGCTGCGCTGTCTCCCGACAGGCCTCCTTTTCACTGGGGGGGCCTCCGATCACCCCCGCAGGCTCTTCCGTGGTGAGGAGAGGGCGGAAATTGCCCTCTCCCCCCACTTCCTGGATCGCGACTGCTAGACTAAGAATCAGTCTGCTCGGGTGGTTGGAGGAAAGAGGAGGGGAGGGGGAGAGGCTGTGATCGCCCCCCTCCCCAGGCTCTCTCCTCCAAACACCCGAGCAGACTGTCAGCTGTCATCGGAGATCGCCGGGGGACACAGGATTGGAGGTGAGTAAAGTAAAAATTAAAAAATAAATGACATTTATGTGTCAGTGTGTTTATTTTTACATTTAACCCCTTGTGAACTGCTAAGTGGTTGTGGTCCATGAGACCCCTTATACCATTTCACAAGGCTGGGGGCTGGCAAGTCACCTGCGGTAGCCGCAGGTGACTTGCCATTAACCCCCGGCACCCCTATTACCAGCCTCCCCAAAGCCCAGGGGGGGGGGCAGAAGAGCCCAGGTCCACATAGGCTATGCGGCTTGTAGGCTGCAGGGTGGGGGGGCCACAAAAGCTTGCCCCCCACTCTGTTCCTACAAGCCCCCATAGCTGGTCCTGGGCTGGTAATGCTGGGTAAGGCGGACCCCATTTCATTTTTGGGTGGATTTTTAAGGGTTTTAACCTCCCCTGGGAGGGGGGACCCTATGTCATTTTTTTTTAAATTAAGCCCTTATGTTCTGTCGCCCAGCAGCTAAAAAAGGCTTCCAGCCACAGCAGGAGAGCAGAAGCCAGATTGATCAGCGTGGGACACAGGGATGGATGGGAGGTAAGTATTAAAAAGTATTAAAAAAATAAATAAATATAAATTGTCTGCTTGTTTCTATGTTTGTTTTTTATATTTAACCCCTTGTGAACTGGTAAGGGGTCCATGAGACCCCTATGCCAGTTCACAAGGCTGGGGGGCTGGCAAGTCACCTGCAGCTAGCGGGTGTTGCCGTTAACCCCCGGCACCCCAATTACCTGCCTCCCCAGAGCCCAGGCCATGGCTATGTGGGCTTGTAGCCTGCAGGGTGGGGGGGTCACCAAAGCTGGCCCCCTTGCACCCTGTTCTACAAGCCCCCATAGCTGGTCCAGGGCTGGTTATGATTGGTAAGGGGGACCCCATATCATTTTTTGGGGGAGTTTTAAGGATTTTTAACCCTTAAAGTTCCCCAAAAAATGGATCCCCCCCAGGAGGGGGGACCCTATGTAATTTTTTTTTAATTAACCCCTTATGTTTATAGTGTGGATAGCAGTAGTATTTTATTTGTAAATGTTATAAAGTGCTATTTTTAATTTAGGGGGTCTCCTGGGCAAGAATGGGGGGGGGCTACCAATACATATTTGGTACCGTTGTAATCGGGAGAAATTGGGCTTTCACATGCGATATCGTTTTCTCTAATAAAGTAAATGTTTTATTTAAAATAAAGGAGACAATTGTCTAAAAAAGATTTATTTATTTATTTTTTTGTTTTTTACACAAAAATATTTTAAAAAACTGTAGAAAAATTACAACCAAGAGAATTCATGTTAAAGCCTAAGCTCTGCTGCAAAATATATATCTATAATTTTCCTGGAAATTCCGGCAAAAATCACGGTTAAACATGGCGCAGAATGGGGAAAAATGACCTGTCAACAGAGGGTGACAAAACTTCAAGTAGGCTGGCAATTAAAAGAGTTAATAGTACCTATGCATGTTGGGTATTGTTCTTCTTGGAGGACCTTGCTCTTTCAGATTAAGCTTGTTTTTTCTTGTTTGCATATTTATATTTTAGGAAAACATGTTATTTATTCAGTTTTTTTATTCATTTTTTTAGGGAAACCCTGTGCAACCTAAGAATTCTTCGAGGGATTACTTCCATAAAGGTGAGCCTACTGCAACAAGCTGGGTACTCTTAAAAAGCTTAACATGTGCCCTTTCTGGGAATATATGGTTTATCGGGGATATTCCAAATGAAAAGGGTTGTTTGGTGGAAAAATTGCAAGGTGTGCACTTTGTCTGCAGAGCTGAAATTTTCAAGTGAAATTACTGTTACGCGCACGCTTTACTTTGTGGTGTTGTACTGTCTTGACCTGATGC
This sequence comes from Gastrophryne carolinensis, assembly GCA_027917425.1. Taxonomy (NCBI): domain Eukaryota; kingdom Metazoa; phylum Chordata; class Amphibia; order Anura; family Microhylidae; genus Gastrophryne; species Gastrophryne carolinensis. Next base: position 405,229,373 of record CM051236.1, read on the forward strand.
GGTCGCTCAACAGGGGCTAAGGTGGGTAGGTCGTACCCCGCAGCACCACGTGCCAGCAGAGCAGCAAGCCGCTGCGATTGGAAGGCGGCGCTGCCAGGGCTGCTCCTAGTAGGTCAGGAGCTGCCAGTCCCGCATCTGGTGTATAAACACCAGCGCCGGTTGCTGTCAGCGCGCTGGCGCATGCGGGGAACGTCGGCAAACCAAGCGCTGCTGGGGGAACCTCTCCACCTCAGACCTCCCGGCAACCCATTCGATTCAGGTTGCACACGAAAAATAAACAATACCAGTAGGAGGATAGGTCTACCCACAGTGCCCAAGTCATGCTGTCACCACACCGCCACACCCGCGCCATGGCAGGCTCCCCGCCGGCCGCCCACATCTGGCACGGGGCGGCCGGTGGCGGGCCCACATCCGAACTAGCGCATCATGGGATCCGCCTGTGGCAGCACGGGTCGAGCACCACTGGGGAACCTCTCCACCTCAGTGCCAAAAGGTTAACCAGGCAGAAAATACGCCATAAGTAAAAACCACAATATGCGCCTCAAACACTTAGGGGTGAGGTGGAGGGCTTCCCTCCGTAGTGAGCCCCAGACCTGGGGCCCCACAGCCGGCAAAGTGGGCCCCCACCCACAGGGATGGTAGTCCGCCAGCAGGCCGCCGTGCGACAGAAAGCCGCACTCAACGGGAGAGCCTCCCCACCTCAACCTCGCCTACCTGCTATAAACAAAATATTAACAGATAGATGCATATCAATAAATGTCTGTCCCAATGCAGACATCAGGGAGAAAGGACCTCCATGGTCACACTGGATCCACTACAGACACCCAATTAGGGTGAGTATAAGCGTTCCCTACGGGTCCTGACCAGGAACGGGGGAGGGGGGAAGGGGAGAGGGGGAAAAAAGAAGGGGGGGGGAAGAAGGGGGGGAGGGGGGGAAAGAAGGGGGGAAAGGGGGGAGGGGGGGAGCCATTGGTAGGAAATAGGGGAAGGTACCATAGGGGAAGTGTACCAAAAAACAAAAAATCAATGTCATTCCATCAAATCAACGTCTCTCAAGAAAGCAAGTGTATCCAAACGCGGTGTTAAGTCCCCTCGGGTATACAGTATTCAGTCTGTGTATCCAGAAAGTCTCTCTTTGCAGTAGTCGGGTATGCCGGTCTCCCCCCTGGGGTGGTTTCTGGACATGTTCTATTACCATCCCTCTGAGTTCGTGTGTTTGGTGTCCCAATTTGACAAAATGTGCCGCAACTGGCTTCTCATAGTCAATTGATTCTCCTTTTAGGTGTCTGTTGATATTGATCCGGATGTCACTACGATGTTGTTGAAACCTCTTTTTGATGAACCTCCCTGATGTCTGCATTGGGACAGACATTTATTGATATACATCTATCTGTTAATATTTTGTTTATAGCATGTAGGCGAGGTTGAGGTGGGGAGGCTCTCCCGTTGAGTGCGGCTTTCTGTCGCACGGCGGCCTGCTGGCGGACTACCATCCCTGTGGGTGGGGGCCCACTTTGCCGGCTGTGGGGCCCCAGGTCTGGGGCTCACTACGGAGGGAAGCCCTCCACCTCACCCCTAAGTGTTTGAGGCGCATATTGTGGTTTTTACTTATGGCGTATTTTCTGCCTGGTTAACCTTTTGGCACTGAGGTGGAGAGGTTCCCCAGTGGTGCTCGACCCGTGCTGCCACAGGCGGATCCCATGATGCGCTAGTTCGGATGTGGGCCCGCCACCGGCCGCCCCGTGCCAGATGTGGGCGGCCGGCGGGGAGCCTGCCATGGCGCGGGTGTGGCGGTGTGGTGACAGCATGACTTGGGCACTGTGGGTAGACCTATCCTCCTACTGGTATTGTTTATTTTTCGTGTGCAACCTGAATCGAATGGGTTGCCGGGAGGTCTGAGGTGGAGAGGTTCCCCCAGCAGCGCTTGGTTTGCCGACGTTCCCCGCATGCGGCGGCACGCTGACAGCAACCGGCGCTGGTGTTTATACACCAGATGCGGGACTGGCAGCTCCTGGCCTACTAGGAGCAGCCCTGGCAGCGCCGCCTTCCAATCGCAGTGGCTTGCTGCTCTGCTGGCACGTGGTGCTGCGGGGTACGACCTACCCACCTTAGCCCCTGTTGAGCGACCGCATCAGGTCTCTGCCGTGTTTATTTTACTTATTTTACTTGTTTCACATGATTGTATTATGTATATGGTTTGTAATTGCATTTGTTTGGCTGGTGTTGTTCTGATTGGCTGCATCAGCTCTGATGTCACGTGGGACACACCCACTGACATCAGGTGGTAATCCCGGGCTCTCTGAGGACATTTAATCCTCAGTGGAGGGGAATCTCTGCTTGCTTGTTTTTGCTCCCTGATGAAGGGGCGCTAGACGCCCCGAAACGTTGGATTTTGTTGGATCTTTTTGGTCTTTGCTGTGATATTGACCTGTTGGATTTGAATACAATATCTTTTGGAGTGCTGGCTGATCGTCTTTCTTGTGTGTTTGCGGCGCCACCGCCGGCCGCAGCACCCACTACAACGCTAGGTAAGAGTGCTTCTGTGGAATCTGACATTGTACCAATACATATGCGGTACTGCTGTGACCAGGAGAAATTGGGGTTTCGCACGCAATACAATTTTATTGACAAACTTACATTTTTTTATTACAAAAAAAACACTGCAAATTGCAAAAAATAGATTGTTTTTTTATTTTTTTTGCACATATTTTGCCAAAAAGTATTGAGAATACACTAAAAAAAGGCCAAACAAGAAATTTCATGTTGAATCCCAGACTCTGTTGAAAAAAACAATATATAATTTTCCTGGGAAATCCCTGGAAATCCTTTCAAAAATCATAGTTGAACATGTGTAGCGCAAAATAGTGAAACATGGTCTGGCAACAGAGGGTGACAAAAGCTGCAGGTAGGCTGGCAGCGAAAGGGTTAAAAGCTGCTTTAGTGTAACAGATAGGGTCAAATGTGCAGGTTTGGGATACCCTGCGGCCTGGTGATTTTACAGCACACACAAAAACAATTCAGACTGCAATATATTTATGAGAAATAGCCTTTACAAGCTGCTTTAGTGTAACAGATAGGGTCAAATGTGCTGGTTTGGGATACCCTGCGGCCTGGTGTTTTTACAGCACACACAAAAACAATTCAAACTGCAATATATTTATGAGAAATAGCCTTTACAAGCTGCTTTTGTGTAACAGATAGGGTCAAATGAGCAGGTTTGGGATACCCTGCGGCCTGGTGTTTTTACAGCACACACAAAAACAATTCAAACTGCAATATATTTATGAGAAATAGCCTTTAAAAGCTGCTTTAGTGTAACAGATAGGGTCAAATGTGCAGGTTTGGGATACCCTGCGGCCTGGTCTTTTTACAGCACACACAAAAACAATTCAAACTGCAATATATTTATGAGAAATAGCCTTTAAAAGCTGCTTTAGTGTAACAGATAGGGTCAAATGTGCAGGTTTGGGATACCCTGAGGCCTGTTTTTTTTACAGCACACACAAAAACAATTAAAACTGCAATATATTTATGAGAAATAGCCTTTAAAAGCTGCTTTAGTGTAACAGATAGGGTCAAATGGGCAGGTTTGGGATACCCTGCGGCTTGGTGTTTTTACAGCACACACAAAAACAATTCAAACTGCAATATATTTATGAGAAATAGCCTTTAAAAGCTGGTTTAGTGTAACAGATAGGGTCAAATGTGCTAGTTTGGGATACCCTGAGGCCTGTTTTTTTACTGCACACACCAAAACAATTCAAACTGCAATATATTTATGAGAAATAGCCTTTACAAGCTGCTTTAGTGTAACAGATAGGGTCAAATGTGCAGGTTTGGAATTCCCATGTGGGCTGGTGTTTTTACAGCACACACAAAAACAATTCAAACTGCAATATATTTATGAGAAATAGCCTTTAAAAGCTGCTTTAGTGTAACAGATAGGGTCAAATGTGCTGGTTTGGGATGCCCTTGTGGGCTGGTGTTTTTACAGCACACACAAAAACAATTCGAACTGCAATATATTTATGAGAAATAGCCTTTAAAAGCTGCTTTAGTGTAACAGATAGGGTCAAATGTGCTGAAATGGGATGCCCATGTGGGCTGGGGTTTTTACAGCAGACACAAAAAAAATTAAAACTAATCGAGTTATAAGAAATGCTTGTGTGTAACAGAATTTTTACAGCACAAACAAAAGTAAGTTAAAACTGATCTGGCAAATGAAGTGAAATGAAAATAAAAAAAAGTTTCCCTGTCACTTTCTCTGCTGCCCCTGCATGGATCCTTCCCGATTTTCCCTATCTTTCCCTATCTTTCCCTGGCTCTCCCTGGCACTCTGGGGGTCTCTGTGGGTCTCCCTGCCTCTCCCTGCCTCTCTGTTAGTCTATCCCTGTCTGAAGCAAGCTCCGTTCTGGCCGCAATACAACGCTGAAATGCGCACAAGCAAGATGGCCGCCGTTTATATAGCACTGTGACGTCACCGGGCTTCCTGGCTGCTGATAGGCTGCATGTGACCTTCCCATGATAACTTGCCCCAGGGGATATGTCCGGATATGTCCATCCACCATTTTACAATGGCTGTAATTGAAATAAATGGAGTTTAAAGGAAAACTTCATCGATCGAATCGCGGGAAAATTCGGATTCCTTCAGAATCAAATTTTTCCTGAAATTCGGAACGAATTCGGGTTCGTCCGGATCGATTCGCTCATCCCTAGCCGTGATCTCTAGCCTTCCTACATTTATGCTCTGTTCCCCTTTAAATGGGATTTCCCAAATGTTCTTAGCTCTTTAAGTACCAGCCTACCTAGAGTTTTTGTCACCCTCTGTTGCCAGACAATGTTTATTTTGTTACATGTTCAACTGTGATTTTTTAAAGGATTTCCCAGGAAGTCTGGGCTTCAACTTGAAATGTCTTGTTTTGTCTTTTTTTGTGTATTCTCAATACTTTTGGGGAAATATGTGCAAAATATATTTTTTACAATTTGTAGTGTTTTTTTTGTAATAAAAAAATGCAAGTTTGTCAATAAAATCTTATTGCGTGTGAAATCCCAATTTCTCCTGGTTGCAGCAGTACCACATATGTATTGGTAGACACCCTTTCCTGTCCAGGAGACTCCACCAAACTGAAACAGCGCTTTAGAAGAAGAAGGCTATGTGTGCCTTGCAGTTTTTCAGGAAAAACAACCATTTATATTTGAAATACCTATATATTCTCTGGAAGTACACACCTCAAGCTTTCTAGACATACCAGGCTTGTTGACATGGGTGTTGTTTTCTGGAAGTAATCCCTCCATGAATTCTTTGGTTGCACAGAGTTTCCCTAAAAAGGAATAAAAAAGAAGAATCAAAACCACATTTTCCTAAAATCTGAAAAAGCAAAGTCTTCAAAACAGAACAATACCCAACATGCATAGGCCCTGTCAAGGGAAGAGCCAAACACCCCAAAGTAAAGCATGTGCGTAACGGTAATTTTACTTAAAAATTTCAGCTCTGCAGACAAAGTGTGTACCTTGCGTTTTTTCAACCAAAACAACTCTTTACATTTAGAATACCCCCCATAAACCATATATTTCCTGAAAGTACACATGTTAAGCTTTCTAAAAATACTCAGCTTGTTGTAGTGGGCTCATCTTTCTGGAAGTAATCCCTCAAAGTAAATCCCTCAAAATTCTTAGGTTGCACAGGGTTTCCGTAAAAAAAATATAAAAAAGCAGAATAAAAACATGTTTTCCTAAAATATCAATATGCAAATAAGAAAAAAAAGTTAAATCTGAAAGCACAAGACCCCCTGAAAGAACAATACCTAACATGCATAGCTACTTTTAACCCTTTTAATTGCCCACCAACTTGAAGTTGTGTCACCCTCTGTTGACAGGTCATTTTTCACCATCTTGCGCCATGTTTAACTGTGATTTTTGCAGGAATTTCTTTTAAAATATTTTTGTGTCAAAAAAACAAAAGAAAATACTTTTTAGAAAATGTTCTCCTTTATTTTAAATAAAACATTTGATTTATTAAAGAAAACCATATTCCATGTGATAGCCCCATTTCTCCCATTTACCACGATACCACATATCCATTGGTAGCCCCCCATTCTTGTCCAGGAGACCCCCCAAACCGAAAAGAGCACTTTATACCATTTACAAATAAAATAAAACTACTATCCACACTATAAAGGGTTAAAAAAATGGAGGTCCCGTTCACGGGGGCCAGCTTTGGTGGCTCCCCGCCATGCCGGCTACAAGCTCGCACCGCCTAAATTGGCCCCGGGCCATTCTGCCCCCTCCTTGGCTTTGGGGAGGCAGGTAATAGGGGGACTGGGGCTTAATAGCAAGTCACCCCGCAATTTAATCCTTTTTTTTATTACTTACCTCCCATTCCTCTCCTTTCCTTTCACTCTGGCTTCTGCTCTTCTGCTGCTGCTGAAAGCCTTTTATAGCATTTGGGTGACAGAACATAAGTGGTTATTTAAAAAAATGACATAGGGTTCCCCCTCCCAAGGGGGACCCATTTTTTTAATTTAAAAAATGCCCCCCCAAAAATACATGGGGTGCCCCCCTACCCAGCATAACCAGCCCGGGACCAGTTATGCAGGGCTTGTAGAACAGGGTGCAGGGGCAAGCTTTGGTTGCCCCCCACCCTGCCAGCTACAGGCCCACATGGCTTCCGTGGGCCTGGGCCCTTCTGCCCCCCGGCCTTTGGGGAGGCAGGTAATTTGGGTGGTGGGGGTTAATGGAAAGTCAGACTTTCCAGCCTTGTGAGCTGGTATAGGGGTCTCATGGATACCTTGCCAGTTCACAAAGGGTTAAGTGTAAAAAAACACAAAGGAGAAAAAATATATATATATATTTTTTTTTTTAATACTTACCATCCAGGGGCACTGTGTCCCATGCTGATCACTTTGGTTTCTGCTCTCCTGCTGCTGCTGAAAGTCTTTTATACCTGCTGGGTGACAGAACATAATGGGTTAATTAAAAAAAAAACATAGGGTCCCCCTTAAAAATAACCCCCCACCCTGCCTGCTACAAGCCCAAATAGCCTCTGTGGGCCCGGGCTCTTCTGCCCTCCCTGGGCTTTGGGGAGGCAGGTAATTAGGGGTGCCGAGAGTTAATGGTAAGTCATCCGTTGCAGGTGACCTGTCAGCCCCCAGCTTTGTGAACTGGTATTGGGATCTCATGGATCCCTTACCGATTCACAAAGGGTTAACTGTAAAAACACACACACAATAAAAAATGACATTTATTTATTTTTTCTTTTATTTATTCACCTCCGATCCTCTGCTGTGTCCGGGCAATCATCTTTGATGACAACTGCCGGGTGATCGGTAGAGGAGGGCTGGGGGCAAGCGACTGAGCTTCTCGGGGCAGAAGAGAAATGCCGGCTGCTGGGTGACGCCATAGATGATGTCATCCCACAAAGGGCGGGGCTAGCAGCCGGGAAGTGAGGGAAAGGGTGATTCCTCACGCTCTCCTCACTACAGAAGAGCCTGGGGGGCAATCGGACCCCCCCCCCCGGTTAAGAGGAGACCCTATGGGAGGGATCGAGGCTGCAGGTGAGTAAATTTTTTTTTTTTTACAGCAGTCAGCAGTGGTAGGAGTGTGGGGGGGTATTTTGGGAGGCACAAGAAATCAGAAGAGCCCCGGAGGGATCGGATGCCCCCCCCCGGTGAAAGAGGAAACCCGGGTCAAGTCAAGTATGTAACACCTACATGCTTGGCACTTAACGCATGGACAAGCAAGCCTGTAGGTGTTATGTGCTATTTGCTATACAGTAGGTGACATATACAGCAGTAAATTGTAGAATGGCTTCTGCCTGTATGTGCCACTAAAGTGAAACTCTAATATGATCTGTGGCTTCAGTGATCCTTGAAAGCAGCTTCTAGTTTGACTGTGGCTTACATGGTCTGGAGATGACTTGGGGGCCAGGCACTGTGTCTTTGGAACAGAAACCACTCGCTTTGTAAATGCGTACTGCATAGGCAAGCATGGCACTTTTATGCAGTATATGCAGTATATAATATGGGTGTACACAAATTTTTATAAATGTTATATTTAAGATAGTATATATCATGATAGGTTACCTAATATTGAAAAGCCAGAAAATCGAAAAGAGAGAATCCAATAACAGCCATGATGTGACAAAGTAAATAAACTCTGGAGGAAAATGATTTACCCTATATAGCTAAAATATAGTCAAAACCGTTATGCAAATCTCAATGGATGAAGCTAGTTAGTAGGTGAAGAGTTATAATTCAGAGGGGCATTGGAGTTGGTAACATTTAGGATTAATCTACATATCAACCTCATTCCTCCCTAATAATAGGAGCACTATCGCGAAAAAATGGCCCAATATAAAAATCTATATAAATATGCTGGATGGAGGGAGGAGGGGTCACTTATACACCAGTATCGAGAAATATCCAGCCAGGCTTGTTTTTTTTATTTTAATGGAAGAAAGAGGGCATCTCGGGTAAAAGACTCTGTCACCCCTCATAGACTAAACCTGTAACTCCAGGATTTTATTCCTACCAGTGGAAGAAAACCACAAGCTTGGCAGGAGTTTTATTCAGTTCCGGTGTATAAGTGACTCCTCCTCTCATTAGCTAAAGTGTTTATATGGATTTGTAATATTACACAATTTCGCGATAGTGCTCCTTTAAGTAGAGCAGTGATACAGTTTTGTGTTACCCTTTTCGTTCTTCCTTGTCTATTATTTAAATATATGTTGGCAATTATAGTTATATTGAAGCGAGACTGAGCAAAAAATTGAAAGAAATCATTATTTGGCAGATTTACTCTGGGGTAAGATTTTGAAAACGACTGCTTCCGAAATAAAATCACTCAATGTATTTACAGAAAAGTACTGTTTTTTTTTCCCAATAAGATGCACTTATTTTTCTCCAAGAGTGGGCGGGGGGAATGTCAGCGCGTCTTATTGGGCCAAAGGAAAAAAAAAACAACAAACAAAATTACATTCACAGCTCCCACGCCTCAGCAGCCATCTCCCTCCGACATAAAACCACACACACACACACACACACACACACACACACACACACACACACACACACACACATACATTACCACCTTCTACTGTCCTCACTGCTGTCTTCTCTGGCCGCCGCAGCAATTGTCCCCGTAGTTGCCTCTCCTGCCTGCTGCCCCCTGCACCCAGAGACCTGATTCAGGCAAATGGGTGGGGCCAAGCCCACCCAAGTGGGAACCTAGGGGAGCGTGAGGTGGCTGCTAGCGGCAGCAATGGGGACAGTAACGGCGACAATTCCAGAGACATTGGACGTCGGTAAGGAAAGTGTGTGTGTGAGTGTGTGTGTGAGAGTGTGTGTGTGAGAGTGTGTGTGTGTGTGTTGCCTAGTGTGTGCCTAGTTTACAGGCAACTTTAGGTCTGCTTCAGCTGGGTACACATATCTCCTTGCTGTTCCTAGTGCAGCGATCCTAGGCCAGTTTGTGTCACTTACATGAAAAAAAGGAATTAATCATTTAAGCGTGCCAGGAAAAGCTCAAAGGGGGTGGAAGGGAATATGGGTGCAATCAATGCAGCCTAGCACATTTGGGATTCCTGCCACAGGATAGAAAGCCAGCTTGATGTTTTGCACCCCTTCATCATCGGCGGAAACCCGATGTAGGTAGGGATGAGTTCACAGATGGCCAGGACCACATCATGAAACATGTGGCACATGGTAGGCTAGCCAATGCCACTTAATAAAGCAGCAGTGGCCTGAAATGTACCCCTCGCAAGGATATTTAATGAGGCACATAAGTGCACTATGTAAGGTACTGCTTGGCGGTGGTCAGTGGTTGGCTCAATTTAGTGGCGGATTTGGTTGAACAGTTCCAAAATCGCAGCACGATTCAGCCTGAGATGGATGCAGATTTGCCCATCATTCAAATCTGCCACAACCAACACTCACAACATTGTTGCTTTCTCAGTCTTCTTCTCCTCCTCAGCAGCAGCCACACAACTCATCCACACACCAAACATCATACCTGCATCGCATTGCCACTGCAACCACAAATGCACAAACTCTATCAAAAGCAAACACACACACGCACAATGCACACCTTTAATAAACTTGCTAACGCACACACTCTGACACACACATGCAGCTCACCACTAAAGCAGATGCATTGTTGAAACAACCATTAGCCTGAGGAAACCACGTTTCTTAGGTCTGGCCAAGAGGGCAGATGCTACACAGCCCAGATAAGGTGTTCAATACAATCCTGTTTTGCCATGTGCTACCAAATCTCTGCTTAACCCAACAGATTCAAGAGCAGAAGAAAACGCTACTGGTGTCACAAAGCACAGACTTGTCCACAGACCCTGCAAAACAAACCCAGAAAAATGGTCTGGCAACGGAGGCTGACAAAAACTCTAGATAGGTAGATAAAGGATAGGCAGTTAAAGGGTAAAACTATCAAAGACAGACAGGGGCTATTGAAATGCAAAATTAAAAGGCAGGTGATTCAAATACTAATTAGTCCACTAACACATGTTTTTATACAGCCTGACTTCAGAGTGTTATAAAGCACTTTTAGGGCATCAGGCATTGTTTTCCATGCGTTTTAGACTAAAATTTGTCCCAAACTAGTTAAACTAACGGTCTGAACTGAACTTTTTAGTAAAGTTTGGCGAACCAAACTCTCATCTCTAGTCAGGACAGTTGTAAAAACATGTCATAACGTATGTAATTACCAAGTAGTATTTAGTATTAGTAGGAAAAGACAAAGGGTTGGAGGACCCCCAAGTTTGATTAATGGATTATCCAGCCATGATAGGGAGAGCAGGTCAAAAACATCTCACATTAATTGCCTTAGACAGATAAAGGGGTTGAATAAGAACCAAGTTCCCTTTATGTGAAAAAACAAATAAAAGTGATCTATTTACACTTGTTGCTGACTCACCCCGAAGGATTACAATGAAAATGATTAACAGTTTTTACTTTTTGGGAGAGAAAACTGCCCTTCACTTTCATTATTATTATTTTCATTATTAAAAAACATGTTTAACTTTGGTTTAACTTTGGTTGGGTTTGAGCTCTGAGTGAAATCTTTAGCAGCTTTGGCTAAGCAGTCTAATGACTTATCTAGCCGAGAACCCGACCGATTATTTGCTACTGAAATAATATACTATGATTGTTCCAAACTGAGCAGAATGGGTTAAACCAGTCACCCATGCCTTAGCCAATCAGATGAGCTAGATTGGAGAATTCTCTGATGAACTTGAAATTACCACTTTGGTGTGCATAGCTAAGGTAACCACATTGTTGCGATGGAAAATTGTATTATTTTATAACATAATTAACGCATTGAATATTGGCACATAATAATTGAAAAGTTTAATACCACTCTAAAGCTCCTACTTTTTGCCTGATGAGTGCTGATCATAAGGCGGTCAACCAAAGGATCGTTCCCAGTATGTCAAAGCTTGTAACTTACAACAAAAAAAGATTAAAGCCAGACAAATTGGAAAAGGAGGATAGGTACAGTATGTGGTCCAGAATCTGAAATCACTCAAAATGATGCTGCCATTCTGCCATGTGTTATTTTATCTTTAATTTGTGACTCTGACTATGATATGTATTATGTTTTTATTGTTCAATCTATGGAACCCCTGTTAGCCAAACCCCTTCTAGTCATTATCCAGTTTTACTCCTCATGACAAATGTGATGCTCTGTGGGACACCCGCTCCACAGCTGGCAACCCCCAATCTCCACTACTTCTTCAGACTATAACCAAGCCCCCATTTTCCAGGATGCTAGATTCCCATCAACGGACATGGATGCCCCCAGGTCTTCTATGGTGCAAGGGATGTCAGCTTACAGTGAAGGCAGGTGATCCTAGAGGGTGGTCTGAGAGCCAAGGCTATACACAAGATATCAGTCTGATCATGCATCAAAACAATGGGATGGAGCAGGAGGATGGTCGAGGTATGCCAAGGAGTCAAAGCCTGGGGGGTCAGAGGTCCAAGGGGACATTGGTCAATAGGGAGCTATTGGTGGTCAGACAAATGGTGAAGGTGATTGGTTGACTTTATAATACCCGACAAGACTGGCTACACTATTCGCGAGCATGGACCCACACAGTTGAGAGGGAGCAAGGGAGGCGGACAGGGCAGTTCCCCATTTTCTCCGACTTCTGGGAGTGGTGCAAGCACCCTGTACCAGTCAGCCAGGGAGCACCACGGTACCCCGAGGACACTCCACGTGGGCCGCCTGGAGCAGGTACGTTTCTTTCAACAACACTTGCTCCTTTGTGAAGGACAGTCCGATTTCAAGATTCCTTTATATCCTATGTGCAATCTTACAAGTATATATGCCTAAAAGTGAAAGGCTATAGTTTTAGTTAGTGAAGCATTTCCTTAACTTGTTTGCATTGAAAGTATGACATGTTCTTGTTAGTTACATCATTCTTTCAAACTGTCTTAAAAATATGTGCACTGTTACAGTCAAAACATCTCACCAGCTGTTTATGCAAAAATTATTTGAAGAAAAACATGCTTGGCCATATGGCATCCTAGCAATGTCGTGGGAACACGAAGAATACACCATGCAAAAAGTAGAAGATAATGACCACGTTAAGTAGGATGTCAAATACTGAAGACGTGTTACATGAATAGTTTATCCCTCTTTTTATCTTTTTTTTCACCCAAACACAGAATAGCAGCTTGAATGGTTATGTGTGAATAAATCATAATTGAAAATGAAAGTATTAAGAAAAATAGACTTAACTGCTGCAGTTTAACTGCTAACCTCTTCAAACTCTTAACTAGTTATGCATGCAATTGTCACAGTGTCCTGTATGGCAGCATGAATTATCCAGTTAGCTACCCCAAGCACACAGCTAAATTAATGAGACTGGACATGTAACTCTGCAGTGGTCTCCTATGTTACCCCCTTCTCCTTGACCTCTCCATTTACCTATGGCAAATAGGGTAACTAGGTGGACACTGGGTGTAGTAAACCATGGTGGAATTACTTTCCCCCACCCACATTAATGCTTCTATGTTTGCTGCACTGACCTCACATATCAAACATTTTTACTTTTATTTTTGCAAATCATACTTTGACATCCCCTCTTTATCGAATCACACCTCATTTTAACTCATGCCTAATATTGAATAAAACCAAGAAACAGTTCTAATTTTCATGATATATTTTAACAATTGTTTACTGAATCAAAGCCAAAACTCTGGACTCAATGGGGTGAAATCTAGGATACACAGTGTTGTAAATCCTTGTATTAGAAAATACATACAAGATCCTAATGCATTGGTTTATGACACCTGTCAGACTAAGGTCCCTTTCACACCTTGGGTCATGATGGAGTAGGAATACTCCAATGTGTCAAAAGCAGGAAGGAAACATTGTACAGCAAAGTAAATGGGCACTTTCACATCAGAGGTTCCACAATGCAGCCCATAAAAGTATTTGGGCAGCAACTCCCAGCAGTGTGTACACCACTAGGCTAAAGCTATAGTGGGTATGCGGCTGCAGCCCAGGGATGCAGTTTGGGATAATGAATGAGTTGAGTGTACTGGGTACACATAGCATAGCATCCCAATTACCAAATGTCTTATAGACTTTAGGGAGGTGGTTGCTTCTCTTTAAGCTGTGGGGTTTATATTATTTTACATATACATATACAAGGTAGCAAGTATTGTATTAGCTTTGATCAATACTGGTACATAAGTGGGTTGTGTGAAGTGATAGTGTGTTTATTCTGTGTAATCACATATGTGCCCAGCTTGGTAGGAGTACTGATTGACTTACAGTTTGTGCCCCAGTGAATAATCAAAGTTTTTCTCTGTGCTTAACAGTTTTCGTGAACATAACAATAGTAATAGATCATTGTTGGGACGGCTTAAGTTTTCCACTGTCCTTTGGGGTTTAACCTTGCACCAATTCTCATGCAGGTGTCTGTATATGATGTAGCAGAACTCTTGTGATGCACTCTGCTGCAATTACCACTTTCTCGATATTTAGCCAATCCCATCTTAAGCTGAAAACAAACCAGGTCATCATGAGGCCCCTGTTAGGATGCAGTCATTGGTACATGTGTTATAGTTCTTTGGAGGGCAGACTGAAATATTTTAAGCATTTGGCATTGTTGGTGTTCTTTTTAGTCTTAGTCTTTTAGGTGTTCTTTAAGAAAAAAAAGCACAACACCAGCTATGTGAAGAGGTGGACTAGTGCCAAAATTAGCTGGGGATTTTGCTGGCTCTCATACGGCCAATGAGCACCTCATAAAATCAACGCTGAACCCAGGTGCCCTCCAAGGCTGAGGCTATAGCATTCCAGGCACAGGTCATAGAGAGATTTAGTTTTTTGGGACCTATAATGTGGCAGGGTAGCATATGCCCAGGCCATAATTATGAGGCTATAGCATTGGGCAGAAACATGGGCTGGGGATTCTTGGCTAGAAGTGCAGAGGAGGGAGACTAGGGATACAAGAAATTGATAGGGGTGTAATAAGCAGTAGTCCAACTGGCCCTAGTGCAGTGCAACCCACCGGGAATTCTGCTAGGTCACCCTATGGCCATTCCTCCCCGTCTTTGTTTATGGACAGTGGATACGCTGCTTTTTCGATTGATTTTTAAGCAAGGTAAGACCATTTAGTTATTTTCTGGCGATCCACCAGATCAGCTCCTACCATTTATTCTCTAACATGTCTGGGAATCGATTAAAACCTTTATTTATCAAGCTTTATTATCAAATTGAATTGATTTTTAAGGCTTTCTACCCATACCATATCCCCTCCCTTGTTTTCCTAATGCTGGTGAATCACAAACATGAGGCTTTTGTCAAGGCTAAGTCCAGAGTCAAGAATTACTTTTACCATGAGTGTGCATTTAAATAAACAGTTTTATTAAGTTTATGTGAAACATATTACTTTGCTAAATCACTACTATTCAATCATATTAAATGAAAGAAACACCACAAATGAGGCAATATTTACATTCTTCATATTTCTCTTAATCATCTTTTAGAGTTTATCCAGTCTTTAAGGAGCATTTTGAAATCTGTAATGCATATGTTATACTGACACTAGACTTAAATTGTGGGGCATCATTGTGGTAATGAGCTGCTCATACGTTATTGATGATGTACTTAAAGCAGAAATGACAGAGAACGGTAAACAACAAGAACATACTGAAGGGGAAATAATTCAACAAATTATGTCTAAAGCATATTCATAAAAATTCATTGCAAGTCTTAAAAAATAACATTGTGGTTTACGAAATATGTAGCCCCAATGTTTTCTTCTGTAGTTATGATTTCCATAAAAACAAATGTGGGGTTGCATTGCAATGTGTATTCATTAATAGGGTAACACGTAGTAAAACTGTTAAGCAATTTTTTTATGGGAATTGGGAATTTCTCCCTTTTTCTGATAAAACCAGCGAGGGGAAATTTAAGGACTAAATTATGATGTGAGCAATTTAGCATCTTTTGTGTGTAGTGCCGTGTTGTTTTTTGTTGCTATCTTGGGCTGTGCTGTGTACTACATTAGTGCTAGCAGTCACGGTGCAGAAAGCTAATTAGCTTTGATTAATGCACTAGGTATTGGCCTGCCTATGTCAGCACCACTTGGACCCGGCTGCCGATCTGAGTGCTAATTTGGACTGCCATTTCTCCGGTGCTCAACAGCATATTTATTTATTTTTTCCCACCTTGAAATCTTTAGCGCTGTATTTTTTTGGTGCTGGTCAACGTTTCATCATTACAGTTATAAGAAATTACTGCTGGGGCCATAGGGGACAAACTTTACAGGGAGTTTCAGCTGCATTTTAGTTGTTGTTGTCCAAATTACACACTGTTAAGCAAAATAAGCCATTAGAATCAATTTTAAACCCCCTCCCCCCAACATAGTTACATAGTTAATACGGTTGAAAAAAGACATATGTCCATCAAGTTCAACCAAGGGTGTTGGGGTAGGGGGAAGTTATTTTTTATTTCATAGGGGAAGCCATTTATTTAATTTTTTGTCTTTTTTTTTTTTTTTTATTGATAACTACTAGTAGTAACTGTTAATGTTATTTTCTTCAAAATAAGCATCTAATCCTTTTTTGAAGCTGTCAGCGGTTGATGCTGTAACAAGCTTCTGTGGGAGGCTATTCCATAGATTTATAGTTCTTATGGTAAAAAACGATTGTCGCCTCCGGAGACTAAATTTCTTTTTTTCCAATCGAAGGCAGTGCCCCCTTGTCCTTAGAGAGGATTTTACGTGAAATAGTGTTCCCCCATATTTTTTGTATGGTCCATTTATATATTTATACAAGTTAATCATGTCCCCCCGCAATCGCCTCCTCTCAAGACTAAACAGATTTAATTCTCGTAATCTTTCCTCATAACTAAGATCTTTCATTCCCTTTATTAGTTTGGTGGCTCTCCTTTGCACCTTTTCCAGAGTCAGGGTGTCCTTTCTATGAACGGGTGCCCAGAACTGGACGGCATACTCCAGGTGAGGGCGCACCAGTGCCTTGTAAAGAGGCAAAATTACATCTCTATCCCGTGATTCCATGCCTCTTTTAATGCACGATAGTATCTTGGTGGCCTTGGAAGCAGCTGCTTGGCATTGCATGCTGTTGTTTAGTCTGTGATCTACTAGTACCCCCAGATCCTTCTCAACAAGTGACTCTCCCAGTTTTACTCCCCCGAGGACATATGTTGCCTTCGGGTTATTAGACCCCAAGTGCATGACTTTACATTTTTCCACATTGAACTTCATTTGCCAAGTGGATGCCCAGACACTCAATGTGTCCAAGTCAGCCTGAAGCTTGTGAACATCTTCAATAGACTGCACTGTGCTACATATCTTTGTGTCATCTGCAAAAATAGAGACAGTGCTTTTAATTCCATCTTCTATGTCGTTTATAAACAAGTTGAATAATAGTGGGCCCAGCACTGAACCCTGGGGTACACCGCTTACAACTGGTAACCATTCAGAGTAGGTATCATTAACCACAACTCTCTGCACACGATCCTTCAGCCAGTTTTCAATCCAGTTACAAACTGCGTTTTCTAATCCTGAAGATCTCAATTTCCCCAATAAGCGTCTATGGGGGACAGTGTCAAATGCTTTTGCAAAATCCAGAAAAACTATATCCACAGCCGCCCTTCTGTCCAGGCTTCTACTCACCTCCTCATAGAAGCCAATCAGGTTAGTTTGGCAGCTTCTGTCCTTAGTAAAACCGTGTTGGTTTTCACTTATAATATTATGGATAGTTACATATTCGTGTATGTTGTCCCTTAATAGTCCCTCAAGCAATTTCCCCACAATGGATGTTAAGCTAACAGGTCTGTAATTGCCCGGAGAAGACCTAGAGCCCTTTTTAAAAATGGGCACCACATTTGCCCTGCGCCAGTCCCTTGGCACTATACCAGTTGCTAGTGAGTCTTTAAAGATCAACAACAGAGGTGACGAGATAACGGAACTGAGTTCTTTGAGAACTCTTGGGTGAAGTCCATCTGGCCCTCCAGTCTTATTCACATTTAACAAAAATCCAAACAAAAATCCAACAAAAATCTTTTTGTGACATCCTGCGTTTCAATTATTCTGTACAAATAAATTAGTTTAATATTAATTATAAACATTAAACACTTCAATCCAGTTCTACCCATTGTGCTCTATGGGATCTTGACCTACAGCACCATCGAGCACTTCTGTAATTAGAGTGTATGGCTCTGCAACCTTTTTGGCACTAGTGTTAAATAAGGCGATCGCTGACAGAAACATCTGCACTGCCATTTTATGGATTTCCTAAAACAGACACTGAGTGTCGCTGAGGCAAAACAAAATGGCGCGGTGTGGCACTGACACTTCTTAAGTAAGGCTTCCCATTTATTGGGTGAGGTGCAAATACTTTCTAATGAGTTAGATGATCAATAATTTGACAAGGTTTGAAATAACTACGGTTTATTGGGAATTCAAATTTAAAGCATGTAATTTTTAATTGGTTTGAATTCTTTTAAATGCCCCTGTGAGCTGAAAACTAAAAAAAAAGGAAAATAAACGACTCCTAAGTGCTGCAGACTGGCCACACTAATAAAGGAGCTCCAAGGGTGACTTATTAAATAGTGCTTATTGGCTTTTTTACAGACAATCTGAAATAAAATGTATAATATTCTTAAATGTTATTCGTTTCTAACATAGGCAGGTCAGATGCCTTGGGAAGGTGGGGTTAAAAGCCTGGCAGCTCACCAGGAAGAATGGATACACAAAGACAATAGCAAATAAAAGTTTGCCTCATAGTCTGGTTCTGAGTAGAGTTAGATTAAATGCAGTGGTTGTTTGGTGTACAAACAGTAAGGTTTATTTTACATAGTATGCAACAAATATGTATTTAGGAGTTGCACTGTATACAACATCAGCACTGTGGTTCTTGTTTCTGTGATGAAAATGAGGATTCTGTATTTGAATTTTCTATGTTATTTTGTTACCACTAAAGGTGTCGGTGTTACTAAACACAGTCATTTGTCCCTAACCACTCTCTCAATATTCCACAATCAAATGAAAATGAATGCAAACTTATCTGTAAATGTGATTAACAGGTAGGTGGGAAGTGCTACCTCTTTAAGGGGCAGCAATTCTGAAATGGTTAAAAATTCAGTCTTGTGACTGGAGGATTGCAGGTTTGATTCCCGTCCGGGACATGGCAGAAGTGTTCTTGAGCAAGACACGTAGATCTCCGGGTGTCATGTCTATGGAAGCTCCTCACTCCGGGCAGGTGTGTACTGATTGCCGCCTATTGTGTTCACTGGTTTGTATTCGTCTTATTGCACGGATGGGTGAAAGACGGAGCATACATTTCTTAGTGTGTGCAAGCATACTTTGGTCATATATGCACTTTATTTAAAGTGCATTTTGTTGTTATGCATTCGTCAGCATTGAGAAAAATGTAGTATTCATTGTTACGTTTACCACATTGATGTCAATGGCAGATTAATATTGGGCAAAATGCACCAAAATGCACCTTGTCATAGTTTTATGGACAGAAGACCTGCCAATACCCTTGTGCACTTCTGGACATAACAATTTGAATTTAGTAGGGTACAAAACTATTTATGAGTACTGATGAGAGAGCCAGTGGAAGTTTGGGTTCAGAAAGTTTGTCCGACCTTGCCGCTAAAGTTCGGTTCGAACACCACTGAATTCAATGGGGACCTGAGCTTAGGGGCACCAAAATGGCTGTAAAAAGGGGGTAGTAAGGGCTAGAGGTGCTAGGGAAAGTAAGCAAATCAATAACAGAAAACAATGCACTTGCTCCAAACACTTTGGTGTCAGTACTCTGTAATAGCACTTGGGTGTCAGTACTCTGTGATAGCACTTGCTCCAATCACTTGGGTGTCAGTACTCTGTAATAGCACTTGCTTCACGCACTTGAGTGCTAACACTCTATAATAGCACTTGCTCCAAACACTTGGCTATCAGTACCCTGTAATAGCACTTGGGTTTCATTACTGATTAATAGCACTTGCTCTAAGCATTTGGGTGTCAGTACTCTGTAATAGCACTTGCTTCCAGCACTTGGATGTCAGTACTCTGAAATAACACTTTCTCCAAACATTTGGGTGCCAGTACTCTGTAATAGCACTTGGATGTCAGTACTCTGTAATAGCCCTTGCTGCAAGCACTTGGGTGTCAGTACTCTGTAATAGCACTTGTTACCAGCACTTGGGTGTCAGTACTCTGTAATAGCATTCGGATGTCAGTACTCTGTAATAGCACTTGGGTCTCAGTGATATGTAATAGCACTTGGGTGTCAGTACTCTGTAATAGCACTTGGGGTTCAGTAATAGCATTTGCTCTAAGCACTTGGATTTCTGTATTCTGTAATAACACTCACTCCATGGTATTAGTTCTCTGTAATAGCACTTGCTCCAAGCACTTCGGTGTCAGTACTTTATAATAGCACTTGATTCAAGTACTTGGGTGTCAGTACTCTGTAATAGCACTTCAGTGTCAGTACTCTGTAATAGCACTTGCTCCAAGCGCTTGGGTGTCAGTACTCTCTAATAGCACTTGGGTGTCAGTACTCTCTAATAGCACTTGGGTGTCAGTACTCTGTAATAGCATTTGCTCGAAGCACTTGGGTGTCAGTATTCTGTAAAAAACACTTGGATTTCAGTACTCTGTAATAGTACTTGTGCTAAGCACTTGAGTTTAAGTACTCTGTAATTGCTTTTGGGTGTCAGTATTCTGTAATAGCACTTGGGTGTCTGTGCCACTTGGGGCTAACCATACAGAAAGCTGCCAATATGGGACAGGGGCGTGGCCGAGGTGCTGAGTGCTGAGCTCTCCACCTCACCCCCTTAATATCAGCAAGGTCGCGCCAAACAGCAAGTCACGGATTAAATAATGCTCTATGATGACACTCCTAGCTGGCATACCGTGGGCCATCCACCTGCCCCTGCCCCAGTTGCAGACCTAGGGTTCACAGAAGCCCAACAACTTATGTTGGATGTGGCCAGCGGACCATCACTTGACACCCTTGATGAAGGGAGGGTATCAGGGAGGAGTGGGTGGAAGAGGACGTTTATGAAGTTCTAGACCCAATGTGGACTGAAGGCCATCAGAGTTTGGAGGAAGGGGTGGTGATGGTCACACAGCCCCAGGCTGCCAGAAGAAGAGGGATAAGGGTGCCAGTGGCCAGCACATTGCTGCCACTGCCCACCATGCTCAGGGACTGAACATGCCAAGGCAGGCTCAAATGATCTCACAAGCTTGGCACTTTTTCAAGCAGTCCACAGAGGACAAGGCACAGCTCATTTGCAAGCTGTGCAGTAGCAGAAACACCTAAAACCTCTGCTGCTTCAGTTGACTCAGCCGCTACTACCGCCGACAAGGCCACCTTCCCAAAGGGAGGATGTGGGATGCAGGGCAGCTGCCTAGGTCTTACCCCATCTAGCAGTCACTGTGCCGGGTGCTGCTAATTAGCTCTGATTGTTGCACTGAGGTATCAGCCATCTTATGTCAGCGCCTGTGTCGACCCACCGGCCAAGTATCCCAGCGCCAGTGAGCGCCACTTTGTTCTGCCATTTTTTTGGCATTCCCCAGGATATTTATGATTTTTTCCTCCTTGAAATATTGGGTGCTGTATTTTCCTGGCACTGGTCAGCATTTTTTCATTACAGTTCAAAAATCACTGCTGGGGGAAAAGGAGACAAACTTTTGCATTTAAGTTTTTGTGTCCAGATTACACATTGTTAAGCAAAAGAAGCCATTAAGTTTTTCCTCTATTTTTGTTTTCTGTTATTATTTTGAGTACGTTCTCTAGCCCATTTTGTGCAGCTCAATCGCTCAGATGTTCCCACCCCAATTTGGCCTCCAACCCCTGTACAAAAATTAATATTTTGTTTTTTCATTTATGTATGTATTTCCTTTTTGAGATATTTCCCAAGCCCATTTTGTTCAGGGCAATTGCTCTTGTTACCCCATTTTACAGACATTTTTGGTTCCCCAAATTGGGGTCCACATTGACTTCAATGAGCATATGAGCATGAGCTCATATTCTCTGTACTGATTCAGTGGGCCACCCAGTTCCCCATGCTCGATAAGCAGGTCCACCTCTAATTTTTCACGAAGGCCCAGTGCAGCATGTTGTAGCATTTCCTGGTTGCTGCAGTGCTCCGCCGATTGTTGCTGAAGCTGCAACTCTGTGACCAAGGGCGAGTTGCACCAATGTGATGTTATCTGCAAGATTGAATATTGGCTCATGCTTGGCATGGTTTCCTGATACCCTCAATACCTCCTGCAGCAACTGCCGTGGGGCCTCTCAGATCGGGCTCCTGCTCTTCAAGCATGGAGGGCTGGCCCTGACAGCCAGCCACACTAGGTTGCACAACAGCAGG
This sequence comes from Gastrophryne carolinensis, assembly GCA_027917425.1. NCBI lineage: Eukaryota > Metazoa > Chordata > Amphibia > Anura > Microhylidae > Gastrophryne > Gastrophryne carolinensis. The sequence goes on from CM051236.1 coordinate 405,251,246, forward strand.
AACAGGTAAGGCAACCACAGCAGCAGCCCTGATGGCCCCACTGACTAGACCGCCCCTCACAACACAAGCCCAATTGGTGCTGCTGACACGGCCACAAGGTGAACCTCTTGGGATGCAGCTCGCAGGGGAACGACCCAGTGCATGCCTGGCTTACCTACCACATGGCATTCTGGATATATTCCTCTTCCTACTCAACAACACCAACTGGATGACACCTCCCAGTTTGAAAAACAGTAATCTTGGCCTTGAAATTGCGCCAAATGTATGGGGGGCATAACCAATCAGGCTCAGAGTGTTGCAGCAAATGCTACCAATCAAAATGCTGGTTTAGCATTGATGTGGCCTCAGAAGACACCCAGTAGCATGCTTTAACATTTTTAAAACAAGAAATTAGCGTTTCTCATTTGTGCAGGACAGGGAGGAGGAAGATGTGTAAAAAATGCTGGAAATGGCCACTAGCACGGAGCAGCATGTAAAGGCTTTTCAAAAATGAATTGCCATTTATGATTGGCGGAGTCCACTAACGCAAGCACTATACACTGACTCCTTTAACCCAGGAAGTTAGCAATTTTCTTTTGCAGCAAGCAGGAAGGAGGAAGATGGCAAACTTGTGGCCCTGGTGCACTGAATTCCTGGCTGAGGCTAAGTATAAAATGACACTATTTAACATCAAGAAATGAATGTATGCCATATTGTATTTGCATAGCTATTGTGTGTGTCTGTGTGGTTGACTATAGTGTAGTAGTACAGTGTGTAAGGCAATGCTAAACTAGCTGTTTTTGTGTGCACCAGGAAGTCTGTCTGTTGGGTGCTCTGTCTGCTGGCAAGTTTGTGCTTTGTGACATCAGTTGCATTACTTCTGGCTTTGCCATCTGGTGTAGTAAGCAGAGATTGAACAGCACACAGCAAGCCAGGGTTGTATTTGACACTTTGTCTGGTCTGGCTAGCATCTACCCTCTCAAACTTAAGAAGCGTGCTTTTAGCAGCCTCCAGGTTGTTTACACAATTTGATCTGTTTTTTGGTGAGCTGCATTGGGTTGCACTTCTGTGTGTGATAGTGTTTGTGAGTGCTATTTTTGTTTTGGTGTGTGTGGTTGTGTTGGTTTGTGAAGTGGCATTGTTGCGCATTTATGTTTGGTGTGTGGTTGAGCTGTGTTGCTGCCACAGAGGAGGAAAGGGAGGAGGAGGAAGCCACAGTGGTGCGATTCAGGGCTGACCGAGTGTTCACTGCCAGGCTATCTGTGGTGGATTTAAGTGGCGAACAAATACGCAGCCGATTCCGTCTCAATTGAGCAGCACTTCTGTCACTGTACCACCAAATCAGAATTGACCCTATCATGGGTTGCAGCAAGGTCGTACCAAGCATAGTGTGGATTTGTGCCACATTGAACATACTGGCGACATTTCAGGCCACTGGGGCTCTATTAAGCGGCATCAGTCAACCCACCATGTGCCGCATCTTTCATGAGGTTAACCTGGCTATATGTGACCTGATATATCATATTTCTGTCCAATGAGGAGGAGGTGCAACGCATCAAGCTTGCATTTTACCACATGACTCCCAATTTGCTCAGGTGCATTGACGGAACCCATATTCTATTCCACCTTCCTTGAGCAGGGAAACTGCAAATCCACAAATGTAAAAGCTTCCATTCTCTGATTCTGATTCTGTTGTGTGCGATCATGAGATGCGGCTTCATTCAGTGAGATTGGAGTCTCAGGGCTCATGCCATGATGCCTATGGGTGACATTTCCATGGCCAGGAAACTTGAGAATCAAGAAATTCCACCGGGATGGCTACTAGGTAAGTAAGGGTGCAAGAAACATTTGACTGACTATACAATTTAGGTGATAAGAGATACGGCCTACATACCTGGCTGATGACCCCAGTGTGCAACCCGCAGAGTATGGCAGATGTGCGCTACAAAGCAGCTTAGCAAAAGACCAGATGCATCGTGAAAGGAACCATCAGCCTGATGAAAGCATGCTTCCTATGTTTGGCCTGCCCAGGAGTGCCGAAAACACACAGACTGGCTTTGCTTGGTGGACACAAATGTTTTATTGTGCTGTTATCTGGTACAGGGATCCCTTGTACCACTTATCAGTTCACCAACAGATTAAAAATAAAAAATAAATTAAAAATAAAATAAAAAGAACTTTCTCCTGTCTCCTCTACCTATATGGGTCCCACTCTGAGTGGCATGCTCTCTGCTTGTTCACCGGACCAGGGGCACCTTTCTGATATGGCAGACTCTGGTTTTATGTTGGTGGGCAGCTGCTATTTCTGTCACCCCATAGACAGTAGTGCAGGGGCACAGGCCCCCCTTCCTTGGTATCTCACCAAACTAATCCTAACTCACTGGGGCCAGGAGGATTTTTATTTCAGCAGAGAAGCCTCTGTTGAATCTTCCCATGCGATTTATCACATCACCGAAGGGAAGGCACATGGAGAGGGATTCCTGATAGCTAGTCTGGCTGCAATTTTTTTCTAGCCAGATCATTTCAGACTAGTGCCTAAGGGTCTCCTTTTTCTATTAACATGGTGATCAGCTGAAGACTAACTCATGGACCTACTTATGGTGCCAGTACATGTGCTAACTTCCTCTCAGGGTGCCAGCGTGCTAACTTTCTACTTGCTGTGTGGTTAATTATGATGCATGTGCACTAATTTCCAAGCACAGCTGAGCATGCTCAGAGGCCTTTCTGGCGCCAATATGGTGCTGGAAGATCTTATTGGATCAATTCACCATGCCTCCTGCTTCTGTGTTTGGATACCTTGAAACTTAAATCCTTCATTGCTGACCTTTTCTTGGATCTGAACTTTCTTTATTAGCCACCTGCCCACAACCTTGCAATATAGACTGTTTACATTTGCTTGCTGCCCGCCCATCACCTCTGGCTTGACTACTCTGACATTTGCAATACTCAACCTTGGCTGTTAGACTATGATAGTGCTTCTGGTCAGGGACGTAGCTGGGGGGGGCAGCGGGGCATGTGCCCCAGGTGCAGCAGGTCAGGGGGCACCAAAGGGTGGCCTGGGCACAGGTGGAGGACGCCATTTTGAATCTTTGCCCCTGGTGCCAGAAAGCCTAGCTATGCCTCTGATTCTGGTTATCACTGCCCATTCTCTGTGCCTGTTTATTCAACATGGCTGGTTTCAAAGTGAGGTGAGTTAAAGCAGAGTTATTTTTAATAAGTTTGATACGTTTTGGTGGTAAAATTAGTCTGAAATTGTTAAGTAACATATTTAAAATATAATACATTTTTCAAGTGATTCAGTGTGATAATGTCATGGGACCTCTTAATTAGTAAACCTATCCTGCCTTGTGTGGGGGCTCTAGAGAAAACAGGGTAACTCACGAGGGGACAGTGGGTTCCAGAACCATCCTTGCCAGCCAAAAAAAACCCTGTATTCCACTTTTAGCTGTTATACTCTAAGGTCATATATAGCTGAAAGAACAACATCAAGGTAATTAAAGCGGATGTGGTAAATGCATTTTTCTCGGACTTTGAGGTGGCAGGTGTGATGTAGGTGCTTTCAAATCTACACGCATTAATGCAGAAGTACATGGGGCGTTACACATTATTTTAATGACTTCTCATAGTATTTATTTAAACCTACTCCATTGAAAATACTCAGAATTATATTAGCCCAGTTATGCCACAGTCCCAGCATTGTTCTAATTTATTTCTCAGCAGTTTTCATTTGCAGTTACAGTCATCCAAACATCTTAAAGTGTGTTCCTGTGTCTCGAGCTTTATTCACAGGTCCTTTTATAATGCCCTGGGCTTGCTCCTTTCACTTCCTGACATTTAGGCTGGTTCTGGCAAGAGATTTCTGAAATAACATCTAATACTTGCATCTAAACCAGGTATTCACAACCAGTGATATGCATACCACTGACAAAAGCGAGATCCTATTAGATGCTATGCAATAAGGCTGCAGACTGACTTGTACCTCAACCAATGTGCTGTCATCTATAGTTTACTCAACCGTATTTGCTTCATACTTACAAACTGTTCTAAAGCAAAATAACAAATAGCTCTTATGTATTTTCCATGCAGTACTTGAGATAATTGGAAAATGGAGAGGGGTATATGATAAAAAAGGGTTGGGGACTCTGCTCTAAACCACTATGCATATGCCACATACATAGCACTCACAATCAACATGCCATGGCTTTGTTAGTCCAGACTCAAATGGGTATAGCTATATCTCACTAGCTGGCACTAAACAGTCATTTCAAAAACATTGACTTATCTATTAATCCTAGAGTAACTGATCAAGACTCCTCAGGTCTGAAGAGAGCATTATTGCTATTTGGGCTAACTTTTTAATGTTTCATCTAATCTAATGTCTTAATCTTAGAAAACAGTTATTGAAGGAATAGAGCAGGTGTGCCCAACCCCCTCCTCCAAAGCCATCAACACGTCATATTTTGAGGATCTCTTCATAGCTGGCTCTACAGCTCTGCCTGTGCACTAATTACTTCACCTGTACATCTGTGTGGAGAACAAAAAATGTGCAAAACATGGCCTTTTGTGGTCTCTTAAAGCAGACTGAAAGTCAATTTTTCCCTTTAAAAACACGTTAAAAAAAGGTCATTACTAAGCATTCAAATCACTGCATGCTTTTAATGACCTACTCACATTACCAGGCAGCCGGCTCACGAACCTCTCGCTCCTGTACTGCCTTTCACATTACGCCTAGGGGGCGGTGGTGGTGAAGGTGGTGGAAGCGAAGGCGATGAAGCAGCAATGGCAATGGTGATGTGAGCCTTGCAGCGGCAAGAGCTCCAGAGGCCTGGGACATCGTAACGTAGCTGCGGACAGCTGACAGTGATCCACAGATTCTAACAGATTCATGTAGCACGATATACCGCACTACATGAACCCCTGCAAAAGCAGAAGCACAGCTGACAGTAGTTGGCTGTGTGCTACAGGAGCATCCGGACCTGCTCAAGGAAGGTGAGTAAGTCCTCTGAGCTTTTTTGAGGGGCTTTTGGATACTTTAAGGATACATTTGTCATTCCTCCTCTAATCCCTTCATTTAATGTTCCATAAATGCTCTAAGCCCTTCTTAATCATTTCCTTTGGATAGCTACCCTCTTGCTCAACCAGCTAATTTGGAGCTCAAGTCCAAGTCCCTAAGGGGGAGGCAAATGAGGCATGCCTTGTGCATTCCCGAACACTTTTTGGATGGGAATCCAATCTCTGCACCTCGTAAACTGTGGCAGTCTGTTCCTTCTCCTGAGATGTGTCCTGTGCTCCATTCCTTTTTGCTCCTGTTCCCCTCCCCCCCCTCCCCCAGTCTTCACTTTACTTTGGCTGCTGCTCTCACTTATCATATAGTGATCTGGCTCCTGATTTGTCTCCATTTAATCAGGATTAATATAAAAATGTGGCCACAACAGTTAAGGTCACGTAGTTTTACACTTCAAGTCACAAACCAGAGGTTGTTGACTAACATACAGTAAGTGAACAATGTTATTGAAATACTTTGTAGACATCATTTAAAATATTGCATTAGCCTGATTAGGGAAAAAAACACATATATAAAATGACTGAATACTTTAACATGGTATTCATTTTCCTACTAAATAACGCCGTTTGTTCAAGCTGTTCAAGCAAGTACTGAAGTTATAATGTATGCCTGGCCATGTCTCAAGATGAGTGGGCAACTTGTAATGTTATTTAATTAAAAATTTAGGGAAATTATTAATTTTACTAGTTGAACTCATTAACTTAAATGTATCAGAATCTAGGAGACTATTTTTATGAAATCCTGACAGAATCATGTGGATATTAAATAATAAGGATTAATTATTGCAAAAACATCTTTATATGCAGAGGACATTGAGAGCACAATGATTTTATTCAAAACCAAATTTTACAAAAGGAACAACTAACCATACATAGGCTTTGCCTGTACATAAGGGATGCACTCATTTATCACTGCTTGCAGATGCAAATCAAAAGAGTCATTTAGTTGAAAATACAACATATGCATAATCACCCTAAGCCTCCTGTTTGTGTGTAATTTAACAGATGTGCTACAGTTTCAAGAAAAACTTCCCAGATCAGTGTTTAGTGAGTGACAAGGATGCATGTGTTAACCTTTCAACCCATGAAGTGGTAACCTCTGAATATACAGAATCAATATTCATCTGCTGCACAAGCTGTCATTAGTAGGGATGAGCAAACTTTTGAAAAATTCGATTCGGCTGATTCGCCGAATTTTCTGACAACATTTGTTTCGGTCCGAATTTATTCGCAACGAATCGCTATTAAAAACAGCTATTTCTGAGCTTCCTAGAGCCTCAATAGGGTTGTAAACCATTCTGCCTTGCTGTAACAGGCATAGGATGCATGCTGGGTTAGTGAAATAATACTATAAATAATTATGACATGCAGATAAGAGGCATCGCTATTAGAATCGCAGAGCGGCACAATTGCAGAGAGTTGAGGTGACATCACTATGAGGGGCCCCTATATTGCCTGAAAAACACACCCTGGAGCTGGCAGCAGCAGGAGCCCAAATATTGGCTGAAAGACATCCTGGAGTTGGCAGCAAGAGCCCAAAAATTGGCTGAATGACACCCTGGAGTTGCAAGCAGCAGCAGCAGCAGCAGCAGCAGGAGCCCAAACATAGCTTAAAAGAGACACTGGAGTCGGCAGCAGGAGCCCAAAAATTGGCTGAATGACACCCTGGAGTTGCAAGCAGCAGCAGCAGCAGCCCAAGCATAGCTTGAAAGAGACACTGGAGTTGGCAGCAGGAGCCCAAAAATTGGCTGAATGACAACCTTGAGTTGCAAGCAGCAGCAGCAGCAGCCCAATCATAGCTTGAAAGACACACTGGAGTTGGCAGCAGAAGCCCAAAAATTGGCTGAATGACACCCTGGAGTTGCAAGCAGCAGCAGCAGCAGCAGGAGCCGAAACATAGCTTGAAAGAGACACTGGAGTTGGCAGCAGAAACCCAAAAATTGGCCTAAAGACACACTGCAGTTGGCTGCAGGAGCAGCAGGAGGCCAAACATAGCTTGAAAGAGACACTGGAGTTGGCAGCAGGAGCCCAAATATTGTCTGAATGACACCCTGGAGTTGCAAGCAGCAGCAGCAGGAGCCCAAACATAGCTTGAAAGAGACACTGGAGTTGGCAGCAGGAGCCCAAAAATTGGCTGAATGACACCCTGGAGTTGCAAGCAGCAGCAGCAGCCCAAACATAGCTTGAAAGAGACACTGGAGTTGGCAGCAGGAGCCCAAAAATTGGCTGAATGACACCCTGGAGTTGCAAGCAGCAGCAGCAGGAGCCCAAACATAGCTTGAAAGAGACACTGGAGTTGGCAGCAGGAACCCAAAAATTGGCCTAAAGACACACTGCAGTTGGCTGCAGGAGCAGCAGGAGGCCAAACATAGCTTGAAAGAGACACCGGAGTTGGCAGCAGGAGCCCAAATATTGTCTAAATGACACCCTGGAGTTGCAAGCAGCAGCAGCAGCCCACACATAGCTTGAAAGAGACACTGGAGTTGGCAGCATGAGCCCAAAATTGGCTGAATGACACCCTGGAGTTGCAAGCAGCAGTAGCAGGAGCTCAAACATAGCTTGAAAGAGACACTGGAGTTGGCAGCAGGAGCCCAAAAGTTGGCTGAATGACACCCTGGAGCTGCAAGCAGCAGCAGCAGCCCAAACATAGCTTGAAAGAGACACTGGAGTTGGCAGCAGGAGCCCAAAAATTGTCTGAATGACACCCTGGAGTTGCAAGCAGCAGGAGCGCAAACATAGCTTGAAAGAGACACTGGAGTTGGCAGCAGGAGCCCAAATATTGTCTGAATGAAACCCTGGAGTAGCAAGCAGCAGCAGCAGGAGGGCAAACATAGCTTGAAAGAGACACTGGAGTTGGCAGCAGGAGCCCAAAAGTTGGCTGAATGACACCCTGGAGTTGCAAGCAGCAGGAGCCCAAACATAGCTTGAAAGAGACACTGGATTTGGCAGCAGTAGCCCAAAAATTGGCTCAATGACACCCTGGAGTTGCAAACAGCAGCAGCAGGAGCCCAAACATTGGCTGAAAGAGACACTGGAGTTCGCAGCAGGAGCCCAAAAATTGTCTGAATGACACCCTGGAGTCGCAAGCAGCAGCAGCAGCAGCCCAAACCTAGCTTGAAAGACACACTGCAGTTGGCAGCAGGAGCCCAAAAATTGGCTGAATGACACCCTGGAGTTGCAAGCAGCAGCAGCAGGAGCCCAAACATAGCTTGAAAGAGACACTGGAGTTGGCAGCAGAAGCCCAAAAAATGTCTGAATGACACCCTGGAATTGCAAGCAGCAGCAGGAAGCCAAACATAGCTTGAAAGAGACACTGGAGTTGGCAGCAGGAGCCCAAAAATTGTCTGAATGACACCCTGGAGTTGCAAGCAGCAGCAGCAGCAGGAGCCCGAACATAGCTTGAAAGAGACACTGGAGTTGGCAGCAGGAACCCAAAAATTGGCCTAAAGACACACTGCAGTTGGCTGCAGGAGCAGCAGGAGGCTAAACATAGCTTGAAAGAGACACTGGAGTTGGCAGCAGGAGCCCAAAAAATGGTTGAATGACACCCTGGAGTTGCAAGCAGCAGCAGGAGGCCAAACATAGCTTGAAAGAGACACTGGAGTTGGCAGCAGGAGCCCAAAAAATGGCTGAATGACACCCTGGAGTTGCAAGCAGCAGCAGCAGGAGCCCAAACATAGCTTGAAAGAGACACTGGAGTTGGCAGCAGGAGCCCAAAAATTGGCTGAATGACACCCTGGAGTTGCAAGCAGCAGCAGCAGCAGGAGCCTGAACATAGCTTGAAAGAGACACTGGAGTTGGCAGCAGGAACCCAAAAATTGGCCTAAAGACACACTGCAGTTGGCTGCAGGAGCAGCAGGAGGCTAAACATAGCTTGAAAGAGACACTGGAGTTGGCAGCAGGAGCCCAAAAAATGGTTGAATGACACCCTGGAGTTGCAAGCAGCAGCAGGAGGCCAAACATAGCTTGAAAGAGACACTGGAGTTGGCAGCAGGAGCCCAAAAATTGGCTGAATGACACCCTGGAGTTGCAAGCAGCAGCAGCAGGAGCCCAAACATAGCTTGAAAGAGACACTGGAGTTGGCAGCAGGAGCCCAAAAATTGTCTGAATGACACCCTGGAGTTGCAAGCAGCAGCAGCAGCCCAAACATAGCTTGAAAGAGACACTGGAGTTGGCAGCAGGAGCCCAAAAATTGGCTGAATGAAACCCTGGAGTTGCAAGCAGCAGCAGCAGGAGCCCAAACATAGCTTGAAAGAGACACTGGAGTTGGCAGCAGGAGGCCACAAGTTGTCTGAATGACACCCTGGAGTTGCAAGCAGCAGCAGCAGCCCAAACATAGCTTGAAAGAGACACTGGAGTTGGCAGCAGGAGCCCAAAATTGGCTGAATGACGCCCTGGAGTTGCAAGCAGCAGCAGCAGGAGCGCAAACATAGCTTGAAAGGGACACTGGAGTTTGCAGCAGCAGCCCAGAAATTGGCTGAATGAAACCCTGGAGTTGCAAGCAGCAGCAGCAGCAGCAAAAGCCCAAACATAGCTTGAATGACACCCTGGAGTTGCAGGCAGCAGGAGCCCAAACATAGCTTGAAAGAGACACTGGAGTTGGCAGCAGGAACCAAAAAATTGGCCTAAAGACACATTGCAGTTGGCAGCAGCAGGAGGCCAAAATTTGGCTGAAAGGCACACCCTGAAGTTGGCATCAGCAGGAGCCCAAAAATTGGCTGAATGACACCCTGGAGTTGCAAGCAGCAGCAGCAGGAGCCCAAACATAGCTTGAAAGAGACACTGGAGTCGGCAGCAGGAACGCAAACATTGGCCTAAAGACACGCTGCAGTTGGCAGCAGCAGCAGCAGGAGGAAAGGCACACCCTGAAGTTGGCATCAGCAGGAGCCCAAAAATTGGCCTAAAGACATAAATATGTTTTGCACCATTTGGAAAGTGTAAAACATGGCACCATGCTGAATCTAGTCGCATGCATCAGCCATTGGTGGGTGGGAATCCTGGCTGATCCATCCCTGATTCATTTTCACAAAGGTGAGTCTCTCCACAATTTTAGTTCTCCTCGCCATAACTATGGCCCCCACCGCACTAAACACCCGCTCAGATGGCACGCTACTTGCCGGGCAGGACAGCTTTTCCAGGGCAAACTCAGCTAGCTGCGGCCACAAGTCAAGTTTGGCTGCCCAGAAGTCCAGCGGATCCTCAAGGTGTGTTGGCATGGTCATGTCAAGGTATGACATGACCTGCTGGTTCAGGTCCAGCTCCTGGTCTTCCTGCTGCTCATGAGTAGACTCACTGTGCGGGCGTAGAAAGCTACTCATTAGCGACTGAAGACTGAGGCTGCTGCTGATGGAGCTGCTGCTGCTGCTCCTGCCAACCCCCCCCAGCAGGCATGGCAGTGGAAGGTGAGTGCAGAGGTCCCCCCGAGTCAGACCTGTGAGAGTGTGGACCATGGCGCAGATAGGCATCGGCCAACTGACTACGTAGAATGTCTTTGTAGTAGGTCAGTTTGTCCTCCCTCTTGGCGGCTTTAAAAAATGCCCCCATTTTGTGCCGGAAGCAAGGGTCCAATAAGGTGGAGAGCCAGTCATCCCGCTGACAAATGGAAACAATTCTGGGGTCGCTACGCAAGCACGTGAGCATGCTTCCTGCCATTTGCGCAAGTGACTCGGAGGGACAACCTGTCTCCATCTCCACTGCATACTGCCATTGTGTGTCTGGGTCCTCTGTCTCGCCTTCCTCACAACCCTCTAGCTCCTCTGGCTGCTCCTGCTCCTCCTCTCCTGTCCGCTGACTAGATAAACCAGCCATTTCACCAAGCCTAAACTGTGCACTGTGCCACTCCTCCTCCTCTTCCTCCTCCTCCTCCAGTTCTGCTCCAACGGGGTTCATGTGGCCGTAAGATGCATACGCCATGTCTCCAGTGCCCTGACCAGCCATGGTTTCCAACATGTGCTGTAGTACATGAAGCAGTGGAATCACATCGTTCATCTCGGTGCCACTGGTTGACATTGAAGTTACACAGGGGAGTCCCCCTATCCGCTTGGATCATCAAGAAATCTGTGATGGCTTTTCTCTGTTCGTATAGTCTGTCCAACATATGCAGTGTGGAATTCCAACGGGTGTTTGGGGCTACCGTTCTGACGCTGTAGCTCAAGAAGGGTGTGCTTGGCGGTGTATGAGTGGCTGAAGTGCATGCAAAGTTTCCTTGAAGTTGTTTAGATGTCTTGCAGATGGGGGAGGACTTCAGAAACCACTTCACAACCAGATTGAAGACGTGAGCCATGCAGGGCGCATGGGTCAGCCTTCCTTGTCGCAGCGCAGACAAAATGTTCTTCCCATTGTCGGTAACCATGGTTCCCATTTTCAGTTTTCTTGGAGTAAGCCATGTTTGGATTTCTTGATGAATAAATTTAAGCAGTTCCTCCCCTGTGTGAATCCGTTCGCCAAGACAAACCATGTGAAGCACAGCGTGACACCTCCGTGCCCTGTACACATGGTAGACTGGAGGGGCACTGGGACTTGAGCCTACAGTGGAGGGTGAGGAGATGGTGGAGGATGAGGAGGCCGAGTCGCACGGTGTCACAGGCTCAACGGCCAGGGAGCGCGGAGGCCGAAGCGGCGTGACCTGTCCAAGCTGCTCCTGCTGCAAAGGAACCACATTCACCCAGTAGCCCATAAACAACATGTACTGTCCCTGACCATAGTTACAGCTCCAGACGTCGGTGCTGCCATGCACTTTGCTACACACCGACAGGCTCAAGGACTGGCCCACCTTCTGTTCAACAAAAGTGTGCAGCGCTGGTACTGCCTTCTTGGCAATTAAATGACGGCTTGGGACTCTCCACCTCGGCTCGGCACAAGCCATCAGTTCTCTGAAAGGTGCAGAGTTCACCACCTCAAAAGGGAGCGACTGCAGCACCAGCAACTTGGACAGGAGCACATTCAGCTTCTGTGCCGTAGGATGAGTGGGAGCATTCTGCTGTCTCCTGGACATGGCTTCGCTGATGGATTGCTGGTGGGATGCATGACTTGGAGGAGGAGCAGGAGCATCTGGAGTGACAGAAGATGGGTATGACGCACAGCTGCCTTCGGCTGAGGTGCTGGAGCCTTGGCTGGCAGAAATTGGGAGCGGCGTGCCACTTGGTGAGGAAGCAGCCTGGACCACCTCTTCGGAGCCTCGGTTCTCCCAGGCCGCTTTATGGTGACGCATCATATGTTGACGCAGGTCCGTTGTGCCAACATTTGGGCCCTGGCCACGCTTCACCTTCTGTCTACATATCTTGCATGTGGTCATGTTACCCTCCTGCGGATGCTTGAGGAAAAACTGCCATGCCGAGTAGCTACTTTTCCCACCAACAACCCGCACTGATTCACTGCTACTGTCGCCAACTCCAGGAACCCCTGCTCCACTACCTGCCGATAAGGTAGCCTGCCACGCAGCAGGTGCTCTAACCCGGCCCTGTTTGGCTCCAGGCTTTACAATTCTGCCCCCATGCTGACTGCCAACCATGCTGCTAACACCTTGCTGCCTCAGCTGCTGACTCCGGGGCAACCTGCGCCCCTCTTCTCCTGATGATGAGGATGAAGCTCCTTCTGCACCCGGCTCCCAAGTGCGATCGGCTTCATCATCATCATCATCACGTGACATGCAGAGTTGTGGCTGCGCGTCACTGATGTTCTCGGTTTCCTCAACAGTGTCTGGCGCAGGAACTGGAACGCTCGCAACAACACCCACGACACTATCCACATCACTATTTGTCGGCCTAGCGAAGGAAGCCACCTCCATTTCTTGGCTGGGCAGTAGCTACTGACTGTCCTCTATATGATCGTCCTCCTCACTAAAGAGTGGAGCTGAACCCAAAGCATAGGATACGCCGCTGGGGGAGGGAACGGCGTAGGACAAAGGCAATGGGAGGACAGGGACTGCTCTCGGGCCATGCCAACTCAGGGTTGTGTCAGAGGAACCTACCGACCCTAGACTGGGGGTGTCAGATGTAACTTTTGATGATGTGGATGACCACGTTAACCAATCTACCACGGCAGATGCGTTACTGGTGGAGACACGACCGCTAGCAGATACTGGCAGATCAGGTCTCTCACCGCGACTCCTGCTGCCACTCGCCCCTAGTCTGCTCAGACCTCTGCCTGCTGAATCTTGGCCTTTGCCACTCCTCTTTGAACATTTTTATGTATTTGAAATGCGCAATAGGCACTTAAAAAAATGTGTTTACTTTAAAAAGCAGAAGCTAAATAAAGTGAGATACTGCTTCTCTGCACCAGATACTATGAAAATTGGCAATATGGGATACCCTGCGGGCTGGTGTTTTTACAAGACGCCAAAAAAAATTCAAAATGCAATATATTAATAAAACAGAGCCTGTAGAAGCTGATTTAGTATAACAGATAGGGTGAAATGTGCTGGTTTGGGATACCCTGTGGCCTGGTGTTTTTACAGGACGCAAAAAAAAATTCAAAATGCAATATATTAATAAAACAGAGCCTGTAGAAGCTGATTTAGTATAACAGATAGGGTGAAATGTGTCGGTTTGGGATACCCTGCGGCCTGGTGTTTTTACAGGACGCAAAAAAACAATTCAAAATGCAATATATTAATAAAACAGCGCCTGTAGAAGCTGCTTTTGTATAACAGATACGGTGAAATGTGCCGGTTTGGAATACCCTGCGGCCTGTTGTTTTTAAAGGACGCACAAAGCCAATTCAAAATGCAATATATTAATAAAACAGAGCCTTTAGAAGCTGATTTAGTATAACAGATAGGGTGAAATGTGCCGGTTTGGGATACCCTGCGGCCTGGTGTTTTTACAGGACGCACAAAACCAATTAAAAATGCAACATATTAATAAAACAGAGCCTGTAGAAGCTGCTTTAGTATAACAGATAGGGTGAAATGTGCCGGTTTGGGATACCCTGTGGCCTGTTGTTTTTAAAGGACGCACAAAACCAATTTAAAATGCAATATATTAATAAAACAGAGCCTTTAGAAGCTGATTTAGTATAACAGATAGGGTGAAATGTGCTGGTTTGGGAAGCCCATGCAGCCTGGTGTTTTTACAGGACGCACAAAACCAATTCAAAATGCAATATATTAATAAAACAGAGCCTTTAGAAGCTGATTTAGTATAACAGATAGGGTGAAATGTGCTGGTTTGGGATGCCCATGTGGCCTGGTGTTTTTACAGGATGCACAAAACCAATTCAAAATGCAATATGTTAATAAAACAGAGCCTGTAGAAGCTGCTTTAGTATAACAGATAGGGTGAAATGTGCCGGTTTGGGATACCCTGTGGCCTGGTGTTTTTCAGGATGCACAAAACCAATTCAAAATGCAATATATTAAAAAAACAGAGCCTTTCGAAGCTGATTTTGTATAACAGATAGGGTGAAATGTGCTGAAATAGTATGCCCATGTGGGCTGGGGTTTTTTCAGCATACAAAAAAAATTAAAACTAATCGAGTTATAAGAAAAGCTTGTGTGTAACAGATAGGGTTAAATATGCCACTGTCAAGATGGGATGCACAGTGGCCAGGAATATTTACAGCACAAAAAAAAGCAATTTAAAACTGATCTGGCAAATGAAGTGAAGTGAAAATGAAAAAAAAGTTTCCCTGTCACTTTCTCTGCTGTCCCTGCCTGGATCGTTCCCGATTTTTCCCTATCTTTCCCTGGCTCTCCCTGGCACTGTGTGGGTCTCTGTGGGTCTCCCTGACTCTCCCTGCCTGTCTGTTAGTCTCTCTCTGTCTGCAGCAACCTCCGTTCTGTCTGAAATGCGCACAAGCAAGATGGCCGCCGTTTATATAGCACTGTGACGTCACCGGGCTTCCTGGCTGCTGATAGGCTGCATGTGACCATCCCATGATAACTTGCCCCAGGGAACATGCCCGGACATGTCCATCCACCATTTTACAATGGCTGTAATTGAAATAAATGGAATTTAAAGGAAAACTTCGATCGATCGAATCGCAGAGAAATTCGGATTCGTTCAGAATCGAATTTTTCCTGAAATTCGGAACGAATTCGGGTTTGTCCGGATCGATTCGCTCATCCCTAGTCATTAGCATATATAACACTTCATTCATTTACATTACATATTATTTAAAAGTTAACTTTGGGGGTTATTTAAGAACGGCTAGTGCCAGGTAGTGCTTCGTAGTGGCAGGTAGCATCTAGTGAACGCCGGGCACTGTACTCAAAACCAAATTTAAGAAAGAGAATCTGGTGAGCGCCTCTTACAGCGCTGTGTAGCTACACATGTATTATCAGAGGTGGCTCAGCAAAGGTCACATGACTGCAACGCTAGGTTACAGCTCCCGATACCTGCTTACAGCGTCTACTAGTGGTCGCTCTATGTGCCGTTATACAGACGCTCATCTGGCAATACGAGGTGCTAGTAGTGAATCAGCCTCTATGTAAACAAATTAAAACTTATTTGCTGAATTGTCTGAAAAAAATGTTGCTACTTCTATTTAGGAGTCCTGTTTTCAAGATTTTCTTCTAATGTAATTTTGCCAGTGAACCTTAAACAGCAGCCCACCAGAAGGTCTGGTCATTGCCAACTTCTGTATGTATGATTAGTGAGGACAAGAGAGTCACTGGCCCTGATTTACTAAAGCTGTCATGCTATGCCAGTTGGCATAGTTTTGCATTTAGCATCATTTTGATGCTATTCATGACCTTTTCTATTTGGACTGGTGCAGCACGTCAAATCGTCTGTTCTCAGATAATGGACATGAATTGGTGCACTAGGTTTATCCCTATTGGCCAGCCTGTGCAAGTGCCTGTTTGTGTACCTATGGACCCTCATGTTATACATGTCACCCTAATTATAGATGTTGCATGCCATATTTGCTCATTTTATATATGCAGCAACGCTTAGCAGTGTATTTATTAGGTGCTGATAGCTGTATTTTCAAGATATCACTGCTGCAAACGAAACAATACAACTTAGTAGTTGTAACTCCTGTGTAGTTGTTGTGTTAAAATGAGCATATTGGTAGTACAAAAATGAGTTATGTTTGTATTATTTGCTGACATGTTAGTCATTTCAATGTAGCACTATTACTGGGACAGTAAACTAATGGAAAAAAGAACCAGGCCTTTTCTATAATGCCCTGTGAGTCTCCCACCTTCTGTGAGCTGGCAACCCCTGAACTCCACCGCCGCTTCCGCCTTTAGTCAAGCCCCTGTTCGCCAGGACGTGCTAAATGCCTCACCGGACACAGTTGCCCCCAGGTCTTAAATAGCGCAAAGGAAGCCAGCTCACGGTGAAGACAGATCGGTTGGAAGCCAGTTGGTCAGAGGTATGTGGTATCCAAAGGGGTCAGAAGAAGATCAAAGTCAAGCAGGCAAAAGGGTCTTACCTGACCCTGACCGACTTCCGGAAGCGGCACGTGCGCCCTGCTCCAGACTCTCTTCACGGGTCCCCCGAGGCAAGTACGTTTCTTACACTTTCCTTCTCTCCCTCAACAGCAGCTTCCAGCTGGGCTGCTACTCAGAAACTCCCCTATTTCCTGGAATGGAGCTCCCGTGTGATGCAATGAATGGAGGAGGGTGTGCACAAGCACTGTAACTGTCATGTGCCTGTTAGCTTAATATGTAATGAGGTTCACTACCATGGAACACAATGGAAAGATTTTGATGCATATTACTATGTCTGCAGTTTGCTGATTTTTTTAGCCATTTTTGCAATGCTTCTCAGTTCACATTTGTAAAGGTATCTTGAAATATGTCATTTTACTGTTTTAATTCAAAATTAACACATCAAGAACATTAACATGTCATCTTACTCTTCCCAGAAGGTCCTGATCATGTTACTGGTTCGTAAACCAAAACATTTTTAACCGCCACTCTACGCTAGCCTGTCGCATGTATTTTTTTTTGGTGGTGGTATAAATTGTTGATGATAGAAAGTGGCATATAGCAACAGAATTTCTTGTCATGTCCTGATTCCACCAGTTACCACTAGTTTTGTACAGTTCAGACCCCAAATATATTGCTTTCATATTTAGCAGTAGATTTGACTTACTTATTGTTGTTGTTGTTGCATTTTTTCTTAGAAAAATAAATATTTGGTGTATTTTTTAGGTTACATTACAAATTAGGTTAAACCATTTAACTGCCAGACCATTTGCCACCATTTTGCGCTATACATATTTGGAAAATTATAGTTTGGTCTTCACCATGAATTGTCTTGTTTGTAATTTTGCAGTGAAGCGGCCGCTGCTCACGCATGTGCCGTTGGACCGGGAAAGGGTTCTTGGCTACCTGGGGGGTTTCACACAGTGGGGCATCTTGATTTTGTATGCTCCGAGGGGAGGGAATCTAGTGGCCTTGGAATCTTTTAGCCACTGGAAAGTCTGGCCTGGCATTCATGGTGCTGAATCAGTGAGTTCATGCGCTGACTTAGGCACTGCCCTCTCTCTCCCACATAGAGGCATGTAGAGGGACATGGTGCACACATTATCAGGTGCACACCATTGGGGAACTTGTAGGAGAATGCTGCCCTAATTTGGTGTACCTGCTGTGAATGAGATATGGTTTTCTTCACTGGACATGATATTCATGAACATCGTGCCTGATGAGGGGGACTAAGTGTTCTTGGAAGCTCACCTTGGGGTGTGCTTGCTAGGCCCACTTTATATTGCATTATTTCTTCATTTTCTACTATTTTTTAAAGTACAAGACAATACTGTTTGTCCGTATATCTGTGGAATTAAATGGGGTGCCATTTCTTGTTATTTTTTTCTGACAAGAAACAGACATCATCAAGGTTTAATGTGGACTCTTTGCACCTGACTAATCCGAAATATATGTCCTGAATGATTGTAAATAACTTGTTTTAAATGATCTTATCTCCTGATGCTTTTAAAGGTTTTATTTAACACCTTTTGTTGTGTGCTGGTTTTGTGCATATAAATGTTTGCTTATGGTTCCACTGTAAAATATCATGTCTGACGAAGAGAACTAGGTATTCTCGAAAAGCTCACCTTAGCCTTCAAAAGCCATTGCCTTATTTCGTTACTTCTATATTGTTTTTTGTTGGCAAAGTTTGGACTTTAACATGAAGTGTCTTGTTTGGAATATATTTACATTTTGTCAACTTTAAAAAAAAAAAAATTGTATGTTTTCAAAGAAAGCCATATTGTGTGTAAAAGCCATATTCCTCAGGGTTACCACGGTATCACATATGTATCCTGCCCAGTAGACATCACAAACTGAAAACTGCACTACGAAGGGTTACATTTTTTAAAAAAAATTGGCGTGGTATTTTTAATGGCTCCCTCCACCTGCTACTGAAACTGCTGGGGGGGGGGGGGGGGTTGCTGACAGCTACCCAGTCCCTCTTGACTACCTAACCCACCTATCCACCTGAGTGCATGCATGCACTTTGGGAGTGGGCGCATCCACGTTCCACGTACGTTACTTCTTAAATTTAAAAATGGTAAACACTTTAAGACCTGCTGTGGCACTAAGTTATGCTATAGCATAAAAAAAGGAAATGATTCTGAGAGCCTCTACTTTTTTGAAAAGAAAAGAAAAATATGACACACTTTTACCTTACATATAACAAATTGACAAAATAACTGAGCAACAGCTGTCTATAGGGAAATCAAACACATTTGGAAATGCACTATAAAAATCCTTGTGTGTCCACTGTGTGTCTCAAAATCCTTTGGATCATCTGTATAGTCATCTACACAAGAGATGTAGAAAGAAGGACTCAAACATGTCAGTGTAGAAGAAATTGAATGAGAAGGACATATCTGTCTACTAAGCAACCACAGAGCAAAAGAACTGGGTATTCATCTTTATTTCCTTGTTACAGCATTACTAACCTGGTAATCTTTCTTTCGACCTCAAGCAATGGTCTACTGCACCCACCCACAAAGACGGCCACACAATTGACCTCCTCTTCTTTAACCTCTTCTCTCTATCAAACCTCTCGTCCTCTTTGCTCCCCCTCTCTGACCATAATCTGCTGACTATGACCCTCTCTCCAATGCCTGCAAACCCCCCACCACACAAACCCACAACTCAATGCCGGAACTTAAGAAACCTAGACCTTCAGTCCTTTTCTGCCTCACTTCAACCACTTCAGACCATGACCTCATTCACGGACATAGACGCTGCATCATCACACTACCATGATACTCTCTCCTTAGCTCTGGACTTTGTCGCCCCCCCCCACCTATAGCCATCCCCGCACCAAAAACCCCCAACCCTGGCTAAATGCAAGCACAACCAGATTGAAGCAGCTGTCTCGAGCTGCTGAACGGCGATGGAGGAAAACCAAAGCCAATCATGACTTTCTATTCTATAAACAAGCCCTTCAGGAACTCAGGACTGCCCTTTCATCTGCTAAGCAAGCTTACTTCTCTTCACTGATTTCTGCACAAGCCCGGAATCCCAAACAACTCTTCAACACTTTCAGTTCCTTACTCCGCCCACCACCTCCTCCTCCAGCCTCCCAACAGCAGAAGAATTTTCTACATTCTTCAAAAGAAAAATTGACAACATTCGACTTGGCTTTGCCCCTCAGAATCCCTCACCACTTCAAACAATCCCCCCGCCTTACTCTCTTACTTTCTTCACTCCAATAACTGAGCTTGGACTAACCTCTCTCATATCTAGGGCCCACCTGACTACCTGCTCCCTCGATCCTATTCCATCCCACCTTATTCCTCAACTGTCTCCATCCCTCACTCCAGCCTTAACCTCCATATTCAACCTTTCTCTCTCCACTGGCACCTTTCCTTCTTCCTACAAACATGCAGTTATTACTCAAGAAAAAGATAATCAAGAAACCTTCTCTGGACCCCTCTGCCCTCTCCAGCTATCGCCCTATATCACTACTCCCTTTCTCCTCCAAACTTTTTGAACAACATGTCCACTCAGAACTGTCACAATACTAACACTAACAACTTATTTGACCCCTTACAATCAGGATTCCGCCGTAACCACTCTATTGAAACTGCCCTCACCAAAGTCACCAATGATCTGCTCACTGCCAAAAGCAAAGGTCACTACTCCATCCTCATCCTTCTTGACCTCTCCTCAGCCTTTGATACTGTTGACCACTCTCTGCTTCTTGATATTCTCTCCTCTCTTGGGGTTCAAGGGCTTGCACTCTCTTGGCTCACCTCTTACCTCTCTGATAGATCATTCAGTGTATTCTATTCTAACACGGTCTCATCCTCACGTTCCCTTTCTGTTGGTGTGCCACAAGGTTCTGTCCTAGGCCCCCTACTTTTCTCAGTCTACACCCATGGCCTTGGCAAACTTATAACTTCACTAGGCTTCCAATACCACTTCTATGCGGATGACACTCAGATATATCTCTCAGGCCCCAATCTCTCCTCTCTCCTATCTCGCCTCCCCAACTGCCTCTCAGCTATTTCTTCATTCATGTCATCTCGCTACCTCAAGCTAAACATGGACAAGACAGAACTGGTAATTTTCCCACCATCTAACTTCCCTCCCCTCTCTAACACGTCTATTTCTGTCAACAATTACACAATACCATCAACTCCCCAAGCTCGGTGCCTGGGAGTCATTCTGGACTCTGCCCTCTCTTTCAAACCACATATTCACTCCCTGGCCACCTCCTGTCACCTCCAACTTAAAAACATCTCCCGCATACGTCCTTTCCTCTCACCTGACACCACTAAAATGCTAGTGCATGCCCTGGTCATATTCCGTCTGGATTACTGCAACATCCTTCTTTGTGGCTTACCAACTAACAGACTGGCACCACTCCAATCTATCCTGAACTCTGCTGCTCGCCTCATCCATCTCTCCTCTCGCTCCTCCAGTTCTGCGCCTCTCTGCCAATCCCTACACTGGCTGCCAGTCCCACAGCGAATCCTGTTCAAAACTCTAACTCTCGCATACAAAGCTCTCTCCACTCAGGCCCCTCCCTACATCTCATCTCTAATCCAACAGTATCAACCTAGACGCAGCCTCTGCTCTTCTGCCGACCTTCTCCTGTCCTCCACCCTGGTCACCTCCTCTCACGCCCGCCTCCAGGACTTCTCACGTGCAACTTCAATCGTCTGGAATGCCCTCCCGCACCCAATCCGCCACTCCACAACCCTCAAAACCTTCAAAGGCGCTCT
Source organism: Gastrophryne carolinensis (assembly GCA_027917425.1). Taxonomy (NCBI): domain Eukaryota; kingdom Metazoa; phylum Chordata; class Amphibia; order Anura; family Microhylidae; genus Gastrophryne; species Gastrophryne carolinensis. The sequence continues at coordinate 405,272,423 of CM051236.1, forward strand.
TAAAACTCATTTATTCAGACAAGCATATAATCTGGCCTAACCAATCTTCTAAACGGCGCATGCCACAAAGCTCAATACTGACTGTTTGTGATCCTTCCCCCTCGTCTTCACCCCTCTTCCTTTAGACTGTAAGCTCGCAAGGGCAGGGCTCTCTCCCCTATTGTATCTTGTACTCAGAATATCCATTGTCAACTCTGTAAAACTGCATTTGAAATAGTATATTTACCGTATGTTTCTACCCTGTCTGTAATTACTACTTTGTAAAGTGCTATGGAAGATGATGGCGCTATATAAATAAACAATAATAATAATAATAATCTGGAAGGGAAAAATTAAAAGGTTTTTTGTAGTTTAAAATTGTATAATATGTATACATGCCGTGCAATATTTGATGTTTTATTCATATTGAACAGATTGTTTGCCGTGTAGGTGATTACTCTTGAATAATGTTTTGAAGCTGAGATTTAGCCCCTCTGCTGTAGCCCTGTATTTATGCATGGCTATCATTTTCACCCTGAGAGGTGGACCTATCTTCACCCCTCTTGTATCAGACTATGTGGGACACATCACCTCCTTCGTTTGGAGGGGTAATCACCGTTCCTTTTTTTGTGCACTGCAAAGTATACTTACAGCAAAAATCCTTGTTGGAAATAGTATTTTATTTACACAGACAAGGAGAAAAGAGGCACTCCTTTACTTTTCACAGAGACATGCCAAAATCTGCAGCATGGCTGTATAAGAGGAAAATAGAGATCATCACAACAGTTCACCTCTGAGGGTTCAGACTAGCAGAAATAGTCTGTTAGGGATGAAAGACAACTCTACTGTGATTTTCGGGTCGGTCTGTACATGTTTTGTAAAACATAGCACAAGAAGTGCTGTTATAAGTGTTTGCTTCTAGAGTGTTTTTTGTTTCATCTAATATATTTTGGTCCAGCAATGGGCAATAAGAAAGGAAAACATTGAAAAAGTATTAGCAAGACAAGAGAAAAAGACATGAGGAGGATGAAATTATATAAGATTGAGGAGAATGTAGAGGAACAGGAAAGGGATGACAAGGCTAACCAAGCTTTCACAGAATAGAGTAAAGGTCAATGCAGGTACTCAAGAGTAGTCACAGACACTCTATATCAAATACCACAAATGCACATAGAGCCTTATGTATGAACTGTCAGCGCCACACAGCACCACTTTTTTGGCCTTACCGGTACTCAGTGTGAGAAAATCAGCAGCGCCGATGCGGCCACCGGATAGCATCTTATTTAACACTAGTGTCGAACATGTGTGTTTAATACTTATAATTAATATTACACACATTTTTACAGAACTTGCATTGGGACTTACAGGCTGATTCATTACTAGCTATCTCTAGCTATTTGTCTAGCTATCCTTGGCATGATGCATTAACTTATATATGTTAACTGACCAGGAATAGACTTGTATTATTCATTATGTCTATCACTGTTGTATATTCACCTTAACTCACTATTGCCTGTTCAGTAACCAAAGAAGCCTGCTCTACAGGACCTGAGTGTTAACCCCTCATTAGACTCATGGGTAATGTTTTACCTGTACTTTAATCCTACTATACTATATGTTAGTGTTACAGTATATACATTCTTCTTTTTTCTGGAGGCGGTGCACGATCCTGGAGATATGAGAAATGGCTACATGTCTTTATGATTATATTGTATCCTTTACTGTGTTACCTACAAATATGTAAATATGTAAATATATGAGCATGTGCAGCAACTCTACATAAATACCTTTTTAATTGCAAGTAATTTTTTGGTGTGCATATATCCTCCATCTATTTATTCACACTTTGAGTTTGGGTACCAGGTGGGGAGGTACCTGGGATATTTTTTGCAGCCTAGGAAAATATAAATATAGATATTTTGATAATATGTAAGGTGTGCTTTGAGCCTACAAAAAAGATTAACTCTGTATGTTTTCTCCACAGGCATTAGCACCCGATTTTCCAATTAGTACATAGACCGTGTCGTATAGAGTGTTAAATACTGTTATGCATCATACACCGTTTCACGAGATTAGCTCACTTACGGATACTCAAGCTAGTACTCTAGCATATACACAGGCTGAACATGACTTACTGATAGATAAGTATGGGAAAACTGTGAATCCATTTACTAATGACCATATAGCCCTTAAAAGACAGTATGAGGCCACTAGGAAGAAACTAGTACAGTACCAACTTCACTCACAAACTCTGGTTGAATATCTGAGGGTAAAAAGAATCCCGAGGGGTCTACGCTTGGCTATACGGCCTACTTTTTGCCAGGAAGACAAGGAATTCTGTACTAAATGGTACAGAATTCTCAATAAATGCAGTTTGGACCTAATTGCATTAACCATAGAAGGGATTCAATCCCAGATAAATACCATAGAATTATCTATAAAGGAGCACAATTAGAGCATCATATTAGTGTCTCTGACCTCAAACTTTATCTTGAAGAGGTGAATGTACAATTGACACAATATGAGACAGACACACTAAATTTTAATTTGAACAAATTTAGGAGGGACACCCAGGATTATAGAGAAGATCAAGTTTATACCTGGAGGGAGGCATGCAGGGCAAGACGCATCAATTACAACAGGTCCAGACCAGCGGAGAGTGACTCAAGTAGTAGTAGTGATTCACAGAGGCCCCATTTTTTAGAGACGGGTCAGACCTATACCCATCGAGGCGGCCGAAGAGGCAGAGGAGAGGCAAGAGAAAATCGAAGTCAGATGACCACTCGGAGCCAAGTACAACAGAGAACCTAGTAATCAACCTATCCAGCAGGGATCTCACACCTAAAGAACTGGAGGTACTAAATAAAGGTTTAGGTTTTGTTCCTATATATGCAGGTGATCCAATAGATACTAATATTGAATTACATAGATTCTTTAGAACAATAAGACTAAAAACTTTTTTTGCCACCACATCAACCAACACAATTCATTCGCAAAGAGCTGACGCCCATTCAAACTCCACGCAACCTGACTTATCCAAGTGTAAACCAAAAAGCAGGTGGGTGCCACCAACCAAGTATGGTACAGAGGGATGTTCAAAGACTACAGTGGACTACCCCCGGACATAGGTACAATCAGAATAATTTTTCTAAAAAAGAATATCAAGCTTTGAAATCATTGACACAGGATTCTTCAATTGTCATTAAACCAGCTGACAAAGGGGGGGCCACTTTAGTCATGGACAGAACCTATTACCATACTACAATTATGACCCAATTGAACGACACAACTGTATACACTAGGTTGAAAGGGGACCCATTATTGACCTTTAAAAAGGAAATTGACACCCTCTTGGAGAGGGCCTTGAATAATTCCATCATAGATAAAAAATTACATGACTATATGGTCACATAATTCCCCATTACACCGGTATTTTACATCCTTCCCAAGGTGCATAAACATCTTACATGCCCACCTGGACGCCCGATAGTGGCGGGTACCGAGTCAGTATTCCAGAATATTGCAACATTTCTGGATAAAATCTTGCAGCCAATAGTTATGGGCACTAGATCATATCTCCTTGACACAGGTGACTTCCTTACTAAAATAGGTAACCTGGGCCCACTTCCTGACCAGGTGATACCACATGGAGCGGGATTAGCAGCAGTCTCACAAGCTTTAGAAAATACAGACAACACTCCAGAATTCAATCAATTCTGTATTGACTTGTTAACAATAGTTCTGACAAAGAACTATTTTCGATATGACAAACATTACTATCTGCAACTCCAGGGGACTGCCATGGGGTCCAACGTGGCACCAGCCTACGCCAACCTTTACATGAATCACTTTGAGGTAGAACATGTATATACGTACCCAGACTTCCTGACTAGGGTAATGTACTGGGTCAGGTACATAGATGATATCTTCTTTCTATGGCATGGCCCCCTTGAGGGATTATTAAATTTTGTCTCTCGTCTGAATACAGCTGAACCCACTATAGACTTTACACTAGAACATAGTGATTCTAAGGTTCACTTCTTGGACGTATCAATTTCCCTCAACAACAATCTTATTGCGACTGATTTATACAAAAGGGAGACTGACAAAAATACATTTCTTCATTACAATAGTTTCCACCCCACTAGGATGAAGCAGGGACTCCCCTATAGTCAATATATACGCCTTAGAAGAATCATCTCTGATGATGAATTATTCTTAGAACGAGCCAATGCACTCACCCAAGAGTTCCAAGCAAGAGGTTATCCAAAATAACTTTTAGAAACTGCCAAGTTAAGGGCTTTCAACCAAGCACCGCCAAACTTACTTAAACATCGGCCCAGGGAAACTGACAATAGGGTACCCTTTATATTGACATACTCTAGGATGTCCCCACGGGTGGAACAGATCATAATAAAACATTGACATATCTTGACTACTGATGACCGCTTGACGGGAGTCTTTGGTAATCCACCATTATTTGTTAAAAAGCGTCCCAAGAACTTACGAGACAGACTTATTAAGGCTGAGTCCACAACCACCACCAATGACATGACATCTAGTAACTGGCTTACTTCCTTACCCCCTGTAAAAGGCATGTATCCATGTGGGCACTGTGCCCAATGTGGCTTTGTTTCTAGAGGCAACTACTTTACACACCCCTGGACTGGTAAGAAATATCCTATTAGAAGCTTTCTTAATTGCAGTTCCAACTATGTGGTTTACTTGATTAGATGCCCATGTGGTCTCTCATATGTGGGAAAAACTACTAGGGAGGTTAGAACAAGGATCTGCGAACATCGCAGTGCTATACGTAGAGCCGACTTAGATTCTCCAATTACAAGACACTTTATCGAAGCAGGCCACCAGGTGACTCAACTACGCTTTCAGGCCATCGAACAGATTGAATCACCATCTAGAGGGGGAGATAGAAATCAACGACTACTCCGAAGGGAGCTTTATTGGATACACATGTTACAAACTAAATCACCCAGGGGCCTGAATGAGGAGATTGATTATACACCTTTTATATGAAATCTAATATGGTCATAATTGTCTCTATTTCCTAAGTTACAGACGTCTTATACCCTATGTGGACCCCCACAGTAGAAGGATCCCCCAAATAGTCTCCTCTATGGATTTTTTTCCTCTATGGTTATGCCATTGGTCTAAACTGACACATCCAGAATCTGAAATGAGAATCTACATATATACTACAGGTAATCAATAGGATCAAACTTTATCCAGATATGCATTATGTGGAGATTATATAGAGGGGATCACATAGATTATTTACATAGGCTTATATGAGGGTCATACCCTAGGAGATTATTATAAGAATATGTACATATACTGAGGAAATGGAGTATATCCATAAATATATGGGGGTATACCTAGGAGTGTTCCCTTCTGGAATATATAATTAGATTAAGAATATCCTATATCTATATACACATGGTACATATTGTGCGCAACTGTACCTGCCTAACCTAGATAAGCTACAGTACAAATTGTAATCTAATAGTATTTATATTTATTCAATTTCTTTAAAGTAATTAAGGGCCCAATATCTATGGTTGTATATGTGCCATCTATATATTGACAAATGAATACCGGCCTGTGTGTACAATAATAATACCTTTCTAATATAGGAGCTATATGATATTACTTAGTGCTGTAAATCACAATAAGAATAGAAGAGAGACAGATCGTGTTTTTTTTATAATACTTTTTAAATTAATGGATTATTCTCTTATTATTTTAGTTGGTCTTCTCCCCGAGATTGAACACCCCCAGCTGCTGCACATACTGAATGTTACTGTGGAAGCATAGACTACAGACGCTATTGCACTCCACAAATGAAAATGACAGATTGTTGTTTGTGTACTCTAAATAAAGTTGGTTGTAAAAAACAAGCAGCAGCCGGCGATTGGGGCCCTGCGCGCCTGCGCAGACCCGGGGACTGGCTGGCAATGATGCTGATGCCATCCAGCCCCGGATATGACGCGGGTCGGGACCTCATCCGCCGGATTACCGGCTTACCGGAAACGCCACACTGGCCGGCCAGGGGGGGGGAGAAGGTAAGGGTATTTAAATGTGACAGGATGCTCGGTTCTCTATCGCAGCCTTGAGAAAGGGGCCAGAGGTCCCGAAACGTAGGCTACCTACTACGCGATCATTGTCTCTGTCAAACTGGTAATGGCATTTTTTCAATATGACGGACGTCATGATTAATGTAATTTGCTATTGTATTTGTTGGGTACCATTTGTCTAGCTATCCTTGGCATGATGCATTAGCTTATATATGTTAACTGACCAGGAATAGACTTGTATTATTCATTATGTCTATCACTGTTGTATATTCACCTTAACTCACTATTGCCTGGTCAGTAACCAAAGAAGCCTGCTCTACAGGACCTGAGTGTTAACCCCTCATTAGACTCATGGGTAATGTTTTACCTGTACTTTAGTCCTACTATACTATATGTTAGTGTTACAGTATATACATTCTTCTTTTTTCTGGAGGTGGTGCAGGATCCTGGATATATGAGAAATGGCTACATGTCTTTATGATTATATTGTATCCTTTACTGTGTTACCTACAAATATGTAAATATGTAAATATATGAGCATGTGCAGCAACTCTACATAAATACCTTTTTAATTGCAAGCAATCTTTTGAGTTTTTGGTGTGCATATATCCTCCATCTATTTATTCACACTTTGAGTTTGGGTACCAGGTGGAGAGGTACCTGGGATATTTTTTGCAGCCTAGGAAAATATAAATATAGATATTCTGATAATATGTAAGGTGTGCTTTGAGCCTACAAAAAAGATTGATTCATTACTAGCGCCAGCTATCGGCAGATGAGCATCTGTATAGCGGCACTTAGAGCGACCTCTAGTATACACTGTGATCGGCTATCAGGCACTGTAACAGAGAGCCTCAGTCGCTGTAGTAACCTGCCTGGCATTGATGAATGTGATGTATGTTGGGCTCACCACCAGTACAGTGCTGCAGGGAGCGAAATGTATCGCCAGCTCATTGAGACCGACACACAGAGCATAGGCGCTCTGAATCTGGTCGCTATAGCATGGAGCGGCAGACGCTGTGTCATTAAAGTCTGTTTTTGAACACATATCCACCAGTAACAAAGCGAAAACACATGGAATTACATTGTTGTAACATTGTGACATTAATACTTTTATGCTAGACCTGTAATGACAATTCTGCAAAAAAATATAAAAAATCCAAAAAGTTTTCAAATATGACTCTATCTAGGCCAGGAGAGGTGACACAATTATTTGAGAGAAAAAAAGAATTATAAACAAAAAACCTTGTTTAAATAGAAGAAAAGGAACTTCCATTGAAATGAATGGGAGAGCGTCAGGTAGCGACAGGTAATAGGGACTTACCTGACGCTCTGGAAGCAAGAGCGCCGGGGCTCTGTAAAGTTTGCACTGTAAGTTTGTCCCCTTAATAACTAAGACCCATAATAATAGTCATTTTCCTGTCCCGTCCACCAAGTAGCGTAATGGCTGGAAAGCTTACTGTATGACGCACTGACTTATCACTAGCTTGGTGAGCAATTTCCTGCAGTATTAATTAGTTCCTATCAACGTGTAAAAATATGATTCAAAATACAATCATACTATTTTCTAAAGGTTTTTGAATTAGTGCTGCTAGTGTTCAGTTAGTGGTTGATAAAAATTTGCCTTAACATTTTGCATATTTCCTTTTTGTGTTCCAGTTTTTATGTTTCCATTCTGACTACCATAATACATTCAGTTGTATGCCTTTAACCCTTTCGCTGCCAGCCTACCTGAAGTTTTCGTCACCCTTGGTGCCAGACCATTTTGCACTATTTTGCGCTCCCCATGTTCATATGTGATTTTTGAAGGGATTTCCAGGGATTTCCCAGGAAAATGATATATTGTTTTTTTTCAGCAGAGTCTGGGCTTTAACATGAAATGTCTTGTTTGTCATTTTTTAGGTGTATTCTCAATATTCTTGGGTGAAATATGTGCAAAAAAATGAAAAAAAAAAATTTTACAATTTGTAGTGTTTTTTTGTAATAAAAAATGTAAGTTTGTCAATAAAATCTTATTGCGTGTGAAACCCCAATTTCTCCCGGTTACAGCAGTACCACATATGTATTGGTAGACACCCTTTCCTGCCCAGGAGACTCCCCCAAACTGAAACAGCGCTTTAGGGGATTTTCAGAAAAAATACAACTGTGATATGCGCTATGCGCACCTTGCAGTTTTTCCAGAAAAACAACCCTTTACATTTGAAATACCCCCAACAAACTATATATTCTCTGGAAGTACACACCTCAGGCTTTCTATTTGTACCAGGCTTGTTGATGTGGCCACAGTTTTCTGGAAGTAATCCCTCAATGTATTCTTTGGTTGCAAAGAGTTTCCCTAAAAAAGGATAAAAAAGCAGAATCAAAGCCACATTTTCCTAAAAAAAACTATTTACAAACAAGAAAAAACAAGTATAATCTGAAAAAACAACATCCCCCGAACAGAACAATATCCAACATGCATAGCTACTGTCAAGGGAAGAGTTGCCAAACACCCCAAAGTAAAGCCTGCGCATAACGGTAATTTTTCTTGAAAATTTCAGCTCTGCAGACAAAGTGCGCACCTTGCGATTTTTCAACCAAAACAACCCTTTACATTTGGAATATCCCCCATAAACCATATATTCCCTAAAAGTACACATGTTAAGCTTTCTAAGCGTACCCAGCTTGTTGTAGTGGGCTCATCTTTCTGGAATTAATCCCTCAAAGAATTCTTTGGTTGCACAGGGTTTCCCTAAAAAAATTATAAAAAAGCTGAATAAAAAACACCTTTTCCTAAAATATAAATATGCAAACCAGAAAAAACAAGCTAAGTCTGAAAGCGCAAAGTCCCCCGAACAGAACAATACCCAACATGCATAGGTACTATTAATCCTTTTAATTGCCAGCCTACTTGAGATTTTGTCACCCTCTGTTGACAGGTATTTTTTTCCCCATTTTGCGCCATGTTTTGCGACATTTTTGCTGGAATTTTCAGGAAAATTATATAAATATATTTTTTGGAGCAGAGTTTAGGCTTTAACATGAAATGTCTTGTTTGTAAATTTTATTCTGTTTTTTACAATATTATTAAGTAAAAAAAAAAAAAATAAATAAAAATTTTTTTAGAAAATTGCCTCCTTTATTTTACATAAAAAAATGTATTTTATTAAAGAAAACCATATTGCATGTGAAAGCCCCATTTCTACCGATTAGAACGGTACCACATATTTATCGGTAGCCCCCCCATTCTTGCCCAGGAGACCCCCCTAACTGAAACAAGTACTTTATAACATTTACAAGTAAAATACAACTACCATCCACACTACAAAGGGTTAAATCGGGAAAAAAAATGACATAGGGTCCCCCCTCCCAGGGGAGGGGGACCCCATTTTTTTTTGGATTTTTAAGGGTTAAAAACCCTTAAAAATCCAAATAAAAAAACGACATGGGGTCCCCCTTACCCGAAGTAACCAGCCCGGGACCAGCTATGCAGGGCTTGTAGAAACAGGGCGCAGGGGCCAGCTTTTGTGGCCCCTGGCCCTGCAGGCTACAAAGCCCGCATAGCCCGTGGGCCCAGGCTCTTCTGCCCCCCCCTGGCCTTTGGGGAGGCAGGTAATGGGGGTGCCAAGGGTTAATGGCAAGTCACCAGCTAGTGCAGGTGACCTGCCATCCCCCCAGCCTTGTGAACTGATATAGGGGTCTCATGGACCCCTTAGCAGTTCACAAGGGGTTAAATGTAAAAAAAAAACACAGACACACAAAGAGAAAAAATATTTTATTATTATTTTTTTTTACTTACTTACCTCCCATCCATACTGGATCACTCTGTCCCTCGCAATCACTGGCTTCTGCTCACTTGCTAGAAGCCTTTTATAGCTGCTGGATGACAGAAAACAAAGGGTTAATTAAAAAAAAAAAACGACATAGGGTCCCCCCTCTCAGGGGAGGGGGTCCCCATTTTTTTTTGGATTTTTAAGGGTTAAAAACCCTTAAAAATCAAAAAAAAAAACGACATGGGGTCCCCCTTACCCGAAGTAACCAGCCCGGGACCAGCTATGCAGGGCTTGTAGGAACAGGGCGCAGGGGCCAGCTTTTGTGGCCCCTGGCCCTGCAGGCTACAAAGCCCGCATAGCCCGTGGGCCCGGGCTCTTCTGCCCCCCCCTGGCCTTTGGGGAGGCAGGTAATGGGGGTGCCGGGGGTTAATGGCAAGCCACCCGCTAGCGCAGGTGACTTGCCATCCCCCCAGCCTTGTGAACTGGTATAGGGGTCATGGACCCCTTACCAGTTCACAAGGGGTTAAAAGTAAAAAATAAAAACACAGACACATATTTAAAAAAAATGACATTTATTATTTTTTTTTACTCTATACTCACCTCCAATCCTGGGTCCCACGTCGCTGTCCCGCGCCGCTCTCTCAGCGCCGGCATCTGTCAGATGCCCATAGTGATCGGCGCAGGGCGGATGAGAGGAGAGGAGGCTCCGATCACCACCGGCATCTGACAGATGCCGGTGCTCGGTGAGGGTATAGGAGGAGCGGGATGACGTCATCCCGCTCCTCCCACAAAAGGCGGGGCCGCCGCCTCCCATTTTCGGGCCCCCCCCCCGGTTTCGGGCCCCCCCCTGAAGACGGAGGACGTCGGGGGGGGGCGATGGGATGCCGATCGGATGCCCCCCCCCAGAAAGAGGAGACCCCCAGCTTCCCAGGGATACCAGAGGTAAGTGTTTAATTTGTATTTATTTTTGACTGTTTGGGGTAAATGCCAAGCCCGTAGTTTCTACGGGCTTGGCACTTAAATGGAGTGGAAGCAAGCACGTAGAAACTACGGGCTTGGCACTGAAAGGGTTAAAATTGTGAATAATAATATATACTTAATTTAAAACAATTAAGAATTCATAAACAGACTTTATGAACTCTATAGTGAATTCTTTGGCATGAGTTTGGAATTTCATATTTGCACTGTTTAATTGTGTCCAACAAAAAATGCTCATTATGCATTTCTGAGCAATATAAATAATGTAATGCTCTCATTTCTGATTTTTTTGAAGTTTGGTCATACCATTCATAAGGAAAGATGTTGCTGCAGCAAAAAGTGCTGATATTAATAAAAACACAGCTGTCTTTGCATTTTAATTAAGGAAGGTTGTGCATTCATATTGGAGTGCTCAGTTTTGATTTTAGGCTTACCATCATTTTAACAAACCTGCATATGCTTTTTAAATGTTTCCTCTCATCCCTGCATGATTTTTAACTTAAAATGTACCATATCCTGGGTGAATGCGAACACAGAATGTGAACACAGAAATAGTTGTATTTCATGTAAACCAGGTATCAGGTATTAATCTTTTTTCATAGATTTTACCCCACACTAGATAATAGGATCATTATTGATCAGCATTAGCATTATTACATGAATAATATGTGTTTGATACATTTGAAAAACAGAAGTTTATATTTGGGACAGAAACCATTGTTTGCAATGCCAGAGGTCAGATGTTTCCTATAGTTTTTGACCATGTTTGCACACACTGTAGCAGGAATTTGGCTCCACAGCTCCATACAGATCTTCTGTGGTTCTTTCAGGTTTCGAGGATGTTGCTGGGCAACATTGAGTTGCAGCTCCCTCCAAAGATGATCTATTGGATTCAGGTCAGGTCTGAAGGGTAGGCCACTCTAGGATATTGAAATGCTACTTATGGAGCCACGTGTTAGTTGACATTGCTGTGTGTTTCAGGCCATTGTCCTGCTGGAAGACCCAGCCAATAGCCATCTTTAATGATGTTACTGAGGGAAGGAGTTTGTGCATCAAAATCACATGATAGGGGGCTCCTCCATCCTCCCTTCAATACAGTGCAGTCATCCTGTCTGCTTTGCAGAAAAACACCCCCAAAGTATGATGTTTCAATCCACATGCTTCATGTTTTGGACTATGTTTTGGGGTTGTACTCCTCTTTCTTCTTTCTCCAAACATGGCGAGTAGAGTTGATACCAAAAAGTTTTATTTTGACCTCATCTGACCCCATTGCCTTCTCCCATGCCTCCTCTGGATCATCCAAAGGGTCACTGGACCTGGACATGTGTTGGCATGAGCATGGGGACCTTCCATGCCCTCCGGTGTTTTAATCTATGATGGTGTAGTGCATTACTAACATTAATCTTTGAGACCTTGGTCCCAACTCTCTTCAGGTCATTGATCAGGTCCTCCCATGTAGTTCTGGGCTGATTCCTGACCTTTTTTCAGAATCATCCTTACCCCTTGATGCGAGATCTTGCATGAAGCCCCAGACCAAGAAAGATTGACAGTTAACTTATGTTTCTTTCATTTTCTTATAATTGCATCAACAGTTGTTGCCTTCTCACCAAACAACTTGACAAATGTCCTGTAGCCCCTCCCAGCCTTGTACAGGTCTAATCTAAGTCTTGGTTCTTGGTCATGATGGTGAAGTTGTAGTGTGATCGATTGAGTGTGTGGAAGTTGTTTTTTATACAGATACCTGGTTCAAACAGGTGCAATTAATAATAGGTAATGAGTGCAGAGTAGGAGGGTTTCTTAAAGAAAAAAATAACAGGTCTATAAGAGACAGAATTCTTGCTGGTTGGTATGTGATCAAATACATATTTAATGCAATAGAATGCAAAATAATTATTTAAAAATCAGCTGTGATTTTCTGGATTTTTATTTAGATTCTGTCTCTCACAGTTGAGGTTTGCCTACAATAAAAATTACAGACCTTTCCTTTCTTTGTAGGTGGGGAGATTTGCAAGATCAGTGGTGTATCAAATACTTATTTTCCCCACTGTATACTGTCAAATAGGCCATGGGTCAGAAACCATAATTTTTCACGCTATCCATAACATGAATAACAAGCTCTATACATAAAGGCCAAAATGAGAGACTCGCCTACTGAAGGATGCAAAACAACATGTAGTTTTCAGTTATTGTGCAAATAGGCTGCACCAGCTGAGATCCCAAACAATGGCTGTGCACTGCTAAGGCAGGCAGCCCCAAAAAGACATAATGAATTTACTAGAAAAGGGGGTACCCATAAACCACCACCTTAGGCTGCCCTTACACCAAAGACTGACAATTGCACTAGCCTTTGCTATGTAAAATAGTAAACTTTATTAGGCAAAACAGACAAACACTACATAATTAAAAAAATCTGCATTAAAAAACATATAACACACCATAAACACTGCCACAAGAGGGCACTGAACCTGCTGCTGCCAATACACCTATTATGAAATTATACATATGACACTGAATTAATATACCTTACATATCTAACCCATAAAAAATACATATCTCATAAAATGCAAGTTTGTCTGTTTTGCCTAATAAAGTTTACTATTTTACATAGCAGAGGGTAGTGCAATTGTCAGTATTTGGTGTAAGGGCAGCCTAAGGTGACGATATATGGGCACCCCCTTTTCTGGTAGATTCATTACAGTTTTCAGTTATGACAGAGCCAGCCAGCACCCTCAAGGTCTAGTGACAGACAAAATAATTTGTAGAAAAGGTTCTGCATGGTACACTCCAACACCAAAGAGTGGCTCCAAGCAAGCAGTCAGAAGATAGATGGCAAAAATACTGAAGAATTTGGAGAAATTAATGGTCACTGAATCCGAGTGTGTAAAATGTGTACAGGCATTTACTGCTGTAGGGAATTTACTCTACCCCGAGGGCTTACATGCCTCCTTAGCTATGCTGGGATTATGGGATTAAGAATTATATGTCAGCAAAGCAATCACCAGAAAAGTCAGTGTCTAACAGAATTTCACACTTGACTTGTTCCCTTATCCTGGCAGCCTGCCCTGATCTCCTTTGGCTGTCTCAATAAAAATCTAAGAAAAAAAATTAAAAACCTAATGGATGTTTTTCCCACTTTTGCCAAAAAAGGGAACCCAATGTCAAATTCAAGACCAATTTTTTCTTGCATCTTTTCCTTTCCCTTAGTCATACTTCTTAATGACAGTCATCTAGATTCACACTATAAGTGCTGCTGCTGCTATTCCATTTTTTCACACCTGAAGCTGAACAGAATTAAAGTCTAAAGATGGAAAATTGGTAGAGTGCTTTGGCTGATGTTTCCACTTTTCAATTTGGTTTTTAATTAAAAAAATGCCCCAGTGAGCTATTAGCCAGGTGCAACTGGCAACACAGAGATTAGAAGCTGAGCAGTCACCTTTAGCCCTGCAGGTGTACCAGCTATTCCCTACACCCAGTTCCCAGGCGGTGGTACAATAAGCATATGCAAGGCACGTGTAAGGCAGTTGGCTTGCTGACCCCACTATGTTTGAACCTTTGTCAGTAAACAACACAAAACTGCCTCATTTAAAAATCATTGGCAAATAAAAAACACATTTAACTATACTGTTGGTGTGGTGCCCCCCCCCCCCCATGGAAAGTTGATGTTGCAAAAAGTAGAGAACAAAACAAGATCAGAAAACAAATTAAATATTATACATTATTATATTTCCTTTCATTACCCCCCACCCCCACTTTATTCTTCACTCCCCATTCCTTAAATTGGTTCAGTAATCTCCTGCTTTAACATTCTCCCATAATGATATCTTTAAACGAGTCTTTAAATATATCCCATCTACTGCAAATCTCTTGAGTCTATTCCTCCTTCTCCTGGATCCATGCAGTTAGCTCTTCCATCTCCTTTAGTTCTTGTAACTCCTGTCTCAGATTTTTAAATGTAGGTGAGGTGCTATTTCCTGCTTTCATAGTCTTGGAATGACCCTTCTGAAATTATTCTGAAAGTTAAAGAGTTTTTATATCTTTGCATGCTCATAATTTTTATATACAATAAATATTGCCCAGGGTCCTCTACTAATTTAATATCTCCTATCTCTGTTACTATTTCCTTTATTCTTTGCCAAATTCTCTGCAGTTTTCTACATTTCCAAAATAGGCGCATGAATGAACCCTCTTCATCCCCACATTTCCAACACATTATGGTGGTCTTCGGGAACATTTTATTTAACTTTTGTGTGTTAACTGTTGGGTGAGGTACCACTGAGTAAAATATTTGTATCCTGTTTCTTGTATATTTACTACCACCAGACATTTTGTATTTAATATAAAGGCATTCTGACAGTCCTCTTCTAAGATCTATTTATCTAGATTCCTCTCCCATTCCGTACAGAGGTGTGTTTTTTTTTTTTTTAATTGCGCTATTAGCAACCCAAAAGATTACCCCTCTAGGGGTCATTTTCAAGCTCATCATTTTTTTTAAATGGCGTTAACTCTCTAGACCATTGATGCTTTTTCCCTATACTTAGAAAAATTGTTAAATTCCACTGATCCAAACAGATCTTATACCATTTTTCTTTAAATTGCTCCAAGGATCATTGCTGGCAACTCTCATTGTCATGGGACAGCAGAGTGGGACACAGGATTGGAGGTGAGTGGAGACAAATATATTTAGTAAATGATTTTTTTTTCCCCTGGTGTTAGTGTGTTTATTTTTTACATTTAACCCTTTGTGAACTGGTAAGGGATCCATGAGACCCCTATACCAGTTCACAAGGCTTAGGGTCTGGCAAGTAACCTGCAGCTAGCGAGTGACTTGCCATTAACTCCCAGTCCCCTCATTACCTGCTTCCCCAAAACCCAGGGGGACAGAAGAGCCTGGGGGCCGTGAAACTTATGCAGGCTTGTAGCTTTAATGGCTGGGGGCCACCAAAGCTGTCCTGCATAGCTGGTCCCCGGTCTGGTTATGCTGGGTATGCCCTTTTTTTATTTTTTGGGGAGGATTTAACCCTTTATAGTGTGGATAGTAGCTGTATTTTATTTGTAAATGTTATAGAGTGCTCATTTTAGCTTGAGGGGTCTCCTGGGCAGAAACAGGGCGCTACCGATACTTACGTGGTACCGTTGTAATTGGGAGAAATGTGCAATATGGTTTTCTTGAATAAAATACATTTTTATTTAAAATAAATAAGACAAATACAATATTTTTTTTATTTTAAATAAACAAGACAAATTAAAAAAAAAACAAACCCTGTACAACCAAATAATTATTTGAGGGATTACTTTAAAAGGATGCACCCACTACAACAAGCTGGGTATACCTATAAAGTGTGTACTTTCAGGGAATATATGATTTGTAGGGGTATTCCAAATGTAAAGGTATGTTTTGGTTAAAAAATGTGCAAGGTGAACACTTTGTCTGCAGAGCTGAAATTTTCAAGTAAAATTACCCTTACACACATGCTTTCTTTGAGGTTTTGCATGTTGGGTATTGATCTGTTCAGGAGACCTTGCTTTTTCAAATTTAGCTTACAACCAAAGTATTCATCAAGGAATCACTTCCTAGAAAACTGCGCCCACATCAACAAGCCTGGTACACCTAGAAAGCTTGAGGTGTGTGCTTACAGGGAATATATAGTTTATGGGGGAGTATTTCATATATAAAGGTTTTTTTTCTTGAAAAACTGCAACGTACACATAGCAGTTGTATTTTATTTTAAAATCTCCTGAAGCACTCTTTCAGTTTGGGGAAGTCTTGGGCAAGGGGGTCTACCAATACAAAAAAAAAACAAGACTTTTCCGGTTAAAGCCCAGATGAAAAAAACTATATAGATATAGATAGATAGAATTTCATGGGAAACGTCTGAAAATCCCTTCAAAATCACAATTAGAACATGTATAGTGCAAGATACTGAAAATGGTCTGGCAGCAGAGGGGGACAAAATCTCTAGTTAGGCTGACACTTAAAGGGTTAATCCTAGCAGCTGATTTAAGATGTAAACTCATAATTAAGTTCATAATCCCGTCTCTGATCCCAATGTATCTCAGTGTTTTCTCCATAAAGGCCAAGTTTATCATTTCAAATCAGTCGTTAGGATAAAGAATTTGGCTTTTTAGATTAAATTTACTGTTGTTATTGTGTTATCTCTTACTTTGCTTCCTAATAGTAATCCAGTTTGATCACTATCTATAATTTCTTTCATTACTTGGGTTAGGCTCTATGTAATTATCTTCACTAAGATTTTAATATTGGTGATTAACAACCATAAGGGTCTGTAACTGTTACAGACCACTGGGTTATTTGCCTGCTTAAAGTGGACCAACACCCAGGGGCGATCGGCGCACCCGCGCTGGCTGTTTGTGAATGGCCGGCGCGGGTGCGCTCCCTGTAAGAGAGACGTGCGGGAGGCGGCGGTGGGCGCGCTCGCTTGTCCGTCGGCGGTGATTCGCTGGAGCGGTCACGTGGGAGCGGGGTCAGGTGAGTTTTCGGGGCTTTCTGGGGGATTTCACACAGCGGGGCACCCCCGATCGGGGTGCCCCACCGAAGTGAACCAAAACCCAGGATAGTCAAAATCCTGGGTGTTGGTCCACTTTAAGGATTACAGTAACATGTGCCAATAAAGCTTCAGATGGGATTTTTTCTGCCTCCTCTACCCCTCTTAATAAATTTATCATAGCTAGGAATTGCCGGGAAAAAAATTCGTAATATAAAGCTCCAAATCCGTCTGGGCCTACAGCTTTGTTATTTGGGGTTTCCTTCAAGTGGACCTTCACCCTGAATAAGGGCATATCGTATATGTTTGCCACAACCTGTACATACAGATTGCTCACATTAAAAATCATCCTACCTGCATCTACTGCATGTTATAAACCTTTAAATATCCAAGATGGTGGCCCATGGAGCATCAGGCAGCCTGCAAACAGGAAATGTCTTCTGACTGTGTCACTCTCGGATTGCTGTCCGTTCCCTGATGGTCGGTGTCCATATCCTAGAGTCCTGAACAGAGTTGAAGCCTGGTTGGGGAAAGAATAAGTTAGTGACTAGAACCTTAAAATATATTAACTTTAGATGCTGGGAAATAGTTTTTTAAGGGTTCGGGCTTTTCATTAAATCATGCTGAAGGTCCGGTTTCAGTGCATGTTTCATTTCCTGCAGTCTAAATGATCTGTTCAATTTTTCTATCACTGATTCTGGTAAATTTTGTCATCCTTGAATTCTCAATTTAGTGTTATTTTCTCCCTGACCATCCTTCCAGCTACCTCCTTATTCTCATTGATGTTATAAAGCTTTTTATTATATACCTCGGCAATATCCTCTACACTATTTTTCTAATTTTGTTGAGAATCCATAATTGCAGGGATGTAGTCCCTAGCTTGTTGTCATTTAAATAATCTTGCCAATATGGCTTTGCTCTTATTTCCCCTTTCAGGATATGTCTGTCTGCATCTCTAAATTATATGTTTCGCTTTTAATAATGACTGATGACTGATTAATTTCAACTGCTCTCTCAGGTTCGTAAGTTGTTTCAAGGTGTCTATTGCTTGTTGTTTCTTTATGTATCATTTTCTGCATCTTTGTTTTGATCCTAGATCCCTGTTGTAACAACAGGCCTATCATCACCATTTGACCGCCTACATATTTCCCACATTGTCTAATTTAAAATATTCATTAATTGCTCTCTAATTTATTCTCTTAGTAACGTTTCATTTTATCTCCAGTTGTATGTCCGTCCGCGCAATGCCCTCTCATCTTTAAATCCTCATAGTTACCGGTGCATGATCCAAGAAAATAATTTGTTTTTTGTAACTAGAAGATATTCAAGACAATGAAGATTTACCTGCTTAGGAATCAATTAGTGGCTAGAACGCCAAATTCAGATCCCCCTAAAATTACCTAGCCTTCTTGGAAGCCCACCAATTATCCCATAAACGTGTAAGAAGTTCATATGCCCTTTATTTGGGGCATACAGTACATTGATACCAGAGTTGTCATTTGACTTTCCAGCATTCCTTTTATCATTATGAATCTGCCTTCCTCAAACTTTCTTCTGCCTTCAAATCAAACAGAATGTTGTTACTAATATCAGAATTGTTACTCCTTTAACTTTTTTTCCTGTGCACAACTTCCATAAATCTAAGCGAATTATTCAGTCTCCTGAAGGAAAGCTATGATCGTTTATAATCAATCTAATGCTCATGTTAATGCAAATTTTTTTGGGGGGAGTAATTAAACCATTAAAATTTAAAGTAGTAAAGGAGCTGAGGGCTGCAAAAGAAGGGAGCAGGAACCAAATAAATGGTAATACAATATTGAGGAAAAAGAAGGGAATCTGAAGCAAAAAAATGAAAAAATGGAAAAAAGGAGGGGTCCTCAACCAATATAGAGTCAACTCAAATAGAGTAGAGAAAAAAAAAAGCAGAGCGACAAAGGGAAACAAGAGAAAGGAGAGAAAACATAAACACAATATAAAAATGGGAGAAAAGAAAGAAAAATAGGGGACGAGACTAAGGCCCTTATTTATGAAGGAATAGAGACAGGTAGCGACTGGTGAGCGACCGGTAATGACGGGCAGCGCCACGAGAACGCCGGCTCCCCACCACAATCACACATTTATCAAGCCAATCCTGCTTAGCGACTGAGATAGCGCCATATAGCCACTCATTCATCATTATTCCAGCCTCAGCCCACAGCGCCAGCGTCCGACCTTGAACAGCGACAGGTATGACCTCTCACTACCTGGCGCTCTCCAATGCATTTCAATGGAACAATCTTTAAATATTAATAATTAATTGTTATTAATGTTTTTTTTATTTTTATTTTTAAATGTGAAAAATTCTGTGACCACTTCTGCCATTTTTTTAAGGGAAAAAAAATTAAAAAAAATTGTACAGAATTGATAACACAGGTCTGATATTAATGTTACTAATAATATTACTAAATTATTTAAAATACTTTTTTTTTCTTTTCCAAAAATATGGTGGTTTGAGGGTTAAAAAACTACTTTTAACACATCGCCGCCAGCGCTCTGGGGTTTAAACATGCATTTCACAGCGCTTGAATTTTTTGAGCGTGATTTTTTGATGAATATGGTGGGAGCCGGTCGCTCTGACCAGTCGCTATCATGCGCACCCATACATCGCGGAACCTGTCAAATAGCGACTCGTCACCCCGTATTCAACATTACTGCACACCGACTCAGTCGCTATCAACAACTGAACAATGGCCAAGCACAGCAACTACTAGCGGGCGCTGTGAAAATACTGGTACAGTCGCTCAACTGTCGCTACCTGCCGCTATTAATGAATCGGCCTCTAAGAATGAAACCTTCTCAGTTGTTTGGCATCCCAATATTAGATAACAAGTTTTTCTGCTTACCACCTTCCACCTGAAAGAATATTGGATCACACTGGAGCATGGTCATATATTTGTCAATAATATTCTTGATTGCCAGTTTTTGACCCTTTATTTCCGTATAAGGTGCCGGGGGGGGGGGGTATCATGCGGAACCTGTTCTCCAATACCAGTCCTTTTTCCAGTACCAGACCCAGAGGAAGCTGCTTTGGGAAAGAAAAGGGGGAAGTCACTTTGTTTGCCAGGTAGGGACTTAGGGATAGAGATATTTATGTAACTGTAAACACTGACTACTGAATCAATTTTAAATGATACAGTAGTGTGTGAATAAAGTAAAGATTGGCTCATTTTTCCAGCAGAATATTCACATCTTGGGAACATAATCCTCCAAAAGACTATATAATTTTGCTTGTCATTGGTCACCAGATTACTTGGTTCATTGGCCAAGATAAAGATGAGACACATTTTAATCCAAATGCCCTGATGTATAAATGTGTAATGTATTTATGTGATAAGGCATATCCTGTATAAGAAATGCAAAATAGAAAAGCATAAGCAACTGCAAGTCTGTAGGCTTTCAATAACATTTATCATATGCTAAGGTTTTATTATTTAGAAGCAGCTTTTAATTTTTAAGATGATGAGTGCATTTTATCAGTAATACTCTACCATTTTACACGCTCAATTATAGCTCTTAAAAGCTCGCTCATGAAAGCATAAAAAGTAGAGTGCATTTATACTGATAACTCATAGGGGAAATTAGTGCCATTACAGATCAAAAATACCAAAAAGGGTTTGCTTGGGATATTCCAGATGACTTTATGAATTTCACTTTAAACCATTTAAAGACAAAAAGCTTTATCAAGTAATGCATTTTATACCAGAAGTAGCACCTCAAGAACCTGTAAAACGTTCAGGCTTCAGAGCAGTAGGTAATTTTACTGTAGAGAATGTAAAAAGAATGGTAGGATGTGCTCATGCAGTCAATATATCGCAATGAAATAGGTGCTAGAGGAATGTGACCACAGGTCAGGTTAGTGGCCAGATCTGCTGGACTCTAGCTCTCCCAATGCAATGCATTGTGTGTGTGCAAGCAAGTTAACGTATTGCCCTGTCTTTAGACAGGCTGGTTCATAAATTGCATTGCTTGGACACACAAGAGTAAAGAAGTAGCAATGTCTGCACAAACTCTTTTAGGCTTAGTGATGTTAGGGATAGGGTATAAATTGTACGGCCTTGTCAGGGCTACCTTGCTCTTACATTCATTGCAATCTATGTTAACCAACAGTCCATGTTTTTAACAAGTGATAGCTAGCTTTTTCAGTTTTAGTATGAGTGTTTTTCTGGAGTGTAATAAGAGCATTTTAATAACAGATGTATAATTATAAGGTTAAAGCAAAAAATAAGCTGAATCAAATTATGAAAAGTTTCATTCCCTTAACCCGCCCCCCCATTCCTCCTGGTCTTCACCCCCCCTCCCCGGAACTAAAACTATATGAATAGAAAGTGAAGCAACAACTCCAATCTCTACATAAGCACTCCTCAACAGCTGCCGTTGCATCAGTGACCTCTTAGTCAGCCAGTCACAGCAGCAAAAGTGCCAGTTCGAATATCCCAGAGGTCCTTTTTCTGATATATTTTCTATTTTAGTTTTCAGGCTTTAATAGAATATGCAGAAAGTAACAAAGACATTAAGGTTGATGCAAAGCCTCTTTTACCTGCACTTTCACATAAAAAACATGTGTATTAGTATAAATTCGGTTGTGTTTGGGCCATATTTGAGTTGTTCATTGGCTCTTTTTCTGTGTATTAGCATTTTCGTTGATGTGTTTAATACTTCTCGTTCACGTAATAGTTTTCAATGGTTTTGCGTGCATGCGAATTAGCCATCATTAGTGAGGGCTTGCGCATGATTCAGAGCCCTAATTATGAGGCCAGTATAAGAACAGACTCATGGCTGCACTTACAGCTACTATTTGCTTGTGAGTTAGACCTTTTGTTGTGTTCATGAGAACGGAATGGATTGCTCTGACGAGTACTTTGCTGAGATGAAGCACTTGCATCATCGTGCCATACTCTGTATCTGTCTTATGGACTTGAAAATGCATCGGTCGTGGCTGGATATTGACCGCATGCATGACATTGAGGTATTGGAGCTCACCCGATTTGACCACGCTTCTCTCCAGACTCTATGTAACTCTATTGCGAGTTGCAGCCATGAAGGGGGTATGCAATTGCAGGCATGACCAAAGTGGTTGGCTGCCTGCAATTTCTGGTGAACGGCTCATTCCAGCGGCTGGGCGCCCTGTCCCGTGGGGATGTCCCAGTCTATGCTCAGTCGCAGCCTTGATCAGTTTCTTTATGGCATGGCTACCTTGATAGACAAATACATTTTTTTCCCTGCCACCATGGTAGCCTGAAATGCGGTCAAGTTAGGCTTTTACGAGCTGGCCCATATGCCCAATGTCATAGGTGTGATTGACTGCACGTACATGGCGCGGTGCCTCCAGTTGCTGATGAGTACCTATACAGGTGTGTCTTTGTTTTCCCTTTGGCTCTTTCATTTCATGTACTGTATCTAATGTGTTAAGCAATGTAGCAAAGACATTAATGTATTTAACTGCTTCTTTGTCCATAAGTAGTATAGCTTCACCATATTCAATGTTTCATATCACCTTGCAATGTAGTAGCTTCATTAAAGTGGACCTCAATCTGCCCTGTTATCTACTAGTCCCCAAGGCATTAATGTATTTTACCTGCTTTCTTATTATGTCATACACACAAGTTAATGCCCCCCACCTTACACTCTCACACTGTAATATACTCAGACAAATAAATCTTAGCAATAGTAGTTCCTTCCTGCATGCATCTGTTTATCAGTTGTAGGTGTGCTTTAATGTAGCTTTGTATTTGACCGGCTTGCTTTGGGTCTTTTGTCTAGGAACTGTAAGCTTGGACATTCTATCCATGTTCAATGTGTAGCGGCACCTGATCTCAGTGTTTTGGATGGATTCCCGGGCTCCACCCATGATAATTTCATTCTGAGGAGTTCGAATCTGTATGGGCGTTTTGAGTCTGGACAGTTATCAGGAGGTTGGCTACTTGGTAAGTCAAAACCTTAGGTTTTTTAGAATTAGGCCTCATGTTTAACTATTGCACTTGTCAATGGCTCCCTTATTTTTCTCACCCCCAATGTTTTTTATTTTTCAGGTAAAAATGTGTGTCTGATGTATGTGGCTCCTAATTTTTGTTTTTCTTTGTTTGTAGGTGATTCTGTGCTATCCCCTGCTCCCACGGCCCATGATGCCTACTCAGCGGCCACAAAATCAGGCACATGCTGCCTATAACTGGGCACACAGGAAGACCAGGGCTGTTGTAGAGCATGCCTTTGGTTTACTGAAGAGCTGGTTCTGGTGCTTGGGTCACACAGGGGGGCCCTGCAGTACTGCCCAGAGACAGTGATAAAGATATTAGTGCATGGTACTGCATAACTTTACCATTCTACAGAAGGACCCCCGATATATGGATGTATCCCCCTCTCCACCTACATTGGACATGTCCACAACTGTTTATAGGGGCACCCAGAGTGCCTCTGGCCAGGTGGCAGAAAACACCTTGTCTTGTCGCATTTTAGTTAATTTTGTTTATTTTCCCCAGTGTAATTTTTGTGGTGTCTCTATGTTTATATGAGTATGTTTCCAATTGCCTTTGATGCAAGGTTTGTCCTCTAAGGCGTGTTTGGTTTGCTTTAACCCTTTAAATGCCAAGCACGTAGTTTCTACGTGGTTGCTTCTCCTACCCTTAAGTGCCAAGCACCTAGAAACTAAGGGCCTGGCATTTCCCACTACTAGTTAAAAAATAGAAAAAAATAAAAACTTACCTCTGATATTGCTGTAAAGCGGGGGGTCCCCTCTTCCTGGGGGGGGCATCCGATTCCCCCCCCATCGTCCTCCATCTTCAGGAGGGGGCCTGAAACCTCGCCTCTCACCCGCCCTTCGCCGATCACTACCGGCATCTGTCAGTGACAGCGGCGCGGGACAGCGACGAGGGACCCAGGATCGGAGGTGAGTACAGTAAAAAAAAATAAAAAATAAAGATCATTTTTTTCTTATCTGTCCGTGTCTTTATTTTTTACTTTTAACCCCTTGTGAACTGGTAAGGGGTCCATGACCGCTATACCAGTTCACAAGGCTGGGGGGATGGCAAGTCACCTGCGACTAGCGGGTGACTTGCCATTAACCCCTGGCACCCCCATTACCTGCCTCCCCAAAGCCCAGGGGGGGCAGAAGAGCCTGGGCCCACGGGCTATGCGGGCTTGTAGCCTGCAGGGCCAGGGGCCACAAAAGCTGGCCCCTGCGCCCTGTTTCCACAGCCCTGCATAGCTGGTCCCAGGCTAGTTACTTTGGGTAAGGGGGACCCCATGTCAATTTTGGGGGGGATTTTTAAGGGTTTTTAACCCTTAAAAATCCCCCCTGGGAGGGGGGACTCTATGTCATTTTTTTCTCGATTTAACCCTTTGTAGTGTGGATGGTAGTTGTATTTTATTTGTAAATGTTATAAAGTACTTGTTTCAGTTAGGGGGGTGCAATATGGTTTTCCTTAATAAAATACATTTTTTATTTAAAATAAAGGAGTACATTTTCTAAAAAAAAAATGTTTTGGCGTGGGAGGCCTCAACCAATATTACTATAGGCAGTAATTTGACACCGAACGGACTCCCCACATTGGATGAAATAAAGGAAAGGGTTCCGGGGCAGTATGTCTCCTGGTTTCTCTATAGGCAGCTGAGCACTTTTGTGGGAACACAAGGTTTAGTAGAGTGGGGTAGACTGCCCCTGACACAGCTGGAACGCGTCCTCACACAGGTACCCCCGCGGCACATGCAATCGCTGTCCTTTACCAAACCCTATTGAGCGCACTGCATGATTCCCTGCCAGGGTTCATGCGGAAGTGGGAAGAGGAGCTAGGGATATCTATTTCTAGGGAGAAGCTTACCAAAATATATTTGCTTACCCACAAATTAGCGGTCCTGTGTGTGGCTCAGGAGAGGAACTTCAAGGTTCTATCTCGGTAGTACAGGTGCCCAGCAGACCTGAGCAAGTTTGACGCCTCATGTTCTGATAGATGTTGGAGATGCCTGGTGGGGCAGGGTAACATGGCCCATATCTGGTGCAGCTGTCCTCCAATTAAGGCCCTTTGGGAAAATATCTTATCTATATATAGCAACATCACAGGAGAGTCGGTGCAGAACTCCCCACAGGTGGCCCTGCTGTCTGTGCTTCCCGTTCCCCTCTCCATTGGCAAAAAGGGGGTCCTGCATCATCCTCTGACGGCGATGAGAGCGATCATCCCAAGGCGATGGAAATCTACAACTCCACCATCACTAGTTGAATGGGCACAGGAGGTGGAAGCCATTCGTCGCATGGAGGAGCTGATCTCAGATGCGGAGGACACGCAGGAGAGATATACCATGATATGGGCCAGCTGGTTGGACTATAGGGACACCCACCTGTCGTTGGAAGTATAGTAGGGGGCCTCACGCCTGCGCGCCACTGCCTCCATATCTCCCCCCTCTTCGTATCTTTGGATCTATACGTGTTACGAATTGGGTTTCTACCCCTATCCCTGTCCTGAAATCCATCTTGCCCCCCGCCCCCTACTACTCTTGTAATTCTATCCCCTATTATGTTCTCATTCCCCTTTCCTTCCCTCTTTCCCTCCCTTTTTTTTTTTCCTTCTCCTTCCTCATTTTCACATGTCTTTGATGTCCCATGTCTTCCAGGACCCCTGGGCCCCTTCCTTCTACCTCAGGAGGCCATCTATCCTCTCTGCAAGAGAATCCTTTGGGGTTCAGCTGCACCTTAACTGCTCCACTCTCCGTTGGTCCTAAATCCCGGGTCCTGGTGAGGTGGCTTCGCCTAGTAGGCAGGCTGGACATGGAAAGAACTGAGGGGATGGGGGCATTAAGTCTAAGATAGTAGTCCTGAATAATGTGTTGATTGTGCAATCTACAGAGGTGGAGTGAGCCGGGGCGGGAGATAGGGAGTGTGTCTTTTGATTCTGGTATATCGGTAACATATGTGTGCCCATGGATATGGGAAATGACATGTCTTCTGTTCTTCTGTACTATTGCTCTGTACTGTCTTGTTATATTATATGATGCAAACTTTAATAAAAAGATATTGAACTAAAAAAATGTTATTAATTTATTTTTTTACTTAATAATATTGTAAAAACAAAATAAAATTTACAAACAAGACATTTCATGTTAAAGCCTAAACTCTGCTGCAAAAAAATATATATATAATTTTCCTGAAAATTCCAGCAAAAATGGCACAAAACATGGCGCAAAATGAGGAAAAATGACCTGTCAACAGAGGGTGACAAAATCTCAAGTAGGCTGACAATAGGGTTAAAAGTAGCTATGCATGTTGGGTATTGTTCCGTTCGGGGGACCTTGCGCTTTCAGACTTAGCTTGTTTTTTCTGGTTTGCATATTTATATTTTAGGAAAAGGTGTTTTTAATTCAGCTTTTTATAAATTTTTTAGGGAAACCCTGCGCAACCAAAGAATTCTTTGAGGGATTAATTCCAGAAAGATGAGCCCACTACAACAAGCTGGGTACGCTTAGAAAGCTTAACATGTATAGTTTCATGAAATATATGGTTTATGAGGGATATGCCAAATGTAAAGGGTTGTTTTGGTTGAAAAATTGCGCACTTTTTCTGCAGAGCTAAAATTTTCAAGTAAAATTACCGTTACGCATATGCTTTACTTTGGGGTGTTTGGCAACTCTTCCCTTGACAGTAGCTATGCATGTTGGGTATGGTTCTGTTCAGGGGATGTTGCTTTTTCAGATTAAACTTGTTTTTTTTTTGTTTGTATATAGTTTTTTCAGGTGGCTTTGATTCTGCTTTTTTTCCTTTTTTTAGGGAAACTCTTTGCAATCAAAGAATACATTGAGGTATTACTTGGCCACATCAACAAGCCTGGTACACCTAGAAAGCTTGAGGTGTGTACTTCCAGAGAATATTTAGTTTGTTGGGGGTATTTCAAATGTAAAGGGTTGTTTTTCTGGAAAAACTGCAAGGTGCACATAGGCATAGCATAGTTGTATTTTATCTGAAACTCTCCTAAAGCGCTGTTTCAGTTTGGGGGAGTCTCCTGGGTAGGAAAGGGTGTCTAACAATGCATATGTGGTATCGCTGTAACCGGGAGAAATTGGGATTTCACAGGTAATAAGATTTTATTGACAAACTTACATTTTTTATTACAAAAAACATTGGCTTTATTGTGGTCGCTCAACTATTACATCATAGTATGTGGTGCACATACTGCCACAAACATCTTATGCAAAAGGTAATGTTAAAATCATTTTGTTTACAATTCTAAACAAAAGCATGTGTATGGGGTGGTCGGGCAGCAAAATATGCTGGTTGTCTGGATAGTGCATCTGCAACTGACTAACCCTCACTGCTCGGCCATCCCAGCCAACTAACATCAAGAGTGTGAAGCCAAAGCAGAGAGGGGGGTGCCCATCTAGTAGGACCACCACTGTTAGCCCCAGATGTAGTGAAGGCCAAGCCAAGAGCTCCTCCACCAGGAGTGACAAAGCAAAGGAGAGCAGAGCCCACACTAATACTGGGGAAAACACTGCTAGCCCCAGACATATTGCTGGCCCTACCCAAAAATCTTGCAGAAGTCTTGAGAAGACCAAAGAGGAGGGTAAGGGAATACACATTAGTCCCCCAACATCCCCTTCTCCAACTGGAGGGCAGCAGGACAGCTGAGTCCTGGAGAGCCCCATATCACCCTCAACATCCACTCCTGCAACATCATGTTAAATCATTGGTAGGGTAGCTGGCTACCAAAGTATGCGTGTTGCCTGGATTGTTGTCGTGCCACCAGCTGGGACAGGTTGTCATTGAGCATCTGCAACTGCCCTAACAGTGTTTCCCTCTGATTATTGGTAGACTCCACAAACAAATGCATATCTTCATGTTTACATTTTTGTCTAGGGTTTGCCTGAACCGAAGATTGCTTTGCCTGTATGTTCGACTATAACATTTCAGCTTCCATCATCTGCACCCGCCTCATCAAGGGAAGGTGGCAATGTGCCTGAGGCCGTCGTCCTTTCCCCGGGTAGGGGCACTTGCTGATGTAGTTGAGTTGGCCTTTCAACATGGGTATTGCTTGTTGAAGGAGATCCCAAATCCTCAGCAACAAAGCTGCCCCATGTGGGTGAGGGTTGCATCTGCTCTTCATGCTCAATCTGCTGTTCAGGTTGTAGCTGTGGATTCAGCTGATGTTGCTCAGGGAGTGGTGGAGGCTACTGTTGCATTGGCAATTGTAGGTGCTGCTGCACTGGCATTTGTAGCTTCTGCTGCTGCAACGACATATGTAGCTGCTGCTGCATAGGCAATTGTAGCTGCTGCTGCTGCATAGGCATTTGTAGCTACTGCTGCTGCTGTATAGGTATTTGTAGCTGCTACTGCAATGGCATTTGTAGGTGGTGATGTGGCATATATCGGTGCTGCCGCATTGGCATATGTTGGTGCTGTTGCATTGCCATCTGTTGTTGCTGCTGCGGCATCTGCACTGCCAGCTGATGCTTTTGGTTTTGAGGCTGATGGAGTGGCACATCCTCCTCAAGATCGTGAATGGCAGTAGTGGGGGTGTCTGTAGGATAAATCCATTAGATTTTTGTTATTAGATCTACACATTAAATATTCCATTTTAATATGCATGTTTTTGCATGCATCGGCGGTCAGCAACATTACACTTACTATATCCAAATCTTCATTAGTGGCACTCCTTGAATAGGGAGTTCTTGATGTACTTGCACCAGTACATGGTAGTTGGGGTTCCTGTGTGCTGTGTTGAGAATGTTGTTGTTGACCTGTAAGGATAAGAGTACGTCATGTAAATGTAGACACATACCTTGTGTGCATATCTGATTGTATTGGATTTGACAAACGAAATGGCACTTACTTCACAAGTATTTGTTGTCAGGTTTTTCCTGTAGTTATCTAGGCCTTTGATGGCCCACCAAAACACTTTGGACATGATGGCTTGACAACTACACTATTAGAATGATTGATACCAACTGCAGCAGCATTCCGGTCAAAATCCATAATCCCTGCAGGATTCACTCGTCCATATGCGATTTCCTCGGCCGGTGTGAGAGTTAATTTCATGAGAAAACCACCTCCAGTTTGTGACCTTCAAGAAAACAATAATAACATGGTGTCATGCCAAGATCATGGCCTATATCAACATCCACAACAGCACAATGCATGTTTACCCGTGTTGCTTGCGCTTGTTGATTTTCTGGCACACAGCATGTTTTAAGTCTGAAAATTTCCATTGCACCTGAGGGTGCAGTGAACAGTGAGGGTCGGGCTGCTATGGTGTACCATGGTGGTTGGCTTGCTCTTGCTAGATGGTGTTTGTGTCCTTAAGGGCAGGCGAACGATGGTGGGACCCATGGCAAGAGCTTCCAGGGGGCTCTGCTTGAGGCTGGTTGCGGCTCTTGTGGCTGTGTTTTTTGCCGGCCATTTTTCTGTAATCGAAAACAGATGAATGGGAGCGGAACCAGATCCACCTTAACAACTCATATACCTCCCCCCGACGTCACCACGTCTGCCCATGCACCGAGGCCTGAGTGCATGCCAGCTTGCGGAAACTGATGGGGCGCATCAGATGACGCCTAGAGCCGCAGAAAGATGGCGCCCTCGGTCTTCACCCACGAGCACCAGGAGATCATAATGCTCATAAGTACACAACATGCCTGCTTTTGCGCGTGCCTAGCGATAGGATATGGTTGTTAGAGTAGCTAATGCTGAGTCAGACAGCCCCATTGTGCGTAACTAGCTGGGGCCCAGGAGTCTGGTAGAGCAGGGTTACAGGATAGCCGCCATTTTCAGGCCGCTAATGACTGTAAGCTAGTGTGCACATGGGCACAATGCGGGGAATGTTAGGAACAAGGTACATGTATTGGGGCCTAGCTGGGTGTAGCAGCAAGATACCTGGGAGCATCCCAGATGGTAATCAGAACGCTAAATAACAGCAGAAAAACAAGGGTAAAAATTTACATTAATGCAGGCCTACAGTGGTTTAGGGGGTAAACCCCGCAATACTTATTTGTAATATGTATATGATACAAGAAGAGTGGTTCCCACACGGCGAGGCCCCCAGCAGCCCAGTAAGTGCAAAGACAAGTGATTATTTACTAACATGGCTTCTTCAACAGGTGTATACTTTATAAATTTATAATATTTTTCTTTTAAAGTGCACACAAAACTGACGCAGCAGCACCTAGACGAACGGACAGCTACTGTGCATGGGCTAGTGGGGGGACATAGAAGAACTGGCGACAGCCATGGGGAGCCACCTACCGTAAGGCAATGGGGGCCTGCCACCATCTAATGTAAATTGTTTTAAAAGTGTAATATTTTTCTATTTTACATATAACCTTTTAAATAAAAACAAATAAATAAACAAACAATACAGCTAAAAAAAACATGAATAAATGTTTGTAATTCTACCAAAACGTTGTGCTGCATTTCATTTAATGTAAATGACAATTACAGTAATGTGTACATTGTTGAAAAACAAAAAAAGAAGAATAGAGGATAAACATTAATGGGGTTAAGGTAAGCATTAAGGTGAAAGAAGAAAAGAAGAATGGAGGATAAACATTAAAGGGGTTAAGGTTAAGGTGGGGAGAGGGTGTCCTTGGGGGGGGGCTTCAGGCCCTGTGCCTCTTTGTGGCCTTACCACTTGTGCTCCTTTGCCCATGCGAGGTACTGGCACATGGAGCAGGAGAGGCAGTGCTGGCTGGGCTGGGGCTTCTGGCACGCTGGCTCTTACTGGCCTTGCCACTTGTGCTCCTTTGCTCATGCGAGGTTTTGCCACGTGGAGCAGGAGAGGCAGTGTTGGCTGGGCTGGGGCTTCTGGCACGCTGGCTCTTACTGGCTTTGCCACTTGTGCTCCTTTGCCCATGCGAGGTACTGGCACGTGGAGCAGGAGAGGCAGTGCTGGCTGGGCTGTGGCTACGGGCACGCTGGCTCTTACTGGCCTTGCCACTGGAGCGCGGATTATGAAGGAATGTGGTAGGGCGGGGAGGAGGGGAGGGTGTCCTTTGTGGGCTGGGCATTCTCACCCTCTGCTTCTTAGTGGCCTTGTATGCCGTCGTACCTGCCTGCTTTGATGTTAGTGCCTTCTTCTTTGCTGCTCCATCCTTGGCTTTGGTTGTTGGTTTAGCTGTTGCGGCCTTTGTGGCCAATGTTGCCTTGTGTTGGCCACTTTGGCTGTGTGTTTTCCGCACCTTGGGAGTAGCTTGGTGTGACCGAGTGGTCGGCCGTGAGGAAGAAGGCTCCTCATGCCGTTGGGCCCTTTTGCTGGTGGCCTCCTTGGCTGGTGTGGCCTTAGCGCTGGTTTTTTTCGGTGCCATCCTGACAATCTCAAAGAGAATGAGCTGTGTGTCCAGGAACCTTTAAATACTAATGACTGGGTATGACGCTTACACGTTCTCGTGCGTACGGCCGTTCGTCCGGCCGTGCGGAACCCATAAACCGCTGGGGCATTACTTATCTGATTCGGACAAGAAACAAGATGGCGCCCACGATCTTCACCCGCCAACAACAAGAGCTGATTTTGCTCGTAAGTGTATTGTAAGGACATTGATTTGCCATCTAAATGCATGCATAGGCCTTAAGGAAGCGCAGAAAGAAACAGTTGTTTTGAAAAGTTTGTAAAACTCCATGCCAAACAGAAGTTAGTGCGCACATGTGCGAACCAAGTCACTTGCATCTAGAAGGATAGTTTGAGGCTAGAAATGTGTCTTGGAATGTAATTTAGTCAACTGATCGGATTGTGACAGATATTTGTATGCAGTTTGATCTAACAAGTATTTTTATTTTGTGTTTTTTAGACGATGCTTCAGCGCAAGTACGACTACCTGCCCAACACATTTGAGAAGAGGAATGACGCCCTGGAGATCGTTTCCCGGATCCAGCAGGAGACGGACACTACCTTCACCCATACGCAGATCATGCAGCATTGGTCTGACCTGAAGCGACTCCACATGCCCCGGGTGGGGCAATTTTTTGAGCTCCATTTACCAAGTAAGTACATAGCGATTGCATGCTAGATGTAACTAACACAGAAGGTAGGCCCTTATTTTCTTTTCTAGTGCTGGAAATGGAGTACCGAATCCGACGCACCCGGAGGCGCACAGGCCGGCCAGTGCTGCATGAATCTGCAGCAGAAAGTGAGGGTGGTGGATCTCCAGGGCGACATTCCAACCCCCCCTCTGTAGTGGCCTCCGACCAGCCCCTGGACCTATCCACAGAGGAGGGGCATCACGGTGTGGGCAGGGAGTCGTACCAAATGACGGAGCCATTAGCCTCTGGTATGTGACCGCACACACATACATGCTATTAAAAGCAAAGCTGACTCCCTTAATTCTTTTTCTAGATGATTCTGTAGCGGGTGAACGATCTGGAGCAGAGACTGCAGCAGATCAGGCCCAGGAGGCACATGGAGAAGGTGGGTGATGTCACACACACATTCAAATTGTCATTTGCTTACTGTTGACTCAGACATTAAAAGTGACCCTATTTTACTGAATCTAACGGGAAACGTAAATGATTCGTGGGAGGAGACGATGGAAAAAGGGCAAAAACGAAAGCCTACGTTGTAACATGAGTAACATAAACGGAAAAAGAAAGCTGGAAAATGACATTCTCGTTGGCATATGAACAGACAAAGACTTTACTGAAGGCTTGCGATGCATGCTTAGAATCGCGCGTACACTCATACGTGAGCCGGAAAATGTAAAAAAAAAACAGATCGAGAAAAAAATGAAAGTCTTTTAATGTGTCTCTGAATCAACCCGATTGTGTGATGACATATCATAGGAACATTATTAGACACCCATACCTGCCACCTCGGAGATGTCCAGATTCAATCCATCACTGGAACTTTGCCCTACAAATAAATGTATAAAGCCTAATTTTAGTGACCCCTTATAAATTTGGCTCATATATTCAAGGAACAAATTGTCACGAGCCCGGTACAGAACCCTGTACACTCACCTGTCCTTCGGTCCCACGTCGGCGGCTCCCGCTCGGCCAGCGTGCGGGCTGGGCGGCGTCTCTGCCAGGCGGCGGCTCGGCGTCTCCTCTCCCCGGCCGCCGCTCGGCTATTTCCGCCCCGAGCTGCCGCTCGGCTCTTTCCGTCGCGAGCGGCTGCTCGGGCGGTCTCCTCTCCGGCGGCTTCGGGAGCGGCCGCGCCACGGCCATCTCGGCGCGCTCCCGGCGCGCAACTCCGTACACGCGCACGTCACATGCTGCTGTTTATGCCCTTCGGCGGCGCTACACACAGGGCGCCCGCCAGAGGTAATTAGATCCGGGCCAATGAGCCCAAGCTTGGCAATTTGAATGGGGCAATCAGCCTCAGGTTCCTAATGTTGCACCAATCAATTCCCCTTTCCTGTTCCATCACTCCTATGAAGCTGCTCACTCTGCACTTGTTCCTTGCCCGTGATAGCGTGCTGCTGGGTGTGATTGTGATTGCTATTTTCCTTACGATTTCTGCCGTGTATGACCATTCCTGATTGCCGCCTGGACCGACCTTGCCTGTTTTTGACCACGATTCATGCCTGCTCCTCTGTACCGCGTATCTCTGACCTCCTGGTGTGACCTTTGGCTAGCCCTGACCATTCTTCCATCTCAATCCTCTTGTACCGTGCTTCCTTGGACTGATCTCCTGTGTATGACCTCTGCCCGATTGTCTTACCAGTCTTGTTCCTGGTTCGTCCACCTTCCCCTGCATAAGTCAGCATCCTTTGTGCTAACAAGTCCTGGGGGCAACCGTGTCCGGTGAGGCGTATCCTGCATCCCGGCAAACGGGGGCTTGGCTATAGGCGAAGAAAGCAGCGGAGATTGGGGGTTGCTGACTTATTGGAAGGAAGACGTCCCACGGGACCTGACATTATCACGGGCCACATATCATCCTAGATGGAAGAATTAATGCAACAAGTGCAAGCTATGGCCACCGCCATCAATCAGCTGGCCCAACGTGTGGCTACGCAAGAGAGTCGCCTAATACCTGCACCTTTGGATCCGGGGGCCTTCAATCGAGCCAAAGATTCCTCTACCAGAGAAATTCCTGGGGGACCGGACGAAGTTTTCAAACTTTAAAAATTCCTGTGAGCTTTATTTTCGTCTGCGGCCCCACTCCACTGGAACTGAGTCTCAACGGGTGGGCCTGGTCATCTCGCTTCTTCAGGGTGACCCTCAGACCTGGGCTTTTGGTTTAACACCCTCTGATGAGGCCCTACAATCGGTCTCCTCTTTTTTCTCCGCCATGGAACTTTTATACGCCGATCCTGATCGGGCTTCTACTGCTGATTCCAAATTACGGAATCTTAGACAGGCTAAACGCTCTGCGGAGGAGTACAGCGCAGAATTTCGGTGATGGGCTATTGATTCCAAATGGAATGATCCTGCTTTGTGCAGCCAATTTAGGATTGGACTTTCTGAGAGCATAAAAGATGCTCTGGTTAATTACCCTCAACCCAAGAATCTGGATGACTACATGCAATTAGCCATTAAAGTAGATAGACGTCTCAGAGAGAGACGTCAGGAGAAAAAGGATCAACCGTGGGTACTCTCACGCCAAGAGTCAAGTTCTAGGGGTGCAGCTGCTTCTCCTTCTCCGGCACCCGAAGAACCTATGCAACTGGGAGTAACCCGTTTATCTCAGGCTGAGAAGGTTTGGCGCAGAACTCAAGGCCTCTGCCTTTACTGCGGAGATTCGGGCCACTTCGTCAAGAATTGCCCAAATAAGTCTCCAGTGGCGGAAAACTACGGCGCCTAGATCCTGCTGAGGGACTTCATCTAGGCGTTCAGGTATCATTCCCTCTAGTTAATCGGTTACTCCTACCCGTTATGCTTTCTTGGGGGTCATCCAAGACATTTGCCTCCGCTTTTATAGATAGTGGAGCGGCTGGCAATTTTTTGGATAAGGCATTTGCCGCCACCCTTGATATACCGTTAATTCCATTAAAGAATTCCCTTCGGGTCCTGGCGATCAATAACAAGCCTATTGAGGGTGGGTTGGTCTCCTTAAAAACTCCCCTGGTTAATTTAATGGTGGGTTCGGCTCATTCTGAAGAAATAGAATTTTTCATAATCGAGAGTCCCATGTCCCCTATTGTTTTAGGGTTTCCTTGGTTAAAGACCCATAATCCTGTGATAGATTGGAAGACTGGGGACCTTGTAAAATGGAGCCCTTTTTGTTACGATCACTGCTTCTCCATAACCCTTGGGGCCTCACCGGTCACCCTGGATGGGTTGCCTCCAGCTTATGTTGATTGGGCAGATGTGTTCTCAGAAAAATCCGCCGACGTTCTCCCCCCACATAGGACCTACGATTGTCCTATCGATTTACTCCCTGGGACAATGCCCCCTAGAGGGAAAATTTATAACCTCACACGATCTGAAGAACAGGCCATGAGGGATTATTTTTCAGAGAACCTCAAGAAGGGATTTATCCGTCCTTCCACCTCACCTGCCGGTGCAGGTTTCTTTTTCGTGGAAAAGAAGGACGGTGGGTTACGCCCCTGTATAGATTATCGAGGGTTAAACAAGGTTACCGTTAAGAATAGGTATCCGCTACCTTTGATCAACGACTTATTCAATCAGGTTTCGGGCGCTCAGATCTTCTCCAAATTAGACCTTAGAGGGGCCTATAACCTAATCCGCATTCGTCAGGGGGACGAATGGAAGACTGCCTTCAACGTAAAGGATGGGCACTACGAATATTTGGTAATGCCTTTTGGCTTGTGTAATGCCCCTGCAGTGTTTCAGGATTTTGTAAATTACATATTCCGTGATTTCCTGGGTCAATTTTTAGTGGTTTACTTGGATGACATACTCATCTTTTCCCGTTCCCTGTCGGAACACCGTCAGCATGTCAAAGAGGTGTTGCAGAGGTTACGGGAGAATCATCTGTATGCCAAGATCTCCAAATGTGTGTTTGAAGTATCTGAAATTCCGTTCCTGGGTTATATAATCTCTAAGCGTGGGTTGGTTATGGATCCCTCCAAAGTGTCCGCTATAATGGAGTGGGAGCAACCTAGAACCCTTAAAGCGCTCCAGAGATTTTTGGGGTTCGCGAATTTCTATAGACAATTTATAAGAGGATTCTCCGCTATTGTGAGTCCCTTAACTGATCTTACCCGGAAGGGCGCTTTTGTTGAGGAGTGGCCTCCCTCAGCAATAAACGCCTTCCAATTACTGAAGGAAACTTTTACTTCAGCTCCAGTTTTGGTACACCCCAATACTAAGCTCCCCTTTGTGTTAGAAGTTGACGCATCTGAACTAGGGGTAGGGGCAGTCCTCTCCCAATATTCAGGCAATCCAGAGAAATTGCATCCCTGTGCGTTCTTTTCTCGTAAATTTTCTCCTGCCGAACGCAACTATGATGTTGGGAATAGGGAATTATTGGGTATTAAACTGGCTTTTGAAGAATGGCGTCATTGGTTAGAAGGCTCTCTACACCCCATTACGGTATATACGGATAATAAGAATCTTGAATATTTAGAGTCTGCCAAGAGACTCAACTCCCGTCAGGCTCGCTGGGCTCTCTTCTTCTCTCGCTTCAATTTCATTATTACCTATAAACCGGGGAAGAAGAATGCCAAAGCAGATGCCCTGTCTCGGAACTTTGGGGATTGTAAGGACCAAGTAGGTACTGCTGAACCAATTTTGCCCTTTGGGTGTGTAGTAGGTGCTCTTCTTCCTGACTTGTCTCACTCGTTAACGCCATTCCAGGTTGATTCCCCTCCTGGTAAACCACTTGAGTGTTTATTTGTTCCGCCTCATCTACGTCTTGCCGTCTTACAGGAATTACATGATGCCAAAACCGCCGGTCATTGTGGTATTCGAAAAACCTTGGCCATCGCCAAACGCCATGTCTGGTGGCCTACCCTCAGACGCGATATCACCGCCTTTGTCGAAGCATGCCCTGTATGCGCCCGAAGTAAGACCACACATGGCTCGCCAGCGGGATTACTGGTTCCTCTAGAAATTCCCAGAGAGCCATGGTCACACATATCCATGGATTTTATTGTTGACCTACCCCCATCGCAGGGAAATACTGTAATCTGGGTTGTGGTGGATCGCTTCAGCAAAATGGCTCACTTTATCCCTCTAACGAAACTTCTGTCGGCACCAGATTTAGTACAACTATTTATCAACCATATTTTTCGCCTCCACGGTTTACCACAAAATATTGTTTCTGACGGGGGGTCCAATTTGTATCTCGTTTCTGGAAAGCCTTTTGTAATCGCTTAGGTATAAAAGTTTTGCTTTCTACAGCTTACCACCCCCAGTCTAACGGACAGACTGAACGGGTGAATCAGAGTCTAGAGCAATACTTGCGCTGTTTTGTGTCCGACCACCAAGAGCAATGGGCGGAATTTATCGACTTTGCAGAATTCGCCTTTAACAATGCGCCCAGCGAGTCGACTAAATTTTCGCAGTTTTTCTGTAATTATGGTAAGAATCCTAAGGCAACATCCTTCTCTGGTCCTTCCTCCAACTTGCCGGCCTTGGAGGAATGGCTACGTGAAAGGAGTAAGGTATGGTCTGACATACAGACAAACCTTAAGAAGGCCTCCAGAAGTTATAAGAATTTTGCAGATCGACATAGGTCGCAAGAACCACCATTTCAGGTGGGTGACTGGGTTTGGGTATCTACTAGAAATATTGCCCTTAGACAACCTTCGGCTAAGTTAGGCCCTAAGTACATCGGTCCTTTCCCCATTACTAACAAACTGAGTAATGTTACTTTTAAAGTCAAGCTACCTTTATCCATGAAAATTCCGTCGACCTTCCATGTTTCTTTATTAAGAAAGCAGCGAAGATTGGGGGTTGCTGACTTATTGGAAGGAAGACGTCCCACGGGACCTGACACAAATACATAATTTCAAGTATGTTGTAAATCAGATGCTTACCATCATCCCTAGCAGCCTGGCTTAGAAGGGCCCTTTCAGGAGCACCACTTCCTGTATTCTGGCCTAATCAAATCAACCATAAATGAAAATATTAATGGTTACTAGTAGTGATTACATAAATGACAACAATATAATTTGAAATAAGTACCAAATGTTACTTGTTTTCACATTGAAACAACTCAAAAACATTTATAACACTTTAGCTTTACTCAAAATATGCCACACTGCAGTTGCAATCATATAGCATGTTCAAACTCCTACATTTCATTTGACGAAATCGCTTGTTTAAAGGTCAATAAAGGATACAGTAAGCTTTTGGGTACACACCAACAGTGTCCTGTAGGCCTGTAACACAGGGAGTGGGGTCCAAAGATGGAGGTGGGAGTTGGCCTACAAAAAGAAAACATACTACATATAAATCCAAAAGTCTAAGCATTTTGAAAACAAACTATAATGATGCATACACTTACTGGCTTCCAAAGAGTCTGTAGAATCTTGAGGAGATGCTGATCCCAAGCTGAGGGTTTTTGTTGCAAAATATAAGGAACATGTAGTATTTATGTCAACATTAGCGAAAAACCAACAGTACAGTACCAACAATGTTTTGCAACATCAACATCTGGCTGACGCGAAGTAGTGGCTGGGGGAAGGGCAGTGCTCCCCGACGCCTCAGGCTCGGATTCATCGGAAGAATCACGTTGTGGCTCTTAGGAAAAAAATATTAGGTAAGGACCTATATTTCTTAGGATGATTGACCTGAGTAAGGATTGCTGTAAGAAAAGAAATAAGGAAACATATTGCAAAGGGAAAATATTTACAAACATATTTTAAAATAATACAATACCTTCACCGCAGCCTGTGGTGTCATCACCAGCATCCACACCCTGCAGCCGACATATGGGGATCTTGCACTTCAGCATCTTCTCAAATGGCCTATAGTTGCACTTTGGAGCCTCCTTCCTCCCACTTTCAACCATAAGGTCTGAATCCATCTTTTTACTAATGGCCCTTTTCATAGTGTAAAAGCGTTTTATGCAGGCACTGCCACTACGTGGATATTGTGCAGAGCTGGTAAGCAATGGCATACCACACTTTGCTCTTTTCTCGTTTGACAAAACACTGACTTTGTGAGCCAAAAAGTAATTCCCACATAGCCAGTGTCAGGTGCGCAAGAGTATTATTATAGGCCAAATTGAATTCTGGCTCCCTCTTGGCATAAGGACGCTTTGGCTTAGGTTCTGCCCCACCATCAACCTGCGCCCTCTTCCTAGAGGAGGTTTTGCGGGCACCCACTGGTACTGGGTGCCCCAGGGGACCCACCAGTGCCAGTCAGAGTTCCAGAATTTGGCTCCATCCTGTAGCTGCAAACACCACCAACCACAAAACACACAAAGACGCATGCAAACTACAGAATGGCAACAATTGTATGTGGGAGGATTTAAGTGGTAGGTGAACCAATCACAATCTGCCCATGTTAATTTATGTAGACATTCTATACAGGTGTGTGTGTGTGTGTACGTAATTACATATACTGCAATTTAATTACTTTTTACAAATGTTTCAACAAATTCATTTCACAAGTTCATTATTACACAACCAGAAACACATTATAAATTAATTCTGGCTACATATGTGAACACAATAACAAAGGCTTACACAATAACAGCTATTTGAATTTAAAATAGTTCTGATTGGCCCATAGACATATCTGTGACTATTTCACACTATGACGCTAACAATGATATGCGAGGCATATCCGCTACACCTGTTGATCGCTAATTACATACCGGAAACAGCTAACAAATGCATCAGGCAGAAAAGCGTACCATCCTTTTCTGTAAGCTAAGTATAAATAAGCCTTGAAACTTTATGCTAAATATTTGTACACTGTGGCAAAGGCTGTAGTGTTGCGGGCTTTGGCATATTAGGCTCGATTCAGAGGCCCATTCGTCTGGACTTCCGTAGCTTTCTGTGAAAGTTTTTGTGTGTGTTTGTCTTTTTTGGGGTTTTTTTCGTCCAATTTTCATTCGTACGAACGTTCGGGCAAATGCGTATATGCGCTTTCGATGAACGAAAGCAAATCAGATCATTTGCGTTAATTTGGATCATTTTCCCATCAAAATCTGATATTTTTCGTTCGTTCAGATAGCTTACGTTATTGCTATGGGCTTGCGTCTCATTCAGAGAGCTGATTGCCGATGGACCACCACCCTATAAACTCGTTTCCTTTGCGATCCCCTTACGGGACCATTTTGACCTCGAGACTAGCAGCTATGGATGACTCTAGTGTATTTGAGGAGCATAAGGATCTGCAGCTAATGGGCATTGAAATTGTCCGGAGGGCTGAGACCAGATTGCCCCGGCGACGCATGCACATCGATTACTTGGCTGCCTGCAATTTTTGGTGAATGGCTCATTCCAGAGGCTGGGTGCCCTCTCCGTGGGGATCTCCCAGTCTACGTTGAGCCGCCCGCTATCCAAGTTTTTGGAAGGCATGGCTA
The DNA here is from genome assembly GCA_027917425.1 of Gastrophryne carolinensis. Classification (NCBI taxonomy): domain Eukaryota; kingdom Metazoa; phylum Chordata; class Amphibia; order Anura; family Microhylidae; genus Gastrophryne; species Gastrophryne carolinensis. The sequence goes on from CM051236.1 coordinate 405,313,114, forward strand.
CCATTACTCGGAAATATATTTGTTTTCCTGAGGACATGGTAGCCATAAACGCGATTAGGCTGGCATTTTATAACATCGCCGACATGCCCAACGTCATGGGTGCCATTGACTGCACCCATGTTTCCCTGGTGCCTCCGACAGCCGACGAGTATATCTACAGGCAAGTACAATCTGTAATTTTTACAATTACTTTACCTTTTTTATTTTACATTTTTTATAAAAGCAACTTGTAAAAAGTCCATCCTTGTAATTATTCCCTCCTTGTAATTATTCACTCCTTGTAATTATTCCCTCCTTGAAATGATTCCCTCCTTGTAATTATTCCCTCCTTGTAAATAGTCCCTGTGAAACAATGGACCGTATTTAGTTTCTCCAAAATTTCACATGTGTTCCAAAGGGAAACATTTTAAGGTGTACCTGAAATAGACACTTCAAAGTTAATCTTTACTTTTTCAACCATACATATCCTTTTTTTTGTGTACAAAATACTTATGTACTTGGTTAGTGTTATTTGTATTGGCCCACAGGTTTGGCTTAGGGTGTGATTAGTTAGCGTTTCACTAGTTTTCCTTGCTTTGCTAATGTTTTTGTTTTAATTTTTTCCCAGGAACCGCAAAATGGGCCACTCACTGAATGTCCAAGCAGTGGTGGCCCTGGACATGCGGTTCCTTAGTATGCTCGCCGGGTTCCCAGGCTCATCCCATGATGCCTACATTCTTCGAAGATCTGGATTGTACGGTCGGTTTGAGTCTGGGGAATTTTCCGGTGTATGGCTCCTTGGTAAGTTGACGCCAATAACGTCATTTTTTTTTTATATGTATGCCTATGAATTTAGTTTGTGTTCCATGTATGAAACTATGCCTATTTGTACACCTTGTTTACATGTGAAACACGACCTTAACCATTACATTTTTCAAACAACAAAGCCATGCCAAATGTTTGTCCTGCATTTGCAAAATGTTAGATTTGAATTTATAGTAAATTAATCATTAGTCTTCCCCACACTCGGCTAAAATTATGTTCTTGACTTTATGATAGGGTCTGCGCCATCTTTGCTTAGATGCATTACACTTACTGAGTAGAGGAGAGCGGGATAAAGTGCAAGGGCCTGCTTTGCCTCAGACAAAGCAGATACGGGGTCCTGAAAAGTTAAGACATCCAAAAATGCTGAGCAGCACAGTCCTAAACCAATACCTGTTAGCAGTCTGGCTGATTGGCCATCAACCACCATCTTTGAAGTTTAAATTGTTCACACATCTATTAGATGTTTTTAGGCTTTTTTTTTTTTGCTTGTGCAATATGTATGCTCATGCTGTTTAGCAAATGTGACCTAGCCTCTTAGTCATGTTGATGGGCCGTTTTTGGGATTCAATTTAGGGAGTAATGTGTAATTTATGTGTTTTGCTTACAATATTTGCAGGTCATTCCGGCTATCCACTCCTTCCGTGGCTGCTGACGCCCATCCTCAGGCCCCAGAATGCTGCCCAGGATGCATATAATAGGGCACACCGGAAGACCAGGGCAGTGGTGGAGAGGGCGTTTGGCCTATTAAAGACCCGCTTCAGATGCTTGGACCATACCAGAGGAGCCCTTCAGTATGACCCCAAAAAGGTCACAGATATTATCATGGCGTGTGCAGTGTTGCATAATTTTGCCATATTGCAGCATGTCCCCCGGTATGTGGATTTGCCCCCCTCTCCACCTACCGATGATCCAGAGGAGGACTGCCGTGGGCCACCCAGTGTGTCTGGCCAAGCCGTGCGGTCAAATTTGATAGCCACACATTTTTCCTAATTTGTTGTCCCTTTGTTTGTCACTTTATTGATTGTTACTTTAGTTTGTTGCCCTTTGTGTTGGTTTGTTTATTTTTTATGTACCAAAGACTAAGGAATTAATTACTATAAACCTCACACCTGATTTGAAACTCATGTCTTTTTTTGTGCAAACTTTAAGTAATCTTTATTCCCAAAAAACCTAAAGGCATCAACTTAGTCAACAACAGGTTAAGTAAACATTTTTGGGGTTTATTTGAAAAGCAAACATTGGCGTTGATGGTCACTCCCATAGTTCATGTAAATACGTGGTCAAACAAAAATGTCAATTTTTGGCAAATCATGCCACATAGCAATTGGCCACAGGCAGGAGTTTCAAAGTAAGGCACTCCAGGCCAAAGTTTCATACAAAATTTTAAAACAAACACATATGTGACAAGCATTGGCATGTTCAGATTTTTAACCAAACAAATACGCCCACAGACACACCCTCTCCTGCTTGGCCACATTTGCCACAGGCACAGGTGTAAAGCAGCCATACTTATGCCACATTGTCACCTGTTACTCAGTGGCCCACCCAAACAAGAACCCCCAGTCCCAATCCAAGTCCTGTTCAATCTCAGCCAGGGGTGAAGATAGTAGTTTTCAAGCCCAGAATGTCCCCCAATCATGCCTACAAACAGGAGGAGCCAGAACCAATGTAATTAGGGCCAAGCCTGCAGCGCAACAGCTTGAGTGGCAGGTTCAGTGAGGCTTGACCTCCGGCATTGGCTAGTGGGCTACCTCTGCACTCTAATGAGCTATATGGCCACAAATCCAAAGCATACAAGCAAAGCCATACCAAAAGGGTATATTGGTAGGGCTCACCAGACAGGTCAATACCGTGGGGATGTAGAGCAAAGATGTGGAGCAATTACAGGCCAAATAGGCCTTAAAATGGAGGATGCCCATAAAACCCAGGTTGTGGCCCTTGGAGGTGGGCCCTCACCTGGGCCTGTGTGGCATTCAGAATCTGCAACTGTTCCAACATGTTTCTATTGGAAGTTCGAAATTCAGCCATCATGGCACTGAGATTGTTAGATAAGGTGGCCATGTGGTTGTTGCTATTTCTAACTTCCTCAAGCATTGCACTGTAATAATTCGATAAGGTGGCCATGTGGCTGTTGTTGGACCTAAATTCAGTCAACATGGAGTTTAAGGTGTTATTTAATGTCTCTAATTGGCCATGAAGATGCTCGTGGTTTCTTTGATTTTGTAGGCGAAATAACCGCCTCTCATGGTGCCATGCTGACTCCATCATCGGCGCGCCCCTCCCCTGGGAAACTGGCCGACGTACGCCTCCCAATTCCCTGGGTTGTGGGGCATGCAGATGATGGGCGTCTAGGTCCACCAACAGCCACAGGTCTGCTTGGCAAATCCTCAACAGCAGAGCTAACACTGGGGACTGTAGGCTCAGTCTCTGCATGCTGCCCATGATGGGCTGGCAGCATGCAGCCAGCTTCACTCTGCTGCTGAGGATTTGTTGGAGAAACATGTTGGGACAGTTGCAGATTCTGTCCCAGGGGGAGTGTACAGAAGGTCCCTTAAAGGTTCCATCCTCCTCCAGCTCCTGGATTTTCTCCATCAGTGTGTGGGTCTGCTGGGACATGTAAATAAAAAAGGTTCAGTTTGGGCAATACATATATAATTCCGCAAAAAGAAACATGGCAAGTCACATGCATAAGCAAAATCAGAAAAAGACACTTACCGTATATATCGGATCCTGGGTCCGAGGCTGCGCGGAAGTTGACGGCATGGTCAAACTGGCTGAGGCTTCCCCACTAGCTGAGGGATGATGCTGGGCTACATTGTTGAAAAAAAGGCATGTAAACACACAACTGTGCATTGCTGATGTGTAATAAAACATATGCTTCACTAAAACATGTGGCCAAGCATGAATGGCAACTCCCCCAACGGGCCAAGTTGACGTTGACTATGAATGCCATTATTTGTTAGATGTATTATTCAACAAGTACATACACATTGGTCACCTTAAGCCAACTAAACATGCCTGTACTGGCTGTTCTGAGGCTTCACACATCCCTAAAAGCCCATTAGGGGACCACACTCAGCTTGCAAATAGCATTTGGCATCAGATTATGCTGGTTGCCATTCTTTCTAGGTCAACCTTTTAAGCACCCCAGATCAAGTCTTTCAGACCAAAGCACAGCTCCAACCCAAGTGGCCTACAGATAAAGATGGAAGTGTTGGATGTAAGTGACTTTAAATACATAACAGTCAGTCCTTTGCTAATCTCAATAGTGTTCCTCAAGACTCTCAAAGCTCATGTATGGGCAAGCAAATTAGCAAATGATGAGTCTACACACATAACACACCGTGTTTAAATTGTTACCTCCACTACAAGGCACATCCTAGGGGCATGTGTTAATATATGGCTTGGAGCCTCATTTTACATGTAGCTCCCATTTCACATACACACTAACATTACTAACCTGCAGGAATAGTCCGAATGTCCGTGTCCTGTCGGGCCGAGTGTCCCTCTAAGGCCACAGGATGTAGCAGGCCCAGCACCATCTCCTCAGCTTGGGTAAATTGCAGTTTAGTGGGGAATCCTCCGCCAGTTTGTAAGCTGAAAAAGATAGTTGTACACATTTAGCAAAATGGTGCCAATACAAGAAGAAGACAAATCCACAAAGTATATATATACCTGTAATGACGCCGTTTATTTTCTTTCTTCTGTGCTGCATACTTGAGGTCCAATATTTTCCTTTGAATCTGCTCCACATCTTTTAGCTCTTCCCTCGCTGCATTGACCTGTCTGGTGAGGTCCTCCAAAATTTCGGCTTTGCGCTGTTTGCTTGTAGCTTTGGATCTGCGCCCATATAGCTCATCATAATACAAGGTGAGGCCACTAGCCAATGCCAGAGTTTGAGCCTCCCCAAACCTGCCACTCAACTGGCCTCTGTGTAATGTGCGCCCTGTTGGTTGCGGTTCTGGCTCCTCAGTGTTTGGCGGAAAATCAGGGGACATTCTGGCCTGGCTGTGTTGGGGTGAAATTACGGACTGCTGGCTGGCTGCAGATTGAACAGGACTAGGAAAGGGACTGGGTGTTCGTGGCTGGGTGGCCACTGAAGTCGCAGGTGTAGATGTGGCATATGGTGAGTGCCTTGACACCTGTGCCGGTGGAGAATATGGGCGAGGAGGAGAGGGTGTGGTTGAAGAAGTCGGGCTTGGGGCCCTGTGCCTCTGTGGGCCCTTAGAAGAAGCATGCCCCTTGGAGGTAGTAGGCCGGTCCAGGGGTGAGCCAGAGCTTTGGCTTCTTGGCCGGTGCCTTGCCCTCTTGGCCGAGGATTTGGGGACCCGTGCGGGTGGGGATGGCGACCTTGGGCTTCTTGGGTGGTGCCTTGCCCTCTTGCCATGAGACTTGTGGCCACGTGCGGGTGGTGGTGATGCCGAGCTCGGGCTGCTGTGGCTTCTTGGCCATCTTTGCTGGTGCCTTTGGCTCTTGCAAGATTTTTCACCACGTGCAGGTGGTGGTGATGGCAAGCTAGAGCTGCTGGGGCTTCTTTTCCGGTGTGTCCATTTTTTAGCCTTGGCTTGGGAGACACGTGGGTGGGGTGATGGTGACCTTGGGGGGCTGGAGCTTCGCACCCTCTTGGTACCTTTTTTGGCGCCCGTTGTTGTTGCCTTGCTGGCCTGTGGCTTCCTCTTGGCCGCTGGCTCCTTTTTTGGCATGGTTTTTTGAGGAGGCTTCGGCTGAGCACTGTGGGTTGCCTGCAGCTTACTTTTTGGCATCTTGGAGCGAGTTGTTGGCCCTGCACAAGGCTCCTGCCGCTTTGATGGCTGTTTGCTGCTGCTGGCATCCTTTGCTGCCTTTGGCATATTTTTGCGCGCCATTACAAACTTCACTACAAATTGCAAAAAAATAGATTTTTTTAAATTTTTTTTGCACATATGTCACCAAAAAGTATTGAGAATACACTAAAAAAAGGCCAAACAAGACATTTCATGTTGAAGCCCAGACTCTCTTGAAAAAAACAATATATCATTTTCCCGGGAAATCCCTGGAAATCCTTTCAAAAATCAAGTTGAACATGTGTAGCGCAAAATAGTGAAATGTGGTCTGGCAACACAGGGCGACAAAAGCTGCAGGTAGGCTGGCAGCGAAAGGGTTAAGGGTCCAAAAGGGAAGATGGAGGATAGCGCTTAGTGGTTGGGGTAAGCTTTAAGGGTACAAAAGGGAAGATGGAGGATAGTGCTAAGTGGTTGGGGTGAGCTTTAAGGGTCCAAAAGGGAAGATGGAGTATAGTGCTAAGTGATTTAGCTAAACATTGTAGTAGAAGTTTTCTGTTGAGTTGCATTTGTATTGGTGTTAGAGGGTTAGGATTGGTTGTGTGTGTTGATTGGTTGTGTGTGTGGGTAGTTTGTTTGCATTTCTTTTTGAGTGGCTGAGATATGGCCAGTGTTGGTGATGTTGATTGTGGTGTTATGTTTGGAGTGTGGATATGTTGTTGTGGTAGCGCAGAGGAAGGGCAGGAGCCAAGGGAAGCAAGTGCTGTGAGGCTTAGGGCACCCAGATCTATTGGTATCCGCCTATCTGTATAGGATTTAAGTGACGAGCAGATCAGAAGCAGATTCTGTCTGAATCGTGAAGCACTACAGTCCCTATATGAACAGATAAAGGACAAAATCCAGCCATCCACAAGACGCACCCAATCCATCCCTGCTATTGTTCGGCTATGTGCTTTCCTCAATATATTGGCATGGGGAACTTTTCAGGCAACAGCAGCCCTCCTCAGTGGGATAAGCCAGGCTACAATGAGACGTATTTTCCACCAGGTAGTCCTGGCTATTTGTGATCTTATCCCAGTTTATATAACCTTTCCAGAGGATGAGGAGGAGGTTGCTAAAATCAAACGGCCTTTTACCGCATGGGAGGGATACCTAATGTGCTAGGGTGAGTGGATGGTACACATATCCCTTTCCGCCCCCCCCGTGCACAGGAACTGCACTATAGGAATCAGAAACAGTTTCATTCCATTAATGTAATGGTGGTTTGCGACCCAGATATGAACTGAGGGCCGTAAGATCTAGTTTCCCCGACTCATGCCATGATTCCTATGTATTACACCAATCAGTCCTGTGCTAGAAGTTTGAAAATAATGAAATGTCACCTGGATGGCTACTGGGTAATTATTAATTATAAAAATACTAAAAATCCCATTAATAACTTAAAACAACTAGCCAGCTATATTTGCAGATGAGTATGTTTACCCTACATGTATAGTTGAATGTCTAATTTGTGTTGTTCCATTTCTATTTGTTTCAGCGGACAAGGGATATGGGCAAAAAAGTGGCTGATGATCCCAGTAAGAAACCCTCAAAACATCAGCCTAACTTTGATACAATGCAGCTCATTGGAAAACAAGTTGTATTGTGGAAAGAAGGTTCGACCTACTGAAAGCACGCTTTCTCTGTTTGGCACACCCAGGAGGAGAGATGTTGTACAGTCCACAAAAGGTCTCCAACATCATCCTAGCCTGCTGTGTCCTACACAACATTTGCATTTGCCACATAATTGAAGCCCCTGAAGAAACAGCACTGGTGCCAGAAGTCCCCAACATGGCCGCAGACAGTAATGAGAATACCCAGACTGGCTTGGCCTTGCGGGATAACATGATTTCGCCTTTCTTTGGGGTAAGTTAGCAAAGCAGATAAATATGACTACTTAATTAGAACAGGGGCATAATTTTCAGACATTACAATGTTACTGTGATGAGTACAATGAAATGTAAAATTATGAAAAAGAACAAAATTTATTTATTTTCTCTTTTACAGGCACCACAGAGATTTTAAATTGTGAAACAATAACAGGCCAAATCCAAAACTAAATAAATAACTAAAAAAAAAAAAAAAAACACTTTGAAAAATAAATTTTTGAGTTACATTACTCTGGTGACATGTATGTTATTTGGGGTATGTGGTTTTACTTTTGTAATGATTACAGATTGGTTTTTAAACAAATACAGCATAGAAACGCTAAAGCGCTGTATTGAATGAGGTGTAACAACTCTACAGCGCCTCTTCTGCAAACCAATACCAATAACATCACATTTAATATTGGCATAGTGATTACTACAAAATGCCAGTAGCGACAGGGGTGTGATATCGACTGACGGCCGATAAGAGCGACCACTAGCGGTCATTCTTAGCGCCGCAGTACAGACCCTCTTCTGACGCTATCTGGCGTTAGTAATGAATCAGCCTGTAAGTCCACTTTCGACTGAATTTTTGAAAGTGTATATAATTGTCATTACAGGTCTGGCATTAAAGTATTAATGTCACAATGTTCTAAAAATTAAATTTCATGTTTTCGCTTGGTTACGCTTGGTGCTCCAGTGACCCAATTTTGAGCGCCGGCGTTCTGTCAGTGTTGAATTTTCATGAATATGTTGTGAGTTGCTGAGAGTTATTTGCACTGAGCAGTTGCTGCCGTTCACTCCATGCAGCGCTCTACTGTTGTTAAATGGGGTATAGGCGCGTGTCGCTATTGCGCATAACACTTCCTTGCGTTAGCTGTTCCAAATAGGAAAACACTATTAAAGGAGCACTATCGCAAAAAAATGGCCCAATGATAAAAATCCATATAAATATGCTGGATGGCAGGAGGAGGGGTCACTTATACACCGACATCAAGAAATATACAGCCAGGCTTGTTTCTTTTTTTTTAATGGATGGAAGAGGAAGTCAGGGGTGGCAGGCTCTGTCACCCCTCATAGACTAAACCTGTCACCCCTGGATTTTGTTCCTACCAGGAGAAGAAAACCGCAAGCTTGGCAGGAAGTTTATTTTGTTTGGGTGTATAAGTGACCCCTCCTCTAATTAGCTGATGTGTTTATATGAACTTTTAACATTCCACAATTTCACGATAGTGCTCCTTTAATGGTTCGGATTTTAGCCTGTTTTTAGCCTATGTGATATTTAAATATAAACAGTTGTACAATCTATATAATATGGCAAGCAGTGTTATAGATTTTAATAATATTTTTTACTGTAATATTTCGAGGCAGTGGCCTGTTATGTATGTTGATGTTGCATTCTATAGCTTAAACATAAGATATTGGGCATTACATAGCGTGTGTAGCTTGCGAGGGGGGTCAAGGTTTTGCTTTTGCTTTCGTTCTATGCACTTCCGGTTTACCACTTCTGAGGAGTCATGCATCCACAAAGGCCAGCCCGCCGTCTCCCAAGTTCATCCTCATCATCAGATTCTGATGTCCCCCCCCAAAGAAGAGGCAGCGCGTGGCCCCCAGGGTGAAAGTAAGTGTTAACATGAAATGTTTGTAAATGTACTATGTACTCTGTAGTTGCATTATTTTAATGTTTTATTTTCATGCAGCTTTAAATGTTGAATGCTTAATTGTCTTTTAATCCATTATCATATATTCCTCTTTTTTTTTACAAAAATGATGTATTTTAATTAAATTAATGCAAACAATAATATAATAATATAATATTTTTAAAATAATATTTATATATATATATATATATATATATATATTATATATATATATATATATATATTTTATACATTTTTTTTAATACATTTTTATACACTTTAATTTTTAACAATATCCATAGACATTCCAATAGTTATATTTTGTAACATATAAGCACTTTTTCTTTAGCTTGTATATTGTGAATTCCACAAGCCCTTTATGCCATGTTAATGAATATTTTTTTTTTTTTTATTGTCGACTAATGAATAAATTCAAATATTGAATATGTTAATGTAATATTAAAGATTATATATTAAGGTTTTTTTTCCTTCTAGGATTTCTGCATTCAAGAGTATGACTATGCCCTGAGTGCTAAGAGCAACATAATGAAGGAGGTGAGGGTCACCGTGTCCCGGTGCTTCAATACGAAGCTGACCCCCTGAGCCATTATCCAGAAGTGGTCGGATTTCAAGCGCCGGGAAAATGAGGTTGTCTACCGGCTCTATGATGCCTACGCATCTAGTAAGTCCAACACACATACACACACACTATATTTACATATGTGCACATTAATCTGCTGATGTCTTACCATTTCTCCTATTTTTTGTTTACTCTCTACAGATAAGCGTGTTCCCCTGGGTAAACACAGGAAGGGTATCCTCCCCTGCAGACGTGTGGTTGGGTCGGATGAGTCTGCAGGGGATGTAAGATTTCCTTTAGTTTCACTATTAAAGTATATGCAAATATTGTTTTATGCCTATAGCATTTTATGAAGATATGAAACCTGATATGGTTGTTAAGTGGCCATGTGGCCTATTTCACAGTAGCCTCTCTGCTGGTGTACCCCTATTTCAAAATATAATGTGGCTTGATCATGTGTTAGCCAAAGTAGTTTTATTTTAGCTAACACATGGCCAAGTGTATAACCAAAAATATTAAAATTTAACCATTCTATCAAATACATTGTGAGGCCTATTTTCTATATCAAATGCAATGTTCTTATGAATGCTTCTGTTGTTTTTTTGCTCCTAACAGATGTTTCCACACAGAAGGACCCAGCACTAATTCTCCCCACCTCAGCTCCAGGACCCTCCAGCAGCAAGGGCCCAAGCCACAGCTGTGATTGTTAATTAAACCTGGAAACATGCATATGTGTGTCCATGACACATGTTAGTGGCAGTCAACTGTTTACTATCATACATGGAGACCCTCTTTTTGCAATCATCATTCATAATTGCATGTAAGCATGCTAGTTTGGTGGCCCTGCTAATGTTACTTGACCCTACATTATAAAGGCAGCAGTTGGTTATGTGGTGGGTTTTTATTCCTGCTACTATTGTAACTCCCCATTCACTAATTAGTATATACAATCATTGATTGAGTTTATATGATGTTTACTTATTTTTGAACATTGGGTCAGGACAGGTTAAGTACCCTTAAAACTGGTATAGTGGTCCCCTTGGATCCCTTACCAGTTTACAAACCGTTAAATAATAGACATCCGTTTTAAAATCTGTCCCACTGAAGTGTGACGTCCTTTCCGCGGGTCTGCCAGGTTGGAGGCCACCTTCCAGTCTTCTGGTCACTGGTTTGCTGCTGGCCAGGAGCTTCTATTGCAGCTGTCAGCCCAGAATTAGTTTGGTGGAATGCCAAGGAAGTAAGATATCGGCTCCCCACCAGCATCGGACCAGTTCCCGCCAAAACAGGAGCTCCTAACTATGCAGACCTGCCCAGATAATGCTGCCTGATGTGAGGCATTTGAGAGAAGACGTGGCGATGGTGAACTCCTTGTCTTTTTTCTTTTCTATCTCTTTGTGAACTGGTTGTGGTGGCCGGAGATTTTGTATTCAAGCATACGGAATGCCAGATATTAGGAACTATCCAGCTAGAGGGTTCAAAACCAGACTGCCCCTGCTCTGGCTAATCACTACTAATTGAAGTGAAAGCACTTTCCTAAAAAAAGCCTTTTTCAAAAACTCACTCAAATTATCCATTTAGGGAGTAGCAAACACTGGCCCAGAGTCTATCAGATTCTGGATGCACTGATGTGTGTAACCTCTGGGGATTGCTATGAAACTCTCCTTTTACGTCAGTCCCACTAAGCCATCCCTCAGCTGTGGAAGCAGCTGCATGGATTTCTACCACTTTCCCTCCTGTTCATCAGTATGCATGACATAGAAAACTGGAGGAGAATCCAAAACATGCCATGGAATCGTCAGCAAGGTGAAAATTCTCATCTTTTCTTGACTCTACACACAGCAGGGTATCACAATTTATCACAAATTAGGATGTCCCTGAAAGAGGAAGAATGAAGTTTTTTTCCTCTTTAAGTAAATTTACAATTATACTTTAAATATAGCAGTTTGAAAACAGATTTTGCATATTTATTCTCCTGTCAAATCATCCAGTTCATTAGCAGATATACTACTATGTGATATATGGTGTTATTTGAGAGATACTTATAAATAGCATTCTCATTACAAACATGGAAATTTGTTTCTCTGATTATTGACAGGATGTACATGATGAATCTGGTAAATATGTCTTCATTTTCAGTTTCCAGTCTAAGCTAGGCAGATGGTCATTTTGGAAACTTGAATACTTACTTATCCACCTATGCAGATGTCTTCTATAATGTTTAAAATGCTAAATTGAAAAAAATGTTTTTTGCGACAATAAATCGGATAAACATTTCATCTCTTTATTTCATTTTTATTTATTAAAAAATATGAATTTTGTGAAAACAAATCAGTACTATTGTCTTTACTGTTCTTACTGTCCCTAAATAAGTTTCCAAAATCATATAATGTAATTAACTAAAAGGGCAAATAGCTAAATCTCACAAAACACATTCAGGCATTGCAAAAAGCTGTGAGTAAATTTTAATATTAGACTCATGGCTGCTATTTAGGGGGTGATTTAGGCCCTTATTTAAGAAGGGATAGCGTCAGGTAGCGCCTGGTTAATGAGAGGTAGCGACTGATAGCGACTGGTCAACGCCGGACACGGCACACAATTACACATTTATCAAGCAGAATCTGTTGAGCGACTGGAATAGCGTCATGTAGCATCTGATTCATCATTTTTACAGCCTCAGCGAACAGCGCCAGCGTTCAGCCTTGTACAGCGCCAGGTATGACCTCTCGCTACCTGTTGCTCTCCCATACATTTCAATGGACGGTCCTTTTCTTCTCTTTAAACGGGTTTTTTTCTTTTTTCTCAAAAAATCACAAATAATTTGCAGTAATAATAATAAGCAGTTTTTTCATATTTTTTAAATATTTCCTCAAAAATGACATTACAGGTCTGGCATTAAAGTGTTCATGTTACAATGTTGTTACAATGTAATTCCATATGTTTTCGCTTTGTTACTAGTTGATAGATGCTTGAAAACACACTTTAAACACACCGCCTCCTGCGCTCTCGGCTTCAAACAACTATTTTTCAGCGCCAGAGATTTTTGCAGCTGCTTTTTTCCTGAATATAGTGTGAGTCGGTCGCTATGAGCAGTCGCTACCATGCACTCCCATACAGCGCTGTACTGGTCAAATAGCGACTCCTCACAATGTATTCACCATTACTGAACAGCGACTGAGTCGCTATAAAGTAGTGACCCACGGCCGAGCACTGCGATTACTAGCGGGAGCTCTGAAAATGCCTGCTACAGATGCTCATCTGTCGCTACCTGCCGCTAATGATGAATCAGCCTGCCCGTAAATGTTTCCGCCATTTGCCTCCTTTTGCCACCTTTACCAAGCAAAATGTGTGCCTGGTGATATCTGTATTTGCTGTATTTGCATTCATTCTAGCAAAGCGAATTCTGGCAAACATCATTTCAGTTCTCCAGCTTTTAGCAGCAGACCTCAAAGGGTTGAATGTTATTTTCTGCAATTTCAAACTGTATTTTGAGTCTGAATGTCAGATAGTAAAACAGTATTGGAAAATCAACTAATGATACTGTTTTCATATTGCTTTTCTATTTTTATTCTACTTTTTATAAAAGGATTTTCAAGCAACCAAGACACTCCTGAGACATCCCACATATATTCTCAGACCCATCCCATGTTGACATGTGCTGTAAAAGGTTGTTATCAGCAAGATTTCGTTATTTTTCTTAACTAAATCTGCTATTGCAGGTAGCCTGATTTCTTCAAACCATTTTTTCTAGTAAATAGTGCTTGTTTTGACCAGCAAATTGCAGCTCAAACACCGCAAAATACCAGCAGATAGTCAGTTGTCGCCTGTGTTTGCCACTACAATTATAGTTCTGTTCTCCCCAGTATCCCCCTCTCGCAGCACACATAGCACACACCCTGGGAAAGCGAAACTTGTTCAAAGCTGTGGCTGTAGTAAATCAGCCCCTTAGTGTATCACAGCAGGTCTACATTTGTTGCATAACAGGGACTGTAGCTTTTACAAAGTGTTTCTAGCAGGGAACTGCCTGGCTTTTACAATGTAACATGATGATTCATCTCTGCTTGATACATTATACAGGGAGAGCTGCCGCAGCGCAAGGTAAAAACCTCTCCACATTTAGTGCATTCAATAATTCTGCCTCTGTATACTGATAGATAAGAATAAAAAGGTGCAAGTCAATTAAAATTTCTTCAGTTTCTTTTAACACACACAGTACCCCTAAATGTCTTGATTATTTGCCTTCCATATCTGGCTATATTTCGTTCAGATCACTGCCATTCAACAATGTCAGAAAGTCAGAGGGAGCTTGTAAAGGGTTTATTTTTGAATTTTGGCTCTAGCAATTAATTATTCAGTAAGAAGAACATATTTTACACTTTGGTAACCTAGGAAACTGAATTTCAGGATTCTACCAATAATATTTGTGGTGGGATAGACGTGTTTGTTAAGAGAAAAGAATAATGTCTGAATATAAAATGTACACAAATAAATAATAAGTAAACTGGAAACATAGCATGTATCATCACTTGCCATTGACCTCTGCCAAAAGAGCCAGCAAGTAAAAGTGAGTACAGAGAAGAGAAGTGGACTGCCAGCACAGGCCACAATTGCTCATCCCTATATAGACTAGCCGCACTACAGTAAATTTAAAAGTAAATCATTTTATTATATTTGATTGTACAGACAGGAAAAAAGGGACATACATCTTAAAAACAATTAAAAATATATACGCGGAGGGGGCGGAGCTTGCCATGGAGCGGTGAAGACGTGCTGGCAGTCCGCTCCCGGCAGCTATAGCTTTTATTTGATTTCGCAGGAGATTCCTTTGAGCCCCATCGCCTGTGATCAACCCACCGATCGGCTGGGGGTGCCCCTTGTTCCACCCGGACTCGATATCGGCGACCTTACCTGGCCTGCGGCGCGGTGAGCGGGACTGGACGGGAGGCGGCGTGGTCGCGGCCGCCATCTTCCCTGCATCAGCCCAGCTGAGGAGTCGGAGCCGAGCGGCGGGGCGGCTGTGTGGAGGGGACGGGGGCGGCAGGTCCGGACCTCTCCCCCCTCCGCTACCTCTCCCCGTGACACGTGCGGGCGCAGGACAGGAGGACCCGCAGGCACTGGCCGGCTGCATTCTGGAGCGGCGGCGGCCGCCATCTTAGATCTGTTCCCCGGCGGTCTGGAGCAGCGGGGCCGAGCGGCGTGGAGGCGGTGGGGGGTGGGTGGCGGTGTCGGGTCCCGGATCTCCTGGGGGCCCCCCCGCTGCCTCTCCCTGTGCTGCGTACGCAACTGAGGAGGAGGAGGCCGCACACTCGGACCAGCATCATTGCGGTGGCTACTGCCCTCCCTGGCTGGAGTGGAGGATCAGAACAGTGGAGCTGAGGTGAGGAGGGGGCTTGGGATCGAACTCTGAGCAGACAGGGGCCCGTTCTTGCTTCCTCTCCCTCCCCCCATCCCATTGGGCCACATATCCCAGCTCCTTATTAAAAGTCATCTGTGGCATCTTTGACCTGCCCTGCACTGTGGGCGAGGATACCCCCTGCCACTAAGGGGAGCAAACAGGCAGGAGACCGGACCCTGTTGCCCCGGGAAAGAGGTGGCGGTCAGCCCCTCCGCCTTGTCGGGCAATTTTGGGGGTTTGGGGCGGGGGACCCCTCGGACGCCTGGGGCTCGGCACCCCTCATTGATCTCTATTGGCATCCCGTGACGGCCGTTCCTCTTTGGAGTGCCCCTATAACATCCTGAGGGGGGCATCCCCCACGTTGAAGTCTGCTGTGCACCTGATAAACCCCCGTTCACTCTGATCCTGGAGGCCCATGCCTAAGCAGTTTCACAGCATATAGAATCTTGCAGCTCCAGCTGAAGCGCCCTTAAAGCAAACCGGACCAGTCACTCCTCTTTCAAACCTTCAAAGCGCTCAGGACCGGAGAATCATAAGTGTATCGCACCGCGGACTGAAACTCTCCACTTAAGCGTCCTCAAAGCATCTTGGCCCTACTCACTCACCCCCACTGAAGCGCCCTGAAGCTCTCCTAACACCCTCACCTGTGCACCTTCAGGTCATCTAGAAGTTGACAGTCATCTTAGAGGCGTCATTAGGCACCTGGAGCCGATTCCCCTCCATTTAAACGCCGGTGGGGTCTGCTGGCTCGTACGCCCCGCACTCAGGCATCCTCAACTGCCCTAGCCAAGCCTTTCCTCGCTTGAGTGTCCTCTGGGCTTTCCGGGCCGGGATCCCCCCCCCTCAAACTAAGAGATCCAGAAATGGGAGGGGGCAGCAAAACTAAGGATAACAAGGGCCAGTCAAGAAGTGCATCCACGCAGGGTGACCTAAACCGCTACATGTCGAAGCCTACGGATTCGGCCCGGGGATCGGGTCCCGCTGGGGGGGGCCCCGCGAGTCCGGGCACCTCCGCGCCTGATAGCACCCTGTCCGATATCTGGGCCTATCTACGGTCTATGCCAACAAAGGAGGACCTCACTACGATCACTCAGTCCATCGGCGAGAAGCTATCTGAGGAAGTTGGGCTTCTGCGTGGAGATCTTAAACAACTGGACTCTAGACTTGCCGGGGTGGAACGGCAGCGTGAGGAAGATAAATCCACCATTCAGCAACTCGCACGCCGTTTGCAGGCACAAGAATCCGTATCTGCTACTTTGGCTCTCCATCTAGAGGACTTGGAGAACCGTAATCGTCGCAACAACATACGCATACGGGGGCTCCCTGAAGCGACGCGGCCTGAGGACCTTCTACCTACGTTGCAAGGGATCTTCTCTACGCTACTGGGGGTACCGTCAAGCAGCGATTCCAAAATAGAGATAGATCGAGCGCATAGGGCAATAGCCTCTCCTCCACGTCAGAATGACTCTCCAAGAGACGTCATCTGCAGAATCCATTTTTTCCAAGAAAAAGATCTTGCACTTCTACTCGGATCTTTCAAGGTCCACTTTGGCAAGGCGAAGGATCCTCCGGCCGCTGCCGGAGACTCTCAAGCAGAACAATGTCACTTACAGATGGGGGTACCCCTTCTCTCTGATTGCCTCCAAGCAGGGGAAGACCTTTTCCCTTCGCAAGCATGAAGACCTGCCAGGACTATTTAACCAGTTTGATCTGCGTCCCGTTCGGATCCCGGACTGGTTGTCTTACCCCCCGGACCCCTTTCCCTCGCAGGGGAGGAGGGGGATGGATCCCCAGCCCATGGACCCCTAAGAATCCGACCGGTCGCTGGCGTCCAGGTGGGCTCCCCCCCTGGATCCATGCCTTTGGAGGCTTTTGACCGGGCTGGATGATTCCGACGCTGCTAACTGTCTTTGTACCTTTGCTGTGGGTGTCGCTGGGTGGCCTGCCCTGTGCCGCCAGTCCGGTCTGGACCTTCAGCCACTATCTCCTGCCCATTATTGGGGATTTGGCTGGAGGGCTTGGACTCCCTTGTCGCCGGGAGTTTACTGGACTCCGCTGCCCTCGGCGCTGTCGGACGACACTTTTGGTGACTTTTTAGTCTGGCTCGCTGTGCCTGTGCCGCATGCCCGATCCGGACCTTAGCCGCTGATCCTGGTCTGCAGTTGAACACAGCGCTCGGTGGCCTGGCGCCCCCCTTGTTGAGAGGAGTCTCTGGGGCCCCACGGCATGCCTAGGTCCGGTTGGTGTGTGTCCGGGTCGGGCGAGCGGCAGGGTAGAGCTTAATATGTTTGAGTAAATGTTTGGGCTCTCAGGATTAATAATTTGATCTGTTTAAGAGTTTTCACTTTGCACTTTTGGCTAGTGGGCTGCCGGGAGCGGACGCTCACCTCGCGCTGGTGGACTGCGTGACTCTTGCGCAGTCGGCGGGCGCCGTTGGTGTGTGGCCTCTCAGTCCCCACATTCTAGGTGCGCGGGAGTGTGGCGGATCGGGAGTTGGTGCCCCATTAGTGGTTCCGGCTCGCTGAACGCGCCCCCCGACGCCTACCCCGGTACGGGTATATCCCGCCTCGGGGACTAACAATTAGTTCTACCGGTTTAAACTTTAGAAGTAATAAGTTTGAAGTGTTTATATATTGTTCTCTCTCTCTCTTGTTGTTAGTGTTCCCTTTCTCTCTTTTCTTCCCTTTCCTTTTCATCTCCCGTTCCTTCCCCTGTGGTCTCCCCCACCCCCGGCCAGCCCTCTCTGAATTAGGGTAAGCTCCAAAACATAACTTAACTTAATAGCATGTCTGGGCTTGATGTTGGGGCGCGGGGAGTCCGTGCGGTGGGCACCCCTGCTCCTCCTTTCACACAAAAGCTCAGAGTGGTATCGCTAAATGCCAGAGGCTTGAACACCCCTCTGAAGAGATCTAAATTGCTTCAGGAACTGACCAGGCATAGGGCCAATATTGCATTTATACAGGAGACACACTTCAGGGGTGGGGGGGCCCCCGGGCTGACCTCCAGGTCCTTCTCCCAGTCCTACACGAGCAATGCGCCAGACGTTAAAGCGAGAGGGGTTGCGATATTAATCGCTAAAAATACCCCCTTTCGAGTCTCGGATAGGATAGCGGACGAGCAGGGCAGATACCTGATCCTTAAGGGCTCCGTATTTAATAAAAAATACACCTTGGCGGTAGCTTATGCTCCCAACTCAGGACAGGTGGCTTTTATTGAGGCCTTCATAAACAAACTCTTGGAGGTGCAGGAGGGTCCCATCATCCTTGGGGGGGACCTGAATGTGGCATTGGACCCCTTGTTGGACTCCTCCACGGGGCGGTCGGCTCTGGCGTACGTGGCGCTGAAAAGAATAAAGAAAGCCCTTCAGAGGGCTCAGCTTTGTGACCCACCCTACCACTAAGGACTACTCGTTTTACTCCTCGGTCCACGCCACGTACTCCAGAATTGATTATGTTCTGTTGTCCCATGGTTTACTGCCACAGGTGGTAGACACTAAAATAGAATCCATGGTTATTTCTGATCATGCTCCGGTGGCCCTCACTATCAACTTGTCTGGGGGTTCACGGGGGGAATGGACGTGGAGGCTGAACGAGTCCCTTCTGCAGAATGAGTCGTTGGTCCAGGACATGCAGGATACTATCAAAAGCTACTTTGAGCTTAACAAGAGCACGGATACTTCTCCATTCAACAACTGGCAGGCTCACAAAGCAGTCATCAGGGGCTCGTTCATCAGACACGCAACCGCGATTAGGAAGGATCGGGAGCGGGAGTTGCAAAAGTGCCTCGAAAAGATCCAAAGGTTAGAAAGAACCCACAAAGCCTCATTGGCCAAGAGTAATCTTTTGGCGCTCACGGAGGCTAGAACCGCTTTGAACTCAATACTGAACGCAAGAGCTGCATATATTATAAAGCGCTGCAGAAGAATGTATTTTGAATGGGGTAATAAGAATAGTGCACTTTTGGCGAGGGCCCTTAGGAAACAGCAAACGCTAAACTATGTGGAAGCAATTGTTGACAGGCAACAAAAAAAAGTGTATAGCATCCCGGAGATAGCAAGCACCTTCCAGTCCTTCTATCAGAACCTCTACAATATCTGCTCCCGGGAGACGGGCCCGGACCAGGGGCGCCTAGATCTGATAAAGCGATATATAGAAAAGTCGGGCATGCCTGTGCTTCGGGGGGAGGAAAGGGAGGCGCTGGAGAGCCCAATTTCCCTAGAAGAGTTAAGCGCCGCAGTTAAGGGGTCCCCCAATGGGAAGTCACCGGGCCCAGACGGATTCTCTGTGGCTTACTATAAGCAATTTTTCCCACTTCTCGCCCCGCATTTCCTTTCAGCCTTTAACTCACTTATCACATCCCCAGACCCGGCCGCCATACCGAGCGAAGCGTTATCCGCCTATGTCACGATCATCCAGAAACCCGGGAAGGACCCATCCTCCTGTGGGAGTTACAGGCCCATCTCCTTATTAAATGTGGACCTCAAGTTATTCGCTAAAATTCTGTCAAACAGGCTGTCGGGGCTGCTGCCGGCATTGGTGGACGGTGACCAGTCAGGCTGTGTGCCGGGCAGGGAAGCCCGGGACAACACTACCAGGGTTCTGAACCTATTGCATAGGATTAGACAGACTGCTGAGCCGGCTGTTTTGCTGTCCACTGATGCCGAAAAGGCCTTTGACCGGGTCAATTGGCAGTTTATCAGAGCAGTCTTGGAACACATTGGCTTGGGCCCCAAAGCTCTACAGATGATCATGGCCCTATATTCCGATCCGTCAGCGAGGATCAAGGTTAATGGCGCTCTTTCAGGGTGGGTGGACATCAGAAATGGCACTAGGCAAGGCTGCCCACTCTCTCCGCTGATTTTCGCCTTGTCCATGGAGCCTTTCTTATGCAGGATTAGGGGGCAGGTGGACATTCAGGGGATCTCGGTAGGCTCAACCTCACATAAGACTTTAGCATATGCAGATGATCTCTTGTTTTTCCTTACAAATCCAACAGTGGGGCTACCGGTATTGCTGAAGAAATTTGAGCAGTTCGGTAGGTTGTCCTTCCTGAAGATAAACTACGATAAATCGGAGGCCCTGGGGGTGAACCTCCCAAGGGAGGTAGAGGCCCAACTGAGGACATCCTTCCCATTTCGTTGGCCCCCTTCAGCAATTACTTACCTGGGAACTAAGATCACGAGAACAGTGGATGGGATCTATGCAGCGAACTTTGGCCCTCTTTTAACTAAGCTTAAAGACGATCTAGCAAACTGGGACCTACCCACCTTTTCGTGGTTAGGCAGAATCAATATCCTTAAGATGACGGTCCTGCCAAAGATACTATATCTGCTCCAGACTCTCCCAATTCAAATTCCCAGAGCGTACTTTAAATCCCTAAACTCTCTGTTCATAAAATTCATTTGGCAGGGACGTAAATCAAGGTTGGGGCTGCAGCTCCTCTTTAGGTCCAAACAATCGGGTGGCCTTGCTTGCCCAGACCTTCTGCGATACTGGCGCGCGGTTCACCTTCAACGTATTTTGGATTGGCATCACCAGGGTGCAACGAAGAAATGGGTGAACCTGGAGGCGACTTGGCTTCATTCCCCACTGAGGGATATAACTTGGGCTGCCAGGTCGGGGAGGGCCTTCTGTAGAGACCACCCGCTCATTTCCACTACACTTAAACTTTTTGATAGGCTCAGAGACAGGCAGGAGATATCCCCGTGGCCGACTCCTTTGGTGCCGTTGGTGCACAATCCATCCTTCCCTATAGGCATTCTCCCTAGTCTTTGCGAGAGCTTTGAGGAAAGAGGTGTCCCGAGGGGGCTGGATCTCATCCTACCCAGTGGGTGGGTGCGACTAGAGGACTTGAGGGAAAAATGGAACACCCCCCGGCTGGACCCATGGCTTCTGTTCACATTTCAAAGCTTCCCCCTGAGCCTGGGACCCAGACGGGCGATGCTTAGAACCCTCACCCCCTTTGAACAATTAGCTAGGGCGAAGGATCCCCCTACGAAGGTGGTCTCTCAATTGTATGCGCTCTTGGGGGAGGGTGAAGATGACGGGGCGCCCCGCTTCTGCGCGGACTGGGAGAGGGACCTGGACAGACGTCTGACGAAGGAGCAGTGGAAATATATTTTTCTGGCTGCACACAAGACCTCCATCTCCTCTAAGATCCAGGAGGCCAACTATAAGTGCCTTTCGAGGTGGTACTACACCCCGGAGAGGCTACATGGATTTTCCCCGACCCACTCCGCCGAGTGCTGGAGGTGTCAGAGAGCAGTCGGTAGCTTCTTCCATATCTTTTGGGAGTGCCCCAAGATTGCGCCCTTTTGGCGGTCGGTAGCTGAAATCTCTGGAGAGATTGTGGGGCGATCGGTGGCCTGGGATCCCTCTCTGCTCCTCCTGCATCTGGCGGACACACCCCTGAAATCCTATAAGAAGTCACTTTTGAGGCACCTCATAAATGCAGCAAAGGTGCTGATACCCAGGTTGTGGAGAACCAGGACGGTCCCAAGGGTGGTGGACTGGGTGGGAGAGATTAACAAGATGATGGAGATGGAGGAGCTCACTGCCGCTGTGCATGAATGCAAAGCGCAGTTTTTGCAGACCTGGATGCCCTGGTTCCTCTTTAGAGAATCAGATAGGTTTGGGCAGCTTGTGGCCCCTGGCCCCCCGGCTCCCCCCCCCCCCGAGACCTTCAGACGCAGCCGGCTCTTATGGTCGAGTGGGTCGGGTGTAGGTGTCAAAGGCAATTGATGAGCAAAGCTAATGATGTGCTTATGAAGCCCGGAGAAGAGCACTGGTGGGCTGACTCTCCCCTGGTTCATCCAGCCCCCTCCTCTCCTACCTCCCCTTTCCTGCCCTTTTCCCTCTCTCCCTCCCCGTCTCTTCTTTCCTTTTTTTTCTTTCTCTCCCCTTATTTTTCTTCTCTATACAAGGTTCTCTTAAGTTAAGCCACTCTATACTGCAGCAAGGATCTCTAAATGGAGTACGGTGGACATCAGGATGAGGTCATTTCCGGGGTGGGGACCCTTGCGTGGTCTAATTGGTGGACCTTCGCTGGGGGCCTCCGCCGGGATGGGTAGAGAGCTAATTTCTTATTTTTTTTTAGTTGCAGGCTGCTGATAGATCTCCGTTATTTATTTATATATGTACTCATAGGTATAGGTATGCAATCGGCAGGACAAAGACATGCTTGTAAATGCCCTGTTCACCTGTTACATGAGAAGGCTTTGTAAACTGGCAAATGTTGTACTTTCCAATTTGTCTCTATATTAAAAATGAAAATAAAGAATTAAAAAAAAAAAATATATATATATACGCGGAGATAATGGACCTGTTAGACTAATGGACATTTAGTTTGAAAAATGTGGAATAAAATTAATACCGAGGATGCCAAATATGCCTTGAGGTCTCCCTCAATAAAGGTGCAAGTGCAAGGAGAAAAATAGAGTAAAATAGTTTGTGCCATGTAAGAGCTATATCAGGGGTGACAGGTTGTGCAAAAAGGCAAAAATTGTGCAAAGTCCACAAGAAGGATTCAACAGGGGGACCAAAATGTCCCTAAAGTGCTATGTGCAAGTTGTGCAAAATATAGAGAAGCAAGAAACAATAGTGAGGGGTCAAGGCATAAATAGCAGCAATAATAAATAGAATGATGGTTTTAAGTACACATTATAGCGCTATCACAATAAGCATTACCAGATAAATGGGTCTAGGCCCACTTTGGAGCTCCGCAGACCAGCACCACCGATGCGATGCGTGGCAGCATCCTAGTGCCACTTCATCAGGGTGTCTTTGTATTGGTAAAAGTGAGTACACAAAATGGAAAGCACAGATTAAACAAAAAATGAAGAACAAAGTAGCTAAGTAATTTTTGATACAGAATAACTTAATATCAAACAATAAAGTAAATCATTTCTTTCTATAATTGAGAAAATGTATCTTTAGAAACATACAATAGGCAAGTGTGCACAGTTGGAAACCTCTCAGAATGACAGAACATATCTGTGTAAATGCAAACTGCTATTTTTGCTTACAGAGCTTTCTTGATTTTGTCTTAGAGCCATCAAAGTTGTGCTGACACAACATTCATAACTTTTTCTGCAATTTTCGGCAATAAATAAAGTTTCAGGTTTTGGGGAAAACAAGCATATAGTTTTTTCATTTTTTTTTATAATTAAGCTACTTTTTATTTTGACTATATTTGACCACATCACTTGTAAATGCAAGCCACTGGGAAAAATATAAAACCTCTGTAGAAACTAGGGTCACCCCCAATACTTAAGCTGATACAGCAACATGTGTAGAGATGTTGCACTTCCCCCAGCCTGACCGCTGCCTCAGAGACTTAGGCCTTTATTTAATAAGGGATAGCGACAGGTAGCGACTGGTGAGCGGCCGGAAATGACGGGCTCCGCCAAGAGAACGCCAGCTTCCCACCACAATCATACATTTATCAAGCCAATCCTGCTTAGCAACTGAGATAGCGCCAGATAGCCACTCATTCATCATTATTCCAGCCTCAGCCCACAGCGCCAGCGTCCGACCTTGAACAGCGACTGGCAGGGGCGTAGCTATAGGGGTCGCAAGGGTCGCCATTGCGACTGGGCCCCTAAGCCAGGGGGGCCCCGCAGACATGGGGACCCTCACCTGGGGGCAGGGGCGGGCTGGCCATAGGGACTGCCGGGCATTTTCCCGGTGGGCTGCACCCACCTTATGTCAATATTACCTTGTTTCATGTGCAGAATGAGGTGCGGTGCTGTTTTGGCTTTATTTCTAGTGTATAGCAGACCTGGGCAATGTACAGCCCTTTGCTAGGCTCTTACCGGCCCCGGCTGAGCTGGCCAGTAAGAGACGCAGAGGAAGGGAGAACATTCCAGACCTGACGAGCCGAGTGGCCGATCGGCTGCTGCTTAACTTAGGTGATCGCCTGTGTACAGTGCAAGAGGCTTAGGTTAAGCAGCAGCCTATCGGCCGCTCGGCTCGTCGGGTCTGGCGTGTTCTCCCTTCCTCTGAGGAAGCCAGACCTGATGAGCAGGTGATAGAGACCTGGGGACTTGGGCAGGGCAGAGTAGGGGCTCCAGATCATCTCCACTCACTGGCTGTAGCAGTTGCTAGTGCAGGGGTTAATTGCAGACCCACAGTGCGGGCTGTCTGGCCGGGAGGTATGCTGTCTGTCACATTGAAGGTGAGAGGGAGGGGGGCAGAGGAAGGGGCTGCTAAACAATCCCCTTCTGCCAGTGTCTCTCAGTGACGACATAAGCCAGCTTTACAGAAGAATGAAATGGAAGCCTGCAGCGCGGGGGATGGAGTGTGACGTTGGTGCTCAGTAAGTCTGCTCAGAAAGATGATGTAGTTTGCTTGTGTTCTCCCTTCTGCTTCCTTCCTGCCTGCTGTCTCTTTTTCACCATGTACCTGCCCACCATGCTGTCACCATGCCCCCTTCCTGCTGTCCACCATGCTGTCACCATGCCCCCTTCCTGCTGTCCATCATGCTGTCACCATGCCCCCTTCCTGCTGCCCACCATGCTCTCACCATGCCCCCTTCCTGCTGCCCACCATGCTTTCACCATGCCCCCTTCCTGCTGTCCACCATGCTCTCACCATGCCCCCTTCCTGCTGTCCACCATGCTCTCACCATGCCCCCTTCCTGCTGCCCACCATGCTCTCACCATGCCCCCTTCCTGCTGCCCACCATGCTCTCACCATGCCCCCTTCCTGCTGCCCACCATGCTTTCACCATGCCCCCTTCCTGCTGCCCACCATGCTCTCACCATGCCCCCTTCCTGCTGCCCACCATGCTCTCACCATGCCCCCTTCCTGCTGCCCACCATGCTCACAGTTTGCCCCCAGCTGATCTGAGCTCTCCTTCCAGACTGCCAGAAGCCAAGGGCTTCTCTGATTGGCTGGGAAATGATCACACCAGAACGTTTGAAGTGGACCAAAACCCTGCTTTATCAGCCCGGAAATCTTATAGATCCCCTCCCCGCGGGGCATCCAAAATCAGGACGCCCCAGGTTGCCCATAAACTCACCTTCTTTCCCAGTTCAATAGCGCATGCACGAGCTGCGCCCGCATGCCTGCTATCCCTCTAGCAGGGCGCGTGCCTGTGTCGGCCATTTGTGAATGGCCAGCTCGGGCGCGCTCCCTGTTAGAGAGAAGCGCGAGATGCAGCCGCCAGCGCACTCAGAGCCGCTGAGCTTAGACGTCGCTTAGACGCCCATAGCTCAGCGGCCCTCCACAATATTTTTAGTTTCTCATGTGGCCCCATGGAAAAAATAATTGCCCACCCCTGCTCTATCAGATGCACCCCCTCCACTGCTGCTTTATAGGACCCTCCAGTGTAATTTCACTGGAGGGTACCTCTCTAAAAGCCTATGGAAATGTCCAAAATCAGGCAGAATTACTTACACTATTTCTATGCTTCCATGCCACTTTAGTAGCACACATGACCACCGCTGGGCAATAGGGTTCACTAAACAAGGGGCAGAGCAACTAGGGAGGAACATGAGCTAGCAACTCATCCTGGTGATCCCACAGAGCATGCGTGGGTCACTGGAAATCAGCCCTTACACTATATTTATAATCTTGCTTCACCAACACATCAGATATAATGTTAGATTGCCTAGAAAAGATGACTGGAGCGTGCTGCTGGCCGCTCCTCTGCCTGCCTGTGCTAGACATTCAGAAATGTCTGGTGCAAGTACAGGCCTCAGACAGAAGCATATGGAGGATGTAGCCACTGCTAACCTATGCACTTTGGGCTCACCAGCTACATGAGTATACCAGGCAATCTCATACAGCAGGGCATCCCGACTGAGGGATCGTTGGTCATTGTTTCTCATTAAAAGAACGTATAAACTTATCAGCAGTGGCTCCTCAAAAAAGCAACAGGACTGATCAGGGACAAAAGAATCAGCCCAGGCTGTGTGCCCACAATTAAATAATTTTAAATGGAATTAATCAAAATCATAGCTGTGCACCAGCACTGCTATGGCTCTAACACAATATACTGGGCCGGTCACAGCACAGCAGGGTCTTACCAGTAAAATCCCAGCCTGTTTTTTGACCCCAGTCTGCCCCTGCCTGGCATAGGAGTGTGTGTGTGTGTCTCAGACAACATGTCTGCCAAAATGCATGGTGCTGGGCGTTTACACTTCATCAGGCTGCACTGAGTACAGTACATCAGGGCTGGTAAAGTCACGGGCCAATTTTTGGCACCAGTTCTGCCACTTAGCCTCTGACGTGGGGGGGGGGTTTGCACACTGCCTGTTATGGGGAAGGGGCGTAAATACTGGGCTGGACAGAGTGCAGAAGGGCCGGTGTGACCAGAAAAGTCCCGGGCCGTTTTTGAACCCCAGTCCGCCCCTGCCTGGGGGTGGCTGGCGTTGGCAGGACTGGCCGGGCTCCCCCTCAGCACGGTGATGTGCAGGGTGAGGAGCGAGCTCCATTAACTGTATCCATGAAGCGCACAAGCGCTCACCTGGAGCATCACACGAGGCGTCCTTCAGAAACCAACTGCCCCGTCTCACCAACTGACCCCCGCCTGTCTCCTATTGCCTCTGACTGTCTCCCAATACCAGTGACTATCTATTGGCTGCTGCTCTGTGAGCGCTCACACTTCCAGCGTGTCAGATCAGCTTTATAGCGCATGGCAGCGCTTGTTGTTGCTGTGTATGTGTGTTACCCCTCCCCCTGTCACCAGGCTGCCCTCCCACCCCCATCCCCTCCTCTGTTACCCGCCACCAGGCTGCCCTCCCACCCCATCCCCTCCTCTGTTACCCACCACCAGGCTGCCCTCCCACCCCATCCCCTCCTCTGTTACCCACCACCATCCCCTCCTCTGTTACCCACCACCATCCCCTCCTCTGTTACCCACCACCAGGCTGCCCTCCCACCCCCATCCCCTCCTCTGTTACCCACCACCATCCCCTCCTCTGTTACCCACCACCATCCCCTCCTCTGTTACCCACCACCAGGCTGCCCTCCCACCCCCATCCCCTCCTCTGTTACCCACCAGGCTGCACTCTCACACTTATCTCCTATCCCATCCTCTGTTACTCACCAGCCTGCCCTCCCACCCACATCTCCTCCTCTGTTACCCTCCAGCATGCCTTCCCACTCCCATCTCTTTCTCTGTTACCCACCAGGCTGCCCTCCCATCCCCATCTCTCTTGCCATCCAGCCCAATTACTCTCTCTCCCTATCCTCTATAACCAGCCTGCCCACCAAGTCACACCACTCTACCCACCAGCACATTTACACTTCCTTTCTATTCCACCTGTCACCAGGTTGCCCCCGCTCATTATAAGGTAGGTTGCTGTCACTGATGATGGGAGGGGCAGTTTGACTCCTCGCATCGGGGCCCACAAGACTTTAGCTACGCCCCTGGCGACAGGTATGACCTCTCGCTACCTGGCGCTCTCCAATGCATTTCAATGGAACAATCTTTAAATATTCATAATTAATTGTTATTATTTTTTTTTTTTTTTTAAATGTGAAAAATTCTGTGACCACTTCTGCCATTTAAAATCATTTTTTTAAGGAAAAAAAAATAAAAAAATAAAAATGTACAGAATTGATATTACAGGTCTGATATTAATGTATTCATATTACAAAATTATTTTAAAAAATTTGTTTTTTGGTTTCCAAAAATATGGATGTTTGGGGGTTAAAAAACTACTTTTAACCCATCGCCGCCAGCGCTCTGGGGTTTAAACATGCATTTTACAGTGCGAGAATTTTTTGAGCGTGATTTGTTAATGAATATGGTGGGAGCCGGTCGCTATGGCCAGTCGCTATCATGCGCTCCCATACAGCGTAGAACCTGTCAAATAGCGACTCCTCACCCAATATTCAACATTATGGCAAACCGACTGAGTCGCTATCAACTACCGAACAACGGCCAAGCACAGCGACTACTAGCGGGCGCTCTGAAAATGCCACTACAGTCGCTCAACTGTCGCTACCTGCCGCTGTTAATGAATCGGCCTCTTATTTGAGTTATGTGATCTGCCAGCTTGTTTATTAGGCTAGCACTTGATGCGCTCTTTATGCTACTTCTTCTCATTATACTACAGGCTTTACAATTATTGTGTGATGACATAGAATGATTGTTTATCTATGATATTGGGGTACCTTGATTTTCTTATCCATCAGTTCAATTTTATGGTCCTCTTATGTGCACAGTTCAGAATACCATCTTAGCTTGGGCTGTTGTTTTGGCAATTTTAGGTGGTTTTAACTGTGTTTGTGTGCTAATTTATACAGTTAATAACTTTGGTAATATTTGTGACATTTACGCTGCCTGTGGTGTTTACTGGCTGTGTCCGCTTCAGCTGTTTTTTTCTTGATAAATCATACTCCCGTTTTGATTTTATTAGTGCATAAAATCCGGTTTGTGACCATCCCTGCCGCAGCAATATAGCATAGTAGGGGACTCACTCAAAGAAAAGCATGATAGTTGCTTGACCACAGATACAATATTAGGACAGAGTCCTATATTATATAAATAGAAATGAGAAGGCAATAGAGTCATGTGCAACCCACATCAAACACCCTTTAACCCCATCAGGCCAGTCCATAGGTTGCCAACACTAGATGCATCTATTAGATTTGGGATATTTTACAAACAGTCTGAGAACAGATTAGTTAGATTGAAATGCTACCATGCATCCTTCTGCTTTATAATGTTTGAATATGGACAGAGTTTTTTTTAGGATAAACAAAATATAACATGATGCAACCTGCCAGATTTACTTCTTTGCTACGTATCTGTTTACTACAAGAAACAGTCATAATTGAAAAAGAGTGGAATCGAAGAGATACAGAGATAGGCATCTGATATTTAGAGGGGTTGGGTGGGACAGTGATTTCAGAGTTTAATTGTATCTGTTTAACTGTATGTTCAGTTGTATAATTTCTCAAGCGCCTACCAGTGGGATCCCATTTTAGTAGACACTAGATCAAAACTGCTTTTTTTTCATAATGAAGTAGATGTTAACCCATCATCACTCCCTAGTGACTGCTAGTGTAATACTGTAGCTGTCCCAGACTTCTTCTGATGCTGGAGTGAAAATAATTGCTCATTTATGGGATGCTGTACCATGGTTTATATGCTGCTTTAAAAGAATCCTTCTATCAGCTGATGATGATATTGCAATGGCCCACTCACTTCCTGTGTGCTCTCCTGCTCTTCTTGAGCAGAGGTGGTCATACAGGTATAAGACTGTATTAGAAAGGCAGGAAAAACTTTTGAGCCCTGCTGGAGCCCTACAGCATGCTGCTGTAAATAGAGGAGATGCATATGGGACAGACTTCAGCTACCTTTATATTACCATTGCCTGGACTGTCCCTTTAGTGTTTGTTAATACTTTCAATATCTTTTATCAACCTAAACTGAGAATTTAAGTCAGTTCCAGTGTAAAAAAAAATCATAATATAACACTATACCTACTTGAATAAAAATAACAAAGAACAACTAAATGTTCTGATACTTGCAAACTTGCCAAAATCTTTTTTGGTGCATATGAACTAATGGAAGCATTCTGCAAGAACATATCTCTCAGTGAGTAAATTGATTATAATGATTAAGTGCAAATAATTAGCTCCTGATATTTTTAGTTTTCTCTATTTTCCCTCATCCTACAATTATTAGGGATGACCTTCAAAGAGCACAGCTGCAGTACAACCAGCACATTTCCGCATTTAAAAATGAGAACTAATACATTTGATATGGTTAATAGGATCTATACTATGGTTTTGACTTTGCTTTTATTATCATCAATAGTTTATTACCATAAAATATTGAGTCCCAACATTTTAATGTAGACTATTTATTGGGAGTAGAGCATTGCTACATGAACTTCATTTAAACGGTTTGTTAAAGGCTTATCTGTTAATAAATTGCATAATGTAAAATATATATTTTTTGGATGTGTTTTCATTTCTTTTTTCCATTTTCTTGTTCCTATAAAAGCGTCTGAGTTTAGGATTCAGAATATAAGGAGTTAAGTCAACCAGATCAATTTTAGAAATACAGATGTGCTTCCTTGCGTACTTTTTCTCTTGGCTAGATATGTTGTGAAATGAGTGCCATTAATGCCATTTTCTATATTACCCATAAATAGTGATGAGCGATACTGTACTGAATTTCGCAACTTCGGGTCCCCGTACCCGAACACGGACTTCAGCTAAAATTTTGTGCCGGGGTTTGTGGTTTGGCACCCCTGAAGAAACCCTGTGCCCACCGCAATGGACACCGGGCTCTTCTGCACCCCCAATGCCCCAAATGTGGGTACAGGTAATGTGTCAACTCCTGCAGGCTCCTGACCATGGTGAACTGGTATAGGAGTCCCCTGGACCCCTTACCAGTTAACCCCAAGTCAAAAAGAAATAAGCCCCTTCTTCAGGGCTCTTCAGGGCCCCCTGCAGTGTGTAGATGTGGTGGTCATCAAAAACTGAAGACTAGGTCGCCATTTGGATGAAGGGAGGACATAGGTTCTCCCTTTTTCATCCTCGCTACTCAACCGGCTGGGGAGCCGGCCTTTATAATTGGAGGGGTGGTCTCCGTGGAATCTCACTGACATGTTGCTGATGTCACAGAAGAGGAGGGGCCTAGAGGAGATTTTCCCATGCCAACCCTCCAGACCACTCTACTTTTGTAACATCATAAGCAATGTCGGGGGGGTCTGGAAAGACTCGGCCTATAATATAAAAGTCTCTCCCCAGTGGCTCATCGTGGAGTCCCCCAACCAGGAGCAGAGATGAATGGAGGGAACCTGTGTTCCCCTCCTTGCTAAATGCCACCAGAGCATCCTTAGAGGCCATGGTGGCATACATTCAAATGAGCTTGCATGGGAAAGTTATTTTCTATCAAAGTTGTGTGTGTGTTTCACTTTGATCTGGTAAGGGGTCCTATGGACCCCTAAACCAGTTTATACTTCATTCACCGAACCCCAATGGGCATGTTGGTGCAGATGAGCCAGGCGGCCAACCAGACCTGTGCTATAGGGCATAAGGGCTTGTAATGATCAGGGCCAGGTGTCGGGTGGGTGGCCCTTGAGCCCTGAAATTAGAAGCACATATGTTTGGTTTTCTGGATTCATAATGTTTAGATGGGGGGACCCCATCGCATTTTTTTTTACATTTTTGGCATGAAAATTATTTGAAATTAACCACACTGTCAATATATTTAAATTTCTACTTTTTTTTTTTTAAGCGCTTGGTTTCCCAGCTAACCCCTGCCCCTATTACAAGCCCTTATGCCTTATAGCAGAGGCCCGGTACCCATCACTGGCCCATGTAATAGGCCGCTGTGCTCATCTGCACCACCATACCCATTGGCAGTGTGGGTAATGTAGTATGTACTGGTGTAGGTAAAGACACACGCATAATTTTGATCAAAAATAAAGTTTTTAATCTTAATTAACTTAATTATACTTACCTTCCTCCTCCAAGCTCCTCTAAATATATGCCACTGAGGCATCTAAGGATGCTCTGATGACCTTTAGCAAGGAGGGGAACACAGGTTCCCCTCTGTGATGAGCTGCCAGGGAGCTGCTTTTATATTAAGAGGCAGGGCCTCTCTGAAATCTCCCCAACATCACTTATGACATCACAAAGGGAGAGGGGCCTAGAGGGGTGGCATGGGAAAATCCCCTCTAGGCCCACCTCTTATGTGACATCAGCAATTATGCCACAGAGATTCCAAGGAGGCCATACCTCCGAGTATAAAAGCCATGGCCCTCACTTCAGTCCCTCGCTGGGTAACTGAAACGATAGAAGAGCGAACATATATTCCCCCTTTCTTACAAATGGCGGCACAGCTGTCAGCTTCTGACGCCGCACACTGCCACATCTATGCACTGGAGAGGGCCCAGAAGAGCCCTGAAGAAGGAAGAGGAGACAGCACAGGACAAAGAACGTTTTCACTTGGGGTGGACTGGTAAGGGGTCCAGGGGACCCCTATAAGAGTTCACCATGTCAGGAGCTGGCATGGCACCTGCCGGGATCGGAGGTTGCCCTTCCAGTAAAATGGCAAAATACGGAAAAAACTATATCTGTCCAATCTTCTATGAGGTTAGTCTGACAGCTTCTAAGTAAAACCATGCTGCTCGTTACGTATAATATTATGCATTGTCACATAATCCTGTATGTAGTCCCTCAATAGTCCTAAATGCTAAGCTTTCAGGTCTGTAACCACACCAGTTGCAACCAATGTTGAGCAGCTGCACTTCCCATAAAATTTAGCTTTTATTGTATCTGTTAAAATCCATCATCTACAAAACATCAGTAAAAGCAGAGCCAAAAGGACAGGAACAACAAGCGCCAGCATGACCTCTTATGCATTTCGGACAATATCGTTGTTAATCATACATAAGCACCACTAAAAAATAAATAGCTATGCACTCACCCTTGTCCCGCCCATGGGCGCAATCATGCATGTCCTCCGATCCCTGCCATCAACGCCCAAGAACACCGGCCACCCAGAAGCAAACCAGGAACACTAAGGGATATGAGACATCCTCCTATGAGAAGACAGCGATGAGGGGCGGCAGTGTGACAGCAAAAACACTTTTATACTGAATATGACACATCGCTCTGTCATGCACCGACAGGAGAGGAAGGTTAAGGGGGTTATTTAAGAAGGGATAGCGATGATATTTAATAAATATGGCATTGGTTAGCTGGAAAGCAAACTACACATAAATACTTAATAATATGTAAAATGAATAACCATGTACAATGATAAACCTAAAGTGATTGGCAAGTAAAAAGTTAAAAAATAAATATCAGTAGCTTACTTTACTTTGAGTCCCTCCAGCGCTCTCCTTACTGCTATGTCGGTGTCTTAGTGAGGAAAATCACTTCATTCAGCTTTCAGTCTCCACCCTCCACCCCACTGACCTGGTCCTTTAATCAACCTTCAGTGAACTGAACAGAAACACCGCCCACTTCATCCCCAGACATTCTGATTGGCTGTAGCTATGAAACTGCGCCCTCCTCCCTCCTTTCTGGTCACACTATGTGCTGGCAGGCTGGAGACACTCTTAGCCTGCAGCATCTCTCACCGCCTTTTTCTGATTACACTATGTGCTGGCAGTAATAACTAGAGGCACAACAATGACCTTATTTTTTTTCTTTTTATTTGCAGTTCAACAAACATCGGAACACCAAAACAAGTTACATATCACATTGAGGTGCCGCAGGCACCGATTTCAGTAGCACAGATTCAATAAACATTTAGACACGGCAACCATTCACCCAACACACATACATTCAGGACTCAGATATCTAGTTAACTATTTACTGGGATGGAAGAACAAGTCGGAGAACCACATCTCCCAGGATGCTTCTGCCGTCCCCCCAGTTCCACTTTAACCCGCTCAGTGCCTCAACCTACCATGAGTGAGCAGCCTCGCCCCATTAAGTAAACCCATCCCCTCCCTTAATCATCCTCTGAAGCGGTGTCCTGACTCTGCAGCCAGGGACCCCACACCTTTTCAAACTTATCAGGCACCCCCCTGGCTGTGTATGTCAGCTTGTACATGGTAAGTTTCTGGTTAACTAGAGCCCTCCACGCCTGTACGGATGGTTTGGCCGGGTGCTTCCAATTAAGCAGAACACATTTCCTGGCATAAAAGAGCAGCAACCTAAATGACTTCAACGCCCTCGTCACCGACAGTGGTTCAACCACCCCCAGAAGACATAAGGAAATTGAACCGGTGATCCGGGTGCCCACCACCCCACCAATCAAGTCCATCACCTCTCCCCAGTATCTCGCCAGAACTGCACAGGACCAGGTCACATGTTCCCATGTACCAGCCTCCCTCTCATACCTGGGACATAAGCCACTAGCCAGTAATCCCATCCTATGCAGACGTATCGGCGTGATGTAGGCTTGATGTATCCACTTGGTCTGGATAAGTCTGTCTCTGGCTTCTATGACCGAAGAGTGTAGGTTATCTAGGATTTCTTCCCAGTCCTCCCGGTCTAAGGTTTGGTCTAGAATTTGCCACTTGCTTTCAACTTTCCCCCTGGGGGACTCCAGCCCAGCAACCAAGCACCTGTACAATGTAGAGACAGGTTTTTCCAAGTCCGTCCCTCTCACCACACTCTCCACCTGGGACACCGAAAAATTCAGGCTGTCCCTGTGGAATTGAGTCTGCAGAGCGTGCCTGAGTTGCAGAAAGCGGTAGAAGTCCTGATGGGAAATTCGAAACGTCTCCCTAATTTGGTCGAACGACATAAGCACTCCATCCCTGTACACCTGGCCCAGCGTCTGGAGGCCCCTTCCATCCCAGAACTGCGGATCCTGCATAGAAACCAACTCAGGGAGCTTGGGGTTGTTCCAGAGAGGAGCAAAGGGGGACCAATACTGGGCTTCATCCGGATCCTTGTTCAACTTGGCCACCCTATCCCATATATTACACACTGCCCTCATACAACCGGTTGCCTCCCGGACCCCCCGAACTCCCCTATACACCAGGAAGGACAGTCTCCTAGGGGAACCCAACACCGCCACCTCCAGACTCACCACCGGGTTGTTTGCGGCTGACAGAGCCACCAGTGCACAAACAGGAGCTGCGTAGAATAGAAATACAGTTGCATGTGTGGGACCGCCAGTCCCCCCTCCGTTACTTGCGCTTTCATTATTTGTCTGTTAAGCATAGGTGGAGACTGCCCCCAGATAAAGCCAAACAGAATTGAATCCAACGTCTTGAAGTGGGAGACGGGCAGCAACACCGGCGAGGCCTGATATATATACAGAAATTTTGGAAGGAATATCATTTTATATATATATTAATTCTGCCCATAACTGACAGCGGCAGGTCCGCCCACTGAGTGACCCGTTGCTTTAATTTTAACACGACCGGGGAGATATTTAGAGATATGAACTCGCTTGGTTGCCTACTAATCAGGATCCCCAAGTATTTAAATTGTTGAACTATTTTTAATTGAGACCTTGGGGAGATATCCGGGGAAACAAGCTCATCCACTAACATTAGACTGGATTTGTCCCAGTTAATCCTCAGCCCTGAGAACCTCCCAAACACTCCAATAGTGTCCAGAGCTGCGTCTAGACACTTATGGCCATCCGCCAGGTATAGCAGTGTATCGTCTGCATAGAGAGATATCTTTTCCTCCACTGCTCCAAACTTCCATCCAGAGATACTTGGGGAGCTCCTGACAATAATCGGCAGGGGTTCGATAGCTAAGGCGAAAAGCAGCGGCGATAGTGGGCACCCTTGTCTGGTCCCTCTATGCAACGCAAATGAATTAGAGTAACACCCATTGACCCGTATCCGGGCTGTTGGCCGTTCATATAACAATTGGATGTATTTAATAAAACTAGCAGGAAGCCCAAATCTTTCTGAAACTGCCCAAAGATATTCCCATTCTATCGAATCAAAGGCTTTTTCATTATCTAATTAGATAATCACCCGTTTCCCATGGTTATCATGTACGATTTGGAGATTTGACATCAGTCTGCGGAGATTCACACACGTGGTACGTCCTGGCATAAACCCTGACTGATCTGGCCCGATCAAATGTAGAATAACTTTGTTTAGCCTAGTGGCCAGTATTTTGGCTAATATTTTGGCATCTTGGTTCAACAGGGATATAGGGCGATAAGACGCGCAGGAGTCAGGGGGTCTACCTTCCTTATAAATGAGGACCACATGCGCCTCATGAAAAGAGGCCGGTAGGCACTCACTTTCAAGTGCTTGTTTCAGCACCCCCCATAGATTTGGAGTCACTTGTTCAAGGTCCTGTTTATACCACTCGGCCGGCATCCCATCCCGTCCCGGCGCCTTCCTGCTAGAAAGCATTCTAATTGCGCCAGAGACCTCATCCATGGTGATAGGGGAGTTCAAAGCCTCCTGATCTTCCTCAGTCAGCCTCGGGAAAACAATCTGATCCAGATAGTTACCCAGATCAGTCGCCCCATAGCTCGCCCTCGAGGAATACAAGGCCGAGTAGTACTCCAGGAACCTCTGGGCTATCTCCTTCCCCTCCATTACCCTCGTCCCATTGTCTAGGATTCCAGCAATGTGGTTGGATTGGCTTTCAGCTCTCGCTAGGTAGGCCAGGGTCTTACCGTTCTTATCCCCTTTATCAAAGATTGTTGCCTGCTTATATAGCAGTAATTTCCTAGCCGAGTCAGTCAAAAGCAGATTATATTCCCTTTTTAATGCCAACAGTATTGAATGGTCCCTGCTGTCTGAAGTTGTACTAAACTTCTCCTCCGCCAGCGCAAGTTTACTTTCAAGATCTGCCACTTCCCTCCCCTTCTTCCTCCTAGCCGTAGCGATAGTGCTGATGGCCGCCCCTCTGGTAACAGGTTTAAAGGCATCCCATCTTACTTCCACCGATGTCTCCACCGTATTACATTCCCAGAATGACTCGGTAGAGGATTGCAGACTACTCTTAATGTCGGGGGATTCCAACCATAGAGGGTTTAGGGTCCATCCCACCCAGTTCTACTGCCTCAGTGACAGTCCAGCTGTTATCAATAAGGGTGAGTGATCCGAGACCCCTCTCGGGAGATAACTACAGGTCGCCACCTTGGTTAGAAATTCAGGCGAAGAGAACGCAAGGTCAATTCTGGACAGGGACTTGTGCGTAACCGAGTGACAAGAGTATGCCTTGTCGGTGGGGTGCTTCCACCTCCAAAGCTCCTGCAGCCCCAGCGTTTCTGCCCAATTTGCCAATTAGGTCTTGGGACCTGGATTCTTACCCATCCTGTCCAGCGCTGGATCCAAACCCATATTAAAGTCCCCTAACAGCAGTATTGGGGCTGGGGGGTAGGAAAGTACTTTCTCCATTATTCTATCCAGTATCCCAGCAGAGAATGGTGGGGGAACATACACTCCGACTATTATCATAACCGTATCCATTAGTTTGGCATGGAGGATAACATAACAACCTTCTCGGTCACTGTGTACTGAGAACAACACAAATGGGGTACCCTTAGAAATCAACACTGAAACACCTCTTGAGTAGGCTGAGAAGGGGGCATGAAAGGAGCTCTGGATCCATGGCTTCTTCAACGCCAGCACTCTCTGGCCCACCAGATGGGTCTCTTGAAGAATAACTACATTCGGTTTGTGCTTCTTAACAAACTGGAGGACAGTAGCCCTCTTGATCTTATCATTAAGCCCCCGGACATTCCAGGAGAGAAATTTACACTCACCCATTATTACCGCTTAAAGTGCTTCTATCAAAGGCTACCTCCCTGCGGTTCACCGTCCCCCCAAGAGATCTTCCTATTACTCGAGTCCAGCATCATACATCACAATCATACCAACTTTGGCGAGCCTCATATCCCCCAACAGAGTAACACAACACTGATTTTAACTATGTGCAATTGGGGTGCGCAGGCCCACTGCCTAGGGGTCTGCAAAATGGGCCTGCCGATCAAATACAGGTCAGCGGATTATCCGCCACGGGTTCCCAGAGTTATCCAGAGGCGATCAGGGAGAGAAGGAGGGGGGAGAGCCCCCTGTGGGGTTCGCAGTACCCAGTAGTGAGGGCTAGGGGAGGCAGATAGAAGGGGGCCGGAGGGGCCGGGGGGGGGAAGGGACATAGGACGGGCACTGGGTGGGATGGGAAAGAGGAGGAATGGAAGGGGTAACAACGCCCATCACACCCTGGGAATCCGGAGCCAAGGCTCCCCTGTAACACTTGCTATCAGGATGCACTAGCTAATTGGGCATCATAAAAGACAAAACTCAGTAACTCAAACAAGATTCATAACAAAGCACCACCTCGGGCTCCACCAGAATATCCAGCGGTGGGGTTTCCGGGAGAGCAGCGGAGGCGGACCCCGGCTAAACGTCACCGGCGTAGGCCGAACAAGGAAAAAATAGGTCAAAGCAATGGCTGGTCTGTTCTCTCCGACCAGAGCCCAGTTCGTCAGGCCCCTGGCAGAGAGTCAAGCCATATGTTAGCTTCCTCGACCGAGGTAAAGAACTTAGTAGACTCTCCATCACGCAGCCGCGCTGGGAACATCATGGCGTATTTAATCTTCCTCTTTCTGAGCCTTTCTCTAACACCGTTGAATGAGCGCCGCAATTTCTGAACCTCCGATGTGAAATCCGGGTAAAAAAGACAGCCGGGCGTTCTCATAAGATACCGTTCCTCTTATCCTGGCCGCGGCGAGTATAGCGTCTCTGTCCTTGTAGTGGAGGACTTTAAATATAAACGGTCTTGGTGGGGCCCCGGCGGGGGGATCTCAGCGGGATTCTATGTGCTCTCTCTATTGTGAAAAATTTGGTCAAGTTCCTGGGTGCCAGGGTATCTCTTATAAGGTGTTCAACAAACTCCTCTGGGGAGGAGCCATCCGATTTTTCGGGTAGTCCCAGGATTCTAACATTATTCCTCCTATTCCTGTTTTCAGAGTCCTCGGCCCTCCCCAGTAGGACAGTCACCTGCCTTCGTAAGGTCGCCTGCTCCCCGGCCTGCACAGATAAACGATCCTCCGTCTCCCCAATTCTCCTCTCATTCTCCCCTGTGCGGTCCCGAATTTTATCCAGGTCGTGACGAAAATAATTGAATTGCTCCTGAAGAGTATCAAATTTAATTGTAAGGGCATTTTGACAAGAGGCGATGGCAGCCATGATTGCCGCTGTGTCCGGATTAGAAGGCTCCTGCCCGGCTCTGCCTGAAGTTTCCATTGTTTGCGTGCTGCAACTGACCGCTGTGGATTTACGCTTCCTATTGCCTGACATACGTGAGAAAAAGTGTACAGGGTTCAAGGAGCTTGTTTTGCGGCGCAGATGCGGAGTTCAAGGAGTCTGCAGATGCTGCACAGATATGAGGTTCAAGGAGCTTGTTTTCTGGCACAGATATAGGGTTCAAGGAGCTCGCAGACGTTGCGT
This sequence comes from Gastrophryne carolinensis, assembly GCA_027917425.1. Lineage (NCBI taxonomy): Eukaryota > Metazoa > Chordata > Amphibia > Anura > Microhylidae > Gastrophryne > Gastrophryne carolinensis. Next base: position 405,352,069 of record CM051236.1, read on the forward strand.
AGATATAGGGTTCAAGGGGCTTGCTGTTGCCACACAGATATAGGGTACAAAGGAGCTTCCAGATGCTGCGCAGATATAAGGGTCAGGAACTTGTTTTGCGGCACAGATACGGGATCCAAGGAGCTTGCAGGTACTGCACCAGTATAGGGTGCCAGAAGCTTGCAGGCGCTGCACAGGTATAGGATTCAAAGAGCTCGTCTGCAGTACAGATGCAGGGTTCAAGGAGCTTGTTTTGCGGCCCAGATATAGGGTTCAAGGAGCACTCAGATGCTGCACAGATAAAGGGTTCAATGAGCTTGTTTTGCGGCACAGATATAGGGTTCAAGGAGCACCCAGATACTGCACAGATATAGGGTTCAAGGAGCTTATTTTGCGGCACAGATATAGGGTTCAAGAAGCACTCAAATGCTGCCCAGATATAGGGTTCAAGGAGCTTATTTTGCGGCACAGATATAGGGTTCAAGGAGCTCTCAGATGCTGCACAGATATAGGGTTCAAGGAGCTTGTTTTGCGGCTCAGATATAGGGTTCAAGGGGCTCTCAAATGCTGCACAGATATAGGGTTCAAGGAGCTTGTTTTGCGGCACAGATATAGGGTTCAAGGAGCACTCAGATACTACACATATATAGGGTTCAAGGAGCTTGTTTTGCGGCACAGATATAGGGTTCAAGGAGCTCTCAGATGCTGCACAGATATAGGGTTCAAGGAGCTTGTTTTGCGGCACAGATATAGGGTGCAATGAGCACTCAGATACTACACAGACATAGGGTTCAAGGAGCTTGTTTTGTGGCACAGATATAGGGTTCAAGGAGCTTGTTTTGCGGCACAGATATAGGGTTCAAGGAGCTTGTTTTGCGGCACAGATATAGGGATCAAGGAGCTCTCAGATGCTGCACAGATATAGGGTTCAAGGAGCTTGTTTAGCGGCACAGATATAGGGTTCAAGGAGCTCTCAGATGCTGCACAGATACAGGGCTCAAGGAGCTGGTTTAGCGGCACAGATATAGGGATCTAAAGGCTTGCAGGTGCTGTAGAGGTATAGGGTTCAGGGAGCCTGCAGACGCTGTACAGGTTGGGGAGCACAGATATAGGGGTCAAAGAGCCTCCCGCTGCCGCTCGGGACCGGGGGGGCAGGGGGGACCCGCAAGTACTGCACAGGTATTGGATCCAAGGAGACTTGCTGCTGCTGCCCGCACGTCGGGAGACCGTGGTATGGAGACCGCAGAGAGCCCAGCTGCCATTCAGGGCTTCAGAAGCTCGCCCCTGCGTTGCACCTATATGGGGCTTATGGAATTAACTGCTGCGCTGTCCCGCTGGGGGGGGGGGCCCAAGGAACCCACCCCAACCGCTCCAATATGGAATTGAGGAGCCTCCAAACGCTTTCAGGGGGACTTATTTTCCCCTCTCTGGCAGCCTGCACTTCACACTGAGGGGGCACAGTTGCAGGAGCAGCCCAAGATGTACAGGTGTGATATGCTCCAAAATGGCGCTGGCCTCTCCCCCGATTTCGCGCGAAACTGCTGCCTATTGCGGTCATCTGCAGGGAGACACCCAGCACTCCCGGGGGGATCCCCAGTGATTGCCCGGGTTACACAGGGGCAGACTCTCCTCCGCCGCCGCTCTCCCCGCTCACGATGGGGCGGCCCGCCCCCTCCACCGGCCGACCGCCGCTCGGACCACACCGCCGCTGACAACACTGTGGGGATACACCACCGCGAGCTCCGGGCACCCCTCCCCAATTTCTCCACCGCCCGGATCTCCCAGGGATCGATGCCCCGCTCACCAGCCTCCGCCTGCTCTCCACGCGATGGGGCCGCACACCCCCACCACCAGCTCGCCGCAGCTCCGGATCTCGCAGGCCGCCGACAACCCTCGAGGGCCGCCTCCACCGCCGCACAGCTACAGGCTTTCCCAGCCACAAGCACGATCTTCCAGCCCAGGTGAGTGGGAGCCAAGGTGTCCAAATGAGCCCAAAATAGCCCAGAAGGCAATCAAATCAGGATAATGTCAGGAGCCCCTAGCAGACACGTCCGTCTAGGCGGCCATCATAACCACGCCCCTGACCTTATTTTTTTTTTACTATGATATATGTAAAGCACTAAGTGTGCTTACGTCACATTGCTGTTGCCACACCCACTGTTTCTCCTCTTTTTTTTCTTTGCATCTCCAAAGTTCTGATACATTTAGAAATAACTTAGGAACTACAGGGTCCTTTTGAAAATAGATTTTGGACAGTGCAATGTATAGCGCGAGACAATGGGACAACAATATGGTTTACCTTTAGGATAACTTAAAATATAAAGTACAATTTTGACCATGAGACACTTTATGCAGCAATAGTAAATAATATACTAAATATGTATATTCAATAAATTATTACAAATATTAAATAATAAGATGGAAGCTAGCATGTAATTTGACAGAGAGCACAAAGAAGAGATGCCAGCCACTCGAACCAATTTATAACTAACCTAGGAGGCGTACATGAGAAGGGCAATTAGAATACAAAAGTCTTAAAGGGGCTACAGTAATCAACCCTGTTAGTTTGCAACCAAAACTATAATCTGTCTCTAAATAGGATAAAAATCAGAGGTCTTGGTCCACACACATCTGCAGAAGTATGCTGCTAAAGCTGCACCACAAAACACCATGGTGACAGAGAGCACTGACTATATGCAAAAGAGGTTAATAACAGTAGTGTTGCCATAATATACAACTGTTGATGCCAGATAAAGCTCAGTGGCAGTTTATTCTTAGCAGATACCATATAAAATAAAGTTATTAGATGGCTATTGATCCACAAATGGGAAACTTCCCATTTATGGGTTCTGTATGCCCTCACATCGTACTAGAGGGATGCCCTCCTGCTGAGAAGGGAGCCTTATATACCGCAGGTATATATAATCCGTGGGGACTGCCTTCATGTTGGTTTGTTTTTTGGTGGGTTTGTGGATTTGTGGTTATTTAATTTGTTCTATGGTTGTTCTAATATTATTACATTTATTATTACATTATTACATATTTACCCGTGACTATTGTTATTTATTATGGCCCCATGACTGGTGTACTTGTGGTCTTTTTTAATTGTTTTTAATAGTGTGTCTTATGTGTGATGATTGGTACTGAATAAACCTGATTCATTTCAGAATTGTGCAGCATATATGGGAATGTTTCTGTTACTGATGCTTTGTTGTACAGCACTTTGTAGTGTTTATACCCTCTGGCACATTCAATTACTTAGGCTGTGCAACACATCTTTGTCTCGACTGTCTTCCTTGTGATGCAAGTTGCAAGTATCAAGTGAAAAGCTTGCATGTAGTTGCTATTGTTAGGGCGAGCGCTGCACGCCCATCTAGCAGCACTTCACTTACCTCCATGGCTGCATCCAGCTGTCATCCATTTTGCAGCACTTCCCTCATGGCTGTTCCTAGCTGTCTCCCTTCCCCCAATGCTTCCTTCTCACATGCTCAGGTGTGCATGTCTCCATCCACTAGAGGGCGAGCGCACTAGATTCCTGAGATTTAAAGGGCCTGTACAGCACTGATTGGTGTTTGGTCATCCAATCCTGCATCCACTTCTCCTATTTAAAGAGGCACTTCTTTCCTTCAGTGCCGGATCTTGGTCTCTCCATGCTTGTTGAAAGTCAGACATTCTTGGATTGCTCACCCGTGTACCGACCTCTGCCTGTCCCCGACTCTGAACCTTTGCTGCCTGCCCCGACCTCTGCCTGTACTTACTATGCCTTTTGCCTGCCACTTGTGTACCTCGCTGAACCTCGGCTGACTGTGGGACTGGGCCGCTGTTGGGGGGGTAGCGACCTGGGGGTCACTCGCCGCACAAGACCAACCTGCCTTGCGGTGGGCTCTGGTGAATACCAGTGGCCCCTTAGACTCCGCTCCCCTGACACGGTACCCGCCATCGGTCCCACAGTTAAAGCGGATCCACACCCGAGTCCGCTCCACCCGGTCCGTGACAGCTATATATTCATCGGAAGATCCAATGACCGAATAAAATGTGCGTGCTCTGTAGGCAAAAGACTTATTCATCTAGCCATAGCGACAGGTAACGACTGGCAGTAACAGGTAGCACGAGGTAGAGAACGGTGACCGCCGGGCACTGTACGCAATACCACATTTATCAAAGCAATTCTGGTGAGCGACTCTAACAGCGACACGTAGCGACCAATTCATCATCACAGACAGCTCAGCGTATAGCGCAGACGCTCTGGCTTATTATTATCAAATATCTGTGTGACCTCTCCTGGCCTATAAAAAGTCAAACTTTTTTGATTCTTAATATTTTTATGCAGAATTGTCATTACAGGTATGGTATTAAAGTGTTCATGTCACAATGTAATAACAATGTAATTCCATGTGTTTTCGCTTTGTTACTAGTGGATATGTGTTCAAAAACAGACTTTAATCACACAGCCTCTGGCGCTCTGGGCTACAACAACACGATTTTGAGCGTCGCGCGCTATGTAAGGCTGTTTTTTTAATGAATATGAGTCGTTGCACTGAGCAGTCGCTAACGTTCGCTCCCATACAGCGCTGTATTGGTGTTATAGTGACTCACACATCAAATTCATCAATGCCGGCCAGCGACTGAGGCGCTCTGTAACAGCGACCCATAGCCCATCACATCGACGCTCTAAGCCCCTCGCTACAGATGCTCATCTGTCGGTACCTGGCGCTAGTATTGGAACAAGCTTGCCCGACGATACAATCCCATGCCCAGTGCCCGAATCAGGAACTCAGTATGTACAATGTATTAAAGAGGATCTGAAGCCTTCGTCTTATTAAGAATTTTCCAGACCTCAAAGCATTGCACATGAGCGGGACATTACATCATAGTAGGTAACACTGGCACCTGCCTTTAAATTATAATCCTATGATGAATCATATGCTATGATGAATTGGGAGTCTTATTTAAAAACCGTCAGTATCACACAGCACCACTTTTTTGGCCTCAGTGCACTCAGCGTGGGATTTAAGAAAGGAGAAATCGGCAGTGCCGTTGTGGCTGCTGGCTCGTTTCTTATTTAACACTAGCACCGAAAATGATGCAGCATCAGGCGCTCTGGTCAAAGAAGTGCCAGCGAAACCTGTCGCTGTAGCTCAAGATCCCAAAGAGCACAAAGGGCAGAACTAGATTGAAGTTTTTAATGCGTATAATTCATATTACACATTTATTTGTACAGTACTTGCATTGGGACTTGTCAGTAATTGAAACACAGAACCTAGATGGTCCAAAATGTTTTTTGGGCGTTATTAAAATAATATTAATGGCTTATTTTGCTTAACAATGTTTAATTTAGAGAACAACAACTAAAATGCAACCTAACCACACTGTAAAGTTTTACCCATTGTCCCCAGCAGTAATTTCTTGTAACTGTCATGACAAAATGCTGACCAGCGCTGGAAAGATACAACGGCAAATATTAAAAGAGGGAAATAATCATAAATATGCTGGGGAACACAAGAAAAACAGCAGTACAAAGTGGCGCTTACTGGCGCAGGGATAATGGGTCGATGGGTACAACAGGTGCTGACATAGGCTTGTCAATACCATGTGCAATAATCAAAGCTAACTAGTAGCATTCAGTGTAGCGACTGCTAGCGTCAATGTAGTACAAAGGACAGCGCCAGATAAAATAGGAATGGCGGCACTCGAAGCTGGAGCTATAGCCACAAAAATGACAGAGCACGCCATAGATAAGCCCCCTAGTCTACAATGTTGAATAAAATCCCCTTATTTTGCACACAAATTTGCCATCCCAATTTGCTCATGTATTATCTCACCAAGAAGAAAGGAGCAATGTCTGGTAGGCCATTACTTTTAAAAGGTAATTCCACTTTCAATGGCATTTTTTAAAGTTTCCATTCTAGTGTGCCAAGTTGCTATTCATTTCTATGTTTTTGCAACTTCATGTTTAAAAAGAAAACAGTTCTCCATAGCAACAATGTGTTTACCTTAGAAATGTGCATCGAAGTAGCCATCAAATGTACATTTCAGAAGCTTCCTCACTCTGGCTTGCTAATCATCTGATTGGCCAAGGCAGAGATGACAAATTTAACCCCATCTGCATTATTTCAATCTCTTTAGATAGGAGGAATCAGCTGTGTGTTTGTTTATCCCAAGATCCTAATAAACACCCCTGTGACAGCTGAAGGATTCTGGGATTCGAGTGAGATAGGGATACTAGGAGCTTTACTGGAAGGCAAGAAAGCCGCTCCTACATTACCAAGAACTGGAATATAAGCAACTTGGACACGGCATGCTGATTAAGTTAATCAAAGGTCTGGGGGCACAATCCTAACACAAATTTTTATTTTATATCGCAATAGGAAAAGGCATAACACCAAAAAACTGAAAAGAAAGGACGTTTTCCTTTAAAGTGGACCAACACCCAGGATTTTGACTATCCTGGGTTTTGGTCCACTTCGGTGGGGCACCCCGATCGGGGGTGCCCCGCTGTGTGAAACCCCCCAGAAACCCCAAAAAACTCACCTCTCCCCGCTCCCACGTGAACGCCGCAGCCAATCCCCGCCAACGTCTAGGCGGGGGACAGGAACATACAAGCCTCTCGGCGCCCGCGCGCCAGCGCCGGCCATTCTCAGAGGGCCGGCGCGGGCGCGCGGACGTCTGGAGGGGCGCGCGGGAGGCGGCGGCGGCGGAAGAGGCGGCGGATCAGGTAAGGTCTTTTTGGGGTTTCTGGGGGGTTTCACCCCGCGGGACATCCCGATCTCGGATGTCCCGCGGGGTGGGAGGTGATCGGCCCGGGAATCTTATAGATTTCCGGGCTGATCACCCCTGGGTGTTGGTCCACTTTAAGTTATAAGCAGTCACTCCTAATTCCTGTCTCTCCTTTTTTTTGCAAAGACAAATAATAAATTTCTGCAATAGCCATTTAGCCATGAAAGACAACTGTAAATTGCAATGTGGATATCAGGTTCATCTGACTTTTTCTTTGACTCTTAGAAGACATCTAAAATGAAAAAAAGCATATACATTTAAAACTAACCTTTTAGGTGTAAATGCAATGCTCATTATTACATCTACATAATTCCCATAAAAACAAGTTGTCTTTATAATTGCTAGCATCATTGTTGTTGATCAGCATTTTGCATTTGATCCATATGCTGTGTTTGCAGCCCAGCTGAAGGGAAGCAAGGCAGAAGTTGACATAGAAAATATGATACCCCCTCCATTCTGACCTACTTTTTTTTTGTGCGTTATAAATGGCATATGTGCAGCATTATGGTAAACATAAGGTCATAGATAGTTTGTCTTTATCAACTTTTCAATCAGGTTTGTACTGTTCTATCAACCCTCATAAAGCATAAGACAATTTGCCGGTTTTACTGTGGACTTTCTCAGCTTCTTTCTAGCTTGCCACCTGGACATAATTAATGATATTCATCCCACAGCAATTTTCACAAGGCATTGCCACAGTTTAAAAGTCTGATTCAAATGCTAAATAGGGTACAAAGTAAATGTTTAAATTCGCACTTTTCACTGAACATCTGCTGGAAATCTGACTTAAGTACGATGAAAAATTTAAACCATGCAATGGAGTAGATATAAGAAGCGTATGCCTAACATAGTGAAGTTAAACCAGTTCATTTCAGAATTTTCTTAATTTGCAATGGTTACTTGGCTTAGAAAAATACATTACTGATAAAATATGTAAATATATATAAATACAATATATCAATTTAAAGTGGACCAGCAGTTAAAACTTCCTTAAACTGGAACAACACAACATATGCATCCCTCCCCAGGGCCATTTAGATTGCTGCACATAAAAATTATTTTGCCTTTTTGCCTACTGTGGCAAATTTGAGAAACAAAATGGATTTGCAGGCCGCTTGCAAACGGGAATTGCGTCGGGGTTTCCTGTCAGTTATGTCAGTTGAATCCAAGCAGCAGCCTGGCTGAGATGCTGAGATGCTGGGAAAGGAAGCTTAAAAATGGCTGCTACCACTAGATAATCAGTGAGGCAATATTGCAGCTATGAGTGGATCTAGGAGTAAATGTAAGGGATGCTTTAGTATCATGCATGCAGATGAGGAAAGGGAATTTTGGGGAGTTTCCTGGGTTTTGGTCCACTTCGGTGGGGCACCCCGATCGGGGGTGCCCCGCTGTGTGAAACCCCCCAGAAACCCCAAAAAACTCACCTCTCCCCGCTCCCACGTGAACGCCGCAGCCAATCCCCGCCAACGTCTAGGCGGGGGACAGGAACATACAAGCCTCTCGGCGCCCGCGCGCCAGCGCCGGCCATTCCTGTCAGTTCCTGTCGGTTTCCTGTCAGTTATGTCAGTTGAATCCAAGCAGCAGCCTGGCTGAGATGCTGAGATGCTGGGAAAGGAAGCTTAAAAATGGCTGCTACCACTAGATAATCAGTGAGGCAATATTGCAGCTATGAGTGGATCTAGGAGTAAATGTAAGGGATGCTTTAGTATCATGCATGCAGATGAGGAAAGGGAATTTTGGGGAGTTTTCTTTTCCAACTGTGCCAGGCTGCTGGTCCGGTTTAAGCATATTTAGGTGCCGCAGCTTGCATAGCAAGGATGTAAGTTTGGTGTAAAGTACATGTTCTTTGTTTTCAATAATTTCAGTACATATTACTAGTGGTGAGCAAGCTTCCAAGATTTGGATCCGAATTCGCCAAATGAGTCAAAAGATTTCATTGGTTTAAGAAAAATGTGTCACTATAGGGTCGATTCAAAGAAACATGTAACAGCTTGGATTTGGGTGCCGATCATCCTATTTTTCACGTCCGCTCGTGCGTTCGTATGAACTTGCGAGTGATTCTATAAGCAAATACGTTTCTATCCTAAAATATACGTCCGTTCGTATGGCAGTTCGGGAATCAGACCTATGTCAGTTTCCATCCTGAATTTTCCGTTTCATTTCTCAGGTTGCAACATTGGTTTTGCCCTTTTTCCTTTTTTGTCTGGACGTAAATCCTTCTGATCTTGCGGCTGCGCACTACAAACTTACCTCATTAAAGTGCATTCTAAATATTTGGTCTTTTATTTTTCTTTATTTCATTCATTTTGTAGTAACCAACCATTAATGAATGCATTTGCATAAGTAAATCTTACTTTGTTTAATTTTTAGTTAACTTGCATTTTTTACTTGTGGATTTAATTTTAATATTTTGGCTTCAAATGGTACAACTTTAAATTTTTTGTGTGGTTACCCACACCCTCTACATACAGATTGCTCTCAAATATTAAAAAACACCCAGCAACTTCTGCATGTTATGAGCCTAGAAACAGCCAAGATGGCGGCTCAGGTATTATCGGGCAGCCTGCAAACAGAAAGGGCCTTGTGACTGTGTTGCTCTGGATTCTTTGATTTCTGACCTTTCCGTGCCCCCAGCTCTGCTGTGTCTGTGCAAAATACAGTAGTAACCCACATCCTACACTTTATCCCGCTCTCCTCTCCTCAGTAAGTGTGATGCATCTGACCAAAGATGTGCTTAAATAATTAAACAAAGCAAAGGTAAACAACTACACCAATAAATGCAATCTAAAAATATCATTCTAGTACATCAATTTAAAAATAAATACCAAAGGACATAAGTTTCTTTAATTAACGCAAATATATTGCAAAATAAAGGTTTACATGCAAAGGACTAATTAAGGTCCACATTAAAATGCTTTTATAAGGCATACATGAATCAGGTATGCATTGCCATACAATTTATGGCCTCGGCCATGCTGATACATGCAGTTCATTGCAGCTCAAGACGCGCAGACTCCTCCACATAGCCAAAAAACCTGTTCAAGAACAGCAATACGACTGCTAAAAGGTGTCGGCAGTGGCTTTCTTTTAAAACGTATTTAGAGGTTTGAAAACTGTTCTCTGAATCACACCTAAACACATCCAATTATCCTAAGTTTTACGTTTTCATCCTAAGTTTTAGGATTTGATCCTAAGTTTTACGTTTTCATCCTAAAATTTAGGAACGAACTTGCGATGATCGTAAGAGCATATACGCATTCGAACGTAGGCTCGTGCGAGTCGTAAATGGCCAAAAAAACAGGAAAAAATGACTAACACCCACCCAAACTTACGATTCTCGATCCGAAATCAATTAACTTTTGCTCTTTGAATCGAGGGGTATGTGTCAGTTGCTCTGACTGCACTGCAAAGAGATGTATTGCACTCTGGGTTCCCCTAGGACTGATTCATTCTGGTTTAAAGGAGGATTATCGCAAATGGCCCAGTGATAAAAATCCATATAAATATGCTGGATGGGGAGAGGAGGGGTCAGGAAGAGGAAATCGGGGAATAGGTTCTGTCTTTCCTGAAAACTCAAACCTTGCACCTCTGGATTCTACCAGAAAAAGAAACAAGACTGGCAGGAGTTTTATTCAGTTCTGATGTATAAGTAACCCCATCCTCTAATTAGCTGATGTGTTTTTAATATTGCACAATTTCCTGATACACCCACTTTAAGCTCTTTAATGACAAGACAGCATTGATAATTGTACCCTCCCAAAAGTTTCCCTTTTTGGGAGGGATTCAAGCAGCAGCAACACAATATGAAAGATCACCAGAGATGCCCAGTAGTGATGGGGCAGTATTATTGGAAACACCAGCAGCATAATATGGAACATGGCATCGGTGTCAAACTCTATCCAGTTACAGCCTTTCCCACCCCCTTTAACCCTGTTTCAACCCAAATGAAGCATCTCTCAGAAAATTCAAAAGAATGGTAATAAGTGGCTGCTATAGGCATGCAGCTGCTAAACTCATGGAAGGTGTGTATATTTTAGGATGTTAGGCTGGGTGAGATCAAAGAATCCAGAAAGCTATTTAGCCTCAGTACTTTTGGAGCACTGAAGCTATTTTTATAAGGTTTTTATTGGCCTGGATTTTTTTGGAACAGCAGGTAGGTTGGTAGTGGACTTGCCATTCTGAAATGCTGAAATAAAATTTGTGTTGGGCTTGATTTTCATTAGACTGCTTTGAACTTTACTTTGAACTGAGAGTTGTCATTGCCATTAGCAACCCTGATCCTGACACCATTCTTATTGGCTTGAGGAGGTAGATGGATACCCTAGAGTAACTGAAGATGGGCGGAGTCAAGCCTGTGGCCTACTGGGATGAAGATCTTTTATATTTATGAGTTAGGACTGGTCTCCTGCTGCTGTAGGTGCTCTGAGGCACTGCATGTAAATCAGGATTGGACAGAAGTATATGTGCTGGGGGGCAGGAAGGTGTCAAATTGCTGGTAGTGTTTTTTGAGTGCACCGCTCTCATATCAAAATGCCCTCATATGACAATAACAGCAGTGTACCACTACTACCTCCCCTCTTAGTAGATTCTTTCATCTCTCTATAACCCCCAATGCAAGTTCTTTGCAAATAAATGTGTGTAATATTATTTATAAGCATAAAACTCTTCACTACAGTTTTGCCCATTGTGCTCTACTGGCCTGCCGCAAAAGCTGTTGGTAGCTTTTAAATGCAGATCTCTGTTGTGCCGCACTGTGTAAACTCCCCCAAATCCCCAGTAAAACCTACCTGATGCCCCTATCTAATGGTGCATGCATGGCCCACAGCTGTGCTATGCTATACCTTTAGCCAAATGAGGCAGACATTTGTGAATGGCTGGTGCAGGTACACCCCATAATAGAGGCTAGCAGGAAAGCAGAAGTCTGTGGGCCTGTCTTCATTCGGCTGCACTTGGCACCATTCAGCCCTTAGCAGATTCTTAGCCAAAAAGGCCAAATGGAGCTGAGGCTCCACGCCTATGGCCACACACCGTGCCTGTGCTGTAGGACCAGGGAAAAGTGAGTTATTCTTGTTCATCTGTGGGGTTTCACATTTGGGGTGTCCCGGGGCGAGATCCAAAACCCGGGATAATCAAAATCATTGACTTTGTTTAATATTACAATGTTAATATCCTTTCTGTCTGCACCTTTTGTCCTAGGCTCCAGCAATACTCTCCATCTCATTCACTCTGAATGCATTCTTTTTTTCCTGCTCTGGGATTTTTTTTCCGATGTTGAGTCATGAGAGTATAACATGTTTAGGCCTGGCTGGCCAGCACTTCTATAAGTTACCCCCTACCTCTTCCCAGAGGCATTATGGTGTGCTTCTGCCTAATGATTTTTCCTGTTCGTTCCTATTCCTTCAAAATAAATCAGAAAAGTTTGAGTTTTGGATCCAGTTGATTCTCTCATCTCTGCACGAAACATAAAAAATGTACATTTATCTGTAGGTGGAGTTCTGGAACATACAAGAGAATTCCTATTAGTTTACATGTACAAATCTGGCTCTGGTAACATTTGAAAGTTTTACCCATCTGGTTAGATACATCTTTACCTTTGTTAAGACTAATGACTCATTGAGAAGTAATTATCTTTGTCTGGATCTCAGCCTGATAAAATGTGAGCAAAATAGCAGCGCAGATAATTAGCTAAACCTCCTATTTAGCAAACATATCTCCATGGCTCCCTAATTAAATAATGATGTATAAAGTTTATCAAAATGTAATGCTCAGCTGTTTGGGAAGGCTATGAACCTTAAAGGAGCTGAGGCTTCAGTGGTGATGGTTAAATGGTGAGTGGTTACAATGAGCTGTATTTTGGGGTCAGAGATATAATCATATGTTCTCTTCTGGAGCGTGGAAACCAGTAATTCCCTCATGCCAAGCCAAAGGTTAAACACAAACAAATGAAGCAAAATCTAAAAAGAGAGCAACAAAGCTGTGACAGACAAAAATGGGGCTAAAAAAAGACTGGTGCTGGTGTTGGCTGGCATTATGAATAAAATTAATAAAATTATTATAAATAAAATTAAATAAAGGTAAATGATTTAATAAAATAAAAAAAAAATCTACTTCACTATCTGTTATGCAAAATATTCAAAGTGTTTGAGGGCAGATGTATTGGTCATGTCCTTCTCAACTAACTGAACTACCTTCTAGGTACTACTATGATGGGGTGCTCATTTCTTTGGGAAAACCCTAAAATGCTGACGGTCAAGGAGGAACAGCCAAAAAGGCACCATCTTGTAGGCTTGGCATGCCAGGCAGGTAGTTATGGTTAAAAAAATGTTATGTGGAGGCTGATTCACTACTACCGCCAGGTATCAGCAGATGAGCGTCTGTATAGCGGCACCACTAGTAGACACTGTAAGTGGTCATCGGGCGCTGTAACAGAGCACCTCAGTCGCTTTAGTAACTTGGCCCGCATTGATGTACGTGATGTATGTTGGGCTCTCTAACACCAGTACAGCGCTGCAGGGAGCGTGAAGTAGCTCCAGCTCAGTGCGACCGACTCTCAGCGACTCACACCATACTCACACCAAAAAAGGACACACACACAGCGTCGGCGCTCTCAATCTGGTCGCTATAGCATAGAGCGTCAGACGCTGTGAGATTAAAGTCTGTTTTAGGACACATATACACCTGTAACAAAGTGAAAACACATGGAATTGCATTATTTTAACACTGAGACAATAACACTTTAGTGCCAGACCTGTAATGACAATTCTGCATGAAAATATAAAAAGTGAAAACAGTTTCTAAAAGTGTTTGTTTGCAGCCAGGAGAGGTCACACAATGATTTGAGCAAAAACAGGCCATTGAAATGTATGTATGCGACACTGAGCGAAGCTAGAGCGCGGGTGCTATACGCTGAGCACTCTGTAATAAAACATTGGATGCTACATGGTGCTGTTAGAGCCGCTCACCAGATTCGCTTTCATAAATGTGGTTTTGTGTACAGCACCCATCGTTCACCAGATGCTGCCTGCCGCTACAAGGCACTACCTGGCGCTATCCCTTCTTAAATAACCCCCATAGTAAGTGAATGTGTTTTAGCGCTGATACTCAGCTTTTCAATCACACTTTTCCTTGATGTACTATTTTATCCACTAACTGAATTTCTTGTGCAAAAAATGTTTTCTTTATTGAAAATCACAATTCAAAATAAATAAGAAGCATTTTTACCTCTAAGAAAGATGTAGACATTAAGAAAATATTTTTAGATAAAAGGGCACTTGATATCTTCTGTTTCTGAGAGGTTAACTATAGTGATACCACTGAATAGATCAGATATTTTAATTTTGTTTGTTGTCTACACAGTAGCCTCAATGGATAAACAGCATCTGTTTGCGAGCTGTTAGAGTAACAATAGCCACATTATATACTCTGTCATGCTAGTTGGCAGCATTGCCAGATCAAAACTCAAGGGGTAATCTATTCAAATAAGCGCCTCTTAAACGAATTTACATGTACTAAGTTTTAAGAGCCTCTCCAACTCAACACACATATAAAGTGCTAAAGAATATAAGAAAAATGTTATTTTAGATTTTACAATTCTAACTTCTTCAAAACTATATTTTTTCAAAACTTTAAGGCTGACTTTACTGGAAACTGATATCTTATATATTAATTGTACCTTTTTCAATTCTGTCTCTCACCTAGAATTGATCAATTGTGAGTGCAGTTGCAATTTTTTTTTGCAATTTATTGATGGCGTTCAGCTCAGTTCACAATGTGGTTGTGAAAGATCCTACTTCGCAAGCCTACCTTACATAACTGTGATGCTGGGTTTGTGTGATACAGGCTCTTTGTCTTTACCTAAATCTTTCATTCTCCACCCTCTAGATTAGTACGTAAGGTCAGCTTGGCATAGTTGTATGAAAACACCACCTGGTCCACTTAGCGCGACACAAGGAGGCTACAAGAGGCCACTGGTGGGCACCCCACACCCTCACCACCCTGTCAGACTAAGGGCCCCTTTTACTAGCAACAGTGAAGAGAGCCCTACCAACCCACTAGGACTGCCACCAACATTAGTAAGAGCCAGCATGGACCGGTTCTTGGACTGACATAAATGAACAGCTTTAGATTAAATTCTATCTTTTCTTTATTGCATGGCACAGCCTGCTTTGGTATTCATAACTAGGGATGAGCGAATCGATCCGGACGAACCCAAATTCTTTCCGAATTTCAGGAAAAAATTGATTCTGAACGAATCCGAATTTTCCCGCGTTTCGATCGATCGAAGTTTTCCTTTAAACTCCATTTATTTCAATTACAGCCATTGTAAAATGGTGGATGGACATGTCCAGACATACCCCCTGGGGCAAGTTATCATGGGAAGGTCACATGCAGCCTATCAGCAGCCAGGAAGCTCAGTGACGTCACAGTGCTATATAAACGGTGGCCATCTTGCTTGTGCGCATTGCAGCGTTGCATTGCGGCCAGAACGGAGCTTGCTACAGACAGGGAGAGACTAACAGAGAGGCAGGGAGAGGCAGGAAGACCCACAGAGTCCCACAGAGTGCCAGGGAGAGCCAGGGAAAGATATGGAAAGATAGGGAAAAATCGGGAAGGATCCAGGCAGGGACAGCAGAGAAAGTGACAGGGAAACATTTTTTTATTTTCATTTCACTTCATTTGCCAGATCAGTTTTAAATTGCTTTTGAGTGTGCTGTAAAAATTCATGACTACTGTGCATCCCATCTTGGCAGTGGCATATTTAACCCTATCTGTTACACACAAGCATTTCTTATAACTCGATTAGTTTTAATTTTTTTTGTCAAGGATAAAGGGCCCTAGATTAGCCCCATATGCCCCTTTACATAACTACTGCACACCAAAATCATGTCATTAAATAAAGGAATACATTTATTTGATCATTCTTGAAAAATGACATACAACATTGAAGACAAAATTAAAAACCATGAACACAAATAAAAATACTGGAGATGATTGTCCTGTTATGAGCTATAATTTAGGTATAAAATGTATTTAATATTTAATAAATATATTAAAGTTAAATCAATATAATATATTATATTACTATGGCTGTATGGTGGCGTTATTAAGAAGCAAACAAGGTGCTATTGGTTCAAAATATATTATCAAGAAATGCCATGAAAGATTATTAGTAAAGTGCAAAGTGCTTCAATGTAAAAGCTGTGCAAAGTGCCAAGTGAGAATATTTGAAGGAGAACATTGTGCAAAGACAAAAGGATAAACGTAAGTGTAATCCAAATAGTGCATACTCCATCATACAGACAGATGCATTTGAGTAAAAATAAATAAATAAATCACATCACCATATTCTCTAAGCTCAAGACCTCCAGGACCACAACCTTCCACCGGCGTGGCGTTATGCCACTTCGCCAGGGTGTCTGCTTTTTTGTGTGTGCTGTAAAATCCCCAGCCCACATGGGCATCCCATTTCAGCACATTTGACCCTATCTGTTACACTAAAGCAGCTTGTAAAGGCTATTTCTCATAAATATATTGCAGTTCAAATTGTTTTTGTGTGTGCTGTAAAAACACCAGGCCTCAGGGTATCCCAAACCTGCACATTTGACCCTATCTGTTACACTAAAGCAGCTTTTAAAGGCTATTTCTCAAAAATATTTTGCAGTTTGAATTGTTTTTGTGTGTGCTGTAAAAACACCAGGCCGCACGGTATCCCAAACCAGCACATTTGACCCTATCTGTTACACTAAAGCAGCTTTTAAAGGCTATTTCTCATAAATATATTGCAGTTTGAATTGTTTTTGTGTGTGCTGTAAAAACAGCAGGCCGCAGGGTATCCCAAAGCTGCACATTTGACCCTATCTGTTACACTAAAGCAGCTTTTAAAGCTATTTCTCATAAATATATTGCAGTTTGAATTGTTTTTGTGTGTGCTGTAAAAACAGCAGGCCACAGGGTATACCAAACCTGCACATTTGACCCTATCTGTTACACTAAAGCAGCTTTTAAAGCTATTTCTCATAAATATATTGCAGTTTGAATTGTTTTTGTGTGTGCTGTAAAAACACCAGGCCGCAGGGTATCCCAAACCTGCACATTTGACCCTATCTGTTACACTAAAGCAGCTTTTAAAGGCTATTTCTCATAAATATATTGCAGTTTGAATTGTTTTTGTGTGTGCTGTAAAAACACCAGGCCGCAGGGTATCCCAAACCTGCACATTTGACCCTATCTGTTACACTAAAGCAGCTTTTAAAGGCTATTTCTCATAAATATATTGCAGTTTGAATTGTTTTTGTGTGTGCTGTAAAAACACCAGGCCGCAGGGTATCCCAAACCTGCACATTTGACCCTATCTGTTACAAGCAGCTTTTAAAGGGTTATTTCTTATAAATATATTGCAGTTTCAATTGTTTCTGCGTCTGCTGTAAACAGCCCTGCCCACAGGGTATCCCATATTGCCAATTTTCATAGTATCTGTTACAGAAAAACATTTCCTCAGTTTATTTAGCTTCTGGTTCTTAAAGTAAACACAGTTTTTAAAGTGCCTATTGCGCATTTCAAATACATAAAAATGTCAGGCAGACAAGTGCCTGGATGTTCACAGAGTAGTGGCAGAGGCCAATATTCAGCAGGCAGAGGTCGCAGCAGACTAGGGTCGAGTGGCAGCAGGAGTTGCGGTGAGAAACCTGATCTGCCAGTATCTGCTACCGGTCGTGTCTCCACCAGTAACGCATCTGCCATGGTAGATTGGTTAATGCGGTCATCCACATCATCACAAGTTACATCTGACATCCCCAGTCTAAGGTCGGTAGGTTCCTCTGACACAACCCTGAGTTGGCATGGCCCGAGAGCAGTCCCTATCCTCCAATTGCCTCTGTCCTACGTCGTTCCCTCCCCCACCGATGTATCCTATGCTTTGGGTTCAGCTCCACTCTTTAGTGAGGAGGACGATCAGATAGAGGACAGTCAGCAGCTACTGCCCAGCCAAGAAATGGAGGTGGCATCTTTCGCTAGGCAGACAAATAGTTATGTGGAGAGTGGCATGGGTGTTGCCAGCATTTCAGCTCCTGCGCCAGACACTGTGGAGGAAACCAAGAACATCAGTGACGTGCAGCCACAACTCGGTGATGATGATGATGATGATGAAGCCGATCGCACTTGGGAGCCGGGTGATGAAGGGGCTTCATCGCCATCATCAGGAGAAGAGGGGCGCAGGTTGCCCCGGAGTCAGCAGCTGAGGTAGCAAGGTGTTAGCAGCATGGTTGGCAGTCAGCATGGGGGCACAATTGTAAAGCCTGGAGCCAAACGGGGCCGGGGCTGGGGTAGAGCACCTGCTGCGTGGCAGGCTACCTTATCGGGAGGTAGTGGAGCAGGGGTTCCTGGAGTTAGCGACAGTAGCAGTGAATCAGTGCGCGCTTTTGGTGGGAGGGTAACATGGCCACATGCAAGATATGTAGGCAGAAGGTGAATTGTGGCCAGGGCCCAAATGTTGACACCACGGCCCTGCGTCACCATAAAGCGACCTGGGAGAACCGAGGCTCCGAAGAGGAGGTGTAGGCTGCTTCCTCACCGAGTGGCACGCCGCTCCCAATTTCTGCCAGCCAAGGTTCCAGCACCTCAGCCGAAGGCAGCTGTGCGTCATACCCATCCTCCTGATGCTCCTGCTCCTCCTCCTCCAAGTCATGCATCCCGTCAGCAATCCATCAGCGAAGCCATGTCCAAGAGACAGCAGTATGCGCCCACTCATCCTACGGCACAGAAGCTGAATGTGCTCCTGTCCAAGTTGCTGGTGCTGCAGTCGCTCCCTTTTCAGGTGGTGGACTCTGCATCTTTCAGAGAACTGATGGCTTCTGCCGAGCCGAGGTGGAGAGTGCCAAGCCGTCATTTCTTTGCCAAGAAGGCAGTACCAGCGCTGCACAATTTTGTTGAACAGAAGGTGGGCCAGTCCTTGAGCCTGTCGGTGTGTAGCAAAGTTCATGGCAGAGCCGACGTCTGGAGCTGTAACTACGGTCATGGACAGTACATGTCGTTTACGGCCCACTGGGTGAATGTGGTCCCTTTGCAGCAGCAGCAACTTGGACAGGTCACGCCGCTTCGGCCTCCGCGCTCCCTGGCCGTTGTGCCTGTGACACCGTGCGACTCGGCCTCCTCATCCTCCGCCTTCTCCTCACCCGCCACTGTAGGCTCAAGTCTCAGTGCCCCTCCAGCCTATCATGTGTGCAGGGCACAGAGGTGTCACGCTGTGCTTCATATGGTTTGTCTTTGCGAACGGAGTCACACAGGGGAGGAACTGCTTAAATTTATTCATCAAGAAATCCAAACATGGCTTACTCCAAGAAAACTGAAAATGGGAAAAATGGTTACCGACAATGGGAAGAAAATTTTGTCTGCGCTGCGACTAGGAAGGATGACCCATGCGCCCTGCATGGCTCACGTCTTCAATCTGGTTGTGAAGCCGTTTCTGAAGTCTTCCCCCCATCTGCAAGACATCCTAACAACTTCAAGGAAACTTTGCATGCACTTCAGCCACTCATACATCGCCAAGCACACCCCTCTTGAGCTACAGCATCAGAACGGTAGCCCCCAACATAGTCTGATTTGCGATGTTTCCACCCATTGGAATTCCACCCTGCATATTTTGGACAGACTATACGAACTGAGAAAAGCCATCACGGATTTCTTGATGATCCAAGCGTATAGGGGGACTCCCCTGTGAAACTTCAATGTCAACCAGTGGCAGCTCATACGTGACACCTGCCATTTGCTCAGGCACTTTGAGGAAGCCACTTTATTTGTGAGTCGCCAGGATTACTTCTGGCTCTCCACCTTATTGGACCCTCGCTTCCAGCACAAAATGGGGGCATTCCTTAAACCAGCTGAGAGGGAGGACAAACTGACCTACTACAAAGACATTCTACGTAGTCAGTTGGCCGATGCCTATCTGTTCCATGGTCCATACTCTCGCGGGTCTTGGGGCCTCGGGGGGACCTAGGCGCTCACCTTTCACTGCCATGTCTGCTGGTGGGGTTGGCAGGAGCAGCAGCAGCAGCTCCATCAGCAGCAGCCTCAGTCTTCAGTCGCTAATGAGTAGCTTTCTACACCCGCATAGTGAGGCTACTCATGAGCAGCAGGAAGACCTGGAGCAGGACCTCAACCAGCAGGTCTTGTCATACCTTGACATGACCATGCCAACACTCCTTGAGGATCCGCTGGACTTCTGGGCAGCCAAACTTGACTTGTGGCCACAACTAGCTGAGTTTGCCCTGGAAAAGCTGTCCTGCTCGGCAAGTAGCGTGCCATCTGAGCGGGTGTTTAGTGCGCGGGGGCCATAGTTACGGCGAGGAGAACTTGTCTGTCAACTAAAAATGTGGAGAGACTCACCTTTGTGAAAATGAATCAGGGATGGATCAGCCAGGATTTCCACCCGCCAATGGCTGATGCATGCTACTAGATTCAGCATGGTGCCACGTTTTACATTTTCCAAATGGTGCAAAACATATTTATGTCTTTAGGCCAATTTTTGGGCTCCTGCTGATGCCAACTTCAGGGTGTGCCTTTCAGCCAATTTTTGGGCTCTTGCTGCTGCTGCTGCCAACTCCAGTGCCTCTTTGAGCCAATGTTTGGGATCCTGCTGCCAACTCCAGTGTCTCTTTCAAGCAATGTTTGGCCTCCTGCTGCTGCTGCTGCCAACTCCAGGGTGTCATTCGGACAATTTTTGGGCTCCTGCTGCCAAATGCAGTGTCTCTTTCAAGCAATGTTTGGGCTCCTGCTTCTGCCAACTCCGGTGTCTCTTTGAGCCAATGTTTGGGCTCCTGCTGCTCCTGCTGCCAACTCCAGTGTGTCTTTCAAGCAATGTTTGGGCTCCTGCTGCTGCTGCTGCTCCTGCTGCTTGCAACTCCAGTGTGTCTTTACCCCAATTTTTGGGCTCCTGCTGCCAACTCCAGTGTCTCTTTCAAGCAATGTTTGGGCTCCTGCTGCTGCTGCTGCTGCTGCTGCTTGCAACTCCAGTGTGTCTTTACTCCAATTTTTGGGCTCCTGCTGCCAACTCCAGTGTCTCTTTCAAGCAATGTTTGGGCTCCTGCTCCTTCTGCTCCTGCTGCCAAATACAGTGTCTCTTTTAATCAATGTTTGGGCTCCTGCTGCTCCTGCTGCCAACTCCAGTGGCTCTTTCAAGCAATGTTTGGGCTCCTGCTCCTGCTGCTGCCAACTCCAAGGTGTCATTCGGCCAATTTTTGGGCTCCTGCTGCCAAATGCAGTGTTTCTTTCAAGCTATGTTTGGGCTCCTGCTGCTGCCAACTCCAGTGTCTCCTTGAGCCAATATTTGGGCTCATGCTGCTCCTGCTGCCAACTCCAGTGTGTCTTTCAAGCAATGTTTGGGCCCCTGCTGCTGCTTGCAACTCCAGGGTGTCATTCAACCAATGTTTGGGCTCCTGCTGCCAACTCGAGTGTCTCTTTCAAGCAATGTTTGGGCTCCTGCTGCTGCTGCTGCTTGCAACTCCAGGGTGTCATTCAGCCAATGTTTGGGCTCCTGCTGCCAACTCCAGTGTCTCTTTCAATCAATGTTTGGGCTCCTGCTGCTGCTGCTTGCAACTCCAGTGTGTCTTTAGTCCAATTTTTGGGCTCCTGCTTCCAACTCCAGTGTCTCTTTCAAGCAATGTTTGGGCTCCTGCTGCTCCTGCTGCCAAATCCAGTGTCTCTTTCAATCAATGTTTGGGCTCCTGCTGCTTCTGCTGCCAACTCCAGTGTCTTTTTCAAGCAATGTTTGGGCTCCTGCTCCTGCTGCCGCCAACTGCAGGGTGTCATTCGGCCAATTTTTGGGCTCCTGCTGCCAAATGCAGTGTCTCTTTCAAGCAATGTTTAGGCTCCTGCTACTGCTGCTGCCAACTCCAGTGTCACGCTCTGGGTGCTCTAATGACACGCTCAGGCAACTCCAGCCCTCCAGGTAAGCCCCCAATCTCTGCAGCCAGCTTCACCTGTAGGAGCCCCCGCTTGCCGGGACGCAGAATACGCCTGCCCGGGATCGGTTGCCCCCAGGACTTCAATGGCTCAAAGGATGGGAGCTTACTGTTTGAAGGTCTGAAGAACCAGTAGCTGCAGCGGTATAGAGCGAGTCCAATAGCTAGAGCGAGTAGCGGGAGTCCAGACAGGCTAGAGGTCGGCAACGGGTGTTCAGAGATAGCGGTACAAAGGGATGAGGCAGCTCGAGGTCAGGGTACAATGCAGAGGTCGGCAACAGGGATCAGACGGAGAGTGGTCGATTCAGGCAGGGGTTGGCAACGGAGATCAGGCAAGAATGGTCGGTTCAGGCAGTGGTCGTCAACGAAGTTCAATCACGGAATAGCACAAGTCAAGACTAGGTTCAAGGTGCTATAACAGGCACTGAGTAACTGACGGGGTGAACCTTTTATAGGACAGGTATTACTGGGGATGGGGGGAAATAAGGTGTGTTATTGGTGCAACGTGAAACACCTAACCTGATAGGATCAGGGCGTTAGCCCCACAAGTCCCTAGGGCTCATTGGCCCTGTCTCTAAAAGAAACACCCCCCACCCACCTGGGCTCATTGGCCCTTTAATTCTTCTTCCTCTGGCGGCCGTGCTGACAGAAGCGCCGCCAGAGGGAATACAAAGGATGCACGCGTGAGCACGAGAACTGCCGGGCACGCCGGCAGAGGAGACGGAGGGGGGCGCGCAAGCAGCCGCGCAAGCAGCCGCCCGGCATGGCCGGACCAGCGGGAGGGAGGCGCCACTGGAACGGGACGCAGGTAAGTGACTCGTGACATCCATTGTCTCTTTGAGCCAATGTATGGGCTCCTGCTGCTCCTGCTGCCAACTCTAGTGTTTCTTTGAGCCAATGTTTGGGCTCCTGCTGCTCCTGCTGCCAACTCCAGTGTCTCAAGCAATGTTTGGGCTCCTGCTCCTGTTGCTGCCAACTCCAGGGTGTCATTCGGCCAATTTTTGGGCTTTTGCTGCCAAATGCAGTGTCTCTTTCAAGCAATGTTTGGGCTCCTGCTGCTGCTGCTGCTGCTGCTGCCAACTCCAGTGTCTCTTTGAGCCAATGTTTGGGCTCATGCTGCTCCTGCTGCCAACTCCAGTGTGTCTTTCAAGCAATGTTTGGGCTCCTGCTGCTGCTGCTTGCAACTCCAGGGTGTGCCTTTAGGCCAATTTTTGGGCTCCTGCTGCCAACTCCAGTGTCTCTTTCAAGCAATGTTTGGACTACTGCTGCTGCTGCTTGCAACTCCAGAGTGTGTCTTTAGGCCAATTTTTGGGCTCCTGCTGCCAACTCCAGTGTCTCTTTGAGCCAATGATTTGGCTCCTGCTGCCAACTCCAGTGTCTCTTTCAAGCAATGTTTGGGCTCCTGCTGCTGCTGCTGCCAACTCCAGTGTGTCTTTCAAGCAATGTTTGGGCTCCTGCTGCTGCTTGCAACTCCAGGGTGTCATTCAGCCAATTTTGGCCTCCTGCTGCTGCTGCTGCCAACTCCAGTGTCTCTTTGAGCCAATGTTTGGGCTCCTGCTGCCAACTCCAGTGTCTCTTTCAAGCAATGTTTGGGCTCCTGCTGCTGCTTGTAACTCCAGGTTGTGTCTTTCAGGCAATTTTTGGGCTCCTGCTGCTGCTGCTGCCAACTCCAGTGTCTCTTTCAGCCAGTGGTTAGGCTCCTGCTGCTGCCAACTCCAGTGTGTCTTTAAGCCAATTTTTGGGCTCCTGCTGCCAACTCCAGTGTCTCTTTCTGCCAATGTTTGGGCTCCTGATGCTGCTGGCAACTCCAGTGTCTTTTTCAGACAATTTTTGGGCTCCTGCTGCCAACTCCCGTATGGGTCTTCAGGACAATTTTTGGGTTCCTGCTGCCAACTCCAGGATGTCTTTCAGCCAATATTTGGGCTCCTGCTGCTGCCAGCTCCAGGGTGTGTTTTTCAGGCAATATAGGGGCTCCTCATTGTGATGCCACCTCAACTCTCTGCAATTGTGCCGCTCTGCGATTCTAATAGCGATGCCTCTGATCTGCATGTCAAAATTATTTACAGTATTATTTTACTAACCCAGCACGCATCCTATGCGTGTAACAGCAAGGCAGAATGGTTTACAACCCTATTGAGGCTCTAGGAAGCTCAGAAATAGCCGTTTTTAATAGCGATCCATCGCGAATAAATTCGGGTCGAAACAAATTTTGTCAGAAAATTCAGCGAATCAGCCAAATTAAATTTTTCAAAAGTTCGCTCATCTCTATTCATAACAGTTGGGTTATTCTGCCACAAGGTGGCGCAGTGGTACTGCAGAAAGCTGTGGCAACTCCCGGCCCCCTATAAAAACGGGATTAACCATAGAGATCCCAGTGTTTCCTCTGCAGTGAAACTGCGAAAATAGAAGATGTCTCTCTCTCTCTATGCACAGGTGAGTGATGCAACCGTGCCTGCCGCCCTGCAAGTCTATTTACTCCCATTTCTGGACCCTCTCTGCCTCCCAGCTGTGGCTGACAGATCGGGTAAGGGTAGAAGAGCACTAGGGTAAAGTGCTCCTGGAGCGCTGCTCCAAACCGCCCATAGGCTTTATGGTGAGCCTACTAGGGATGCAGAGTTCCTGTCCTGGCTTCTGAGGGGGTAAGTGTCTTGGGGACTGTTTCCCCTTCCTTTCCTTCAGGGGTCCCACCCGGGTCCCACCCACCCCCACCCCTCCCTGGTCTGGATGCTCGCCACTGGCCTCTCGTCTCTCTCTTCCCCCCGCCCTCTCTGGTGACGTGGACTTGTTTGTGTCCCGTCACAATCACAAACTTCCCAGATTTGTCTCTCTATCTCAGGATCCTCTGGCCTTCACCACGGATGCCCTGGCAATACCTTGGACGGAGTTTCGGCTTCTCTATGTGTTCCCTCCGTTTTGTCTCCTGGGCAGGGTCATGCGCAAGATAGCCCGGGAGCGGGTACCAGCCATCCTGGTGGCCCCTTGTTGGCCAAGAAGAGTTTGGTTCGCAGACATCGTGCAGTTGGCAGTAGACCGGTACGTCTTGCCCAAGGATCCAGATCTTCTCACTCAGGGGCAGCTACGCCATACCAATTTACAAACGTTGGCTTTAACGGCTTGGCTGCTGAAACCTCCATCTTGATGGAAAAGGGGTTGCCTGCTTCTGTTGTTGATACCATGATTAGCGCTAGGAAGAAGTCTTCGTCCTTTATCTATTACAGGGTCTGGCATGCTTACATTGCCTGGTGTGAGTCTAAGTCTCTTCCCTGTCGGGTTTATTCTATTCCCAGGATTCTGGAATTCTTGCAACATGGTTTGGATCTAGGCCTTCAACTTAGTACCCTAAAAGGCCGTGTTTCTGCTCTGGCAATTTTTTTCCAAAGATCCTTTGCCAATCACCGGCTGGGTAAAACCTTTTTCCAGGGTGTTTCCCATGTGCATCCACCCCGTAAGCCAGTCTGGGATTTGAATCTGGTGTTGTCTGCTCTGCAAGGGCCTCCCTTTGAGCCTATTCGTGAGGCTGCCTTGCCCATTCTGACTCTTAAGGTAGCCTTTCTGGTGGCTATCACTTCAGTAAGGCGAGTTTCTGAGCTGGCGGCGCTTTCCATCAAACCTCCTTATTTCGAGCGACATCAGATAATGTGGTTTTCTGGCTGAAGCCGGATTTCTTGCCTAAGGTGGTGTCTGCCTTTCATCTCAATCAGGACATTAGGCTCAATTCAGAGAGACAAAAAAATACTTTCGTTTTAGTGCGATCTGTTTTTTTTGGAAATGTTTCCGCTCTCGTATGAGTGTGAGAGCGATTCTATGCATGCATTGCAATCCTTCTGTAAAGTTTCCGTCCGTTCATACGGCAGATTACGAATACGAGGATGTCATTTTCCAGCGTGACTTTTCCGTTTCATTTTCACATGTTACAACGTAGGCTTTCGTTTTTGCCCTTTTCCCATCGTATCCTCCCACGAATCCTTTACGTTTCCCGTTAGTTTCTGTTTCCCTTTTTCAATAAATAATCGTCCAGGCGGAAATCCTTACAATCTTGTGCCTGCGCACTACAAACTTAACTCATTAAAGTGCCTGCCTACATATTTGCCACCCTCAATTCTACTACAATGCTTAGCTAAATCAATTAGCACTATCCTTCATCTTCCCTTTTGGACCCTTAAAGCTCACCCAAACCACTTCACGGTTAGGTTCTTCTTCCATTTTGGGTCCCTAAAACTTACCCAAATCACTTTAAATATTTCTGGGCCCATTAGTTTTGTGTTAATGTATTTTGTAAATGAAATGACACTGAAACATTTTGTTTTTATTCCATCATAAAATATAAAATCTTAAAAAAATTTGAAAATTTCAGATTTTTACAACTATAAAAAACAAAATACATAGCAATGGCAGACCACAGAACATTATTCTTCATCTGTGGCCCCCAACCAGTCACGCAGCTCTTGCATCTCGCCCACCAACTGAAGGACCCTGACACTCTAGCCACGTGTGGTCCCTGTTAAAAAAAAACGTAAATTAAATTATTGGTATAACCTTGTTGGGGTCATACTGCAGTGCCCCCCCCCCCTTTATGGTCCAAACACCTGAATCTGGACTTCAAAAGCCAGAGGGCCCTCGCCACCACGGCCCGGGTTTTGCATAGTGCCTGATTAAAGAACCCCTGGCCCGCATTCTGCAGGCAAAGAACGGGCATCAGGAGCAAGGGCAGGAGTGGATATGCAGAATCCCCTGAAAGAATTTAAAAATGCTAACATAAAATACACATTCTAAGCTACAATATTGTTTAACATGTCATCAAGGGCTAAAAACAACCATAGGTTAAGACATGAGTCATCAACTATGTTCATTGCCATACAGGGAAAATGGATTGATGGAATGTGAGCAAACTTACCCAGGAGCCATCCACCAGATAATTCTCCTGACTCAAACTGACGAAATAAGCCGGAGCTCTGCAATATATAAGCATCATGGGACGACCCTGGATGCCCTACAAGAACCAAATATAAAATAATTACACAAAGCAAAGGTAACCGACTAAAACAAGAATTCCTACAACAAATTAAGATTCAAGTTCAACAATCTAAATATAATTCACAAAGGACATAAGTCTAAAAAATATAGCAATTATATGGATGTGTGGGAAACTAAAGGTTTACATGCTAAGAACTCATTAAGGTCAGCATTAAAATGCTTCTATAAGGCATACATGAAATGTATTGATTTAGGTATGCATTGCTATACAATTTATGGCCTCGGCCATGCTGATACATGCAATGCCTTGGTGCTAAAGGCACGCAGACTCCTCCACATAGCCGCAAAGCATGTTCAACAATAGCAATCCGAGCCCTCAAAGGTCCCGTAAGTGGATCGGAAATGAAACGGATTTATAGGGTCGGAAATCAGCTCTCTGAATCAGACGCAAGCCCATCCCAACAACGTAAGTTATCTGAACAAACGAAAAATATCAGATTTTGTTTGGAAAATGATCCGAACTAACGGAAATGATCCGATTTGCTTTCGTTCATCGAAAGCGCATATACGCATTTTCCCAAACGTTCGTACGAATGAAAATCGAACGAAAAAAAGCAAAAAAATTACAAACACCTACTAAAACTTTCACAGACAGCTACGGAAGTCCAGACGAATGTGTTTCTGAATCGAGCCTATTGTTTTGCCTTCATTGTGTCCTAATCCTGCTAATTCCAAGGAGCGGACATTGCATTCTCTGGATGTGGTCAGGGCTCTGAAGTTTTATTTGGTCGCTACAGAGACTTTCAGAATGTCTGATGCTCTTTTTGTTCTCACTTCTGGACCTAGGTCCACTATCCACTATCAGCAAGTGGATCCGACAGGTGGGGATTGAAGCCTATTCTGCTAAGGGAAAGGAACCTCCCTTTTGGGTGACTGCTCATTCCACTCGTGCTATTGGTGCCTCTTGGGCTTTTTTAGTACCAAGCTTCTGTTGAACAAGTTTGCAAGGCCCCTACTTGGTCTTCTGTTCATACCTTTTCCAAGTTTTACAAGGTTGATATTAAGGCCTCAGTGGATGCTGCTTTTGGCCGCAAGGTGCTTCAGGCGGTAGTGACTTGAACTACTGACCGTTACTCTTTGGGGATCCCACCCTACTTTTGGACACTGCTTTTGGATGTCCCAACTGTTATGAATTCCGAAGCGGGCCGTGTCATGCAATAAAGAAAAAAGCAATTCTGTGAGTACTCAACTGTAGAATTGTTTTTGTTCTTGCATGGCACGGCCCGCTTCACCCCACCCTTGTTATCGTTATTCTTGGTTGCCTCTTTATGGTGATTGTTCAAAGTAAATTGGGGTTTTTTACCCTTTTTTACATTTTATACCTTTATTCTCTCCTGGCTTCTTGTCTCACTGCTTGTCTACGCTGGGAACTCTATAGTTAATCCTATTTTTATAGGGGGCCGGGAGATGCCACAGCTTCCTGCAGTACCACTACGCCACCTTGTGGCGCAATAACCCAACTGTTATGAATACCAAAGTGGGCCGTGCCATGCAAGAACAAAAACAATTCTACAGGTGAGTACTCACAGAATTGCTTTTTAACTGCCTTATGGGACAAACAATAGACATTATATATATATATATATATATATATATATATATATATATATATAGGTCCAATAGGTAAATACAAGTGTTAGGTACCATCAGAAGTGAGCAGTAAAAAGAAGTCGATTCAGAGCCAGGTGAGAATTCACTTTCCTTTTTAAGGAGAGAAAACTGCCACTCATTTTCATTGTCTGCTGGGTGAAAATTTTCACCTGGCTCTGAATCAGCCCCAAGGTTGACAATGAAAGTGAATGGCAGTTTTCTCTCCCAAATAAGGAGTGAGAATTCTCACCTGCCTCTAAATCGACCCCAAAGTTATTTACTGTAAGCTGCAGTTCATTGTCCAGGCAGCCTTGGGGGGTAGTCCAGCTTGTTTCTGAACCCTTCCTATTTTACGTGACACTGACCTCCCCCAGAAGAAAGACAACTGGTGTCTATGTTCCCATGCAGGGCCGCAATCTTCTACCTGGCATCTACCAGCCAAGAGTTCCTAAAAACTAATATTGGTCATAAATTTTGGGGGGAAGGTCGTAGAGGGCTGGTTCTGGTGTCCTCGTATCCAGCCGGGTTCTGGACATGCTGTTATATGACTTCCAACACATGTTCTCAGTATTTTCTCTTCTGAAGATCTGAGCATGTGAAGTGGGACAAGGACTAGGGTGCACAGGAATTTCATAATTCCTTATGAATTTCTGTCAAGCAATGTCTGGGAAACTGATTTGAAGTTATATAACCAGCTCAGTCTCATAGCAGGGGTGGACCCTGTCAGAGCCTTCCTGCCTCACTGTGTTAGGTGAGAATCTGATGATTGGAGACATCTTTGAGGTTGATACCTCTTGCAGAGACACTTGTTGGGATTGCTGTGCATGTTAGGTCTTTTGCTTATGACTGGGCATGAGGCCATCAAGAGCTGAGAAATCTATCCTTTATTTACTTCACGCTGCTTATAATAGACCACACCACAAATTATATTTTCTCAGATTTTCCTAAATAGTTGATGCAAATGGCAGTCAGTATAGCTATTATTTTTATTACCCCTCCCCAGTGATAACAGTACTTTTTTGATATTATCTTCAAAAGTTTTGCAACCATTGAGCATGTAAGTTTTTGGAGAGTTGCTACTTTAAATGTCAGAATAGCCTGCCCCCCTTATATATGTTTTGTTTGAGGATACTGCAAAGGTTCTCAATAGGGTTAAGTCAGGGAAGGTGTTTCTCTGCTTGAGGTATTCTTTGCAGCATGCAAATTGGCATACATGATTTTGTTCTAAAAGACATGGTTCTTCTTTTTGTACTATGTTAGAAAGTGGTCAGTCAAAAACTCTATATACTTTGATCATTTTCACTCCTTCTGAGACCCGAAATTGGCCTACCAGCTCTGCTCCTATGATTTCTTCCCCAAACTTTATATTGAGTCCTTCTAGGGCCATGGTTTTTAATCAATATATTTCCAGAATGTCTCCCTTCTAGCTAGGTTCCTTATTGCATTTCCATCCATCCAGTTGGGGGCTACTCTTTCAACAATGCAAACATTAAGGCCCCTAGGGTCACAGTTGTGTTTTTTTCTTAAAATAGTTGGGTGCACTGTGGAGAACCTCTAAAAAGTCCCGTTTCAATGTTCCTCACATGTCTTGCCAGGTGCACCTTGAACACGCTTTTTTGTACGGCCCATGTATTTTAATCTGCAGTTGCATTGTAACAGGCACACTACTCCTCTAGTTGTACAAGTGTTGGGCTGTTTATTCTGAAACTCTTGATCATGTGTATCTTTGAAGACTTTTTGGCATTTTGCATGTTTATTACCACAGAATGGCACCCCTTGCATTATCTCCATATGGCGAATCCTTTAGATCATAGCTCTCTTCTTTCATTAGGTGGGTCAACAACACTTTGGACCAATTTTTGAGACAAGTTTGGGGCTCTTCTCTAAATAAACCAGGGTCGTTTGGGACTTCCCTCTCTCAGTATATTGTCCGATTTCAACACTCCACAATCTTATGATGGACTCAATACTCCTGTAATCTTTATTAAAGCCAGTGAAGGACACTATCACTTGTCCAGTCTTCCTCCTTTCATCCTTAGTTGCCTTTGCCTTTCCTCCCTCTGTGTTACTTCTTGAATAGTTTTTTCTACAGTGTCTTCTTAATTTCCTTTATCAACAAATATTTTGTTTACCAGTTCAGCTTTTGTTTTATACACTTTTTCTATGCATAAATACAATTTCTTTGAATCCTTGTTAATTGTCCCTTAGGTATTAGGTCCCTTATTCCTATCAGTGCTTTTGAAGAACGTGCAATTGTGTTCTAGGCTCGATTCAGAGAGACAAAAAAATACTTCCCTTTTAGTGCCGATCTGTTTTTTTTTTGGAAATGTTTCCGCTCTCGTATGAGTGTGCGAGCGATTCTATGCATGCATTGCAATCCTTCTGTAAAGTTTCCGTCCGTTCGTACGACAGATTACGAATGCAAAGATGTCATTTTCCAGCGTGACTTTTCTGTTTCATTTTCACATGTTATAACGTCGGCTTTTGTTTTTGCCCTTTTCCCATCATATCCTCCCACGAATCCTTTACGTTTTCCGTTAGTTTCTATTTCCCTTTTTCAATAAATAATCGACCAGACGGAAATCCTTACGATCTTGCGCCTGCGCACTACAAACGTAACTCATTAAAGTGCTCGCCTACATATTTGCCACCCTCACTTCTACTACAATGTTTAGCTAAATCACTTAGCGCTATCCTCCATCTTCCCTTTTGGACCCTTAAAGCTCACCCAAACCACTTAGCACTATCCTCCATCTTCCCTTTTGGACCCTTAAAGCTCACCCAAACCACGTCACGGTTAGGTTCTTCTTCCATTTTAGCCCCCTAAAACTTACCCAAATCACTTCTCGGTCATGTGAATATTGATCTTTAAATATTTCTGGTCCCATTAGTTTTGTGTTAATGAATTTTGTAAATGAAATGACACTGTAACATTTTTTTTTATTCCATCATAAAATATAAAATTTTAAAAACATTTGAAAATTTCATATTTTTACAACTATAAAAACAAAATACATAGCAATGGCAGGCCACAGAACATTTATTCTTCATCTGTGGTCCCCAACGAGTTGCGCAGCTCCTGCATCTTGCCCACCAACTGAAGGACCCTGACACTCAGTTGTGCCACTCTGGCATATGTGGTCTCTGTTAAAAAATGTAAATTAAATTATTGGTATAACCTTGTTGGGGGTCATACTGCAGTGTCCCAAAAACCTAAATCTGGACTTCAAAAGCCAGAGGGCCCTCGCCACCAAGGCCCGGGTTTTGCATAGTGCCCGATTAGAGAACCCCTGGCCCCCATTCTGCAGGCAAAGAACGGGCATCAGGAGCAAGAGCAGGAGTGGATATCCAGAATCCCCTGAAAGTGTTTAAAAATACTAACATAAAATACACATTCTAAGCTACAATATTGTTCAACATGTCATCAAGGGCTAAAAACAGCCATAGGTTAAGACATGAGTCATCAACTATATTCATTGGCATACAGTGAAAATGGACTGATGGAATGTGAGCAAACTTACCCAGGAGCCATCCACCAGATAATTCTCCTGACTCAAACTGACGAAATTAGCCGGAGCTCTGCAATATATAAGCATCATGGGATGACCCTGGATGCCCTGCAAGAACACTGAGGAATCGCATAGCTGGACCAAACACTGCTTGTATGATGTGCGAGTGGCACATCTTGCGGTTCCTGCAACCAAATATAAAACAATTACACAAAGCAAAGGTAACCGACTAAAACAAGAACTCCTACAACAAATTAAGATTCAAGTTCAACAATCCAAATATAATTCAAAAAGGACATAAGTCTAAAAAAATATAGCAATTATATGGCTGTGTGGGAAAATAAAGGTTTACATGTTAAGGACTAATTAAGGTCAGCATTAAAATGCTTCTATAAGGCATACATGAAATGTATTGATTCAGGTATGTATTGCTATACAATTTATGGCCTTGACCATGCTGATACATGCAATGCCTTGGTGCTAAAGGCGCGCAGACTCCTCCACATAGCCGCAAAACATGTTCAACAATAGCAATCCGAGCCCTCAAAGGTCTCGTAAGTGGATCGGAAATGAAACGGATTTATAGGGTGGTGGTCCGTCAGAAATCAGCTCTCTGAATCAGACGCAAGCCCATCCTAACAACGTAAGTTATCTGAACGAACGAAAAAAATCAGATTTTGTTTGGAAAATGATCCGAACTAACGGAAATGATCCGATTTGCTTCAATTGATCGAAAGTGCATATACGCATTTTCCCGAACGTTCGTACGAATGAAAAATGAACGAAAAAAAGCAAAACACCCACTAAAACTTTCACAGACAGCTACGGAAGTCCAGAAGAATGTGTCTCTTAATCGAGCCTTCTATCTTTATATGTGTTAGTGTGCAGGAATTGCATTTCCTTTATATCACAATTGTGAGTGAACCTGATATTTATATAATTATCATTTATATCTTTCATCAATTGTTTTAATTATTCCTTAGATCCTTTCCACAGGAAGAAGCAATCATCTATTTATCTTGAAATAAAAGCAATAAGCAAGTTCTCACTATATAACAACAATCTCTTAGATCTTTTCTTTCTAACAAAAAAAACCTTTTAAAGGTGACTTCTAAGAGTTTAAAATCTTCTGCACACCATGCACCACCACCATGACACACTGTTTGCATAAATTACAGAGAAAATTGAGGTTAGAAATCAATCGATCTAAGTCGGAGGGTCACCATATATATCTTCAATGGAGCTAAACTCCTTGCATAAAGTAGTCATCAAACCTCAGCTGATGGGATAGATTTTCAAGGTCACATAGGGTGGTACCATAAACTTAAAAGCAATAGTTTAGTAAAATAAACCCAAGCGCAAATTCTCCAAAAAGTGATCACATTCACTGGGAAAGTGTTGCATCAAGTTCCAAAACAAGGATTCTTCTTCAATCACAGCTGTCAGGCAAAAGGAAGTCTCCCAGTAGTATTTCAAAATGAACAACACTTCGGATGATACCACAACAGCATTTTGTTCTCCAATGGACCATTATGCAGATTTGTTTCATTTATGGTCAGTTCAAATTTCCCTTACAGAAATAAAGAAAAATTTGGGGGCAGAAAAAGTAGGAAAGGGAAACATAGAGGGTGATTCAGAGCCTCTTGTGGGTCATTTTCAACCATTTCTCCCTTGAAAATTAAATTTTTTTTGTTGATGATTGATTCATCTAAGCCATTTTTGGGTGGTCAAATTTTCGTTTGGAAACAAGTTTTACAAATGAATAATCCTGCAAAATGTACAAATTTGTGTGATTCTGGGCCTTTTTTCATGGGAACAACTGGTAGAAAATTAATTTTTCACGCCTTTTTCTGCCTGAAAAAAGCTGGTAAGAATGGTTGGCTTAGCAGGATCGAAGGTGTTAAAAATCATGTCTGTGCTGTGCATCCACTTTCTAAACAAACCCCCTGCGGTTGTCATCCAGGGTGCGTGAAACATGGGCTTGCAGCTTCCTTTTCCTCCATACTGCATAAAAAGCTCCTTCTTGGTTCAGTTGATGATATCCAACTCTTTTGGTGCCAGTTATCACCTGGAAGGTATGGTGTTAAATAATTGGACATTCCTGTGGCAATGGCAAAGAATGTGGCTACATTTGTGATCTACAATCAAACCACTTTCCCACCCACGTATAAAATCTAGAATAACTGACCTTCAATAAATCAGGATCCAATATATATATATATACAGGTCCTTCTCAAAAAATTAGCA
This sequence comes from Gastrophryne carolinensis, assembly GCA_027917425.1. Classification (NCBI taxonomy): domain Eukaryota; kingdom Metazoa; phylum Chordata; class Amphibia; order Anura; family Microhylidae; genus Gastrophryne; species Gastrophryne carolinensis. Next base: position 405,386,159 of record CM051236.1, read on the forward strand.
TATAGTGCATATAGTGCTAAAGTTCATTATTTTCCATAATGAAATGATAAAAATTAAACTTTCATTTGAGATTCATTGCACACCAACTGAAATTTTTCAGGTCTTTTTTTGGGGTTTTGCCATACAGCTCATGAAAACCCCAAAATCCTATCTCAAAAAATTAGCATATCATGAAAAGGTTCTCTAAACAAGCTATTAACCTAATCATCTGAATCAACTAATTAACTCTAAACACCTGCAAAAGATTCCTGAGGCTTTTAAAAAAGCCCAGCCTGGTTCATTACTCAAAACCGCCATCATGGGTAAGACTGCCGACCTGACTGCTGTCCAGAAGGCCATCATTGACACCCTCAAGCAAGAGGGTAAGACCCAGAAAGAAATTTCTGAACAAATAGGCTGTTCCCAGAGTGCTGTATCAAGGCACCTCAATGGGAAGTCTGTGGGAAGGAAAAAATGTGGCAGAAAACGCTGCACAACAAGAAGAGGTGACCGGACCCTGAGGAAGATTGTGGAGAAGGACCGATTCCAGACCTGCGGAAGCAGTGGACTGAGTCTGGAGTAGAAACATCCAGAGCCACCGTGCCGCATTCCCCAGGTCAAGCCACTTTTGAACCAGAAACAGCGGCAGAAGCGCCTGACCTGGGCTACAGAGAAGCAGCACTGGACTGTTGCTCAGTGGTCCCAAGTACTTTTTTCTGATGAAAGCAAATTTTGCATGTCATTCGGAAATCAAGGTGCCAGAGTCTGGAGGAAGACTGGGGAGAAGGAAATGCCAAAATGCCTGAAGTCCAGTGTCAAGTACCCACAGTCAGTGATGGTCTGGGGTGCCATGTCAGCTGCTGGTGTTGGTGGACTGTGTTTTATAAAGGGCAGGGTCAATGCAGCTAGCTATCAGGAGATTTTGGAGCACTTCATGCTTCCATCGGCTGAAAAGCTTTATGGAGATGAAGTTTGCATTTTTCAGCACGACCTGGCACCTGCTCACAGTGCCAAAACCACTGGTAAATGGTTTACTGACCATGGTATTACTGTGCTCAATTGGCCTGCCAACCCTCCTGACCTGAACCCCATAGAGAATCTGTGGAATATTGTGAAGAGAAAGTTGAGAGACGCAAGACCCAACACTCTGGATGAGCTTAAGGCCGCTATCGAAGCATCATGGGCCTCCATAACTCCTCAGCAGTGCCACAGGCTGATTGCCACGCCACGCCGCATTGAAGCAGTCATTTCTGCAAAAGGATTCCCGACCAAGTATTGAGTGCATAACTGAACATCATTATTTGAAGGTTGACTTTTTTTTTATTAAAAACACTGTTCTTTTATTGGTCGGATGAAATATGCTAATTTTTTGAGATAGGATTTTGGGGTTTTCATGAGCTGTAGGGAAAAATCATCAGTATTAAAACAAAAAAAGACCTGAAAAATTTTAGTTGGTGTGCAATGAATCTCAAATATATGAAAGTTTAATTTTTATCATTTCTTTATGGAAAATAATGAACTTTAGCACTATATGCTAATTTTTATAGAAGGACCTGTATATATATATATATATATATATATATATATATATATATATATATATGCCAGGATGTTCATTTCATGGCTGATGCCAAACCACCTAACCACAACCCCTGCCATTCAACTATTTGCAATTGTAAAATAATGTAAATATGGGAATATGAAACAGAAATAGATCTGTTAAAAAAAGTCACAAATATAGAAACATTTATGGTCAAGGCTGTCTGATACAAAGCCAACCAACAAAAAATAATGAGACTAAAGTGCTGAAAAAAGTTGAAAGTAACTTGGAAATTGCAGTCAGTGCATTAAACCTAATTTAGCAATGTTTGCTGAGCAGTCCAATATTGTTTAGAGAGGAGCTGAATAAACTGTAAAAGCACTTAAGTAGATATTTAAGCCTTAAATCCATTATTGTAAACTAAACAAACTTTTAAATGTGAGATTATGCATGTCAGCTAGGTAACAGGAAATAAATATTTTGCTCACACATTGATTTAACACTGATTTAACACTTTTATAGAAGATTCAGAATGAAAACATTGTGACTTTCAGACAGAATAGTACACACATTTTCCTAATTTATTTCTAAGGGTAACAACCTAGCTTTCCTTTGTTTTAGAGTAATGAACAGATGCATACAACCTGTTTGCTATCCTTGTCACTGTGTTCCTAGAGTGCATCACAACATTTTGGTAAATGTTGTATGTTTTAAAATACATGGTTAAAATCCTGGGGTTTGTTATGTTAAAAATACTGTTAAAATACAGGGTTTTTGTCATGTAAAGAAATCAGACGAAAAATTACTTTTTCCAACTTGACTGTTACCTATATAAAAAAACTTAGATTATTTAAAGGTGAAATGAGTGTGACATAATGTCTTCAGCAACATTAAAGGAGCTGCAGGGTTTGCTCCTAATGCCTTCTGTGGGGCTAATGTACCTTGGGGCAATCAGTGGTCACAGCGTTATTAATCAAAGAGTGAGAGGGAATAAAAGAATGGCCTAGACCAAAAAATGTACAATTAGGTTATTTAATAATAACACAGTATTACTTCATACTATGTTGGATAAATATATACAAGTAAGGTCTTAATATTCAAGCATAATTAAATTAACATAGATTAGAAAGGTGTTATTGTAAATTCGTACAGTGCTGGTAGATCTGTTGAGTTTAGTCAGCTCGACGCATTTTGCCATGGGGGCAGGCTTCAGCAGGAGCTGGGTCTGGTGAAAAAGGGAAGGGGTTAGTGCCCTGGCACATAAAATTATAAAGGTTAACTCATATTTGCTTGGATTGTGCTAAGTTCTAGTTGCATGAAACCTGGTAAATCATAGCCATATCATTATCTACAGGGACTCTATAAACCAGGCTTGTGTTATAAATTAGGTCCTGGACTTGGTATAGGATGGTCTATAGGGAGAAGGCTAGGTGAGACTGTGTGAAGGAGTAGTACTTGTTAAGGCAGTTAAATACCTTACATAGGTTAGGTTTGTAACCTATTTTAAGAGTAGCATTGGAATCATGTGTGTAGTGGAAGCAGCTGGACCCTCCGACGCTGGAACTGCAGGTAATATAATGGTAGTATTAGTAGAATTCAGTGATTAATTAGCTTAAACATAGGCCAATTTGAAGCTGTTGCCTAAATGTACCTTGTATTAGTAGAATAGGAGGGTAGGCTGGTAGAAGCGGTTAATGGTGTTCCATAAGCTTTGGGTATTTAAGCTATGTAGCCAGCCATTCAATAGCGCGAGTTTTGTCAGTGATGGTGGCGGCATCTGAATCTCCGTTGCAGCTGTGCCTCAGATGTCGGCCCAATGGACTTCTGATTGGTGAAGAGTTAGCCAATCAGATGGCGTGTTGTGCAGGTGTGCCATGATGTCGGGCTGGGAAGGAGGGAACTGTCTGGCTTGGGGCAGGGTCTGCGTTGGATCGCACTTGGCTATTTGGAGGGAAGGTTGTCAGTATGCTAGTGAGTAGGGGTAGTGTTGTGACTGGATCTGAATTGCACGACGCATGCTGTTAGAGGAAGTGGTGCTGCATTCCAGCTGGAGGTAACATGACCGAGCTGTGGCATACTCTAGTAAGGAACTGTGAAACTGTGTGACAGCTCATGGTCATGTGTCAGCAAGGCATTCCTTCATTCGAGTGTCATTTTTATGAGAAGTGTGACCTTTTGTGTTTATCTAGACTAGTAAAATATGATTATAGCTACACACACTGCAGCCCCTTGAGTCTTAGAAAATATGTTAGCCTGTGGCACTGATGGGGGAACGGTTGTGTGGTTCAACCCCTTCGGATCCCTGGCCTGGGTGATAATTTGTCAGGGTGCCTGGGGCTGGTTTTACATTTTACCTGGGACTTTTTTGTGAGATGTTTGCAGATTTGGCCCAAGTATAAAGAACTGACACCTGGTGTACAGAGTCCTGGAAAAGCTATATTCATATATATCAGAAGTCTCTATGCTAGTACCATATTCTAGCAGTGGGATACAAAGTATAGAGCAAGAGAGTTAACATATTAAATGTGATACATATATTACTGTGCATATACAAGAACATACATTTGTGAGATTGCTGTTTGTGTTCTAAATGTGAAAGCAATCTCTCACTTCTTAAGTCTGGGCTGTGGTAGAGGGTGCCAAGACAGAAGACATTTTTTTACAAAGAAAACATCCAAGCTTGGCTGTGTTTTGTAAAACCTACATCAAGCCTGCCAATAGCATGTGGGGAAATGTGTTATCATCTGATGAGACCAAGGTTGAACCTTTGAGCCATAATTCACAATATGTTTATGTTTAGGGCAAAGCCAACACTGCACAGCTCAGATAGAACACCATACCCACAGCAAAGCATGATGGAGGCTGACTTTTGCTTTGCAGCTGTTTTTCTTTAGTCAATTTGGGGGGGGGGATTAAGAACTGTTCCAAATATTAGTCAATTTCGGCACTAAACATCCATGCCTTTGCCAAAAAGCTGAAGATGAAGAGACATGTCACCTCTGATACTGAAGCACACTTGGCATCCCTGTTTCCTAGCAACAGAAGATATAGGTGAGCCTGGAGTATTTGCTTATTGAAGTTTAAAAGCTGCCTCCAGGAACAGTCCAGTCACATCCTAAGCTGTTGACCAGCACTAGGAACACCAAGAATCTTCTGTGACTCTGATCCCTATGGACCTCACTTGCATCCAGCATTCTTTTCCTGAGAGTCCCCACAAGACAGAAAACCAGTGGCATTACAGATTCAAGTCACAGTACACGGCCTTCACTGTTGATTGTTAATGTGAGACTAGGTTTGGAATTGAGCCATAAAAATAACAGTACCTATACGTATACATGGCATGCCTCCACAACCCTCTTCTAGAGATATATGACGGGAGCAATGACAGAGTTGCCACTATTGAGAACTATTATGAGAACTACTGGTTCTCATACAATTACCAGCATTGCCTTAGTCTCTAATAACTTTAATTTGGAATGCTGTTTGCAGGATAAGGTTCCTGGCTCAATAAACAGAGCGCCCTTCCAATAAGATAGGAACACTAAGTAATAAAGCTGGACCATGATGGGACCAAACATTGTAATGGGGATTCTCTGCAGTGCCAACCTGTAGGCTAAATCTAATCCTGACCAACATTCTTTTACTTCAGTAGTTGGTTATTCCTTCTTTTACTCCATAGATTGATAGAAAGAGGGGGTATGTGTTGACTGTTAGATTAAGGGATGTAAAGTTTATCATGGTATTGGGATAATTTATTCTTTCCGTTGAAAAATAAGTAGCCAACTTCTTTAATTTTGCATATCAGATGGGACTATAATGTTAGCAATCATACATATTTTAAGTGAAAGTTCTGTCCTTCACATTTATGATGCTAAAGAAATAATGTAGTCTTCTATAATAGAGCTTAAAATGGCACCTTTATCATCATGGCCCATCATGCAGCTATAAAGTTTAATACACTATTTAATTTGTTTTATTGTTTGACCTCCTTGTATATATTAACAGGATAAGGCTCAGCTGTTAAACTAATTTATTAAAAGCGGCTATGACCTTTAATGCATCCGTGCTTTAAAAGCCCTTAAATATGTGAAATGAGATGTGGGCTAATTTCCATATGGAAGTAAGCATGTTAAAGATTTTATCACATAACGTTTTTAAGATTGCAACATATGAACACAGTTTTTAATCAGCTTATTTTTAAAGGTGCTTAGAATTGTCAAGAGGGCTCCCTATCATAAAAAAGTAATTTCGGGAAACAGCATTAAGCACTGAGAGCTCACAAAATTGGTTTTATTTGCTAATAAATGAAAACTCAATGAAAGTTTTATCATTGTTGTTTTTTTCTTTTCATTTAGGTCTGTGTAAAAAGCAAATCTGTAAAATATAGCACAAAACGTTTATGCCCTTTATGAGCTGATAGGCTCTTTGTGGCTTTTAACTGCTGATCACTAGTGCTGGCTTTCATAGACAATAAATATATGCCTTTCTGAGGTTCCAGGAAAGAAGCGGGAGCTATTTTAAAATGCACCAGAGACCTACCTACTAATATCCAGTTGTTCATATTACAATTAATAGTTTTCTCAAATTTTGGCTAGATGTTTTTTTCTTTTAATTTTTGTTTCAAATATTTTTATTGAGTCCGTTCAAAGATATAATACAGATTTGTACAATAATAGCAGATTTGACATAATGCATAAAATATAACAATATACTAGTTATCTTTTAATGAAATATAATATCCGAAATCGGGTGCATGTTCAAACCTTATCAATTGATAGCAAATAATGTATTAGCAGTAAATACTCAAGGTTTTTCTTTTTTTTTTAATTATATTAAAGGGCCAGTGATACATTTGCTGGAACGTAGGAGGAGGGGGTAACCTATATACCCGACATCAAGAAATATACAGTCAAGCTAATCTTTTTCTTTAAATGGGAGAAAGACCAAATCAGGGGCGTACAGGTCCTGTCACCCCAAATACATTCAAACCTATCACCCCTAGATTTTCTTCCTACCAGAAGAGATCTACATGCTTGGCATCAGTTGTATTCAGTTCTTTCTCATTAGCCGATAGGTTTATATGGATTTTTAATATTACACAACTTTCCGATACACCTCTGTTAAACTGAGGTATACAAAACAAGTTTATAATGATTAATTCTTACATTAATTTTTGCAATCTATATTACATATAATAAGAGAATCTGGGCCATATAATCCTCTATTACCATCAAGAGTTGTGTCTTCAGTATTAATCGTTTAATTGAGTTTACACTCATTCCATAGAGATGCCTAAGCTTGATTAAAAGAAGGGGAAGAAATGGGGATTCAGAGGAGATTCACTGGTGCAATATAGTTTTTTGTGCATGTGTAGGAATTATAATAAACTAGTATGTGGGATCACATTTTGGTCTAGCACTAAATTGGTAAATCTGGAAGAACCAAAGATTCAATACTTCAGGTATCTTACAAATGCAGTGATATTATGGTGTTACAGATTGAAAAAGTTAAATCCTTTATTGTGAAAAAAAAAATCATACTGCTCTTCACACCAATAACACTTTTTGCGGGAATCTAGCATTTTAATCAGCTGTAATGTAAAATCTGGTCATATATTTAATACAAAAATGTATTAAAGGAGGAGCTTTAATCATCATTACCAATATAATCGCCTCTTTTCAAATTTCTTTTGAAAATTTGCTTTACTCGTATATCAAGCCTGTAGTATTACACCATTTTTTTCATGGATTCTGGATGTATTATTAATTTTTCAAAACCTGTGAGGGGGGCTGTCATATCTGGGAGAGATAGTTTTCTAACTATACTCCTAAGTTGCATTACCAGAAGATTGTTATATGGCCCCACCTTTAAAGCCAGGCTCCCTATTTCTGGCTACCATATATATATTATTCTTACAAACCCTACTGAATTGTCTGCTCGGTTCTCAAGCTCATTATTCAGATCTATTGACAGCAGTCTCTCCAGGTATGGTGCTAGTTCCTGATTTCCTAGACTACTGCTTACTGAATACTGCCCCACCAAAATCATAAGTTGTTTGTTTCACATTTCTTTTTATGTCCATTAAATGTATTATGTGTATTACTTTTTTATAAATCATAGGAGATATTGCTACATCTATGCAAGATGCAGGTTGGGTCAATAACAGCAATATCCTTTTTTTTCACTATACACGAAACCATTACTATGGAATTTATATATCAACTAATGCTGAAAACCAACGAGTTGTAACACTATTTTGCATGCCACTAGCAACCACCCAATTTCATGTATAAAAGGCATGCCCACAAGCCAATACATCTGCCTGAGACGGAACTGCGCACAAGACCATGACTGTGAAATTGAAGCCTGCAAATTATGAACAAGACTATAAGAGAATATAGAGACAAATACCTAAGAAAAGCCCAACACAGAGAGAGCCTCAGAGAGCCCAACACAGCACCATAGTATAGAAAATTTAAGATTCAGCAAGCCCGCACACCAATACTCAGTCCAATTGTCAACATTGGGTGCAAGTCCTCATAATAAAGATCCCTTCCCAATAGAGATCACAAATCCATATAAAAATCAAAATGAAAGGAATGCACACCTCAAGACAGTTGATTGTGGATTGCAAAAAGTGTATTTAAACAGTGCATAGTTAATATATGTACATACAAAAAATTCATCCACAGATATAAAGATTGCCAACGTGCATGTCTACAGTAGTCACATCTTGCAAAAGCCATGTGCCAAATACAAAAGTAGGCAGAAAGCTCCAAGCATTGTGGCACAAGACACTCTATTGGTATCTATACAAAGCTCTATAGAGAGATATACAGCATGATTTTCATTAGAGAATATGGCACTAGCAATACAGAGAAAGGCCACCAGATGGAGCTAGAGTACAATATAGTATACATGCAGTCGCACTGGCTAAGCAGAGACTAAACAGTATAAGAATGATTCAGACATATAGGGAATGCAATCAAAACAGCTCAACAGTCTTATAGAACAATTGCCATAATAATGGAATACGTTACAGCATAAGCGGAACAAACGGGTCCCAACGTTTCAGGCCGATAAGGCCTTTCCTCAGGGGAATCAGAGCAGCGTTGGAGCACAATATATGAAGCGGCTTTTAAATAGACCTTGGCGGGCTTACCTGGCGGGGCCGGCCGATGACGTCACCGGAGGCGCTCATCCGAGCGTCAGTCCGCCGCGTCATCAGGAAGAGAGGCTGGTCCCGAGCTGCCACCCTCAACATGGCGCCTGCGCATGCGTCATGAGCAGAAGGGAAGGCAGCCGCACGGGGCCAGACACACCCCCTCCCCTACCTACGTGGAACACAGCAATTGGCTGGAGTCCATCCAGCATTAATCAACATCACGCTGACAGTCTTATCAGGGCAGAAAACAGGGCAATATTTCTCCATAATCACGACAATACAATCGTCAGCACAAGACATATAAAACCTAAGTTATAGGCATATTTAATGCTGCAGACACATAATATAATACATAGTAGCAGACAGTCCATAGTGTGCTCCATTCATGCCCCTTACAGCGCCGTAGCGCCGGCTGTCAGAACTTCTCATCACATGCAGCCTGCAGATGTCAATGATATGTGGCAGAGGAGATTTCTTAAAGGGATATCAGTACAGCCCAAGGTCAATGTGTAGGTAAGCCATCATAGGTCCAGAATCTTAAAGAGATATATAAGATACACAAATTAAACCGCCATTGTTGTGCCCCATAGCTTAAGATAATATTCTAGAAAATAGAAATATATACAGAAAAATATATAAAAATATATACAAAAATAGTGAAGTGAAAAAATGGTGATTAAAAACATAACTATATACAATTGAGAGTCTCCCCACTGAACACACACAGAGAAGATATATACATTTTTCAGCTCATGAGGGAATGTTCAGTATGTGTTATATTCTTTAGAAAATTCAGAAATAACACATATAGTCACAATCCTCATTTAATCCTGCCGGTTGTAATGTGTTAAGCTTGTAAATCCAATATGTCTCCCGTTGAAGGAGTTTACGAGCCAAGTCGCCTCCCCTTTTGGGGCGTATCACCTTCTCTACAACTGTATACCTCAACTGGGTAATTTGATGCCCAAACTCATAAAAGTGTTTTGTGAGAGAGGAATCCAAGTTACCTCTCCTAATATCCGACCTGTGTTCACCTATTCTTGTTTTCACTTCCCGTGAGGTCTGGCCGATATAGGCCAGCCCACAGGGGCATTTAATCATGTAGACCACGCATTTTGTGTTACAGTTGAAAAAATCATTTAAAGGGAATTTTTCCCCCGTCCTTGGATGGTTAATTGTTTTTGTAGTTAGTACATAGCTGCATTGAGTGCAGTGACCACACGGGTACATGCCCACTGGTTTAGGAAGCGAAGAAAGCCAGTTTTGCCTGTCCTCATTAGCCTCCTCTAATGTAAAGTCTGCTTTTATGAGTCTATCCCGAATGCTACAGGACTTTTTATAGGCCATCATAGGGGGATCTTTGAATACTTCCTGTAGTCTTTGGTCACTACCAAGTATTGACCAGTGACGCCTGATAATATGTTTAATCTTGTTAGATTGTGTAGAGTACGTAAGAACCACAGGGATTCGTCCCTCATTCTTTTTGGGGTTATATGTAAGTAAGTCTGCTCTACATTTATCTTTAGCCTTATTTTGGTTAAAACTTACTTTTTCTGGTCTATACCCCCGTGATAGAAAGTTTTTCTTCATTTCTTCTGATCTGATGTCAAACAGTTCATCAGTGTCCACAATACGTCTTACTCGTAAAAACTGGCTATATGGTAAGTTATCCACAAGTTCTCTAGGGTGAAAACTATCAGATTTGAGATAGGTGTTCCTATCGGTCGGTTTTTTAAAAATATCAGTCCTGATTTGATGGTCCTCTATCCTCACTAGAACATCCAAAAAATGTACTTTTTCTACACTAGCATCTAAAGAAAGTTTGATAGTTGGTCTAGCCTGATTCAGAGTAGAGTAGAATGCTTGTAAAGTTGACATTGGTCCCTGCCAGATTAGAAAAATGTCGTTGATATATCGACGCCACATAAGGGCATGTACCTGATAGTCTGTAGAAGAGTAGACATATTCTTGCTCAAAATCCGCCATGTATAAGTTCGCATAGCTTGGAGCCATATTTGCCCCCATTGCCGTACCCTGTCGCTGTAAATAGAACTGGTTATTAAACATGAAGTAGTTCTTCCTCAGAATAATACTCAATAGAGTGATAACAAAATTGTGCATATCTGTTGGGATATTTAAGTCCCGTAGGTGCTTAGCAATCCCCCTTATACCTTCATCGTGTGGAATTGCAGTATATAAACTCGTGACGTCCATTGTAGCCAGAACACACTGATCAGGTAGCTGTCCCAGAGTTGATATACACTGTAGAAAATGTGTGGTATCTAAAAGGTATGAAGGCATAGTTACAACTAATGGCTGTAAAATCTGATCAATAAAAATGGCAAGGGGTTGAAAAATCGATTCACTCCCCGCCACTATTGGGCGTCCCGGCGGGTTAACTGTGTCCTTATGAATTTTAGGCAAGCAATAAAATAAGGGAACCAGGGGATGTTTATTCGTCAGGAAGGTGAATAATTTACTATCAATAGTACCATTTTCTTTCGCCTGCTCAAGTATGGCATCAATTTCTTGTTTAATAGATAGTGTAGGATCCTGTGCCACCCTCTCATAGATTGTTGGATCATTAAGTTGTTTCATTACTTCATTGTAATACTTACGTTTATCTTGAATTACTATCGCCCCCCCCCCTTGTCTGCTTGTTTAATGATTATATTTGGATCTTGTTGTAACTGCTTGAGTGCCATCATTTCCTGTTTAGAGATATTAGAACGAAAAGGTTTATAGGAAGCAGATCTGTTCCACTGTATCTGATTAATATTTCTTTCCACCAATTTAATGTATGTTTCAACACTATGACACGATGTAGGGGGAGACCATGTGCTTTTTGCCCTACATTTAGTCAAATCCACTCCAGGTATGGTTATTGAGTCAGGACTATCTCTTTGTTCCATATTAGCAAAAAATACTTTTGTTCTTAGGGTCCTGAAGAACTTCTGCAAACTAAGGTCAGTATCTAATTTGTCACCCCCAAAAGTAGGTACAAACCCCAACCCTCGATTGAGTACCTGTTCCTCCGTGGCTGTAAGGTCCCTGGTGGATAAATTAACCACTAACGAGGCTGGGACGATTGGCTCCGCGTCTCGTAGCGTTTCCGTGAGGGTATCTGGCGACCGTCTCCGTTTGCTTGAGAGGCCGCGCCGGGGCCTTTTTTGTCGAACCGGACCCGGCGTCTTGGTCCTAAAAAAGGAGGAGCTGAGGAGGTGGAAGCACTGCTATCAGTATCAGGCTGATGTTCCTGTCGTGTAGTGTTAGTGTACTGAAAACGCCTACGATTCAGATCTTTCCAGGAGTATACTCTACCTTCCTGGTAGTCTAAAGCATTACGTTTATATTTATTGAGTTTAAACTGAAAAGTGTCCTGCCTATATTTCTCCAGGGTAATTTTGCACTGATCTAGATACTCCCTAAATTCATCGGTCTTAAGGCCAGATTCTAGCTTGGATTTCAATGTCCCAATCGTTTGTTCAAATGTTTTAAGTTCACTCTGGATCCCTTTAATAGTTAAAGTGATCAGATCGAGACTACACTTATTCAGTATTTTCTGCCAGTTCTCTATAAATTCTTTATTGTTCTGACAAAAAGTGGGTCTAATTGCTAATCTCAGGCCCCTTGGTATACGTTTTACTCGAAGGTATTCGATAAGAGTGTCAGAATGTAATAAATATTGGATTTTTTTACGTTCAATTACCTCAAACTGTTTCTTAACTGATGTTAAATCTGTCAAGAAAGGACTATCCGTTCTAGTGTATTCAGTCAGGAGACTGTCAATATCCTCCTGGCCCAACACAGCACCACCTAGGGCCACCTTCCTCACAAAGAACACACAGCCATCCATACAAAACAAGACAAGACTCATCATCACATATACTTCACAACATAAACAAATAAAAGACATAATTTATAGACAATGGAACATCCTGTACAGATAATACAGATGTAATAAAACAATTTATACACCATCAACAACAATTAACATTCCGTAGAGAAAAATAATTAAGCCAAAAACACTTGTTCAAAGCCATTATGATCCCACATCAGTACAACACTACTTCTTAACAGGGCTCTATGCCTGTGGGAGATGCAAAACATGTCCATACACCCAAAAAGGAGCATACATCACTTTACCGAATGGTAGGAAACAATACCACAAACACAAATTGATGCACCTTAGACATCATATACATGGCAATTTGCAACTGTCAATCCTTCTATGTAGGGAAGACGAAAAGACCATTTAAAAACAGAATTCTTGAACATCCTAATGACATCAAAAACAATGGTTCCAAAAGCTCTATAGCCAAACACATGAATAATTTACCCATCAAAAGAAAATCATCACATACTGTTCAATATGTTAGACAGGATACATCCCAACCACAGAGGAGACTGGGATAAACATTTCTTACAACTAGAAACCAGGTGGATCACCACCTTAAGGGCGACCCAACCCCCTGGCCTCAACAACTGTTTAAGATTTGCCCAGTTTTTATAAAAGGGACCAGCCGCCTACCCACAAAATACTGTAATGAGCCTCACCTGGTTACACTACACATTCCACCTCAATTCTAGACCATGTAGCACACACACAAACCCATGCATAGGGTGCCCTCTCATTCTGATTGACATGATAAAGTCTCTATATCCACTGATCACCCCATTTACAGACAATATAGGTCACTCCTATACAGTAACATTAAGTGGCACCAGCAATCTCCTCTGTGCCAGGTCTAGTATATTATTATATAATAATACTTATTATCTTCTTGAATCACATGTGGCACCTGTGTATAATAATTGGTGCTGCTATACACCATCCTTACACAAGGTGTCATCATGTTTCGCATAATGAAGGAAATACATTTATTACATTGATGTAAGTACAAATATATATTTACCATTCATGTTTATGTATGGAATTACCATGTTTTTTGTTTCATCATTTACTTAAATGATGTAACATGATACCAGATCATGACCTTGTATACCAGGCTGAATTCACATAAGAATAGGTGACCTCTGTAAGCATTCCCAAGCAGTAAGCTGCTCCTAGCTGACTCCTGATCCTGCATCACGCATGCGCCTCTCCAAGCTAGACTATTCTAAATCCTAGTCTTACTAATAAACGAGACTGACACATCACCCTGCCAGTAGCCGAGCGCACACGGACACAGACTCAGCCCACATCCCCTCCTCAGCTTGAGGAAACAGCCGCCATTCAAGCCTTCGGATTGGTTCACATCCAACCAATCTACATCACGCTGGGTCCACCATCCAGGCCACCTAACTGGTTCAGAAGAGTCAAGTACCACCCATCTGCACACATATGAAACTATACGAATGGTTATACATTAAGCTCCAGGAACCCATAAACCTATGGAACTCCAGCACTCCAGCCCGGACAATACTACTAGCACAAGGTAAAACTTTAACCAGTTACCCTCTATAACTGTGAACAAATAGATTACTACTACAACTTGTTGGCCCTCTGACACCAATATGACATTACCTACAGTTCCAGCACCAGAGGGTCCAGCTGCTACCACCACAACTATTGATTCCCATCACCCACATAATAGGTTCATTTACAATCTATTCAGGGGGCTACACAGTCCCACGTTGTACCACTACATGGTTCCCCAACCTAATATTGCCACTAGCTCATTACTTTATATTTTTATTTACAGAACCTCAATTAGCACTTACCACAAGCCTGGTTTACAAAGGTACATGGATATGACTACAGTTACAAAATGCCTGGTTCCATGCATGTAGCACTAAGCGCATTTTTGACTAAACAGGCTAATACACACTGTGCCTAGCACTTAATTTTTGACCCCTCCACTTCTCTACCAGGCCCAGCTCCTGATGAAGTCTGCCTCAGGGCAAAACGCATTGAGAGGGTACATATCATAGACCCTGGCACTGGCTTGCTAATCATCTGATTGGCTAAGGGAGAAATGACAGGTTTAACCCGATCTACTTCAGTTCAAAATTCTGCAGATAAAGGGGATCACAATCGTGTGTTCCAGTAGCTAAAGGTTTACTGGCAGTGTTCTCACCTGGGAAGTGTGATTTTGCCAAAGCTTATCTGTTACAGTGAAAGGATTCTGGGACTTGAAGTCAGTAGTTTTTTTCCCAGGGCCAGTAATACTGCTCCCATTTTAGGATTACAGACACATATTAATATAAGATGATTTTATGTTAATCAAAGGTATGGGGGATAATCCTAACCCAAATGTTTAATTTACATTCCAGAAAGAAAACAATAAGGCAGAACACATAAAACCTGACAAAAAGGGACTATTTGGTGTATAGAGGAGCAACTTCCTGGCTCTGGCTTAACAATCATCTGATTTGCTGAGACAGAGATGATGCTACACATTCCTAAACTCACAGGTTTAGCCCCTCCTGCCTAAATGTATCCTCTTCAGATAAAGGGATTACAGTCTTGTGTTGCAAGTTCTGATTTGTGGGGGAAGAGGAGCTGTCAGTGGATAGATTCTGGGATCTGTAGTAAGCAGCTATACTAAAATCCAGGAACGCCACTGACACTTTAGCAACACAGAGCTGCAGCAATAAAGGAAACATGGAAACAGCATTTTGATAAGTAAATCACAGGTAAGAGGGTGCAATCCTAACTCAAATGTATTTTCCATTCCAAAAGAAGAAAATGAGGTAGAGCACCAAAAATTTTACATGAATTGAGTTTCCTTTTTGAATTTTTAACATTTTTAACTAGCATCACCTGAATTGTTCTCCCTATTAACAGTAACTACCGGCAAATTTCACAGCTTTTGTTTCACTCTGCTCTTTGCGAGTGCCTCCTGTTTTAGCTGGAAAGGCCAAGGACCATAATTGTGCAAACCCCTGTGGTACATCTCAGGGGCTACAGGGAGTTGTGTAATGATGAGCTAGAGCCAGCAAAATAGGACAGCAAAATACAGTGCTCCAGAACAATTCTGCAGGCAAAAATACCCATTTGCAATTTTACACTCTAAAAGGGGGCAGGGGCTTTGGCTAAATTAATTTCACAAGTTCAGTTGATTTTTGGTTTATTTTAAGTGAAGAACCTTATGTATCCAAAAAATGTGGCATTTTGCTACCAACTCCAATTCCAAATCAGGTGGAATGTATAAATATAAGCAGGTGACATCAAATGTATACATCAAAGACCTTTACTGAGTCAATCAATCTGAGCCAGGGACTGTAGCTGTACAGTAGGTCAACCCAATCCCCTCGATTCAAAGAGCAAACGTTAATTGATTTCGTATCGAGAATCGTAAGTTTGGGTGGGTGTTTGTCATTTTTTCTTGTTTTTTTGCCCATTTCGTATTCGCACGATCGTTCGCGCATAGACGTATATGAACATACGCATTTCGTACGGAAATCCTATATTTTGCGTTAGTTCGTGTCTTTTTCCCGTCCAAATCGTATTATTTGCGTCAGATCCTATTTTTTACGTCATTCACATGGGCTTACGACCAATTCAGAGAGCTGATTGCTAATTGTTTTGAAGCCCATTAAAGAGCTGCTTTACGAAATGTTTGCCGGCAGCTATTTGGCCTCGGGAGTAGGATGGAGAGGAGCGAGTTTGTGGCACATCAAGGGCTTATGCTTTTTGGCATTGAGTTGATCCAGATGTCTGAGAGCAGATTGCCCCTGCGTCGTCGCATGAACATCGATAGCATGAATGATGTTGAGTTGTTCGAGCTGACCAGGCTTAATCGCGCTTCCCTCCATAAATTATATAGTGAGCTGCGGCCATGGTTAGCCCGCACCACAAGGAAGGGGCATGCAATTTCAGGTATGACCAAGATGCTTGGCTGCCTGCAATTTTTGGCGAACGGCTCGTTCCAGAGGCTGGGTGCCCTCTCCGTGGGGATGTCCCAGCCTACGCTGAGCCGCGCACTATCTAAATTTTTGGAAGGCATGGCTGCCATTACTCCAAAATATATTTATTTTCCGGATGATATGGCAGCCAGAAACGCCATTAAGCTTGGTTTTTATAATGTGGCCGACATGCCCAACGTAATTGGTGCTGTTGACTGCACACATGTGGCACTCGTACCTAGGGCAGCCGACGAGTATATATATAGGTATTTATATTTTGTTTTAGGTTATTATGTTGCCCAACGTGTAATGTAACCTGTTTTCCTTTGCGGCAGCATATTTTTTTGGGGCTCATTTGTGTACATGCCTTATTTAGGCTTTTCATTAGTAGTTTCCATGTTAGTAGACATGTTTTAAATTTTTGATCCTTTTTTCAATTATCAATTACCCTTTTTGTATGCTTTTGCCTTAAGGAATCGAAAAATGGGACACTCCCTTAATGTCCAGGCCGTGGTTGGGCCGGACATGCGTTTTCTGAGTGTCCTTGCCGGCTACCCAGGATCGTCGCACGACTCATATATACTCAGACGATCTGGGTTGTTTCGGAGATTTGAGTCAGGTGAATTGTCGGGTGCATGGCTGCTTGGTAAGTGTGTCCTATTTATTTGGTATTAAATTTCTGAATAATCTGTTATTTGTGGATATTTCTGTTTTTGTATTCTTTACATAAGCCTGAAACTGCATTTTAGTTGGGTCTTATTTTCGGAACTCAAAACCAAAATGCTTGCCTCACTTTGTCCTTCAGAATGTTTTCCCTTTAGTTAGGATGTCTGTAAGTTCCATGTCCCAAAATATATTGGTTGTGAGTTTATACCCAAGTATCTGTTAGTTTATGGTCCTTTTGTAGTATTGGTCTTTAAATGTCAAAGTGGACTTAAACTGCATACATTGTATTCTTTATATAAATGTTGAGTGCCCCTAGTTCCATGTCCCAAAATATATTGGTTGTGAGTTTATACCCAAGTATCTGTTAGTTTAGGTTCCTTTTGTAGGATTGGTCTTTAAATGTCAAAGTGGACTTAAACTGCATACATTGTATTCTTTAGATAAATGTTGAGTGCCCCTAGTTCCATGTCCAAAAATATATTGGTTGTGAGTTTATACCCAAGTATCTGTTAGTTTAGGTTCCTTTTGTAGGATTGGTCTTTAAATGTCAAAGTGGACTTAAACTGCATACATTGTATTCTTTATATAAATGTTGAGTGCCCCTAGTTCCATGTCCAAAAATATATTGGTTGTGAGTTTATACCCAAGTATCTGTTAGTTTATGGTCCTTTTGTAGTATTGGTCTTTAAATGTCAAAGTGGACTTAAACTGCATACATTGTATTCTTTGTATAAATGTTGAGTGCCCCTCAGCAGCATCCTAATTGTAACATGTCAGAAAACCCAAAATATCTTTAAATTCTAACTACCCTTGCCCGTGCAGATGTTTTATCATTCTTTTGTATATTTAAGCGGCATTTTTATTTATGTACTACATTAGTGGCAATAGTTATTTTGCTAATGTGCCCTGGGTGTATTTTTACGCCCTTTAACTTACATCATTTGGATATATGTCAAATTCTTTGTGTTTGTTGTCTTGCCTTTTTAATGTTTATGAAATTTAATTGTCTTGTTAAGGTGATTCCGGGTACCCACTTCTCCCCTGGCTCATGATGCCTGTGCTGCGGCCCCAGGATGCCTCTCAGGAAGCGTACAACCGTGCGCACCGCAAGACCAGGGCTGTTGTGGAGAGGGCCTTTGGGCTGTTGAAGACCCGTTTTCGTTGTTTGGACCATACTGGGGGCGCCCTGCAATATGATCCCAAAAAAGTGATCGACATCATCATGGCATGTGCTGTTTTGCACAATTTTGCAATACTAGAACGTGTACCACGTTATGTGGATAGTCTGCCCTCTACAGCCCTAGAGGATGATGGAGAAAATTATGTTGGGCCACCCAGTGAGTCTGGACAATCAGTTCGAGCAAACTTGATATTGCAGCATTTTAGTTAATTTAATTTCGTTTTTCAACATTCTGTGTGTCTATCTTAGCCTTTTTGTTCAATATGTTGTTTTGCCGTAATGTGGCATTACCTTAAATTAAAACATTTTTCCCTTAATTGTTGCCTAATGTATTTCATGTTGTTTACTTAGCTTGATATTTGCATTGTTACACCTCTTAAACCAAAAAGTATCTGGTTTAGCCCAAGCTGATTTAAAATGTGTTTCCACTAAAAACGCCACAAGTATTGTAATTGTGAAATTTGTTTTACTTTGTAGAATTAGAATTATTGTGCTTAACATAAAACATTCCACATACAACTGTGGTTAAAAAGGCATGATATAACAAAAAAAAAAATCGAGCACATCTACACCTGGAAGTGAGTGGCACAACCAAACAAGGACACCCAGTCCAAAGGCCAGCCTAGTCCAGTCATTAATATTGCCTGTGCCCAGGGATATTTGGGCATGGCCATAATGTCACACAAACATGTCTGCAAACAGGAGGAGCACAAACCAAATACATATTTAAAGCCATAAGTGGCCAGATACACTCCACATAGACCTATGGCATTGGCTAGTGGCCTTAATCATTACTCTAAGGAGCTATATGGGAGCAAATACAAAACACAACCTGCATGAGCAACACAAAATGGATTGTTTGAAACCTAAAAGGACAAGTAAATACAGTGGGGGGTAAGAGAAAAGATGTCCCACACAATCATGGCTTAATAGGGTGGCTGCCCATAATACCCAGGTGGAGGTCAGTGGGGATGGGACCTAGCCTGGGCCATGGCTGCATTGTGAATTTGAAACTGCTCCATAATGTTTCTCTGCATATTGGTCATCTCAGCCATGGCTGACTGGATGCCATTACTTGCAGTTACCATGTTGCTGTTGAGGGTACGCAACTCCGCGAGGATGCCCTGTAAGCTGTTATTGATGTTGACCATGTCGGCATGCCTTTCCTCACGCTCATTAACGAGCTGGGCCTCATACGAGTCCCTCTCTTGGGTCCATAATTGAAGCAGGGCACTCTGCCTCCCCTGGGAAATTGTGGGGCGGCGTAATGGAGTCCGCCGCACAATTACCCTGGCTCTTGGGCGTGCCCTGCCGCGTTGTGTCGTCCCCTCAACAGCAACAGGCATGCTTGGCAAATCCTCAGCAGCAGAGTGAACACTGGGGACTGTTGTGTCAGTCTCCCCATGTGCATGCGCAATGGATGGAGATTCACTCTGCTGCTGAGGATTGGCCAGAGAAACATTAGGGAGCAGTTCCAGATTGGGACCCAGGGGGAGGTCATCGGACGTGCCCTGCAGGGAGACATCAGCTTCCTCCATTTCCATGATCTCTTCCATGATTGTGCGGGTCTGTAGGGACATATAAAAAAAAAGGGTAAGTTGACGTCCAAATTTGGGATTCCATCAGTTTAACACATGCTTAAGCACTTGGTAGTATTTATGGTACTAAATTAACTTACCGGAAATCTCGGATCTGGGCTCCTATGCTGTACGGACCTGGTAGGCATAAGCAACCTGGGGGGTGAGTTTACCCTTGCTGAGGGGTCATGCTGGGCTGAAGAAGAGAAAACAAAACAAGGTAAACACACACATAAGCATTGTTTTTTTAGTTACTAAAAAAAGCCACTATTTGTAATATTAAGCAACTCTACAGCAATGGGGACAATTGTTAAAATACACGCAATTTTAGATAGGTGCAATGGCTCGAGAAAACTGCTAACTGACCTCAGTTCAAAGTCAGGAAGTGTACCCAGTCAGCATACTACTTGCACAGCAACTATTTTGATTTTGACTACCATTCTCTAGGTCAGGGGTACTCAAACACTTCTTGTAAAGGTCCATTTAAAGGTATGTGGTGAGAGGTGAATGTCTGGGCATGGGCCTGTCGCAGGGGGTGTCTAGTTAGAAATAAACACACTGGGGGAGGGGCTGGAGATTGCCAAGTGCAAACTAATAAAGGCTGCTTGCCCTTGCTGGGCTGGATGGGGCAGAGCTGAGGGGACAGGGATTGGATGGCTAAAGGTGGGAGGTCAGGAATTGATGGTGATGGGATGGATGGAGCAAATATGTTAGAAATGTATGGGGCTTATGTGGGGGGGGGGGCAGATGGTGGGACTGTGGCAGATGGGGCAGAGCTGGGGCAGCGGGACAGGATTGGACCAAGAGAAAGATGCACCAAGTTACTGTGTACCTTGCAATGCCACTTCCTGTGCAGTACTTCATATTGCAATGCTATGTTTCAGGGAGCCATGACATTGGGCAGGAGACCAACCACTACATCGCCGATCAAGGGGGCAGCTCTGAGCACATCAACACAGAAGTAACTGAGTGCAGTGCTGTCTGGGCAGGGGTCCGGGAATCTGGTGCCAAGGTCCGCATTGGGACCCCGGGCCGCCAGTTGAGTCTCGCTGCTCTAGGTCAGATATGTTTGGGGGTGTGTCATTAAATTGTTACCTCAAACACAACTCACACAACAAATAGCCAACACATCCCTAATGTTGTGTGTTTTGTGATTGAGTCCAAATCTAACACTTTTCAGGATAAACTTCGTTAGTTGACAAATATTTTTTGTTAATTGGTCTTTTACATAATGTATGTGGTCCTAAATGTGTGATTCACAGGGACCAAAACAGGACACAAACAGGCACTGTAGTGAGAGCCCAAGCAAGCCACACCATAGGGCCATACCGTCATCTTGGTACTAGTGACCTTTATATTTTGTAGCAAACAGGCAAACATGCAGATTAAGAGTACTCACCGTGGGTACGGGTCGGTGAGTCTGTGTCCCTTAGACCCGCATGGCCACCGACCGCGACCGGATGGAGAAGGCCCAGCACAATCTCCTCAGCAGGGGTAAACTCCAATTTGGTAGGAAAGCCACCTCCAGTTTTCATGCTGAAAAGAGAAAATCGTTTGGTACTCAGAAAAGGTGCATACAGTACATCCTAATCCTTATATTTGGAGACATCATTTATTTACCTGTAATTATGCCTTTTAATTTCTTTTTGACGTACAGCATATTTGAGATCCGAGATTTTCTTTTGAATTTGTGGCACATCTTTCCTCTCTTCCCCCGCTGCATTTACTTGTCGTAGGATGGTTTCAAACAATTCCATCTTGCGCTGCTTCGTGGTGTGTTTTGATTTGCTCCCATAGAGCTTGTCATAGTATAATGTAAGGCCACTAGCCAATGCCATATTTTGGTCATGGGAGAATCTCCCACTCAACTGGCCGCGGCGCAATGTGCGGCCAGATGGTTGGCTTGGGTGCTCCTCCATGTGTGCAGACACATGTGGTGACATTATGGCCTGGGGCTGGGTAGGGGAATGGACGGATTGCTGGCTTCCCAATGACTGGACTGGACTGGCCAAGGGACTGGGTGTTCTTGCGTGGCTGGCCACCGAACTTCCAGGTGTAGATGTGGTCAGGGTGGCCATTCTTTGGCCTCTTGGGGGGCTATGTTCCCGGCTGGTGCCAGGTCGGGGGCTATGTTCCCGGCTGGTGCCAGGTCGGGGGCTATGTTCCCGGCTGGTGCCAGGTCGGGGGCTATGTTCCCGGCTGGTGCCAGGTCGGGGGCTTCTGGCCCTGCTGCGTGGCCTGTATTGGCTTCTGGCCATGCTTCTTGGCCTGGACGGGCTTCTGGCCCTGCTTCTTGGCCTGGACGGGCTTCTGGCCCTGCTTCTGGGCCTGGATGGGGTTGTTGCCCTGCTGCGCGGCCTTGCTGGGGTTCTGGGCCTCCTGTCTCGGCTTTCTGGGGTTCTGGCCCTGCTGCGTGGCCTGTATTGGCTTCTGGCCATGCTTCTTGGCCTGGACGGGCTTCTGACCCTGCTTCTTGGCCTGGACGGGCTTCTGGCCCTGCTTCTGGGCCTTTCTGGGGTTCTGGCCCTGCTGCGGGGCCTGTATGGGCTTCTGGCCCTGCTTCTGGGCCTTTCTGGGGTTCTGGCCCTGCTGCGGGGCCTGTATGGGCTTCTGGCCCTGCTTCTGGGCCTTTCTGGGGTTCTGGCCCTGCTTCTGGGCCTGGATGGGGTTGTTGCCCTGCTGCGCGGCCTTGCTGGGGTTCTGGGCCTCCTGTGTCTGCTTTCTGGGCTTCTGGCCCTGCTTCTGGGCCTGGACGGGCTTCTGGCCCTGGATGGGCTTCTGGCCCAGCTGCGTGGCCTAGATGGGCTTCTGGCCCTGCTGCGGGGCCTGGGTTGGCGAAGTGCCCTGCTGGAAACCATGGGCAGTGTGGGCTCCCTTGGGCGGCCTCTTCTGGGGGCAGAGGTGGTGGGTGCTGCTGTGGCCTGTTTTTTGGCCTCAGGGGCACGTGCCTTGGGGGCCCTTTTTTGGGTAAGGGAGGGTCCAGTGTCCCTTGGTGGGGCCGAGGTGGTACTCGCCTTCTTGGAGCGTAATTTCTTGCTTCCTTGCTGGGACCTGGTGGTTGGGCCCTCCGAGGTCTGGCTTGGCTGGGCGCGTTTTGCTGCAGGCTTTTTGGGTGCCATTTTCCACAAATGCTCAAAGAGAATGAGCTTTGGGTGCAGGGACCTTTAAATAATGAGCCCAGCGTGTGACGCCTATGCGCACGACTACGCGCTCGTACGGACGTACGTTCGAGCGGAACCAGGAAACCGCTGGGGTTTCACTTATCTGCTGCCTTGAAGAAGCATAAAGATGGCGCCCACTATCTTCACCCGTCAACAGGAAGAGATCCTCATGCTGGTAAGTGCCTGGCTCTGCGTTTTAAGCTAATACTCAATGATGGCCTAAATGTAAATGATGCGTTTGAAACTAGTTTTGGGTCTCTTAATGTTTAAGAACTGGCTCCTCACACTTCATCCTCAAGGGCCGAGCCTGGCCACGTTGTCACCTGTCTATGCTGATGTCCGAATTAGGGCAATTGCTCTGGCTTAGCACCAGTTAATAAACCTGTGGAGTAGCGGGGCTAGCTGTCAAACCTGGCCTGGCTCGGACCTTGATGCGGATGTTTGAGGAACACTGTTTGCCTAAGACCGCAAAACACAACAGCAAGCCACACACGTGGCCCAAAAGCCTAAGCATAAGCCGACATATTGGATGTTGAAACCATCCTAACATGCCATAGATGCAGGGGGGCTGATTTTTAATGTTGGCTATTATCTGTATGTACATGGTGTGTGAAACATATAACATAAGACCAGACTCTCATTCACAGTCAACGTCCGCTTTAAGGCACTCCCCAAAAATGGCTGCCACTCTAAATGTGTGTGTTAATGACATGAAATTCTCAACTTGTGATGCAACACATATGGGTCTGTGTGTAAAAGTAAAAGCTCTGTGTCCATTATGTTTTTCAGATCATGCTTCAGCGCCGGTATGACTTCGCGCCCAATGTGTGCGAAAAAAGGGACATCGCCCGGGAGATCATCGCGGAAATCCACCGTGTCACCAGCACCACCTTCACTCACACCCAGATAATGCAGCATTGGTCGGACCTGAAACGTCTGCACATGGCCCGGGTGCGGAGGTTTTTTGGGATCCATTTCCCAAGTAAGTACCAAACGATAGCATGTTATATGTTGCAAATGTATAAGCTATACCTTTATTTATAATGACTTTTCTTTGTTAGTGTTGGAAATGGATTTCAGAATTCGCCGCACCCGGAGGCGCACAGGCCGACCAGTGCTGCATGATTCTACATCTGTGAGTGAAGGTGGTGGATCTCCCGGGCGACGGACCTACCCCTCCTCTGTGGCCTCCTCAGACCAGCCCCTGGACCTTACCACAGAGGAGGGGCGCAACCGCGTGGGCGTGGAGTCATGCCCGGCCAGGCATGGGGAAGGCTCTGGTATGTCACTCTTCATGTATAGGCACAAAGATATACATGGCAGGCCAAAAACTAAGTTATCCTTTATTATGTATTTGTAGAAGCTTCTGGAGCGGGTGAGATAGTGGAGGAGGAGGCAGCAGAGATGCTGGAAGTCGATCCTGACGAAGGTGAGTGATGTCAGCCAGCCTGGGAGCCAGATCTGTTTGGAATAGTGACTCTATACAACTACTAACCAAATGTCACATGTTTCTCCAGGGACTTCTTCACAGCATAGCCAGGACCAAGGGCAGCCTGTTGGCCCCAACCAGCCATCTGTCGGCCACCAACTCAGTAAGTATCCATGCCATTATTCATATTAATGTGTTGTTAGCTAATAACACACACATAACTAAAGGCGTAGCCAATGTGTAGTTAACACTTTCATGTGGGCACTTCGTTAGCTTAAAGCGGACCCTAACTCGTATTAAGAACATAGCTAATATTTAGGCAACACACTGTACATACAGATTGGGAACATTGAAAAACAGCCTACAGCCATCTAATGCATGTTATGAGCCCGTAAACATCCAATATGGCGGAATATGGAATGCGCAATATTTACATGCTGCATGGGATACAGATTAGAAAAAGTAAGGTGCTGCCATGCATTGTGGGACTGATGACCTTTCCCTGAACCCAGCTATGCTCTGTATTCCCAAAGCACCACTGTAACCTACTCCCCTGTACTTGATCCCACTCTCCTCTCCTCATTAACTGTTATGCTTCGGAGTCCCGATGGCAGCGCAGTAATCCTAAATCCACCAAAATCTACTTCGTTCTGGTGCAGAATCATTTGGGAATAGTTATTGCTTTTCATTAAATAATGTTGAAGGTCCGGTTTAAGGAGTTTCAATACTTACCTGTGGGAAATGCATTTACTTTATCCCTTTGAAGAATGACATATGTCATGCATTTACATGTATTTAATTAACCCCAAATCTATTTCCAGCATACAAACCGGTCTGGTACTCCTATTTATGTTTATTTCTCTATTGCTTACAGGGATGAGGCCACAAACCGTGGCCGAAAAAAAAAAAAGAATGAAAGAGTTGGTGGCCGAGCTGCTGGCCATACAGGCGACGTTGGGGCCAATGGATGAAGAAGAGGAGGACGATTAGTGCCCTTGGTCCTGGCTACTTTTGTAAAATAGTTTGACATTTGTTTTTAGATATTGGAGTTTTAGATTTTTAAAAAACCAACAAATTTGAAACATTTTTAAAATGTTTTTACAAAAAACCAAAAAAAAAAAAAAACAAATATTTTAATTAAATAATATTTTAAGCCTTCATAAATGTGTCATTTCTAATATGCGCACAAAAAGACATTTACACAAACACGAAAAAACACGCTTAGAAATATATAGACATATGTACATTATGTTGTTTGGGTAAGTTTTAGGCTCGTCAACATGAAGAAGGATGCAAGCGCTAAGGGGTTTAGGTAAGTTTTAGGGACCGAGAAATGAAGTTGGATGCAAGCGCTAAGGGGTTTAGGTAAGTTTTAGGGACCGAGAAATGAAGAAGGATGCAAGCGCTAAGGGGTTTAGGTAAGTTTTAGGGACCGAGAAATGAAGTTGGATGCAAGCGCTAAGGGGTTTAGGTAAGTTTTAGGGACCGAGAAATGAAGAAGGATGCAAGCGCTAAGGGGTTTAGGTAAGTTTTAGGGACCGAGAAATGAAGTTGGATGCAAGCGCTAAGGGGTTTAGGTAAGTTTTAGGGACCGAGAAATGAAGTTGGATGCAAGCGCTAAGGGGTTTAGGTAAGTTCGCGCTCGTACGGACGTACGTTCGAGCGGAACCAGGAAACCGCTGGGGTTTCACTTATCTGCTGCCTTGAAGAAGCATAAAGATGGCGCCCACTATCTTCACCCGTCAACAGGAAGAGATCCTCATGCTGGTAAGTGCCTGGCTCTGCGTTTTAAGCTAATACTCAATGATGGCCTAAATGTAAATGATGCGTTTGAAACTAGTTTTGGGTCTCTTAATGTTTAAGAACTGGCTCCTCACACTTCATCCTCAAGGGCCGAGCCTGGCCACGTTGTCACCTGTCTATGCTGATGTCCGAATTAGGGCAATTGCTCTGGCTTAGCACCAGTTAATAAACCTGTGGAGTAGCGGGGCTAGCTGTCAAACCTGGCCTGGCTCGGACCTTGATGCGGATGTTTGAGGAACACTGTTTGCCTAAGACCGCAAAACACAACAGCAAGCCACACACGTGGCCCAAAAGCCTAAGCATAAGCCGACATATTGGATGTTGAAACCATCCTAACATGCCATAGATGCAGGGGGGCTGATTTTTAATGTTGGCTATTATCTGTATGTACATGGTGTGTGAAACATATAACATAAGACCAGACTCTCATTCACAGTCAACGTCCGCTTTAAGGCACTCCCCAAAAATGGCTGCCACTCTAAATGTGTGTGTTAATGACATGAAATTCTCAACTTGTGATGCAACACATATGGGTCTGTGTGTAAAAGTAAAAGCTCTGTGTCCATTATGTTTTTCAGATCATGCTTCAGCGCCGGTATGACTTCGCGCCCAATGTGTGCGAAAAAAGGGACATCGCCCGGGAGATCATCGCGGAAATCCACCGTGTCACCAGCACCACCTTCACTCACACCCAGATAATGCAGCATTGGTCGGACCTGAAACGTCTGCACATGGCCCGGGTGCGGAGGTTTTTTGGGATCCATTTCCCAAGTAAGTACCAAACGATAGCATGTTATATGTTGCAAATGTATAAGCTATACCTTTATTTATAATGACTTTTCTTTGTTAGTGTTGGAAATGGATTTCAGAATTCGCCGCACCCGGAGGCGCACAGGCCGACCAGTGCTGCATGATTCTACATCTGTGAGTGAAGGTGGTGGATCTCCCGGGCGACGGACCTACCCCTCCTCTGTGGCCTCCTCAGACCAGCCCCTGGACCTTACCACAGAGGAGGGGCGCAACCGCGTGGGCGTGGAGTCATGCCCGGCCAGGCATGGGGAAGGCTCTGGTATGTCACTCTTCATGTATAGGCACAAAGATATACATGGCAGGCCAAAAACTAAGTTATCCTTTATTATGTATTTGTAGAAGCTTCTGGAGCGGGTGAGATAGTGGAGGAGGAGGCAGCAGAGATGCTGGAAGTCGATCCTGACGAAGGTGAGTGATGTCAGCCAGCCTGGGAGCCAGATCTGTTTGGAATAGTGACTCTATACAACTACTAACCAAATGTCACATGTTTCTCCAGGGACTTCTTCACAGCATAGCCAGGACCAAGGGCAGCCTGTTGGCCCCAACCAGCCATCTGTCGGCCACCAACTCAGTAAGTATCCATGCCATTATTCATATTAATGTGTTGTTAGCTAATAACACACACATAACTAAAGGCGTAGCCAATGTGTAGTTAACACTTTCATGTGGGCACTTCGTTAGCTTAAAGCGGACCCTAACTCGTATTAAGAACATAGCTAATATTTAGGCAACACACTGTACATACAGATTGGGAACATTGAAAAACAGCCTACAGCCATCTAATGCATGTTATGAGCCCGTAAACATCCAATATGGCGGAATATGGAATGCGCAATATTTACATGCTGCATGGGATACAGATTAGAAAAAGTAAGGTGCTGCCATGCATTGTGGGACTGATGACCTTTCCCTGAACCCAGCTATGCTCTGTATTCCCAAAGCACCACTGTAACCTACTCCCCTGTACTTGATCCCACTCTCCTCTCCTCATTAACTGTTATGCTTCGGAGTCCCGATGGCAGCGCAGTAATCCTAAATCCACCAAAATCTACTTCGTTCTGGTGCAGAATCATTTGGGAATAGTTATTGCTTTTCATTAAATAATGTTGAAGGTCCGGTTTAAGGAGTTTCAATACTTACCTGTGGGAAATGCATTTACTTTATCCCTTTGAAGAATGACATATGTCATGCATTTACATGTATTTAATTAACCCCAAATCTATTTCCAGCATACAAACCGGTCTGGTACTCCTATTTATGTTTATTTCTCTATTGCTTACAGGGATGAGGCCACAAACCGTGGCCGAAAAAAAAAAAAGAATGAAAGAGTTGGTGGCCGAGCTGCTGGCCATACAGGCGACGTTGGGGCCAATGGATGAAGAAGAGGAGGACGATTAGTGCCCTTGGTCCTGGCTACTTTTGTAAAATAGTTTGACATTTGTTTTTAGATATTGGAGTTTTAGATTTTTAAAAAACCAACAAATTTGAAACATTTTTAAAATGTTTTTACAAAAAACCAAAAAAAAAAAAAAACAAATATTTTAATTAAATAATATTTTAAGCCTTCATAAATGTGTCATTTCTAATATGCGCACAAAAAGACATTTACACAAACACGAAAAAACACGCTTAGAAATATATAGACATATGTACATTATGTTGTTTGGGTAAGTTTTAGGCTCGTCAACATGAAGAAGGATGCAAGCGCTAAGGGGTTTAGGTAAGTTTTAGGGACCGAGAAATGAAGTTGGATGCAAGCGCTAAGGGGTTTAGGTAAGTTTTAGGGACCGAGAAATGAAGAAGGATGCAAGCGCTAAGGGGTTTAGGTAAGTTTTAGGGACCGAGAAATGAAGTTGGATGCAAGCGCTAAGGGGTTTAGGTAAGTTTTAGGGACCGAGAAATGAAGAAGGATGCAAGCGCTAAGGGGTTTAGGTAAGTTTTAGGGACCGAGAAATGAAGTTGGATGCAAGCGCTAAGGGGTTTAGGTAAGTTTTAGGGACCGAGAAATGAAGTTGGATGCAAGCGCTAAGGGGTTTAGGTAAGTTTTAGGGACCGAGAAATGAAGAAGGATGCAAGCGCTAAGGGGTTTAGGGAAGTTTTATGGTTCATAAAGGAAAGTGGGAGCCTGGCGCGAGGCAGTAGTGGTGAGAGTGCGCATGCGCAAGATCTTAGATACATACGAACGAACGAATCTAAGAGGCCAAAAACCAATGAAAACCAGAGGCAAACGCAAGTAATTGGAAGAGGTGGACGATGGAAGCAGCACAAAAAACAGGCTGCCGCCGCAACAAGTGAGCACATGAACGTGAATTTTACGATTGTCAACTGACTGAGGCAAGTTCGGGAGATAACATACGAACGGACGTATATTTTAGGATAGAAACGTATTTGCTTATTGAATCACTCGCAAGTTCATACGAACGCACGAGCGGACGTGAAAAATAGGATGATCGGCACCCAAATCAAAGCTGTTACATGTTTCTTTGAATCGACCCTAAAAACATAGGGTGCCATTGTTTACAAACTTTAAAAAGTAACCTTAGCTTGCTGAAAAATTAGGTACTTTTTGCTCTTCTACAATGCCTTAATATCACCCCAAAAAAATATGACCCGATTGGTATTAACAAGGTCTTATTATATACCATTTGTTAAGTTACCAGAATTATTAGGCGCATGCGCCTGGATTTTTTTAGAACCAAAAATTTTGCATGAACACATTATGCACTGGAGTTTGCATTAAATTTGGTCGTTAGAAGTAGCAAACACAGGAAAGAAAAAATACCATGCGCCTATGTGCACCTGAATGTACAATGGATCTCTAGCCTGACTCCGAACTGGACCACCGAGCTGTTCAAGTGTGCTATAGGCTAGGGAATAGAGCTACATTAAACTTCCAAGATTTGTTTAAGGTTCCATAAGCCTGAACTGGTTGTAATATTTGTTCCAGATCCAAATCGATTTGGAATGAGCTTCCTACATAAAAAATGTAAAAATGAAAAAGAATAATCTAAAACACATCTCTAACATTTTTAGATTAACCCACTGACACAAATGTTTACTTTACTTTTTTACTTTACCATTCAAAAAAATTGCAATACGTTTTTTTTGTTCTGATTTTTCCCAAAAAATCACCTGCATCTGTGATGTGGTATTTTTACAGGTGAGGAAAATATATCATTGAATCAACAGCACCTTATGTGTTTATGGATTGCACCCACAGGGTGTTGTTTTCAAAAATGTCCTAATCGTCACTGGAGAAAATATATGTCTGGAAAAAGTCCCCCTTTACAGGTTCTGGTTAGAGATGAGCGAACTTTTGAAAAGTTCGATTCGGCCGATTCGCCGAATTTCACAAAGAAATTCGGGTTCGGCCGAATCGAACTTTTACGAAGTTCCCCATCAAAAATGCCGGCATGGTGACAGCGGAGCCGGCCGGCGGGCCCGCTCCCACCATGCCGGCATTTAAAAAAAAAAAAAAAAGCATATTTGCCGGCATGGTGGGAGCGGGCCGGCCGGCTCCGCTGTCAGCGGAACCGGCCGGTCCGCTCCCACCATGCCGGCATTTGAGAAAAAAGGCAAACACTTACCTGCAGGTCCGGAGCGTGGAGGCCGGCGCCGCTCTCAGCTGTCATCTGAGGGCGCGTCATCAGAGGCGCCCTCTGATTGCGGTTCATCCGAACCGGTTCGCTCATCTCTAGTTCTGGTGATTGTTTGAGGGGAATAATTAGTGTGTTAAAGTATAAAAAAACCTCTCAGAGGTAAGTTTCAGTTCACACCCAAAAGAGCCCCTAACCCTCCCCCACTACCACTGAGCTGTATATGTGTGCTAAAGTGTACGGGGTAGAGGTAAGTAAAGCTTTCGATATCTGTTTAAGGTCTAATTAGTCTAAAATTGTTGCAAAATTTGTTCCAGTTCCAATTAAATTCACACCAAAAAATTAAAAATGTGCCAAAATGGGTGAAAAAGCTCAAAGCCAATCCGATTCACCCATCTCTTGTAGAAAGGTAAATACATGAGAGTTCCAGATCCAAAGGTGATCTGGAAGATATTACTTATGAATAGATATGGGTGAACCTGAGCGGTAAAGCTCAGTGCGAACCCATGAGAAGTCTGTGTTTGAGTTCAGCATCTGCCCCAAACTCGGAAAAGCTGAGCATCAACCCGCTGCACCTATAGTTGCAGCAGCAGGAAGCTGCTGTGACTTACTGCTGCTCGATTCTCTTCTGTCAGTGGCGGCGGAGCAGCAGTGGCATTTGAATCTGGCCCCAGCAGGGGCTACAAAAGATGTCCGCCTGGGACACTCTTAGTGCTGACACTAGGATTGTCCTCACTCATGGTAGCCAACAGCCATCTTTTTGTAGCCCCAGCTGTGGCAAGATTCAAATGCTGCTCCCGTCGCTGACAGAAGGAGAATGCAGGCGGAGGTAAGTCACAGCAGTGCGCTTCTGCGTTTTCCCAAAGTTTATGAAACCAGACCAATACCCTTACAAGAAACAGTGCTCATATGTATCCCTCCTCAAGCCAATTCCGATTGCTGCACATTAATTTACCCTTTACCCTTTACTTCTGCTGTACAGCTTTCCTCCTTCAATGGCAACCTATGGATATGCCAGTGGCCTGCAAAGAGGTGTCGCTGGGCTTTATGCCACTTTGATTTATGGGTTATGTTTGTTTTCCAGCACCACAGCTGGGAAAAAGGAAGGGCCCTCCTGGGTGCTCCAAGATGCCTGCAACCAGGAGAAAATTGGTGAGGTGTCCTGACAATGATTTCGTATCATGCATGCAGATGGGGATTTTTCTTTCAACTGTGCAAGTCTGTTGGTCCGAGCTTAGAAGCTACTTTTACCCACTACATATATTTTATCCTGATATGGAGTCTGCTACTTACTGTACCATGGCTTACTGTAACATGAAATGAAGGCAGACTGCCTTAGACCTGGATGTATCTATACTATAGGGCTGTTCCAAAGCCTCTTTCACATGCACTTTCACATGTGTCTGTGTAAGTTTTGTGAGTTTTTGCATGCTTTTTCAGAATTTTCGTTACTGTTTTCATGCGTATATTACACTAACGTGAATACGCACTTTCGATGATTGTATGTTTATCGTATAATTTCTGTTATGTCGGGCAACTTATGTTATTGGTTATGCTTGCGCATGATTCAGAGCCTTGGTTGTTGATTACAAACCGCCCAATAAAACGGGTTTATTTCCGTTCAACTTCAACGGGGTCGTTTTGTAGGAGAAAGTTAGCTGTTCAGATCACGCTTGCAGCTAAACCGAATGCTGTGCATCAGCATGGCTGAATCCAGATTGCACCATGCATGTATGGACATCAATCACATGCATGGTATTGAGCTGTTCAAGCTCACCTGACTTAATCGCGTTTCCCTCCATAACTTGTGTAGTGAACTGCGGCCATGGTTAGCCTGCACCACAAGGAAGGGGCATGCAATTTCAGGTATGACCAAAATGTTTGGCTGCCTGCAATTTTTGGCGAATGGCTCATTCCAGAGGCTGGGTGCCCTCTCCGTGGGGATGTCCCAGCCTATGCTGAGCCGCACGCTCAACAAGTTTTTGGATGGCATGGCTACCCTGTGTCAAAAAGACATATATTTCCCTGACAACATGGTAGCCTGGAATGCTCTTAAGCTGGGTTTTTTTGATCTAGCCGACATGCCCAACGTCATGGGTGCGATTGATTGTACACATGTTGCGTTGGTGCCTCCAGCAGCTGATGAATATCTCTTTAGGTATGTGGTTTAGGTGAACATTATGACTTGTATTAACTCATTGAATCACAGTATGTTTTAATTTAGATATAAATCAATCATTTTCATGTAGCCCTTAATTACTCATTTTCACGCAGACCTTAACTAATTATTTTCTTTATCATGTAGACCTTAATTAAATCCGAGTGACCAACTATTAATTATTGGTTGTAGTATTAATTGTTCTTAAAAAAAAACAATTTTGGTGTACTAAATACCTGTATTTCTGCTCTTACAGTAACCAGAAGATGGGCCACTCCATTAACGTGCAAGCTGTGGTTGGCCCAGACCTTCGGTTCATAAGTGTCATGGTAGGGTTTCCCGGATCCACCGACGACGCGTATATCCTAAGGAATTCGAGCCTCTATGGTCATTTTGAATCAGGAAACTTGTCTGGTGGTTGGCTTCTGGGTAAGTTTTTACAAATAGTTTCATTAGGGTTTCACTGTATGACTATGAATGTTTTTGGATAACCCTGTCTCAACATATGGATGTTCTTTCCCTCTGATGACATGATATACAATGTAACTAAGAAGTAGACACTAATTTTGTGTTTTATTATTTTCAGGGGATTCGGGTTATCCACTGCTGCCATGGCTGATTACACCAGTCCTGCGGCCTCAGACTCAGGCAAAGGAGGGCTATAACCGTGCCCATAGGAATACCCGGGCTGTGGTGGAGAGGGCCTTCGGCCTGCTGAAAAGCAGATTCAGATGCCTGGACCATACAGGGGCGGGGCCTTGCAACATGACCCGAACAAGGTCATAAAGATAACTATTGCCTGCTGTGTCCCTCATAATTTTGCTATATTGCAGAAGGTCCCCCAATATGACGACGTGTCCCCCTCTCCAGCAGTCATGGACATCCCGGACGTTGGGCTGCCCTGTGACTCAGGGCTCTCTATGTTGGAATCATGAAATTGGGAATGAGCAGGAGTGGGTGTTGTTGGGGGGGCTAGGGCTTCTAGGCCCTGGGTGAGGTGATTCTTCGGGAAGCATTTCCCAAGTAAGTACATTACTATTACATGTTAGATCTGCAAAAGCCCTTAGCCAGGCCTCTGTTTATGAATGCTATTCTCTTCTAATATTGTAATGGTGAATCCAGCAATTCACCCAGAATAGCTCCACACCACCGCGCCCCCTCCACGGTAATCAATAAATCAACGAAATATATATCATGAATTCATAGATTATTTGTTGAAAAATAAACATAATATTTCAATAAAGTGCCAATATTACAACCAATCCATAAAGTGCATTAGCGCTAAATCTGTGCAAGTACAATATTACTAATATAAAATGTGGCAAGAGAAAAACAGACTCAAGTATCAGAATACAACAACCATTATAAATCATAAACATACACATCACCTGAGTGTCCCCCAGGAATGCCAAGGTCGAGCCAAGGTCGAGTTTACAGGGCTGGGATTATGGGTAAAACTGGGATGCCCCTGGGAATGTATGGTCTAGTCTTATATGTTTTTTAACTGTTTGTTATGTGATTCTTATGGGTATTTGTCAATAAATAATCTATGAATTCATGATATATATTTAGTTGATTTATTGATTACCATGGAGGGGGTGCGGTGGTGTGGAGCTATTCTGGGTGAATTGCTGGATTCACCATTACAATATTAGGATTTCAATTCAGGATAGAGATAGTCTCCCATCACTGCACGGCCACAGGTATTAAATTTAATTTATATTGTGGTGCGGAATTTGTATATACTTTTTGCTATTCTCTTCTAGTGAGCGAATGGGATTATCCAATCCGACCCACCTGAAGGTGAGCAGTCCGGCCAGTGCGGGATCGATCTGGGACAAGTGAAGGTGGTGCGTCTCCAGTGCCAAGGTCTTCCCCCATCTCTGTAGGTGGTGACGACCAGCCACTCGACCTATCTACAGAGGAGGGGCATCAGCGGCTCACCAGGAAGTCTGTACATATGGCGGAGCAACACCACTCCGGTATGTTTCTCAGACTGAAGCACACACAGGTACATGCACTGTAAACACACACTCATTTCCTGCTTCTATTCTTTTGGATGAGGATGTAGCGGGTGAAGAGCCTGGATTGCAGAGGGCAGATGACTAAGCCCCTGAGGTGCATGGAGAAGGTGGGTGATGTCACACACACATTATAAAAACAATCTCTGCTTTCAAAAATCTTACATTATAAGTAACCATATTTTTGCTTTCTCAACAGACTCAGACCAGGAGCAGTGGCAGGCCCCAGAAAGGAGGCTGGTCCCCCAAGATCATGTCGTCCACCAGCCTAGTAAGTTTGTAGTCTACTTAGGCCCTTATTTAACAAGGGTTAGCGTCATGCAGCGCCTGGTTAGTGGGAGGTAGCGCCAACTAGCGACTGATCAACGCTGGTCAATGCCCGACACGGCACACAATAGCACATTTATGAACCAAAATCTGTGTAGCGACTGGAATAGCGACATGTAGCGGATGATTCATCAATTTTTCATCCACAGCGAACAGCGCCAGTGTTGTGCCTTGCACAGCGCAAGGTATTACCTCTCGCTACCTGGCGCTCTCCCATACACTTCTATGGCAGACATTGTTTTTGTTTTTTTTGGCTTTTTTTTTTTTTTGTAAATTATGACATGCATTAAACATAATTTATGATTTTTCTGTAATGTTTTTGTTGTTCCCAAAATGTTTTTGTTTTTTTTCCCAAAAATTTTAATTTCGGACTGTGTCACTTGGATGTCCAAATCACAGCCCTCTCCCAATGTCATTTCAGTTATTGTTAGCATTTTCGAAGGTGTCTAACCCCCCAAACTATCTTTTTTGACAGGCGCTCTGTGCAGCAGTCAGCTAACAACAGCGCCCACGCTCTATGAGAGTAATGTCTTTGATGAATCCGTGGTATAGCGTTGGAGGTGAAGGCGACTGTGTCCCGGCGCTTCCACACCCAGCTTACTGTCCGGTCCATAGTCCAGAAGTGGTCGGACTTCAAGTGCCGGGACCCAGAGGGCGTGTATAGGCTCTATGATGCCTATGCTTCAGGTAAGTGTCAGCTCACAACATGTAAATCATTCCACTAATGTAGTCTTATCATTTTTTTTTTTAAATTCTGGTTGTTAAAGTTGTCATTTTTTTCCGCCCCTTTTACACAGATAAGCTTCCTCCCCTGGGCAAACGTGGGAAGGGTTTCCTCCCCCGCAGAAGAGTGGTGGGGTCGGATGACTCTGCGGGGGAGGGGCCCTCTCACCAGTCGAATCTAGAGGACCCTGGGGAGGAAGGGGATGACGCCCCAGAGGAGTGTGCTGCTGGGGGGCGGGCAGTCTGGAGCCTCAGCTCCTCACAACTAGACTCAGTTGAGTCCTCAAACCCCGTGGGCCACTCTCAAGTGGGGAGTCCAAGTGGGGAGGTGGAAGTGGACTCACCCACACTCCCTTGAGGATCTGGGAGTGAGAGGGAGGAGGGTGGCCCATGTGGTTTGGGATCTTCGGGGCCAATTGTGAGGGGTCGAGGCTCCACGCCTCCTCCTCAGAGTCTTCCCTGGGAAACCAGCGGCAGGTCATCCCCTGGTGAGTGCATTTCTAATTCTTGTTTGTCTGTTACAGGTGATCATGGCGACTTAGCACTAATCCTGTGCCCTTGTTATCTGGTTTTTAGGGCATCATAGAGCCACCACCTCCAACAGCTATGCGCCAGCCCTTGCCCGTGGGCATAGTCGTGGTAAGTGTTTGTTGTTATCCCTCACATCCCATATGTAATGACATTCCTTAAACATACACATGTTTACTGGTCCATAGTACAAGATGGTAGTGTAATTTAAATTAACCTCACAAACCCCACTCCAGTGCAATCCAACTGCCAACCACCCCTATGTTTCTGCCCACACCATGATGGTGGCTAGCAAATGTGTTAGTTTTGTAAGTTGTTCCGGCTAACACATGTTGCACACTCTACAAGTAAGATTCTACACTCAACTTCAAATTAGGCCTTAGCATTGCACTGTAAAGGTTATTGGCACATTATCTTGATGTGTCCATGTTGCACACATAAATAATTCCCATGAACTCACGGACCAGTAAATATGCTAATGTCTGACAACATGTTTGTAACCATGCAAGCATTTTTTTGGCAGACTCCATAAACAGATGGATGTCAAATCTTAATGTGTAATTGGCAAACTCATTTTTTTGTTTTTATTTTCCTTTCTCATGACAGATGTTTCCACGCAGATGGAGCCGGTGACCATACTCCCCACCCCAGCTCCCGGGACGTCCAGCAGCATGGGCCCCAGCCACAGCTGCGATGGTGAGTACATCCCACTTCATATGCCTAAAGACTTTGGACACCTATGTGTTATTCTAAAATGTCTATAAATTGACAATGTCCCTATGTCTTTTGAAGCACACATCTAGGTTACATTTGATTGTCCTACAATCCTAAATGCATGTCTGCATGCTTGATTGTTGGCTCACATTCTTGCTTTTTCCACGTAGTGTTAAAATGTGGGGTTATAACCAAAAAATTTTGCTGCTAAGGTTGGGAACTCTAATATGCTTTTCACCAGCAGTTTAATCGTTAGGACTTAGGCCCTGATGCTTGGCTGTAAATAACCAAATAAATGTCCACAATGGGACTTATCCCTTCATTGATTCCCAAGAGTTAAGAGTAAATGTATGCTTTGGATGTTCTAGCCACATGTAAGGCAGGCACTAGTACTCATATAATTGTAACACATAAGGGCACAGTTTACACCAATGTTAATGTGTGGGTCAGCTAATTTGAGCCAATTTCATAACATTGCTACATCTGTGTATGTTGAGATCACATTTTTTGTTTTGCTTTTTTTGACTCTCTACAGCTTGTGAAACCGAGCATCGCAGACTGTGGCAGTATGTCCGTCGGACACGCCTTATGCTGCTGGGCAAGAAGAGACATCGTTAGGGTGGGGGGTATGGTTTTGGCCGCTGTGCGGCTTAATGTTGGCCATGTTGGCCGCCTTGCGGAAAAATAAATGTTTGATATTTTTCTACTTACAGTGTGTTGTGCCTTGTAAAGCATAGTTTAAGTGTCTAGCAACCCATTAGTTTGTAATTTTTTGGGTAAATTTTTAGGCATTTAATGTGTAAACCATAGTAATATATGGCCAACAATGTGTGTCATACATTTCTGGCTACATGTACATATCTAGATCTAGAGACTCATCCCTGACTGTGTTAGTAGCTATGTCTTTTCCAAAACACTATTTTGAGCTTGGGTACTAACATTTATTCACACAAAATATTAAAACAAACAAAAAAAAACTAAATTATTCACTAGGTGGCCTTGGAGGTTGGGATTCATTGCTAGGGGTGGTGTTGGGGGACAACAGTGCAGTAAAAAAAATAGACTGCTGTTGTATCAGCTGATGGATCAACAACAAAGTTTGGTCCTGGCGCTGTGCAGATTGCTCCATGGCATGTGTAATTTGTTGTATTGCCATTGTGATCTCAGATTGATGGCGATTTTGTCCTTCTTGTAGCTGGTGCTGCAGGGCCTGAATTTGTTGCTGAGCCAACAGCAACTGATTTTCCAACACCGCAATGCGCTCATTATTTCCATCACGCGGCTGTTGGTGACTGTAGTCCTCCAGCATCCGGACCCCTAGCTCGTAAAAATCGTCACTTGTGGGTGCAAGACCTCCTCTTCTTGGGTGTTCAGCCTAAAAAATCAAAAAACAAGATTGTAGTGAAGCTGAAACAATGCAGGTATGCCCCTCCCAATCATTTCCCCAAAGGGTTAAATTCTAATTTACCGTTGCTTGAGCCTCTGTAGCTTGGCCACATGGCACTTGGGCAGACGGCACAGCCTGGGTTTCAGGTATGTCCTCCTGCAAAACAAAAAATATGTTTCATGTTACATGGTGGTTCCTGGACTACCCACGAACATGTCAATGTGGTTAGTGTTCCCAAAAATCTGCCATGTTACCTCAGTGTGCTCTGCCCTAAGTAGTTCCGGGGTCTGGCTGCCAGAAAGGGGCAAATCCATATATGAGAGAGGGGGCAAGCTGGAATATGCTAAACAGGAAAGTCAGGTTAGTCGGTCATTTGAGATTGGGGAAATTTTTTAGGGCTAGACTATCGAGGCCATACCTCGACAAAGTGCCAGATTGCACAATAGCAAAAAGGGATCTTTGAAACTCAGATTCCAAACATGTATGTAAGAGGAAGAGTAGGCAATCATTGGGCCCAAACACTAACATAGACACATTGCTCAAATTACACATACCCGCCATCTCACAGATGTCCAGAGTTAGGCCCTCACTCGAGCTTTGCCCTTGAAAATACATGTGTAAACACAAGTTGGACTAATAAATTAAAAAAAAAAGGTTAGGCAACATCCTTACTAGATAATAATGCAAACCCAACTTACCCTCATCTCTAGCAGCCTCACGGTGAAGGGCCCTTTCCGGACAGCCACTTCCTATATTCCGGCCAACTAAAATACACAATGAATGTCTAAAAATATTTGCAACACTACTCTGGTGAATGTTTGTCTTTTAATATACCACAAAAATGCATTGAAATCACTCAAAACACTTTACTAATGAGCATGGGGATGGCAAATCCACTATAAATAGCCATCTTCAAGTTGACATTGAATACATTTATATTATTAGACTAACAAAATAGACCCAGTGTAACATAACCAGAATAAAGGATACAGTGTTTTTGCCAATACGCACCAACAGGGTCCTGTTGACCTGCAACATAGGAAGTGGTGTCCAAAGATGAAGCAGTGACTTGACCTACAAAGAAAAAAGAGGAATGAAAGACATGCACTTGTGTTAAAGCGGCTAAAGCAAGGTTGACACATGCACTTACCGGCATCCAAAGAGTAGCTTGGCTCCTGAGGAGATGCTGGTGCCAATGGCGGTGCAGCTATCCGAAAGCAAAGTAAGGATTTAGGCATTGGTAATGTGCGGCACCAAATAAACAATGAATAAAAGTGTGTGTGAGCAGCTCAATCACTAATATTTAGACACCAAAATTCAGATTACGCAGGGCCTGAGAACTAGAGATTCCATTATTCAGCATTGCATGTCCCAACTTTGTGCAGTCAGATTTAAGAGTAGGGAAACCACAAAACACAGAGTGCCTTGGCGGGCCAGTGTGGCTTCCACATGTATCTGCAGATATATGCAAACACATCTCTGGCTTCCAACATAGCTACACATGTTTGTGGCTTCATATTTAGTTGATGATAGGGTTAAACTGGGCGTGAACTTAGTTCCCAGGCCCAAATTTCTAATCCTAAAATGGGGTAAAAACTATTGTTTGAGGTGCTCCTACCCCCCTTTCTTCCAAACAAGCCATCACATAAATTATTGATAAATACCTTCAATGGCAGACTGGGTTAGGCTTGAGGTTGGTTGAAGGGCAGGATTTGGGGTGTCCTCCTCCCCCGAATCAGGGACATCACCATTTGCACCTATGCATAAAGCTAGAGACAGGAAAGTCAAACATTTATGAGTTATAATGTACTACTTCACATGTCCTACTGTTATTTGGCCAGAAAGAGACAAAGCAAATCACATACATTTAAATCAACAGATTTAAACAAAAAAAAAATATGTACCTTCTGCCCAACCTGTGGTGTCATCCCCAGCATCAACACCATGCAGCCGAATTAGCGGAATCTTGCACTTCAGCATCTCCTCATATGGCCTGTAGGTACTCTTTGGACCCTGGATGGTCCCACTCTCTACCTGAAGATCATGCTTCATCTTTTGCATAAGGGCCCTTTTCAAAGTGTAGAAGCGTTTCTTGCAGGATGGGCCACTACGTGGGTATTGAGCACTGCTAGTAAGCTCCTCACCAATGGCATCCCACAATTTGCTCCTTTCTTGCTTGCCTATAGACTGGCTTTGGGAGCCAAAGATTAGCTCCCATTTTGCCAGGGTAAGACGCACAAGATTATTGTTATCCGCCAAATTAAATTCTGGCTCCCTCTTGGCAAATGGGCGCCTGGCCTTGGGTGCTGGCTCACCTTCGGCCTGGGCCCTTTTCCTTAAGGGAGGTCTGCGCACAGCACCCAAAACACTCCTACTTGGGCCAGCTGTGGCTGGCAGATGTCCAGAATTTGGCTCCATCCTGTAGCTGCACACACACACCACTAGACAACACACAAGCACGCATACAGACTACAGAATGGCAACAAGTGCTGCTTGGGGGTGGCAGGTTTTATGTGCTCTAACAACCAATCACAAACAGGTCCACTTAATTGCTTCACACATACTGGCCAGGTGCTTGTAGCAACAGTTCCACTGCAATGACTGATGTTTCTTGCAACCATGTTAACTAATTAGAGAGCTCATTAAGCAAACAACACAACCAAAGACAACAATGTACTCAGGTAGATTAAACACTTGTTAAATGTGGCTCTACAAACGACTATTTAATTTGAGAGCAGCTTACCTTTCATTGGTCCAAAACTGAATGTTCAACCATGTCCGCTAAAGCACGCAAGTATCTGCTCACGTACGCTAGTATGCTTTAGCGTACGCATGCGCAATCCATTTCTAGCACACCTGGTTAAGCTAATTGCAGACAGGAAATAGCAAAGCAATGCAAAAGGCGGCAAAGCGGACCAGTCCTTTTCCCAAGTTAAGTATGCATGGCTTTCTTTGACAACCTTCTTGTATTGTTACACTGTGGCAAAGGCTGTGGTGTGGTCCTTTGTTCCCTTGCTTCATATCACTGTCTGGCTGGGTTTGGCCCTTACTCTCTGTGGCTTATTGGGTGATTTCTGACAGTGCTGTTTCTTTAGGAGATTTATTTTGTTGGCATATGCTAATATTGTGTAGCATACAGATTGATTTGGGGGCCTTTTGTGGGTTGTGCAGCAAATCCCCTCTTGGTTGTGCCTAACTTAGAAAGCACACTTTCAGCAGTCTGGTGGTTCTGACCACTATATATCTGGTTTTGTGGTGAGCTGCATTGTTGTGATTGTGTGAGGAGTGTGCTTGTGTCTGTGGTGTGTTTGTTGAGTTATTTTTGTTTGCCTCAATTTGAATATCTGGTCAGTGAGTGTGAGATGGATAAGAGGGTAATGTATGGGTTCTGGGTGTATGGTTGTGGTAGACTGCTGGAAGAACAGGAGGCCAGGGAGGAGGGTGCTGTGAGGCTTAGGGCACCCCGATCCTTTGGCATCCGTCTTTCAGTGTGGGATTTAAGTGACGAGCAGATCAGAAGCCGCTTTCGTCAGAATCGTGCAGTACTACAGTCCCTATATGATCAGATTAAGACCAAAATCGATCCATCCACCAGACGCACCCAATCCATTCCAGGCATAGTTCGCCTATGTGCCACGCTTAATATTGTGGCACGAGGGAATTTCCAGGCAACCTCTGCCCTCCTCAGCGGGATCAGCCAGGCTACAATGAGCTGCATATTTTTCCAGGTAGTACTGGCTATTTGTGACCTTATCCCTGTTTACATCAAATTTCCTGAGGATGAGGATGAGGTTGCCCAAATCAAGCATGCGTTCTACCGCATGGGAGGGATTCCGAATGTGCTAGGGTGCGTGGATGGTACACATATCCCTTTCTGCCTTCCCCGTGCACAGGGGCTGCATTATAGGAATCGGAACCAATACCATTCCATGAATGTCATGGTGGTCTGTGACCATGATATGAAGCTGCGGGCCGTGGGATCTGGCTTCCCCGGCTCATGCCACGATTCTTATGTGCTCCAGCAGTCAGTCCTGTCCAGGAAGTTTGAGAACAATGAAATGCCACCTGGCTAGCTATTGGGTAAATACCTAACCATGACAAAGTATTTTTGTTAAAAAATGTAGCCTAGTAAGCAAAATTTAACATATGGCCCAAAATAACATGTACTAGTACTAATTCCTGTCTCTCTCAATGTGTTTATTCCACAGCGGATAAGGGATATGGGCAGAGAACGTGGGTCATGACTCCCGTCAGAAACCCACAGACCTCTGCCCAACAACGCTACAATGCAGCACATCGCAAAACCAGAAGCACTGTGGAAAGAACCATTGGACTGCTGAAAGCGCGCTTTCTGTGTTTGGCACGCCCAGGAGGAGAAATGTTGTACAGTCCACAAAAGGTCTCCAAAATTATCCTCGCATGCTGTGTCCTACACAATATTTGCATATGCCACAGAATACAACCCCCTGAAGAAACACCACTGGTGCCAGAAATCCTCAACATGGCCGCAGAAACGAGTGAGGACACCCAGACTGGATTTGAGCTAAGGGAAAGCATGATAACATTGTTTTTCTCGGTAAGCTATCTCACCTTGACTATAATACAAGTACAGCACTACAGGTGAACTATTTGTTGGATCCAATAATAAGGGGGGTGTGCAAGTTGACCCAAACCACAATAAGGGGGGGTGCAAGTTGACCCAAACCACAATAAGGGGGGGTGTAAGTTGACCCAAACCAGAATAAGGGGGGTGTGCAAGTTGACCCAAACCAGAATAAGGGGGGTGTAAGTTGACCCAAACCAGAATAAGGGGGGGTGCAAGTTGACCCAAACCAGAATAAGGGGGGGGGGTGTAAGTTGACCCAAACCAGAAGAATGGGGGGTGTGTAAGTTGACCCAAACCAGAATAAGGGGGGTGCAAGTTGACCCAAACCACAATAAGGGGGGGGGGGTGTAAGTTGACCCAAACCAGAATAAGGGGTGTGTGCAAGTTGACCCAAACCAGAATAAGGGGGGTGTGCAAGTTGGCCCAAACCAGAATAAGGGGGGTGTAAGTTGACCCAAACCAGAATAAGGGGGGTGTGCAAGTTGACCCAAACCAGAATAAGGGGGGATGCAAGTTGACCCAAACCAGAATAAGGGGGGGTGCAAGTTGACCCAAACCACAATAAGGGGGGGGGTGTAAGTTGACCCAAACCACAATAAGTGGGGGTGTAAGTTGACCCAAACCAGAATAAGGAGGGGTGTGTAAGTTGACAAAAATTGTCCCCCCAAAAAAACCCTTGCAATGTAATGAAATGCTACAAACCAAAATTATTAATAAAAACTAACTACACTTTTTCTTCTTTTTTTAGGCACCATGAAGAGAAACCCAGACTTGTAATCATTTATTTTTGAACAACAAAACCAAAAAAAAAATTAAACAAATAAACATGGTGCAATGTGTTTAC
The DNA here is from genome assembly GCA_027917425.1 of Gastrophryne carolinensis. Classification (NCBI taxonomy): domain Eukaryota; kingdom Metazoa; phylum Chordata; class Amphibia; order Anura; family Microhylidae; genus Gastrophryne; species Gastrophryne carolinensis. The sequence continues at coordinate 405,430,224 of CM051236.1, forward strand.
TAGTGAAGGTTCTAACATTGATTTCAATCCAACAGCAAAACAACGCTCAGGCGCTGTCTTGAATAGCGTGTGAAAAAATTACAGCGCCTATAAAGCTCATCACATTCACCAATGTAGGCATTCTTCCCAACAACGGCAGATAGCGACTGAGGAGGCCTGCTATAGCGACTCACAGCCGTTCGTGGCGTACGCTAGTGGCGCTCACAGCGCCGCACTTCAGGCGCTCATCTGTTGCTACCTGGCGCTATTACTGAATCGGCCTCCCCGTTGATTTTCTATAACATGGCTTCATCAACAAGTATTAAAAATCCCTAGCATATTAATTTAGCAAATTAATATGTGGCCTCATCCATAGACTATTAAATTAGCATAATAATATATGGCCTCATCCCTAGACTATTAAATTACCATAATAATATCTGGCCTCATCCCTAGACTATTAAATTAGCATAATAATATATGGCCTCGTCCCTAGCCTAGAACATTAATAATATTTCGGTCCACAGCTATTAAAAATGTATATACCAAAAATTAATTTTTGCTTCCTTTTCACAGCAACACCACAAGAGAGACTGCAAGTTTTGACGGCGACGATGTATAGGCTGGTGGGCGACATCCAGGAGCTGGCAGCTTCATTGGGGACCAGTGAAGAATAGATTCCTGGGGCCTGCCAAATGTTGTAAATATGTTTGTAAAAATGTTAAAACATAGATGTTTTCCATTTTACATTTTGGAAACAAAAATTAAATTTTACATTTTTGTTAAAATAAAAAAACAAAAAAAATGGACATTTTACATTTAAAAAAAACATTTTATATTTGGAATACAATAGTAAAAATATTTGTAAAAACATTTAAGACAAAGCAAAAATTTTAAAACAGAAACAAAAAAAAACATAAAAAAATATTAAAACGTAACCATGTTTCGCGTTTAATTTCTGTAAAGCACAAAAAAATGTATGCATGAACACATCCAATAAGGAGCATACATCAGATGACATCAAGATTGAATAGAAAAATAACTAGAGAATGCAGAACATTAAGGTAAGCATGATTGTCGTGAGAACTGAAAAACACGAACCGCTAGTGAGTTAAGGTAAGCATGAATGGCGGGAGAACATCTAAACAGGAACTGCTAGTGAGTTAAGGTAAGCATGAATGGCGGGGGAACATCTAAACAGGAACAGCTAGTGAGTTAAGATAAGCATGAATGGCAGGAGAACATCTAAACAGAAACCGCCAGTGAGTTAAGGTAAGCATGAATGGCGGGAGAACATTTAAACAGGAACCGCTAGTGAGTTAAAGTAAGCATGAATGGCGGGAGAACAGTTAAACAGGAACCGCTTGTGAGTTAAGGTAAGCATGAATGGCGGGAGAACATCTAAACAGGAACTGCTAGTGAGTTAAGGTAAGCATGAATTCCAGGAGAACATCTAAACAGGAACAGCTAGTGAGTTAAGATAAGCATGAATGGCGGGAGAACATCTAAACAGGAACAGCTAGTGAGTTAAGGTAAGCATGAATGGCGGGAGAACATCTAAACAGGAACTGCTAGTGAGGTAAGGTAAGCATGAATGGCGGGAGAACATCTAAACAGGAACCGCTAGTGAGTTAAGGTAAGCACTGAAAAACAGGAACCGCTAGTGAGTTAAGGTAAGCATTGGAGCAGAAGTGAGTGAGAGAATAGTTGAGACGGGGGACATATATGAGATAAACAGCTGCGCACATGCGTACATGCATGCAAACATAGCAGCTTTCCAACAGATTTCCGTTTGGACGTATATTTAGAGAAAGATGCATGCTGAATCTAGCGGGACACTGAAAATCTTTGTGGAAAGCTACGTTAGAAAACTCTGAAAAACGGCAGTATACGAGGTTTACTAGGTAACGTAAACGTAAACCTTGTCCTTTCCATTCTCGTTGACGTGCACAGCTACGAACAGTAAACGGAAGGCTTCCGATGTAGGCTCTGAATCATGCGTACGCACCTAGGCATACAGAAAAAAGTGAAAAATACACAGAACAAGCCAAATACGACACGGTTTTGAGGAGGCTCTGAATCAACCTTTATACTTTTACCTGAACTAAAACCAAATGTATCATATCTTATATCCAACCTCCAAACATGAATTATATCTTTTAATCCACCTAGTACTACAAAATGCAGTTGGATTGACTGTTGCCTATGCAAATACATTTATTTCCCTTACATTTATATACACATATCTACAGTAAGTATAAGCTGTAAAATATTCTAATAACAGATGGTCTATAGTTTGCTACCAGCTGTGTCATTATAAAATCATTCCATCATTTCTTATTAAGTAATAGAAAACAATTTTTGTCGTTTTTTTAACATCATTATTATAACTTTGATGCAAATCTTTTATTGCTATAACTCTGGAACTAGCAAACCATTGAAATTCCTATGTCACATAATTTTGTGTGTAGCTTGTTTGTGTATTTTTTTCACACTGCACTTCTGTTTTTGCGCCCACTGCATCTGTCACCCCAAAGAAAATGCTAATAACTACATGCCAAGTACAAATGAGGCAAGATTCACACTCAAGCTGAGAGGATTATCCTTGTATCTTACACAGGAACACTCTGATCGTCATGTAATTACTAGGAAGTTGCCAAAAATGATCACTGCTGTTTCTAATGTGGGCAGAAGCCAGTTTGCACCTTATTGTGGAGCACAGCAAAGTAGCTGTAAATGACAGGAAAATTAGCCTCTGCAAATACATTACTACTATGTATATCCATTTCTAAACAGTAGAATGCTTATTGGAAAAGCTAGCATTTCCTGAAACACTGACATTTCTAGGGCACTGGCTGGGATTTATTGTCAACCAACTTTTGAATGCTTCATTGTCTCTTATAAATCATTTCAGCTTGCACTTGCCTAACCATTATGAGGCTTCGATAATGAATTATTCCAAAGCATTCATTTTCATTGCTATTCTTTTATCAGTGATTAATTACTCAAATGTTATTTCTGTACTATAAATGCAGAACAAGTGACAAATGTCAAATCAGCCTTTGATGATGATCATCTTTAGAATAAATAAAAAGGTAGTTTATCATGTGTGTATACTAATTTAGGCAATGGCCTTTATGCATGAAACTTTATGTGTTATTTCAGAGTTAAAATCTTTATTATGGGCCATTTATTATCTTTTTTTATTAGACAGTTATATACATTTCATACATACAAATAATTCCTTGTGGAAAATAGGCCAAGAAGTAGATCAGTTAGAGAAACAATTTTAAAGGGTTATAAGTAGAGATGAGCGAAGTTTTGAAAAATTCGATTCAGCTGATTCGCCGAATTTTCTGACAAAAATCGTTTCGATCCGAATTTATTCGCGGCGAATCGCTATTAACCACCCTTGATTTCCCCGCTGCTAGTAAAAAAATAACTGTACAAAAATACTCACCTGACCCCTCTATCGAATTGGCCGGGTATCCTCTTTCATTTGGTGCCATCCGATCCCCCCTAGGGGCTCGGATGGCCCCAGGAAAGCCCCCGGAAAAGCCCCCCCCCCCGATTTTCTGTCATTTGAAAAAAAAAAGCCCAGCCGCAAAGTTGGGCGGGCGGGAGGGAGGGAGGTAATAACAGCTTGGAAAGAAAGCGGGCGGGGCCGGAGGGAGGAATGACAGCCGGCGGGGAGGTAATGACAGCTTGGAAAGAAAGTGGGCGGGGTGGGAGGGAGGAATGACAGCTTGGAAAGAAAGTGGGCGGGGCGGGAGGGAGGTACTGACAGCGGGCGGGGAGGTAATGACAGCTTGGAAAGAAAGGGGGTGGGAGGGAGGAATGACAGCTTGGAAAGAAAGTGGGCGGGGCGAAAGGGAGGAATGACAGCTTGGAAAGAAAGTGGGCGGGAGGGAGGAGTTACAGCGGGCAGGGAGGTAATGGCAGTTTGGAAAGAAAGTGGGCGGGGTGGGAGGGAGGAATGACAGCTTGGAAAGAAAGTGGGCGGGGTGAGAGGGAGGTACTGACAGCGGGCGGGGAGGTAATGACAGATTGGAAAGAAAGTGGGCGGGGTGGGAGGGAGGAATGACAGCTTGGAAAGAAAGTGGGCGGGGCGAGAGGGAGGTACTGACAGCGGGCGGGGAGGTAATGACAGCTTGGAAAGAAAGTGGGCGGGGCGGGAGGAATGACAGCTTGGAAAGAAAGTGGCCGGGGCGGGAGGAATGACAGCTTGGAAAGAAAGTGGGCGAGGCGGGAGGGAGGAGTTACAGCGGGCGAGGAGGTAATGACAGCTTGGAAAGAAAGTGGGCGAGGCGAGAGGGAGGTACTGACAGCGGGCGGGGAGGTAATGACAGATTGGAAAGAAAGTGGGCGGGGCGGGAGGAATGACAGCTTGGAAAGAAAGTGGGCGGGGCGGGAGGAATGACAGCTTGGAAAGAAAGTGGGCGGGGCGGGAGGAATGACAGCTTGGAAAGAAAGTGGGCGAGGCGGGAGGGAGGAGTTACAGCGGGCGAGGAGGTAATGACAGCTTGGAAAGAAAGTGGGCGGGGTGGGAGGGAGGAATGACAGCTTGGAAAGAAAGTGGGCGGGGCGAGAGGGAGGTACTGACAGCGGGCGGGGAGGTAATGACAGCTTGGAAAGAAAGTGGGCAGGGCGGGAGGAATGACAGCTTGGAAAGAAAGTGGGCGGGGCGGGAGGGAGGAGTTACAGCGGACGGGAGGGTAATGACAGCTTGGAAAGAAAATGAGCGGGAGGGAGGAGTTACAGCGGGCAGGGAGGTAATGACAGTTTGGAAAGAAAGTGGGCGGGGCGGGAGATAATGACAGTTTGGAAAGAAAGTGGGCGGGGCGGGAGGGTGGAATGACAGCTTGGAAAGAAAGTGGGCAGGGTGGGAGGGAGGAATGACAGCTTGGAAAGAAAGTAGGCGGGGCGAGAGGGAGGTACTGACAGCGGGCAGGGAGGTAATGACAGCTTGGAAAGAAAGTGGGCGGGGCGGGAGGAATGACAGCTTGGAAAGAAAGTGGGCGGGGCAGGAGGAATGACAGCTTGGAAAGAAAGTGGGCGAGGCGGGAGGGAGGAGTTAAAGCGGGCGAGGAGGTAATGACAGATTGGAAAGAAAGTGGGCGGGGCGGGAGGAATGACAGCTTGGAAAGAAAGTGGGCGGGGCGGGAGGAATGACAGCTTGGAAAGAAAGTGGGCGGGGCGGGAGGAATGACAGCTTGGAAAGAAAGTGGGCGAGGCGGGAGGGAGGAGTTACAGCGGGCGAGGAGGTAATGACAGCTTGGAAAGAAAGTGGGCGGGGTGGGAGGGAGGAATGACAGCTTGGAACGAAAGTGGGCGGGGCGAGAGGGAGGTACTGACAGCGGGCGGGGAGGTAATGACAGCTTGGAAAGAAAGTGGGCAGGGCGGGAGGAATGACAGCTTGGAAAGAAAGTGGGCGGGGCGGGAGGGAGGAGTTACAGCGGACGGGGAGGTAATGACAGCTTGGAAAGAAAATGAGCGGGAGGGAGGAGTTACAGCGGGCAGGGAGGTAATGACAGTTTGGAAAGAAAGTGGGCGGGGCGGGAGATAATGACAGTTTGGAAAGAAAGTGGGCGGGGCGGGAGGGTGGAATGACAGCTTGGAAAGAAAGTGGGCAGGGTGGGAGGGAGGAATGACAGCTTGGAAAGAAAGTAGGCGGGGCGAGAGGGAGGTACTGACAGCGGGCAGGGAGGTAATGACAGCTTGGAAAGAAAGTGGGCGGGGCGGGAGGAATGACAGCTTGGAAAGAAAGTGGGCGGGGCAGGAGGAATGACAGCTTGGAAAGAAAGTGGGCGAGGCGGGAGGGAGGAGTTAAAGCGGGCGAGGAGGTAATGACAGCTTGGAAAGAAAGTGGGCGGGGTGGGAGGGAGGAATGACAGCTTGGAAAGAAAGTGGGCGGGGCGAGAGGGAGGTACTGACAGCGGGCGGGGAGGTAATGACAGCTTGGAAAGAAAGTGGGCGGGGCGGGAGGAATGACAGCTTGGAAAGAAAGTGGGCGGGGCAGGAGGAATGACAGCTTGGAAAGAAAGTGGGCGAGGCGGGAGGGAGGAGTTACAGCGGGCGAGGAGGTAATGACAGCTTGGAAAGAAAGTGGGCGGGGCGGGAGGAATGACAGCTTGGAAAGAAAGTGGGCGGGGCGGGAGGAATGACAGCTTGGAAAGAAAGTGGGCGGGGCGGGAGGAATGACAGCTTGGAAAGAAAGTGGGCGAGGCGGGAGGGAGGAGTTACAGCGGGCGAGGAGGTAATGACAGCTTGGAAAGAAAGTGGGCGGGGTGGGAGGGAGGAATGACAACTTGGAAAGAAAGTGGGCGGGGCGAGAGGGAGGTACTGACAGCGGGTGGGGAGGTAATGACAGCTTGGAAAGAAAGTGGGCAGGGCGGGAGGAATGACAGCTTGGAAAGAAAGTGGGCGGGGCGGGAGGGAGGAGTTACAGCGGGCGGGGAGGTAATGACAGCTTGGAAAGAAAGTGAGCGGGAGGGAGGAGTTACAGCGGGCAGGGAGGTAATGACAGTTTGGAAAGAAAGTGGGCGGGAGATAATGACAGTTTGGAAAGAAAGTGGGCGGGGCGGGAGGGTGGAATGACAGCTTGGAAAGAAAGTGGGCAGGGTGGGAGGGAGGAATGACAGCTTGGAAAGAAAGTGGGCGGGGCGAGAGGGAGGTACTGACAGCGGGTGGGGAGGTAATGACAGCTTGGAAAGAAAGTGGGCGGGGCGGGAGGAATGACAGCTTGGAAAGAAAGTGGGCGGGGCAGGAGGAATGACAGCTTGGAAAGAAAGTGGGCGAGGCGGGAGGGAGGAGTTACAGCGGGCGAGGAGGTAATGACAGCTTGGAAAGAAAGTGGGCGGGGTGGGAGGGAGGAATGACAGCTTGGAAAGAAAGTGGGCGGGGCGAGAGGGAGGTACTGACAGCGGGCGGGGAGGTAATGACAGCTTGGAAAGAAAGTGGGCGGGGCGGGAGGAATGACAGCTTGGAAAGAAAGTGGGCGGGGCGGGAGGGAGGAGTTACAGCGGGCGGGGAGGTAATGACAGCTTGGAAAGAAAGTGAGCGGGAGGGAGGAGTTACAGCGGGCAGGGAGGTAATGACAGTTTGGAAAGAAAGTGGGCGGGGCGGGAGATAATGACAGTTTGGAAAGAAAGTGGGCGGGGCGGGAGGGAGGAATGACAGCTTGGAAAGAAAGTGGGCGGGGTGGGAGGGAGGGAGGAATGACAGCTTGGAAAGAAAGTGGGCGGGGCGAGAGGGAGGTACTGACAGCGGGCGGGGAGGTAATGACAGCTTGGAAAGAAAGTGGGCGGGGCGGGAGGAATGACAGCTTGGAAAGAAAGTGGGCGGGGCGGGAGGAATGACAGCTTGGAAAGAAAGTGGGCGAGGCGGGAGGGAGGAGTTACAACGGGCGCGGAGGTAATGACAGCTTGGAAAGAAAGTGGGCGGGGTGGGAGGGAGGAATGACAGCTTGGAAAGAAAGTGGGCGGGGCGAGAGGGAGGTACTGACAGCGGGCGGGGAGGTAATGACAGCTTGGAAAGAAAGTGGGCGGGGCAGGAGGAATGACAGCTTGGAAAGAAAGTGGGCGGGAGGGAGGAGTTACAGTGGGCGGGGAGGTAATGACAGCTTGGAAAGAAAGTGAGCGGGAGGAATGACAGCTTGGAAAGAAAGTGGGCGGGAGGGAGGAGTTACAGCGGGCAGGGAAGTAATGACAGTTTGGAAAGAAAGTGGGCGGGGCGGGAGATAATGACAGTTTGGAAAGAAAGTGGGCGGGGCGGGAGGTAATGAATGACAGCTTGGAAAGAAAGTGGGCGAGGCGGGAGGGAGGAGTTACAGCGGGCGGGGAGGTAATGACAGCTTGGAATGACAGCGGACGGGGCCGGCAGGCAGGAGCCCACTTTCTTTCCAAGCTGTCATTCACAAAAATCATCCTCCAAATTCATACTCTATTATCATCCGCCAAATTAATTCTCTATTATCATCCATTAAATTCATACACTAAACAAAACGGATTCCCGCTAATCAACTAAATAAATCAGACCACAATCAAGTCCCCGAAACTTATATTCCTTTCCATTTGACTTTCATTTTATTTTCAATCATCAATTTAATTTTAATCATCAGTTAATTAAGTAATAAATACATAAGGTTTGTCCTATTTCCACTACAAAACATTACCAAGTTTTTTTTATGCTTTTAATAAGGAAAAGCCGACAATTGAACTAATAAAGTAGAGCCGGCAATAGAGCTATCAAAGAAAAAAGCTGACAATAGAACTACTGCCTACAACTATATTTCCCAGCAAGCACTGGGAAACACCTGGTTCAAAAAGACAGCAAGGGCATTCCCGCCCCTTCTTGAAATAGTTTTATGAAATTGGTTTAAGATTGATTTAAAATTAATTAGTTTGAGAATATGAATATGCCAGAAAATCGATGGAGTGAGAGGTTTTTTTATATATATATATATATATATATATATATATATATATATATATATATATCTTATATAAAGTGAATTTAAACTATTACCTCTAGACTCATCAATTTATTGCTACCTTTCTATGAGCATTACCATCAATGATATCACCGGTACAATTATATACACATATATATCTTTCATATCAATTTAATATAACTCCATCTACTGACCACTGTTTATATTAATTTTTATATAATTGTATTACTAGTTATTACTATTGAATACTGATTTTATACTCATATATATATATTTTTGAATTTTTGAATTACCGTATTTTTCGCCCTATAAGACGCACCTGCCCATAAGACGCACCCAAGATTTGGAGGAGGAAAATAAGAAAAAAATATTCTGAACCAAATGCTGTACTAAAACATTTAATAAAAAATAACATTTAACCACATTCAGCATAAATAAACTTAAACACTGCTATTAGAAAAGGAGAGACTACTAGTTGTCTGGAATCCCAGGAATTCATCTTCAGTATTGTCCGAATCAAAGAAGCTCAGTTGCTCACTATCACTCATTTCACTTTCTTCGGTATCTTCATATATTATCCCATCTTCAGTGCCATCTAAGGCATTGCTAATGCCACATTTTTTGAATGACCGTACAATGGTTTCATCCTTCACTGACTGCCAAGATGTTTTCACCCATTCGCAGACTTGAGTGATAGTGGGCCTCTTCATTCGTCCAGTCGGTGTCAAATCATGATTACCAGTAGCCATCCATTTGTTCCATTCTTCCCGCATAAATACTTTAAACGGTTTGTTAATTGAAACGTCGAGAGGTTGCAACTGGCTGGTAAGACCCCCAGGAATAACAGCAAGTTGGGTCTTCACTTCTTTAAATCTTTTTTTTGTTGTTTCGCTAATATGTGCTCTAAATTGGTCAAGCACTAATAAGCCAGGTTTTTTCAAAAGCCCTCCAGGACGTTTGGACCACACTTTTTCAATCCACACTCTCATTCCATTTTCGTCCATCCATCCTTTCTCATGAACGGCAACGACAACTCCTGGTGGGATCACTTCCTTTGGCATGTTCTTTCTTTTGAAAATGAGCATAGGTGGCAGTTTGGTGCCATCTGCACAGCAGGACAACACAACTGTGTAATGGGTTTTTTCATGTCCTGACGTTTTCACCGTAATGGTTTTTGCACCTTTCCGGTCAACAGTCCTATTAGATGGCACATCAAAGTTTAGCGGGACCTCATCCATATTCCCAATCTGGCCAATTTCAAAATCATTCTTCTTTCTAGCATCAATAACAAATTTGTGGAAAGACAGAATCTTTGACTCGTATTCCTGTGGCATTTTTTGCGCAATTCTAGTTTTGGTGCGCATAGCAAGGCCACATCGCTTCATAAATCTGTAGCACCACGATGGTGATCCAGTAAAATCCAAAATGCCCTTTTCTGCAGCTATGCGTTTGGCTTCATATATTATCATTTTTGTGGAAACTGAGAAACCATTATTCCTGTGGCGGGTTATCCATTCTTTCATGTCCATGTCTAACTCTGGCCACTTTGCAGCACACCCACGAAAAGTCTGCTTACTTTTATCTGCCTTTTGCAGCTGATCCTCCTGTTTCCTCCACTCTCTTATCATTTTTTCAGTTGGAGGTGACCCAAAATGTCTCTCCGCTGCTCTGTTTCCATGTTCCTTAGCATATTTTACCACCTCCAGTTTAAAAGGAATTTTATACGCTAGCCTTTTCTGCTTCGACATTTTTGTATGTAGCAGGAGACTGGTATTTTTCTGCAAAAAAATAAATTATGGCAATGACACACACACATTACGGAATGGATCTACAACTGATGATACCCTGTGATGCAGATGGATCAGTTGCTGATGCACTGTTATGGGGCACACTATTATTGGTATAGCCTTATAGGTGACATTTTTTTGGATAACACTTTCTTAGGCCCCATTTACACAACCATATTTTGTTAGTGAGGATTTAGGGTTAGCGGCTGGGGTTAGGGGTTCGGGTCAGTGGCTAGAATGGGGAGTTAAGTGAGAGGTGACAGGTCAGCAGCTGGGAAGTGGTTTGAGTCAGCGGCTAGGGAGGTGTTGGTGAGTTTACAGCAGTGGGCATCGGGGAGCAGAGTCTCTAGCCTCTGTCCCATTTTTTCCATTTAGAAGTGATTTTCTTTTATATTTACTGGTACATGGTTGTGGCTCCCTTGGCCCCACCATATCCCAACATAATGTGAGGTAAGAATTACAGGTGACTTGGGGGGTTCACACACGGTCGTTGTCTACCTGTTTCAGTCCACTTTAAGAAAACTGAAATTGGGGAAAAATGTCAGAATCCATAGCTGGTGGTTGTGTACAGCTGCTGCTCTTGTGTACACACCATGCCTGGTAAACGTCACTGACTAGCGATATACACGCATGTCACAGGAGTGGTATGATAGCATGGATTGTGTATTTTTTTTAAATTTCAGGCTTCTCAATGGTTGTGCAGCAGGGTGCACCAATTCAGGATGCCCTGTAGGTGCAGGTGTTTTTGGACCTCCAGTGTTTTTAATCCAGTGTTTTATCAGTCTCTGATTTCTTCAAAACCCAAGAGGGACAGTTCTGGAAGCAGTGGATGCCCGGGAGTCAAGAAAAAAAATGCCATGTAAAAAGCTACCGTAACTTGCACTTACCTACACCCTGCCCCTGCAAAACTGGCACCAGTGATTGGGTGCTGACATTCATGCCAATTGCAGGTACCGGTTTCACTAGGGGAGCGATGTGCAGGCAAGTAAAACTAGCATCCTGCCATTTGGAATGCCCCCATGAGCCTATATGCGGTTACAAACACACATTGTTCTTAAAATATGTGTTTGAGGAAGTGGAGTAAAGAATTACTGGACTTCCCATACATCCACAGCAGGAGTTTGGGATGCCCCTGTGTACATTGGCCCTCTGAACCACAGGGAACGGACTGCTGATAGTCATCACTTTGTGTTCAATGCCTCATATGCCCCTGAGCAACCAATCATGCTCGCTGAACAGCTGTGCACATTACTGAGAACCCGGCAAGCCTGATAGCTGCTCTTTGGCTGCCATGGAATGCTCCTAGAAGAGGTGAGTATCAGCAACTCCTGGTGGTACAGAGCACCAGTACCACAAAGGGGCAACTTAAAGTGGACCATTACCTGGGGTTCTCGTGTTTAGGTCCATATCCCTGGGGGCATCCTAATTTAGGATGCCCCACCATGTGAAACCTCTTGGTTCGCCACTAAAACAAACCTTCCCCACATTCCCATTGCACAAGCCAGAGCACAAGCATATTAATTTAGATGAATCTGGAGCAGATCTTGGCATCCCTGATCTTATGGCAGACTGTGGCGTGCGTCCACACCCAACCTGAGTGGCTGGGCGCAGCAGCACGCCTCAGCTGAACAGATGGAGAGTGCGGCCCCTGTGAAAGGTGATTATGGGTGATCCAGGTAAGTTTTAGACTTAGCCGGGCCTCCCGAATGGCATGCCCCATGGGTAGTAAATTGGCTTTCACACATCAGGACATCCCAGTTTGGATGCCCCAAGGGGAAGAGCATCAGCCGACTCATAGACTCCAGGTCGGTTTTGGTCCACTTGTACAGTTATTAAGTTTTAGACTTAGCCGGGCATCCCGAATGGCATGCCCCATGGGTAGTAAATTGGCTGGCCCTGCAGGCTTTTAGACTCCAGGGCCAGCCATTCAGGTGGTTGGTACTTTATAAAGTGGACCAAAACCCAGCATTTTCACTATCCCGGTTCCTGGTTAGTCTCCCTGGGGCACTGTGGTTTGGATATCCTGCTGTGTGACCTTTGATAGCCAGTAAAGCTCACCTTTTCCCAGTCCTACAGCACATGCGCTATCAGCACAGCATCACTTACCTTCTTTGGCTGTGTGTGGCCATGGCAGCAATTCAGAAAGGGATGCAAGTGATGCAGATACTGGCCACGCATGCACCGCAGGCTTGTTTGACAGCTAAGGAGTTTCACACATCAGGACATCCCAGTTTGGGATGCCCCAAGGGGAAGAGCATCAGCCGACTCATAGACTCCAGGTCGGTTTTGGTCCACTTGTACAGTTATTAAAGTGGACCAACACCCAGATTCCCGGGTCGATCCAATTCCTCCCCGCGGGGCATCCAAAATCAGGATGCCCCGCTGTGTGAAACCCCCCAGGACGCCCGCTAACCTTTCCTGACTCCCGGTCCAACGGCGCATGCGCTGGACGCATCTCGCGCTTCTCTCCAGCAGGGCGCGTGCCCACGCCAGCCATTTGTGAATGGCCAGCACGGGCACGCTCCCTGTTAGAGGGAAGCGCGAGATGCGGCTGCCATTGTGCTCGGAGCCGCTGAGCTTTGACGCACATACCTCAGCGGCTCCGAGCGCACCGATTGGATGAGTGCCCTCGCATGCACCGTAGGAGCGGGATGAGGTGAGTTGAATCAGGCGATCTGGGGGGTTTCACATAGCAGGGAACCCTGATCCAGGGAAGTGGACCAAAACCCAGGATAGTCAAAATCCTGGGTGTTGGTCCACTTTAACTTCCAGGTGATTCTCTTACTAACATTATAAGCTAAGATGACAACTACCTGCTTTTCCTTTAAAACTGTGGAAGAAGCCTGCAGCCTGCTATGAAGATTCTAATATTCACACTGCTGACAGGACTCTCAGTACGTTGTCAGTGTCTCTCCTCTCTTCTAATTTCCCCCCTCTCCTCTCCTCTCCCCCCTCCCCTCTCCTCGAGCTCTCTCCTCTCCCCCCTCCCCTCCCCTCTGCTCCTCTCCTCTCTGGTATGAGTCAGCCAATGAGAAGTGTCTCGGCCGGCTAGGAGTGACGTCAGCCCTTCACAGACACAGCGTGCTCGTTCTGGACAGCACAGCCGTGATTCCAGCATGTCTCCCTCACTGAGAGACATAGCTATGCGCCCACCCTCCCTTCCTCCTCTATCCCGAGGCCACTGACATGGGAACCCACACAGCGGCCAGACACCAGGTAGGATCAGCTCCTGCTGGTAACTTTGCTGGTGCCCCCCCCTAAACCTGCCTGTGTAACAGATCGGATGTTAGTAATGGCGTCCAGCCACCTATACCCGGCGCCCCCCACATGCTCCAGCGCTCGTTTACTTGCGCACCCCTGCCCCACAGTTGGTAAAAAAAAAGTGCATTCGCCCTATAAGGCGCATGGGCATTTTTCCCCTCTTTTTGGGGGAAAATTAGTGCGTCTTATAGGGCGAAAAATACGGTAAACACACTCTCACCACATGGACAAAATATAGATTTGGATTTTAATTGCTTTTTAGAAAACAACTAACTAGATTGGTTCCCCTTCAATATTGATCTGTTCCTTAGAAAATATTTGTCTGGACTTTCCCCCTACTCATCAAACTTATTAATTTACTCCTTTACCGCAATGTTCGACTACACTATTTCCATTAACATTAACATTACTATTCAATCATAATTAATTAACTTTTACATTTTTACACCCTTACATCCTTAATGTCACCACCTTTTTATCATTTTCATATCATATCAAATCATTTTGTATCAATTACTTTTTACTAATCCTCTAATAATTTATTCCTCATCAACCATGAGCTATATATTTATACTCTTATCTAGTGAAAAGCCGGTTACCAGCTTTTTTTCTGCTGTACTTGAGTATTTCAGTTCACCGACGCTTTCAAGGTGAAGGCGGGGTCTTCTTTGGTGGTATTATAGTTATAATTATATGGTTAATCAAAAATGAATTGAATGAAATAATCAATTGTTTAAATAGAGGACTGTGAATTGTGACAGTTAATTGTACTATTGATTCAAATAAATAAATGATTATCATAATTATGATTACATAATAAATAAATGATTATCATAATAGATAATTGGGAAAAAAATAGTTGACGCAATTAACAAATTGGTTATAATGATTAAGTGTTTAAATAATTCAATAAATAAATACATTATTAAATAACTGGATGAATTAGATCTGGATGAATGGAACTGATAAGAATAAATAAATTAACCCTTTAAACGCCAGCCACGTAAATTTTACGTGGCTGCCTCTCCAACAGTTAAACGCCAGCCACGTAAAATTTACGTGCCTGACTTTCCCCAGTAAAAAAAAAAAAAGTAAAAATAAAAGACACTTACCTGACCCCTCGTTCGATCCGGTCGGGTCTCCTCTTCAGCCAGAGGGGCTCCGATCGCCCATCGGGGCCCCTCCGGCTGCAGGGGAGGGCCCGGAACAGGGTGCCCCCCCCCCGTTTCAGCAGCCGCCCGGTTTACTTTAAAAAAAAAAACAAAAAAAAAAAAAACAGTCACCTACCTTTGTCCCCGCCGGCTCCCGCAGGCTCTCCTCTTCACGGGGGGGGGCTCCGATCCCCCCCCCCGCTCTTCTGTCTTCTGGAGGGGGCATAACAGCCCTCCTCCCTTGCTTCCTTCCGATGGCGGCCGCCATCTTGATGACGTCACGGGGCGGGGCCAGATGACGTCACCGCCGGGTGTCATCGGGGCACCCGGCAGTTCGTCTCTCAGATGCCGGTGACGGCTGGGCGGGGAAGGAGGGAGGTAGGCGATCCTCCGATCGCCTGCCTCCCCCCTTCTCTGCCCAGCTGTCACTGACAGCAGATCGCCGCGGGACACAGAAGATGAAGATCGGAGGTGAGTAAAGTAAAAGTTTTTTTTTTTTTTTTAATAAACTTTTTTAAAAAAACGTCTTGTCTTTTTTTTTTTACCATTTAACCCTTTGTGAACTGGTAAGGGGTCCATGTGACCCCTTATACCAGTTCACAAGGCTGGGGAGATGGCAAGCCACCTGCGCTAGCGGGTGGCTTGCCATTAACCCCTGGCACCCCCATTACCTGCCTCCCCAAAGGCCAGGGGGGGGCAGAAGAGCCCGGGCCCACATGGGCTATGTGGGCTCGTAGGCTGCAGGGTGGGGGGGCCACATAAGCTGGCCCCCCCACTCTGTGCCTACAAGCCCCCATAGCTGGTCCCGGGCTGGTTACTGTGGGTAAGGGGGACCCCACGTCAATTTTTTTTTTTATTTTTAAGGGTTTTTAACCCTTAAAAATCAAAAAAAAATGGGGTCCACCCCCCCTGGGAGGGGGGACCCTATGTCATTTTTTTTTTTGATTAACCCTTTGTGTTCTGTCATCCAGCAGCTATAAAAGGCTTCTAGCAAGGGAGCAGAAGCCAGTGATCGCCGAGGGACAGAGTGCTCCAGGATGGATGGGAGGTGAGTACAGTGTAAAAAAAAAAAAAAAAAATTAATAAAATATTTTTTCTCTTTTGTGTGTCTGTGTCATTTTTTACTTTTAACCCCTTGTGAACTGGTAAGGGGTCCATGACCCCTATACCAGTTCACAAGGCTGGGGGGATGGCAAGCCACCTGCGCTAGCGGGTGGCTTGCCATTAACCCCCGGCACCCCCATTACCTGCCTCCCCAAAGGCCAGGGGGGGGCAGAAGAGCCCGGGCCCACATGGGCTATGTGGGCTCGTAGGCTGCAGGGTGGGGGGGCCACAAAAGCTGGCCCCCCCACTCTGTGCCTACAAGCCCCCATAGCTGGTCCCGGGCTGGTTACTGTGGGTAAGGGGGACCCCACGTCATTTTTTTTTTGATTTTTAAGGGTTTTTAACCCTTAAAAATCAAAAAAAAAATGGGGTCTCCCTCCCCTGGGAGGGGGGACCCTATGTCATTTTTTTTCTCGATTTAACCCTTTGTAGTGTGGATGGTTTTTGTGTTTTTTTTTGTGAATGTTATAAAATACTTGTTTCAGTTAGGGGGGGTCTCCTGGGCAGGAACGGGGGCTACCGATAAATATGTGGTACCGTTCTAATCGGTAGAAATGGGGCTTTCACATGCAATATGATTTTCCTTAATAAAATACATTTTTTATTTAAAATAAAGGAGTCAATTTTCTAAAAAAAAATTTTTATTTATTTATTTTTTTTTTCACTTAATAATATTGTAAAAAAAAAAAAAAAAATTACAAACAAGACATTTCATGTTAAAGTCTAAACTCTGCTGCAAAAAAAAAAAATATATAATTTTTCTGAAAGTTCCAGCAAAAATGGCGCAAAACATGTCGCAAAACATGACGCAAAATGGGGAAAAATGGCCTGTCAACAGAGGGTGACAAAATCTCAAGTAGGCTGGCAATTAAAAGGGTTAATAGTACCTATGCATGTTGGGTATTGTTCTGTTCGGGGGACCTTGCGCTTTCAGACTTAGCTTGTTTTTTCTGGTTTGCATATTTATATTTTAGGAAAAGGTGTTTTTTATTCAGCTTTTTTATAAATTTTTTAGGGAAACCCTGCGCAACCAAAGAATTCTTTGAGGAATTAATTCCAGAAAGATGAGCCCACTACAACAAGCTGGGTACACTTAGAAAGCTTAACGTGTGTACTTTCAGGGAATATATGGTTTATGGGGGATATTCCAAATGTAAAGGGTTGTTTTGGTTGAAAAATCGCAAGGTGCGCACTTTGTCTGCAGAGCTGAAATTTTCAAGTAAAATTACCGTTACGCACATGCTTTACTTTGGGGTGTTTGGCAACTCTTCCCTTGACAGAACCTATGCATGTTGGGTATCGTTCTGTTCGGGAGATGTTGCTTTTTCAGATTAAACTTGATTTTTCTTGTTTGTATATAGTTTTTTTAGGAAAATGTGGCTTTGATTCTGCTTTTTTATCCTTTTTTTAGGGAAACTCTTTGCAACCAAAGATTACGTTGAGGGATTACTTCCAGAAAACTATGGCCACATCCACAAGCCTGGTACGCCTAGAAAGCCTGAGGTGTGTACTTCCAGAGAATATATAGTTTGTTGGGGGTATTTTAAATGTAAAGGGTTGTTTTTCTGGAAAAACCGCAAGGTGCGCATATTGCATAGCATAGTTGTATTTTATCTGAAAATCTCCTAAAGCGCTGTTTCAGTTTGGGGGAGTCTCCTGGGCAGGAAAAGGTGTCTACCTATACATATGTGGTACCGCTGTAACCGGGAGAAATTGGGATTTCACACGCAATAAGATTTTATTGACAAACTTACATTTTTTATTCCAAAAAAAACTACAATATGTAAAAATTTTTTTTTTTTTTTTTTTTTTGCACATATTTCACCCAAAAATATTAAGAATACACCTAACAAATGACAAACAAGACATTTCATGTTAAAGCCCAGACTATGCTGAAAAAAACAATATATCATTTTCCTGGGAAATCCCTGGAAATCCCCTCAAAAATCACAGTTGAACAAGGGGAGCGCAAAATAGTGCAAAATGGTCTGGCAACAAAGGGTGACAAAATCTCAAGGTAGGCTGGCGGTTAAAGGGTTAATGAAAGTGAATAAAATTGATATGATTAAAAATTTAATAGAAGTTGGATAAAAAATGAGAAAGTGATCAAAGAAATTGTTTAGAAAAGATTGTTTATGCACTAGAGGATGTATATAATGAAAAAAAAAATAATAATAATAATAACAACACTAATATTAATATCATTATTATTTTTATCATCACTATTAATAATATTAGGAGAATACGGTAATATAATATCATGATCCAAGTAAAATGTATGTGGTAATTTGTGAGTGGGACATGAAAGAGATGTCTGAATTAATTTATATTCTTATTAGTCTATGGAATGATTAGTAAAATATATATATATATATATATATATATATATATATATATATATATATATATATAATTAAAATATGGACTTTATATGGCTGTGGAGGTAATTTGAATAAAATAAGTGAAAATTATGTAAGAATGTGTGAACAGTGGATATAAAATAAGTTATTTATAGGTAAATTGATTATTTATAGGTAAAAAAATAATAATAGATAAAATAATGAGACAATGATAACCTATTAATAGGATTTTATTCAAAAAACGTTCTGGATTTTTGAATTAAACACACTCTCACCACATGGACAAAATATAGATTTGGATTTTAATTGCTTTTTAGAAAACAACTAACTAGATTGGTTCCCCTTCAATATTGATCTGTTCCTTAGAAAATATTTGTCTGGACTTTCCCCCTACTCATCAAACTTATTAATTTACTCCTTTACCGCAATGTTCGACTACACTATTTCCATTAACATTAACATTACTATTCAATCATAATTAATTAACTTTTACATTTTTACACCCTTACATCCTTAATGTCACCACCTTTTTATCATTTTCATATCATATCAAATCATTTTGTATCAATTACTTTTTACTAATCCTCTAATAATTTATTCCTCATCAACCATGATCTATATATTTATAGTCTTATCATATTTTTATAATATCATTACTTTATATATCCATCAAATCGTTTTTTATCAATTACTTCTTACTAATCCTCTAGTAATTTATTCCTCATCCACAATGACCTATATATTTATATATTTATACTCTTATCATATTTTTATCATATCCTTAGTTTATATATCCATTCTATCTATTCACGTCTATCCAGTTTCAATTTTACATCCCTCCATCTAATTATTTAAAGTGGACCAACACCCAGGATTTTGACTATCCTGGGTTTTGGTCCACTTCGGCGGGGCACCCCGATCGGGGGTGCCCCGCTGTGTGAAACCCCCCAGAAAGCCCCAAAATCTTACCTGTCCCCGCTCCCACGTGACTGGACGGTCCAATCCCCGCCAACGTCCAGGCGGGGATCAGGAACGTCCAAGCGGCTGCCGCCGCCGCCGCCTCCCTCGCGTCACTTTCGGCGCGCGCGCGCCCCCGCCGGCCATTCGCAGACGGCCGGCGTGGGCGCGAGCACGCCTACAGGGGCGCGAGGGAGGCGGCGGCGGCTGGCCGCCGCCGAAGATTAGGTAAGGTGTTTGGGGGTTTTTTGGGGGGTTTCACCCCGCGGGACATCCCGATCTCGGATGTCCCGCGGGGTGGGAGGTGATCGGCCCGGGAATCTTATAGATTTCCGGGCCGATCACCTCTCGGTGTTGGTCCACTTTAATGAATTGTCCCTCTACTAATGATTTAATCATTTTCTATTTTTTTTTTATTTGATCAACCAATAACTAATTATTTAATTATGAACTTACAGTACCCACTATTAATATACACTAATTTATAGTATCTAACTTTCTAATGAATTGCCCCCCTACCAAAATGTTAATAAAATTATTGTTTATTTATTAGATCAATCAATAATTTATTATTTAATCATTAATTTATACTATCCACTATTAATTTATATTATCTACAATTATTTAAGATGTTCCACTATATTCAGTATATCATATTGGTACTTCTTTATTTTTTTTTCCATGATAAGTTATCATCCTACTACTTTTAATCTGTGATAATACATTCTATCACATGTAATGATTCAACCAACCTTTGTGTATCCACAGCGCTCCTACACCAATCTTTTTCCTTCTAGGGCTACACCTAAATTGAAATTGATTAACACACTACAATTTTTCCTGGGAATCACAGGTTTTCCTGCTGTAGGAGCCGCTCATATTATCCAGTTGCGCTTTATCCTCAAAACCAACTTGTACTATCTATATATATATATATATCTAATTAATCTATCTATATATCTAATTAATCTATATATCTTTCTAATTATAATAAATAATATTTATATTATATTTATATTTATCCTATGCTTGTAACTATATATTTTTATAAAAAAAAAAATATATATATATATTTGTATAATAATCTGTTACATATACATACTGCCTTTTCCCAGGTAAATACATTGTAACAAACAAGCCTGAGGACTGCAACAGCACAGCCTCCTGGCACCATCTTGAAACCCTTTACAATGCTCATTCATTCGTTCAATGTTTGATTTTTTATATATGTGAATACATTTTTAACTGTTCATTCATTCTTTAAATGTTTATCTATTTATTTTATGCTCCAGGTATTTTAGTTTATTTTCTAGTGTTTTTATAGTGTGTACATGCCGGCATGGTGGGAGCGGGGAAGCCGGCCACACTGTCAGCTTTGCAACCCGGCCTCTGCCGCCTGCTGACAGTGCGGCCAGCTTCCTCCGCTCCCACCATACCGGCATGTAGGTAAGTGTGTGCTACATGCCGTTATGGTGGGAGCCGGGGAGGCCGGCTGCACTGTCAGCGGGAGGCGGAAGCTGGTTTGCACAGCTGACAGAGTAGCCGGCCTCCTCGGCTCCCACCAGACCAGCCTTTTTTTTAAATTTCAGGAAAACTTCGATCGATCGAATCGCGGGGAAATTCGGATTCGATCCGAATCGAATTTTTCATGAAATTCGGATCGAATCCGGGTTCGTCCGGATCGATTCGCTCATCCCTAGTTATAAGGATCACAATATAGAAATACCTTACATGGGTTATAAATTAGAGTGGCACTCAAACTGCCCATACTGTTACTCCAGTGTGCAACCTGGAAGAGACTCGATCCTGGAAGTATAAAGAAGCCTAAACAAAAGCACCACCCTCCAACTTTCAGGATGGAGGGGGCCGATCGGTGGCCGGGAGCCATTTCATTTTACTTCATTTGACTTCACTTCATTTGACTTCACTTCATTTTACTCTGCACAAAGGCATGCAGCAATAAACCATACAAGGGGTCCCTGAATACAGAACCCCACCAGAAACTGGGAAATGGCTCCACCTCTACCAGTAAGCACTTGGGCAAGCATTTGAATGTGTCCGTACACTGAGGAAGCCTTACCGCGAAACGAGTCTGTGAAGGGACCTCACACTTGCTACAAACAAAAATTAAGGGTATCAGCTTGCTATGAAAAGAACAGAAACCCACACTTGTTACAGGGTAACACTCTGTTACAAACTGTGGGTATCTCAGCTTTGTATTTACAAATTGGAACAGGCCACACTTGTCGGCCATCTACAGCAATAAGAACTTAAATATACAAATCATTTTATCTTACCACTAATGTCAATAACCTTATTTGTATACTGCATGATACATGTGCATACTGATTGTGTATCATGTGACAATTTTGTATATTGATTGTGTAGAAATATATGTTCTAATAAACATTTTTCAGCAATACTTAACAGTGAGTGAACATAAGGTACCAAAGGATCCAACCGCTCACCCCCTGGGACATATAGAGACTCGTGGGAGACTTAGTGGACCCCACCTCCCTCTCAAGTATAAAGATCACCATAAGGTTATGAGACAAGATGGCACTCTCGCTAACCCAAGAGCACAGGTACCGATTCCAGTAGGCCACGTAGAAGATATATGAATAAGTGAAATATATACTTGGGTCAGTTGAGAATGCTATGTTTAAAATTAAAGAAACTGTCCATACATTAGTAGGCCAGCAAGCAGCCCACAGCATCTGGTAGAAGCCCTAGCAGGGCTCCAAAAGTTCCCCCTCCATTGAATTTTCGTTCTCCAGGACTCCACTCAAAAAAAGTGGTCCGGCAGCTACTCTGTATCTTTCACTACAAGTAAGCACGGCAAGCCACAGTAGTCTCACGGGTGGCTTTGACGAAAGCAGAGCTCAGACTCATAAAGCCACACCGAGACACACCCTTCTCAGCTCAACCACACCCAGAAATGGAAGCAAAGCCAACAACTTAACTAAGAGTACATAAAACTAGAGGAGAGGGATGAACCTGATCCTCTATATAACAGTTGTTTAATCCATCAACCTTGCCCAGAAATGTTCGTTTAAAATAACATGCTTTCATTCTTATCCATTAAAACAATTAATCATTGGGTAGGGACACACAAAACAAAATCCCCCAATTGAGTTAACTAAGAGTACATAAGGTATTTATGTATATTCTGAGATGTTTGGAAATTACTCATCTTTATACAGTTCTCATGGGGGATAAGGGAGGAGCAAGTTACAGCAGTGCATACCTGAACAGGACCTTAAGACTTAGCAGTGGGAATGGATCACCACCACACAAACTCCTGCTTCCTGTGGCACAGCACACTGACTGACAGCCTTGTTTGGAGCACCCAGCCCCCTGTACAGCCTTTGCTTAGCTATATCTTCAGCGTAAGGTGAGGGGAGATTACTGG
Organism: Gastrophryne carolinensis; assembly: GCA_027917425.1. NCBI lineage: Eukaryota > Metazoa > Chordata > Amphibia > Anura > Microhylidae > Gastrophryne > Gastrophryne carolinensis. Next base: position 405,452,687 of record CM051236.1, read on the forward strand.
TCAATTCAAGGAGGATAGTGGTGGAAAAAAGACATCTATGTATCAGACCGCAAACCAACCTAGGCAGCCATTAACATATGTATTTTAGGTAGTTCTCATGACACAAAGAACACTTTATGCTTTGTTTTCAGATGTTAAATAACCACCTGATTCAAAAAGAAAGATGGTTACTTGCTTTATTAAATGCATGAAAGTGCTCACATGCTGGTTATTAACCACAAAAATGTTACTACAGACAAGTAAAAATAAATTAAAAACACTGAATGTAAACACATTGCTTTGTTTTGATGGGACAAGGGTTCACCATTTGTAATGTAACTTCAGATTAGCCAAAATTCATATAATTCAACAAAAAAAGATAAAGAGGTCCAATTATCTATATAATTTACATAATATATATATATATATATATATATATATATATATATATATATATATATTTTTTTTTTTTTTTTTGTATCAAAATTCACACAGGAAAACATTTACCACCATATCGAATCACTTAAGAACACACAGGACAACACAAGCTCAATAGAATAGGCAGAAATTAGTCAGCAATCCCGATGTCAGAGCAAAGAAAAACTCCTAACTGGGCACTCCTAACTGCAGTTAAGTACACTCAAGGACAATTAGGACACAGGCAGAGCTTTAGAGTTTGCTATATAGAAATCCACAATCCGTATCATTGCTCCAATTATGTATCATTCTGAGGGCATCCCAATTTTAGATGCTCTGCTGTGTGGAACCCCCAGATCTCTGAGTAAACTTAACTAGCTGTGACCAAATAGCATATTCACTGGCCACATTTCTGCTATAACCTTAGCTGAGGCACTTACGTTGATGAGCAGGGTTGCAGCCAGCGGCATGCTCATACCATTCAGCTTGCTTGCACATGGCCTGCACACAGGGCCTGATTAAGTGTGGTGGAGGCCCCTGGGCACAAAATCTGATGGAGGCCCCAGATACAGTATTTTGTCCTTTAAAATAATAATCCAGCCAAGTAACTGATCTGTGGTTGTCTGGCACCCGCCTACTTACTTACTAACGTCAGATCGAGCCCCTTGTGCAGGTGCATGCTGCTCGGGAACTCCTGCTTTGCCATTCTGGAGGGAGTAGTCACCGAGCTGGTTCATCAGAAAACAGTTCCCTGCGTTGAGCTGCCAGCATCTGTGCTTGGTGGCTAATGTGCAGTAAGCAGCCACCGAGTGACATCTCTACCCCCGCCCATCACTGTAGAATTGCTGACCAGGCTTTGTTGTGCCAGACTCTCCATCCTGCCCTGTGGTGGCTTTGGCTGCAGGTTTGCAAAAGCTTGCGCGTGGTGGGGGGGGGGAGCACTGCCTCCAAATACGAAATACTGAAAAGCCTCCTGGAACAGACCATAACTGAAAGGTTATGGGGGGTAGGAGAAGGCTGGATGGAGAGGAGGGAGGGGTTATCTGGGCTTGAATGGCAGCAGTTATCTGGGCTTGAATGGCAGCTCTAGAGCTCCATTCATGAGACCCCTATACCAGTTCACAAGGCTGGGGGCTGGCAAGTCACCTGCGGCTAGTGGGCGACTTGCCATTAACCCCCGGCACCCCCAATTACCTGCCTCCCCAAAGCCCAGGGGGGGGGCAGAAGAGCCCAGCCCCACAAAGGCCATGTGGGCTTGTAGCCTGAAGGGCAGGGGGCCACCAAAGCTGGCCCCTACACCCTGTTCCTACAAGCCCCACATAACTGGTCTCGGGCTGGTTATTTTGGGTAGGGGGGACCCCATGTCATTTTTTGGGTGGATTTTTAAGGGTTTTTAAATCTTAAAATTCCCCCCAAAATGGGCCCCCCTCCTATCCATCCCTGAATGAGGGGGTGTGGCCTAATTTAACAAATGTCCCTCTTTCCTACTCTGAAAAGTTGGCAGGTATGATATATATCCTTTTTCCAATTAGCTATGTATATTTTATAAGGAATTCAGACTATGACTTCCTCTTTTACATCCCTTCCCTCCAATCAGCTTAGCAGAGTGAGACAGGAAAGAATAATGCTTTGTGTTACGTGGCCTTTTAATAATTTTGTATAATGCTGGTCTTGGCTCAATAAAAATTGTAGAGCAACATTCTGTAACTTATATATTTAAAGTGAATCTATTATCAGGAAGGCTCAGGACGACAGTGACAGACTTCTTTTCATGTAACAACAGATTAAACCCCTGCTGGAAACAACAGGCTGGTCAGGGAAGTTAGGAAGTTAATGCAATTATACTGAGCCTCATTTGATTGTATTATATTTGAACAAATTAAAAGGATTGGCCACCCCAGTAAAAATAGGAAACTCACATTTTTGTTCCCAGCAGCTGATCATTGCTACAGAATCTTACACATTTGCTGGATTGGATCCAGTGCTGTCCAGGCCCAAACTCCAGTCTCCAGCAACTCCATGTCAGGGTTGCGCCCCTCCACCATCAGTCACAGAACCGCAGCCACGCCGTCTTCATTCACTGCAATGTAGGGGGCATGACAAGACACCTTCTCTATTGTAGTGAAGGTAATGGATGTGGCTATACCCCTGTATAGATGGCGGAAGGGGCAACCCCCACCTGGTAGTGCCAGTTACTGGAGTTCCGAAACAGCTGATACAGAATACATTCCAGCGTTGTTGGGATGGCACCCCTCCACCATAAGTCACAGAGCTGCAGCCACGCTTTCTTCATTCACTGCAATGTAAGAGGCATGCAAAGCCCAGAGACACCTGCTATATTGTAGTGAATGCGGCTACAGACCTGTATAGATGGCAGAAAAAGCAACCCCAACCTGATAGTTCTGGTGACTGGAGTTCCAACACAGTTGAAACAGGATGCAATCCAGCGATCCCATAGGTTGCTGATCTCGGGAGTAGTACCAATCAGCAGCTGGGAACAAAAGGTGGGTACCCTTTAGTTTTTTTATTTAAAGCAGGAATAGTGAATATTATGTGATGGTTTTCAGAGGGTCAAGTGTGGTAACAGAGATATAATTATTCTAAACATGACTGGGTATGTCAAAGAAATTAGCACAAAGGTAATAAAAAACTGGTAATCTTTTCTTTACTATTTTTCTGTTTAATGGATGTACCCAGTCATCACTGCCATTGCAATCAAATTATAGAATACCATTGTTTGTCACTTACACAAGTTCTTTTTAGACAAGTTACGTTAAAGAAGAAAACATGACAAAATTAATATGCACAAAAGTTATAAAAGTTGTAAACGTAATTAACTGTCTAAAAGATCACTTGGTTTGTGTGTAACAGATGCTAAACATTCACACATCTAGAACCTTATTAGCATAATTTAAATCCAGATGGCAATAACACTTCTAAACGAAACTCCTAAATTAAACTCATGGTGCAACCATTGGAAAAAAAGTCAGGCTAAAAGATTTATGATCGTTCTAAGTTATATATTATTAAGTTCTTCCATTTAGAATGGAAAAACAAATACATTGAAATTAACAGGGTTTAACAAATTAGTTAGAGAGCCTCTGCATTTTTTGGAGACACTGAATTTTGTAGATAATTCTCAACGTATCACACAATAAAGGGAAACAAAAATAGATTTCTTGTGTTGGGATTTAGGATGAAGCATTTCTGCAAAGTTAAAGGCAAAGTTCCCTTTTAATAGCATGGACAGACATTTTTGTTTGTGCAAAAAGAGATGTCCTCAATGTGCTAGTTTTGTTTTTTCTTTTTTGGGGGGGGGGGGTTACATGTGTGTTTTTCTAGCTGCAAACTGTTGCTATTGGCAACCATACACCAATTCTTTGCACCAAGAGAAGTGAGCACACTTACACGCCCAGCAGCAGTGCTCTGTGTGTACAGTGCTCAATTATGTTTTCTTGTAGATCTTGGTGTACAGGTGCCAGTAGCAACAGATTGCAGGTAGTGAAAAAAACTGCTTCTAAAACACACACATTTGCCAACACAAACATAAGAAAAAATGCCAGATAAGCTCATCACCTTGAGGATATTGTTCTGGCACACAAAAAAAATTAAAATTTAATCAAAAGTAGGCTTGTTTAACTTTATAAAAATGGAAAAAAAAGAAATGGAAGGTAATAAACACATTAAAAAAGAGCCTCTGAAAATGTGTATACATTCCACAGATACTACTTATAATCATTTTCTATTTAGTCTTTTGGCAACATTTTACTGCCGTATCAAATTGTAACTGTGGTTAAGAATTATCAGTTAAAAATCCTAATAGATATGTCTAATTACTTCTCCCAGCCAGGGGCTACAAATCCAAGATTATCGATGCAGCCACAGCAAAGGTGAATGTTCTGTACAGATAGGAGATCCCTTTTAATACATACACCTAGGGAAATGAATCCCCATAATCTGATCAACCTGACCTTTTCCCATGTGTCTCCAAGAGACATGGGAATGTACTGGCCATTTACAACAAATTGAGAGATACTTTTAGTTCCCCACGTTATGAAACGGTCTAAGAACCTGAGGGACATATTAATCAGGGCTGACAACACTGACCAAAAACAACTCTACACAGGGAACTCATAACTGGCTCTCCACAGTTTCACGGCCAGTCTGAATGCTCCCATTTGGACATTATGTCCAATGTAGTTTTGTTACAAGGGACCAATATTTCACTATGTCCATTAACAGGTAAAAGGTTTAAGATCAATTTCTTAATTGCCAATCAGAATATATCAAATATCCATGTGGCAAGGCAGACGTGAGTCCATAAGGGGAATCAAAACTAGAATAAGTGAGCATCCCAGTGAGTTTAGGAGAGAAAACTTGACTCTCCCCTAATAAGATATTTTTTATAAGCAAGTCACCAGATTTCTCAGCTAACCTTTAGAGGGGGAGACAGGAGACTTTACTGGGTACATAAGTTATGTATAAAATCCCCAAATGGACTAAAGGAGGAGATATATTAAACCCCCTTTTTTCTGAGAACCATACAGTCTGATGGATTTGTTCTTGTCCCTGGGTATGTGCTGGCACAATCTATATTAATAAAGTGCTATAATCATATTGGCCTTAATTCAGTAAGAGTTGAAAACAGTTCTCATAGTTTTGAATAAAAAACATGAGAATGTTAATGTTGAGCTAGGGAAATAAAGAAAATCAATGGCAGTTTTATTAAAAAGTTAAAATTTCACTACTTTTCTTAGGAGTAAAAAGTGCCATTGACTTGTCCTAGCTGGTGATTCTACAACAGTGACAATCTCATGTTTTTACTACAATTAGATTTTTTACAACTCTTACTGATTCAAGGCTATAATCATAGTCATGGTCATTCGCTGTAAATTTTCTTTTTCACACAGGCTCTAAAAATGACTCATCACATGTAAATAGGGGAGAGGGAGAGTCTTCCCACAGATTCCATTTTAACCCTACTGACTCTTCTGAGGTATTTAAACTTGGGTCCTATTTTTCAAGTGCAGAGTAGGCTGCTAAATATGATATTGTCTAGCTGGACACAATAGGTTCTATATTGGGAATAGATACATATTAATTCCATAAAACACTGGAGCAATATAGATTTTGACAACTGTTTTGGTCCTGTGATGAGTGTAGCATTAAAGTGGATGGAAACCCAGAAATTGGTCCTCCGCTCAATCTTTGGGCCCTCCGATGATGATCCAGGACTGCGTCACCAGAAGCAGCGGTCTGGAAGTGCCCATCGGAACACTTACGTAAGTGCCGCCCTGGCCGGCTAGATGGGAGATGCATGCCTGTAACATTTAAAAGGGCAGTAACGTATACTGTGGCTTATCACTGCCTTGAGAAAGGAGCATGATGCTCCAAAACAAGTATTTGCCTTACCGAATTGCTCTGTATGAGTGTATGATTAGAATTACTTACATTCTGATGTGCAACATCTATATTTGCTGGTATGATGTATTCATTACTGAGCTGACGAAAATTCTTTACTACTTCTTGATGTATTTATATATGTGTATACTAGACAGATCTGTAGTATTTCCATAACCATTGATTTTCAGTCAGACTTGGTGCATGCATCCACAGGAGTGTCAGATACCAACCCCTTAGAGGCGTATTGGTAAAGTTTTATAAAAATATAGCATGCTTTATGGTTTCTTGATCTTCCTGGCAATACAATGTGATTTTTTTCTCTATTTGCTCTACATTATTATGACGATTCAAAAGAAGTGTTATGGTGTGCATTATTCCTTATTTACCCTTAATGGTAGTTATTAGAGGCAGTGAGTGGAGGGACACCTCTGGTTTAAGTGCACCTACCCCCATTTGTCTTATTATTATGGTGTGCTATGACCTATACTTTAATTCCAAAATGAATTCCAAACGTTTTAAAATCGGGCCTTAATGTTAGATACTTTGAACCATATTTGATTTATGCCAAGTCACACTATTATGATGGAAAAACTTTTATTTAATGCTTAAAGCAATTTTTTTAGGATTGGCAGAGTTTTGGTCACTCTTATATAAATATCAAATAATTTGCTACACATCTTGAGTCAGCATCTCTCTTCACTCCTGAAACCACAATGCAAAGGTTGAAGTTACCCCCCAAATCTTAGGCATTCAGTCAAACAGCTAGTCTCCATATTTCTATAGACTTATATATGATGTACTGTCAAAACTGGGATTTGGAAATATTTATCTGCATTAAATCTGCCTTAGTATGTTTACTACTTTATCTATTATACAGACTCTCTTGAAATAAATAGAGACAATAGTTCCTTATTTTACCCATGTAGATTTTTTAATACAGCAACAAAATTTACTTCTTCTTTCTTTGTCCTTTTTTCCCAGCCATGGGACATGACCAAAAGCGGTCCAAAATCCACATTTTTAACTAGCATCCCCTGAATTGCTCCCCCATGAAGAGTACCTTTTGCCAATTTTTTCTGCCCCTGCTTCACTCTAATCCAAGATAATGCCGACTGTTTTAGCTGTAAAGCTCCGCCTCCTTCATTCATTGCCACTGATGTGTGTGTCAATTACGGGGGTTATTTAAGAAGGGATAGCGCCAGGTAGTGTCTGGTAGCAGCAGGCAGTGCCTGGTGAACGCCGGGTGCTGTACGCAAAATCACATTTATGAAAGCGAAACTGGTGAGCGACTCTAACAGAGCCATTTAGCCATTCATCATCACAGTGTATAGCACCTGCACTATAGCTTCCAGAGCGCCAGGTATTACCTTTCGCTCAGTGTCGCTCTCCCATACATTTCAATGGGCTTTCATTTGCTTGTGTTTAAACAGCGTTTTTGACGTTTTTTATTTTATTTTTTTTTGCTCAAATCATTGTGTGACCTCTCCTGGCTGCAAACAACTTTTAGAAACGTTTTTGACTTTTTATATTTCTATGCAGAAATGTATTTACAGGACTGGCACTAAAGTGTTAATGTCACAGTGTTAAAACAATGTCATTCCATGTGTTTGTGCTTTGTTACAGGTGGATATGTGTTCAAAACAGACTTTAATCACACAGTGTCTGGCGCTCTATGGTATAGCGACCAGATTTAGAGCACCGATGCTGTGTGTGTGTCCTTTTTTGATAAGTATGGTTTGGAGCGATGAGAGTCGGTCGCACTGAGCTGGTGCTACCTTTCGCTCACTGCAGTGCTGTACTGGTGTTAGAACGCCAAACACACATCTCATTCAACAATGCGGGCCAGGTTACTACAGCGACTGAGGCGCTACGTTACAGTGCCCAATACCTGCTTACAATGTCTACTAGCAGTCGCTCTAAGCACTGCTATACAGACACTCATCTGCCGATATCTGGCGTTAGTAATAAATCAGCCTCCACGTGATGCCACACCTATGCAATGACTGATCTCCTGCTATCTCACACCAAGGGACAGCAAAACTAAAAGTGTTCCAAGACTATTCGAAAAGCAAATTTCTGGTTCTACACACTAAGAAGGGAATCTCTGCAGGGGCTTTGGCCTAATGTATTTCATAAGTTCAGTGAGTTTTGGTCCAATTTTTAAGTCCTCTTGAGAAAGGAACCTAACTCCCTGGGCACCATAATTAGGACAAGCCATTGCTCCATGTGTGTCTAGAGGCACTGAAGGGATGGGTTAAATGTGGAAGCATATATTCATCTATGTCCCAAAAATCCAAAGGAAAAACATGTCAATTAGTACATTACATCACTTCATGCTGGGAAGAAATAGGGCGAGTGACACATATTTAAATGTAGATTTTGTGAGGCTTAAGCAAAATATTAGCAACAGTCTCATTTCTAAACTTTTTGTCACTAACTTTTTGTCAGTCTCCATGCCTAATTTCTCGAATGTACCTTAGACAAGCTGAACGTTTAGAATTATACTCCCTTCAGTTTAAAAATAAAATGCAGAAATAAGGTTAAATGGAATGGCCATTACTAAAATCCAGAGAAACTGCCTATGAATCAGGAAATTGCACACCTTATAAAAAACCTAAAAAAAATGCAATAATAATTATTTTATTTAAATAAGATTATACTGATAATGCTACATGAAGTTATTTTTAACAGCATGAACAACTTTATTTTAACTGACTTTGATTTTTAAAGCTAAAAATTAAATAATTTTGTCAAGATTATTGTGGGGCAAGCCTGAACCGCAAAGTTTGGGTTTGTACCAAACAGTTCTTTGGTTCCCGAACAAGAAACATAAACTTCAGCCAGAAGAATGTTTAGATTTGGCGTTTGGCTCAGCAGTAAAGCTGGTTGTGGGGCTACTGAGCAGCTCATCAACCAGCGTTTAGCCCTCCCCTCACCCAAATTTTCCAGGAGGCCGGCAATATCTCTGCCCCCTTGTCCCTGTCCCGCCCCCTGCCCAGACCCACCCACTCGTCATCCAGACCAGCCCCCCTAACCAATCAGGGTGGGGAGCAGGTTCGGCATAGGCAGGGAGGTGCCACAAAGATGCCAGCACTCCCAAGCTGGTTTGGATTACAGTACCCAGCCCAGCCTGTAATGGGGAGTGTATCAACTATTACATTCAGCACCATGCTGGGTATAAACAGGGTGAGTGACACCCAAAATATTAGCAACACATGTCTCTGGAACTTTTTGTCACTCTCCTCTATGCCTAAATTTCTCAAATTTACCTTAGGCAAGCCTACATTTTTTTACATGGTTTGTCCATGTGCTGTTATAGAATCCTTCAACATACGCAACTAATTAATTGCCTAACTATTCTCTCTGGCCTCTGCTTAAACTGGACCAATACCCGTTAATACTTTAATGGGTGTTGGTCCCTCTCTTTGCAGATAGCAAAAGTTCGGGGGGACATCCAAAATGCTGGAGCCCCCTTGCACCTAACTGAACAGATCACGCAGAATACTCTCCTTCATTATGAGCCAGCGCCGGGAAAGGAGCCCCGCGATTGGCCGCCGGGCAATCACGTGGGCCGTAGTCGTGTAATAACGCTGGTCTGGTTTAACTACTTCTGTTCTTAACTATATCTAAATTGCTAAAAGATGCAGGTTACTCCTATAGTTAAAGACAAACTGCTCAATAATTAAGTCTCTATAGGGGTTTATTTCCCTAGAATATTTACCCCCTCAAATGCTGTCTAAATTAAGGAGTCCACACTTAACCCTACACACTATATGTTTTTGACTGAGCACACTACTATTTTGGCCAAGTTTGCTTGGCTTTAAACCTAGTGCTCTCTGTCAGACAAAGCTAAATACAACCTTTTGTCAGGTTTTTGGTGCTCTGCCTTATTGCATTCCTCTTTTTTTTTTAGGATAGGATGCCCCAGACTTGTGATTTAACCCTTTCGCTGCCAGCCTACCTGGAGTTTTTGTCACCCTTTGTTGCCAGACCATTTTGCACTATTTTGCGCTCCCCATATTCAAATGTGATTTTTGAAGGGATTTCTCAGGAAAATTATATATTGTTTTTTTCAGCATAGTCTGGGCTTTTACATGAAATGTCTTGTTTGTCCTTTTTTAGGTGTATTCCCAATATTTTGGGTGAAATATGTGAAAAAAAAAATATTTACAATTTGTAGTTTTTTTTTGTAATAAAAAATGTAAGTTTGTCAAAAAATCTTATTGCGTGTGAAATCCCAATTTCTCCCGGTTACAGTGGTACCACATTTCAGTTAAAATACAACTATGCTATGCGCTATGCGCAACTTGCAGTTTTTCCAGAAAAACAACTCTTTACATTTGAAATACCCCCCACAAACTATATATATATTATCTGGAAGTATACACCTCAAGCTTTCTAGGTGTACCAGGCTTGTTGATGTGGCCACAGTTTTCCGTAAGTAATCCCTCAATGTAATCTTTGGTTGCAAAGAGTTTCCCTAAAAAAAGGATAAAAAAGCAGAATCAAAGCCACATTTTCCTAAAAAAACGATATACAAACAAGAAAAAACAAGTTTAATCTGAAAAAGCAACATCCCCCGAACAGAACGATACCCAACATGCATAGGTACTGTCAAGGGAAGAGTTGCCAAACACCCCCAAGTAAAGCATGTGCGTAACAGTAATTTTACTTTAAAATTCCAGCTCTGCAGACAAAGTACGCACGTTGCGATTTTTCAACCAAAACAACCCTTTACATTTGGAATATCCCCCATAAACCATATATTCCTTGAAAGTACACATGTTAAGCTTTCTAAGCGTACCCAGCTTGTTGTAGTGGGCTTCTGGAATAAATCCCTCAAAGAATTCTTTGGTTGCGCAGGGTTTCCCTAAAAAATGTATAAAAAAGCTGAATAAAAAATACCTTTTCCTAAAATATAAATATGCAAACAAGAAAAAACAAGTCTGAAAGTGTGAGGTCCCCATGAACAGAACAATACCCAACATGCATAGCTACTTTTAACCCTTTTAATTGCCAGCCTACTTGAGATTTTGTCACCCTTTGTTGACAGGTAATTTTTCCCCATTTTGCGCCATTTTTGCTGGAATTTTCAGGAAAATGATATATATATATTTTTTTTTTGCAGCAGAGTTTGGGCTTTAACATGAAATGTCTTGTTTGTAAATTTTATTCTGTTTTTTACAATATTATTTTTAATAAAAAAAAAATTAATAATTACAATTTTTTTTAGAAAATTGCCTCCTTTATTTTAAATCAAACATGTATTTTATTAAAGAAAACCATTTTGCACGTTAAAGCCCCATTTCTACTGATTAGAACGGTACCACATATTTATCGGTAGCCCCCCGTTCCTGCCCAGGAGACCCCCCAAACTGAAACAAGTACTTTATAACATTTACAAATAAAATACAACTACCATCCACACTACAAATGGTTAAATCGAGAAAAATAGGGACATAGAGTCCTCCCTCCCAGGGGGGGGGGGGGGGGGCCCTATTTTTTGGGGGATTTTTAAGGGTTAAAAACCCTTAAAAATCCAAAAACATGACATGGGGTCCCCCTTACCCGAAGTAACCAGCCCGGGACCAGCTATGCAGGGCTTGTAGGAACAGGCCGCAGGGGCTAGCTTTTGTGGCCCCTGGCCCTGCAGGCTGCAAGCCCTCATAGCCCATGGCCACGGGCTCTTCTGCCCCCCCCTGGGCTTTGGGGAGGCAGGTAATGCTGGTGCCGGGGATTAATGGCAAGTCACCCGCTAGCTGCAGGTGACTTGCCAGCCCCTAGCCTTGTGAACTGGTATAGGGATCTCATGGATCCCTTACCAGTTCACAATGGGTTAAATGTAAAAAAAAAAACACACACACACACACAGAGAATAAAACATTTTATTATTATTTTTTTTATACTTACCTCCCATCCATCTTGCGCTGTGTCCCTTCTCAATCACTGGCTTCTGCTCACCTGCTCACCTGCTGGAAGCCTTTTTTAGCTGCTGGGTGACAGAACATAAGGGGTTAATTTAAACTACTAACACCTAAAGCCTGTGGAGCCCAGGGGGGGGATCGGACCCCCCCCCCCTGGTGAAGAGAAGAGCCAGCGGAGGGATCGGGCGAGGAGGTGAGTGACTGTCTTTGTTTTTTTTTTATTTTACAGCTTTTTAAAAATATGGCATCTTCACTCTTTTTTGTAATAGCAAAACACAAGAAGGATCGGGCAATGGCTCAGTGCATCTGCAGAAAAATATGTCATGTATATATTGCTCTAGAGGAACACATTCAACAGCAGAGACAAATAATGCTTCCTGCAGCTGAAAACTCATCCTTGCCTTTCAGGGAACTGTCCTGAGGCCTCAGATGTGATATATAGTATGTATTGGCATTTCATTCTGTAGAGAGGCAAACTTGCTATAGTTGTTAGAAATGTCTTTACTTGCGTTAAAGGCCAAATTAGACAACACCGATGCACAAAATTTTATGTCTATATATAATGTCAGCTAATACCAGACTGTTTATGGATTAGGATTCTAAAGGTCAAATCAGACAAACAGAGCTGCATAAAACTCACAGTAGCTTGGTTCTGATAAAGGTTGACTTATACTAATGAACCCAACAGATGTACTTTTCTCTTGACATTATTACATTATCAGACAGCTCAACAACAAGTTATTCATACAATTTAAACTAACCATCTTTTGTTTGCCCTTGCATATTAACATTTTTAAATAGGACCAAAATCCACCCTGGAGTCTATGAGACTCCAGGACAGCCATACTAGCTCCTCCCAGGGCACCCGATCAGTGTGTGAAACCACCCAGGCCACCTGACAACTCATCTTCGTTCCCGGTCCAACGGTGCATGTGCGAGCAGCGGGCGCATCCCCACTATCCCTTTAGCAGGATGCATGCCTGTGGCAGGCATTTGTAAATGGCTGGCACGAGCACATTTCCTGTTAAAGGGATCCGCTCGCATTAGCTCCTGGATGAAGGGGCTCGAGCACATCCGAGCGTGCTGATTTGACGAGAGGTATGCGCATGCACCTAAGAACCAGGGAGGGGTAAGTGAGATTGGGCGACCTGGGGGTTTCACATAGCAGGGCACCCCCAATCAGGGTGCCCGGGGGCCCCAGAATAATCAAAATCCTGGGTTTTGGTTCTGGGTTTTGTGCAGAAGCAAACTTGTAGCAACTTGCTCTTATTATTATCAGCAGCATCTGAGATTTTCGCAGCCAAGTGTATGAGAGCATAAGTGTTTCGCATAAGACGAGCAATTACCCATTTGGCTGGCAATTTAGCCTCTGTAGCCAAGTTTGTCCAGCGTATGTTGCCATGGAGTCTTTGGTTTTCAATGCTCTGTGGCCATCTCACTTGCATGCCAGTATACGCTTAGGGGTTTGTTGTTTTTTTTTCATCACTGAACCCCACCTTTTGGGCATCCATCAAGTTCAACCAAGGGTCGGGGTTGGGGAAAGTTTTTTTTTTGTTTTTTACTGATAACAGCTAATAGTAACTGGTAATGTTATTTTCTTCTAAATAAGAATCTAATCCTTTTTTGAAGCTATCAGCTGTTGATGCTATAACAAGCTTCTGTGGGAGGCTTTATATTAAAGTACATATTTTAAAGTATACATATTTTCAGTTCTTATGGTAAAAAATGATTGTCGCCTCCGGGGATTAAATCTTTTTCTTTCCAGTTGAAGGGAGTGCCCCTTGTCTTTAGAGAAGATTTTACCTGAAATAGTGTTTTCCCATATATTTTGTATTGCCCATTTATATATTTATACAAGGTAATTGTGTCCCCCTCTCCTCTCAAGACTAAACAGATTTTATTCTCGTAAGCTTTCCTCATAACTAAGATCCTTCATTCCTCTTATTAGTTTGGTGGCTCTCCTCTGCACCCTTTCCATGGTAAGTTCTATGAACTGGTGCCCAGAAATGGACGGCATATTCCAGGTGAGGGTGCACCAGTGCCTTGTAAAGAGGCAAAATGACATCCCTATCCCGTGATTTTATGCCTCTTTTAATGCATGATAATATCTTGGTGGCCTTGGAAGCAGCTGCTTGACATTGCATACTGTTATTTAGCCTGTAGTCTACAAGTACCCCCAGATCCTTCTCAACAAATGATTCTCCCAGTTTTCATCCCCCAAGGACATATGTGGCCTTCAGGTTATCAGAGCCCAAGTGCATGACTTTACATTTCTCTGCATTGAACTTTATTTGCCAAGTGGATGCCCAGACACTCAATGTGTCCAAGTAAGCCTGAAGCTTGTGAACATCTTCAATAGACTGCACTGTGCTACATATCTTTGTGTCATCTGCAAAAATAGAGACAGTGCATTTAATTCCATCCTCTATGTCGTTTATAAACAAGTTGAATAATAGTGTGCCCAGCACTGAACGCTGGGGTACGCCACTTACAACCGGCAACCATTCAAAGTAGGTATCATTAACCACAACTCTCTGCACACAATCCTTCAGCCAGTTTTCAATCCAGTTACAAACTGTATTTTCTAATCCTGAAGACCTCAATAAGCGTCTATGAGGGACAGTGTCAAATGCTTTTGCAAAATCCAGAAAAACTATACCTAAAGCTTTTGTCCTTAGTGAAACCGTGCTGGTTGTCACTTATAATATTATGGATAGTTACTTATTTGTGTATATAGTCCCTTAATAGCCCCTCAAGCAAATGTTCCAAAATGGATGTTAAACTTACAGATCTGTAGTTTACCAGAAAAGACCTAGAGCCTTTTTAAAAATGGGCACCACATTTAGCTTTTCTCAATCCCTTGGCACTATACCTGTCTCACCAGGTCACTTTACTGTAGGTGCATATGTTCCCCACCAGTCTTTCACAGGATCTGCTGCTTCTTCTCCAATCATGTATTTCCCTAGATTAGCTTCACATGCACACTAACCTTTCCCCTTTAAATACCTGTGTCTCACATCTCCCCCATGTGCAGCAGGCCAGTGCATGTATTAAACTACCCAATTTGGCTTGTGCGTGACCTCGCCAGTATGTGCATATGGACCAATGAGTAGGTGCATGTTGCTACTTCAAAACAGCATGTCTCCTAATCACTCCCTGACATTGAGACGAATCACTGACGCACCTAGCAGCTGGTGGACACAGCTCTCCAGGCTGCCATTACTGGGAGATTGGAAGGTCTATGGCCTCACTCCTGTTTCATCCTGCAACTGTATCGCATAACCCTCCACGTACACACATTTGAGCCCCCCCAGCTCCCCTGAGAAACAGGCAAGTGTGGTACTTGTTAGAGTGGCCTGCGCATATGACATGCATGTTCACTAAGGCACATGTGGTGTGGCACACTAATGGTGGAGGCCTGTTTCACATAACAGTCATAAACAGCGAGGGTGCCATGGTGCCAATTGTCTCTTCCACCTTGGTCCAACAGTGTGACACATCCCAGTGCATCGCAGAAGTGCATACGTCCACAATGATGTAGCCTATAGCAACTCCTGTTCTTTAAAATTAGACAAAATGACAGTTTACAAAAAACGGTCCAACATTTTTTAGTAGTATTAAAAAATTCCATTCCATTATTTAAAATGCATGCCAGCATGAGTGGCATGGGTTTTAACAATTTCGCCTGCGCCGGGAAAGCTGCTCTTGCAAGGTTTTTTCTGGCAGGAACACCGGCCCCCAAAATTTGGTTCTTGGCTCATTTTTCCTTGTAAAATAGGCTTGGAATCACTCAGTTTGGTACATTTTGCAGGAATTTCAGTTGCTAAAACCATATTAAGCCATCTAACACTGATTTGGGCATATGCAAAATGAAATTTCCCCAAAAAAGATTACACTCATGAAAAGGCCTCTATTGAATCGCACAAGGTTTAAATGCATGCAAAACCGAGAAACAACCACCCTCGCATGTGGGAATACATTTCCGAGAGGGGCTAAGTCAGGTTTATTATATGGTTAATATGTTATATTGAAATGGCATTCTATTTTTCATTGCACATTGTCAATTGTCATTGTCAATTTGAGCAATCCCATAACTTGTATGTCACAGCAGCACCTCGTGACTGGGGGACATCCTGATTGATGATGTCTTCTGGCATAGACCCCCCCTGCAGTTGCTATTGCCTCACTGAGGGGCAGCGATTCGCTTCCAGAGGTCATGTGGAGCTAGGCTGCTGATGACAAGTGAGTTCCCAGCTTCAGGGATACAGACTTGCAGGGGGTGGGGGCTATCAGCATGCCCTCCCCATTCATGAGCAACAAGGGTATCAAGTTTAACAAGTGTAGGAAATGTCAAGACATTTAGAAAGCAATACCTGTGGGAATTGTGGAAACCCTTGGATAATTGTGATTTGGCTGCAATATGTCCATCTAATGTATTATTACAGCTCTAATACGTTTCTTGTCTATCATGGAGACACCAAAACATTGTACACCCCAAGAACAATGTAAAAATGAATTATCCTGCCTTTACTAAAATCCCCAAAAACTGCCTATGAATTAGGGAAATAGCACATCTTAATATCTTAATCATAAAAATACAATAATCATTTTTTTATTTGAATAAGATTATACTGCAGACAATAATGCTACATGAAGTTTTTTTTACCTGTGTGAACAACTTTATTTTAACCATGAAGTCTGTGGTCGGGTTCAGCATTTGGCTCAACAGTAAAGCTGGTTGATGGGCTGCTGAGCGTCCCTTAAGCACATTATTGGCAGGGAAGAATCCAGAGGCCCAATTCTTCTTCCTGAAAGTGACGTTTCCCCTTTGAGGACTCGAATATTGAGGTTTGGGCTAAGTGTCCCAAGGTGGATGCCCCCTTGGCACAGGTGTCTCAGAATCAGAACTATCCTTTGAGGATATGGACTCCCTTAGTGATCCTCTGGATAAGAGAGTGGATAAGGCCTGGGATGTGGATACTTTCCAGTTTAGACCTTTGGTGGCTACCGCTCTGGCTGGATAAGGTCAAGGTGGGAGTTTCCAATGACACCACCAAAGATGAGATCATGGATGCCCCCCTCCTTATCTTAAGGGCTATCAACTTCATTTCGGATGTGGCATCCGAGTCTTTTAGGGCTAGAGCAAAAAGTTGAGCCCTCTAGTTAAAAACCTGGCAGGGGGACCATTCTTCTAAATCCCACCTATTGGGTCGACAGGACTTTCAAGGTTCTGATTCTAGGAGGCCTTGGTCTTCCCAAGGACTTAGAGGCAGGGGGGGGGCTTGCTGTTCAAGCCTCCTCAACAGCCTAAAGCAACAGTCCTGCCACACTTCCGCTATTGGCCAGACCTCGGAGCCCCTGGATACTTCAGATTATTTAGGACAGATATCGCCTGATGACCCCAGTATCATTTTATGATAACCAGTTGTCCTAAGCAGCCAGTGAGATCCCATGCCTTACCCTTAGTGATTTCACAATTAAGGTAAATAGCAGTGATAGAGGAAGTACCTTGGTACCTGAGAAAATCAGATTTTTACTCCTATGTCTTCTTGCTTTAGAAGCCGTCAGGAGAGTTTTGTTTCATCCTCAGTCTAAAGAAGTTAAACCAAATAATCACATACAAGAGGTTTTTTTACCCTCAGGGACATTCTTTTCAGGCAGTGGCGTTGCTAGGGCTGGTGTCACCCGGGGCGGTAGGAAATGGTGTCACCCCCCCCCCCCAAAGAAAAAAAATTTTTGTATGTTGAAAGAACTCAATGTTAATGCTCTTAAAAAATAACGTTTATTTTAAATGCAACCTTTACTGAATAAATAACCTGTTTTGCAGCAGGGGGGGGGGGGGGGGGGGGGGGGGTATGATCAATTGGGATGCCCCCCACCCATGGGTTCTTAGGGATCTGGGGGGGTTCACTCAGTAGCACATCCCAATTTAGGATGCCCCCAGAGTAGGGAACAGTACCCAGGATAGTAAATTCTCAGGTTTTGTTATGCTTTAAAACGGGGCAATGCCTCCCTTGAGTCTGTAAGAATGCGTCATACACTGTGGAATAAAGGAAAGGTGAGTTTTTGGGTGATCCTGGGTTTACACATAGCAGGGCATCCCAAATCCTGCCCCACCAGAGAGGAACAAAACTAATTAAAACTAGCTAATTCCTTGTGTGTTAATTCTTTCATGTCGCACCACAGCCCACTTTCGCTATGTGTCTGGACTGTGCTAAGCCCACCAATCACAATTCAGAATGAAAGAGAAAATGACAGCTGCCACACAGCAGAGTGAACCTGATTGGTGGCTGAATAAATCCAGTCTGCCAATAGCTGATCTGATTTTTATCCTCAATCCAATGAATGATTAATCACACACAGTGCACAGCATCAGTGCCGGCCCGTGTCACACAGGCTTTCACCTTGAAGCAGATATTCCATCATATTGATGGTTCCGCCTGATACAGGCATAGTGGTCACCGGAGGAGCCTCCATCGCCTATCGCCCGAGAGTGCTTGCGGGATTCCACTAGGATCGTGATGTCACCACCATGCGACTAGCAAACCAGCCTGATCACGTGCTCTGTTACTTTAGAGGCGGGCGCAGGGAAAACCGACCTCATAACATTCTATGAACTGATTCGCCTGCACAACGCTGATTCCAGTACTGCGCATGCCCAGCTCGCGCTCGTAAACAGTTTATCCAGAGATATAACCACGCCCAATGCCCGTAAACCTGCAGTGGTTTGTTTCATAATTGTGCTGCGCTATCATTTTCTGGCGGCTTGTCACAATACATCTACATCAATTGCTCTCATTATCATATCTCCCAAGTGTCACTGATTGGAGGGACAGTCCCTCGTTGAGATTTAACATACATCTCGGTAGGGCCGGCCCTGGGTGTGCGGTGTCACCCTCTAGGTCTGGTGTCACCTGGGGCGGTCCGCCCCCCCCGCCCCCGGGTCGCTACGCCACTGTTTTCAGGACATCTGGATGGTCTTGATAGACCTCCAGGACGCTTACCTACATATTCCCATTTTCCCCTCACACAACATAGAAAAAGTAGTCTATGACTGGCAGTTCAGAGCCATGTCTTTGATACCTCGGATTTCCACAAAGATCCTCATGGAAGCAATGGCCCAGCATTGCTGGCATAATTAGATGATCTTCTCCTGTTTGCACCAACCAGGTAACTTAGTACATAGTGAACAATGTAAAGTCAACACTGTCTCTTCTTTTCAAGCTCAGTTGGAACATAAACAGGAGGAAGTCAAACCATACTGCTCAGATTTTTTGTACCTATCTAGGCTATGTGATTAACAGTTGTCTGGAAAGGACATTTTTGCATTGGCAAAAGATTGAGAAGCTCATCTCCCTGTCCTACTTACAGGGTCATCCTACTGTGTCCCTAGTACAGATTCTTGTTCTTCTTAGTATCATGACATCAGCTATGCCAGTGGTCATTTGGGCCCAGTTGCATTCAAGACAGATCCAGGTTTTTTTACTTCAAATTTGTGATAAAGACTCGAAGTCTCTGGACTCTGGTAACAATTCCAGATTCACTCTGTCACTTTTTTCATTGGTGGTGAAGTTTCCGAGGGAAGGTCTTGGCACCAGATGATCCAGTCCAAATCATAATAGATGCAAGTTCTTGCGGCTGAGAGGCATACACTCCTCACAGCTGAATTCAGGGGACTTAATCCGGACCCATGGCCAGAAGGTTGTCATGGTCATAAGGAAGATCTTGTAAAAAAAGGCTTGTGTAATTCTCATTATCCCTTGGTGGCCGAGAAGGTTCTGGTTCTCCCTACTCCAACAAGCGTCAGTAAAACCTCTGATAAAACTACTTCCTATCCCCGACTTATTGCATCCAGGTTTGACGTCTCATCTAGGGATGAGCGAATCGATCCGGACGAACCCGGATTCGATCCGAATTTCATGAAAAATTCGATTCGGATCGAATCCGAATTTCCCCGCGATTCGATCGCTCGAAGTTTTCCTTTAACATCCATTCATTTACATTACAGGCATTCTAAGATGGCGGACGGGACATGTCCAGACATCAACCCCGCGCCAGTGCAAGCTGGGACAGTCACATGCAGCCTATCAGCAGCCAGCAAGCCCGGTGACGTCACAGCGATATTTAAGTCGGCGGACATCTTGCTTTTCCTCATTTCTCTATTGCATTCGTGAGAGACAGGACGCTGCTGTAGGCAGGGAGAGACAGTTAGACAGACAGGGACAGACAGGGACAGGCTGGAGAAAGGCAGGAGACAGGCAGGAGACAGACAGAAAGTCAGCGAAAAGCAGGGAAAGTTAGGAAAAATCTGAGGCAGTCACAGGGAGATTCTTTTTTCCTCCATCCAGCCTGAGTGTTACTGGCTGGCTGACTGGCTTTGTTAGCGTTTTCAGGCTGCTTATACACTAACTGTGCATATATACTGAACTGATCTCAAGTCTGCTGTGAAGCATCCCATTCTGTGACTACACCAGCCTCTATTAAATACCATAACCATTTGCACTTATTCTAATAGAAATTTGGCCTGATAAACACACTTGCTGTGCATAGTAGTACTGCTGCCAGGTGCTCTCTGGTTTTTGGGGCATCCCATTCTGTGACTACACCAGCCTCTATTTAATACCATAACCATTTGCACTTATTCTAATAGAAATTTGGCCTGATAAACACACTTGCTGTGCATAGTAGTACTGCTGCCAGGTGCTCTCTGGTTTTTGGGGCATCCCATTCTGTGACTACACCAGCCTCTATTTAATACCATAACCATTTGCACTTATTCTAATAGAAATTTGGCCTGATAAAGACACTTTTGCTGTGCATAGTAGTACTGCTGCCAGGTGCTCTCTGGTTTTTGGGGCATCCCATTCTGTGACTACACCAGCCTCT
Source organism: Gastrophryne carolinensis (assembly GCA_027917425.1). Lineage (NCBI taxonomy): Eukaryota > Metazoa > Chordata > Amphibia > Anura > Microhylidae > Gastrophryne > Gastrophryne carolinensis. The sequence goes on from CM051236.1 coordinate 405,473,296, forward strand.
ATTTAATACCATAACCATTTGCACTTATTCTAATAGAAATTTGGCCTGATAAACACATTTGCTGTCCATAGTAGTACTGCTGCCAGGTGCTCTCTGGTTTTTGGGGCATCCCATTCTGTGACTACACCAGCCTCTATTTAATACCATAACCATTTGCACTTATTCTAATAGAAATTTGGCCTGATAAACACACTTGCTGTGCATAGTAGTACTGCTGCCAGGTGCTCTATGGTTTTTGGGGCATCCCATTCTGTGACTACACCAGCCTCTATTTAATACCATAACCATTTGCACTTATTCTAATAGAAATTTGGCCTGATAAACACACTTGCTGTGCATAGTAGTACTGCTGCCAGGTGCTCTCTGGTTTTTGGGGCATCCCATTCTGTGACTACACCAGCCTCTATTTAATACCATAACCATTTGCACTTATTCTAATAGAAATTTGGCCTGATAAAGACACTTTTGCTGTGCATAGTAGTACTGCTGCCAGCTGCTCTCTGGTTTTTGGGGCATCCCATTCTGTGACTACACCAGCCTCTATTTAATACCATAACCATTTGCACTTATTCTAATAGAAATTTGGCCTGATAAAGACACTTTTGCTGTGCATAGTAGTACTGCTGCCAGCTGCTCTCTGGTTTTTGGGGCATCCCATTCTGTGACTACACCAGCCTCTATTTAATACCATAACCATTTGCACTTATTCTAATAGAAATTTGGCCTGATAAAGACACTTTTGCTGTGCATAGTAGTACTGCTGCCAGGTGCTCTCTGGTTTTTGGGGCATCCCATTCTGTGACTACACCAGCCTCTATTTAATACCATAACCATTTGCACTTATTCTAATAGAAATTTGGCCCGATAAACACACTTGCTGTGCATAGTAGTACTGCTGCCAGGTGCTCTCTGGTTTTTGGGGCATCCCATTCTGTGACTACACCAGCCTCTATTTAATACCATAACCATTTGCACTTATTCTAATAGAAATTTGGCCTGATAAACACACTTGCTGTGCATAGTAGTACTGCTGCCAGGTGCTCTCTGGTTTTTGGGGCATCCCATTCTGTGACTACACCAGCCTCTATTTAATACCATAACCATTTGCACTTATTCTAATAGAAATTAGGCCTGATAAAGACACTTTTGCTGTGCATAGTAGTACTGCTGCCAGATGCTCTCTGGTTTTTGGGGCATCCCATTCTGTGACTACACCAGCCTCTATTTAATACCATAACCATTTGCACTTATTCTAATAGAAATTTGGCCTGATAAAGACACTTTTGCTGTGCATAGTAGTACTGCTGCCAGCTGCTCTCTGGTTTTTGGGGCATCCCATTCTGTGACTACACCAGCCTCTATTTAATACCATAACCATTTGCACTTATTCTAATAGAAATTTGGCCTGATAAAGACACTTTTGCTGTGCATAGTAGTACTGCTGCCAGCTGCTCTCTGGTTTTTGGGGCATCCCATTCTGTGACTACACCAGCCTCTATTTAATACCATAACCATTTGCACTTATTCTAATAGAAATTTGGCCTGATAAAGACACTTTTGCTGTGCATAGTAGTACTGCTGCCAGGTGCTCTCTGGTTTTTGGGGCATCCCATTCTGTGACTACACCAGCCTCTATTTAATACCATAACCATTTGCACTTATTCTAATAGAAATTAGGCCTGATAAAGACACTTGCTGTGCATAGTAGTACTGCTGCCAGGTGCTCTCTGGTTTTTGGGGCATCCCATTCTGTGACTACACCAGCCTCTATTTAATACTATAACCCTTTGCACTTATTCTAATAGAAATTTGGCCTGATAAAGACACTTTTGCTGTGCATAGTAGTACTGCTGCCAGGTGCACTGCTGGCTGTTGGGGCATCCCATTCTGTAACATAGCATACCCCTCTTTATTTACACTAAGCAGCTCTCTTATTTACACTAAGCAGGCCTGTTGGAGGCTGAGTGTTACTGCTCACTTTTGGTGTGCATTATATTCTGTTTCATATAGACCCACCGCTGCCTGGGGGTTCTTAAAATATCACCTACTACCACGCCAGTTAGACTATGTCGGGCAGACAAGTGCCTGGAAGTGAAAAGAGGAGTGGCAGAGGCCAAGATTCCGCAGGCAGAGCTCGCAGCAGACTGGGGGCCAGTAGCAGCAGGAGTCACGCTGAGAGACCTAATCTGCCAGTATCTGCTAGCGGTCGGGTCTCCACCAGTAACGCATCTGCCGTGGTAGATTGGTTGACGCGCTCATCAACAACATCATCACAACTTACGTCTGAGACCCCCAGTCTAGGGTCGGTAGGTTCCTCTGACACAACCCTGAGTTGGCATGCCCCGAGAGCAGTCTCTGTCCTCCCATTGCCTCTGTCCTACGCCGTTCCCTCCCCCAGCGACGTATCCTATGCTTTGGGTTCAGCTCCACTCTTTAGTGAGGAGGACGATCAGATAGAGGACAGTCAGCAGCTACTGCCCAGCCAAAAAATGGAGGTGGCTTCTTTAGCTAGGCAGACAAATAGTGATGTGGACAGTGTCATGGGTGCTGCGAGCGTTCCAGCTCCTGCGCCAGACACTGTTGACGAATCCACGAACATCAGTGACGTACAGCCACAACTCGGTGATAATGATGATGACAATGAAGCCGATCGCACTTGGGAGCCGGGTGATGAAGGGGCTTCATCGTCATCATCAGGAGAAGAGGGGCGCAGGTTGCCCCGGAGTCAGCAGCTCAGGCAGCAAGGTGTTAGCAGCATGGTTGGCAGGCAGCATGGGGGCACAATTGTAAAGCCTGGAGCCAAACGGGGCCGGGGCCGGGGTAGAGCACCTGCTGCGCGGCAGGCTACCTTATCGGGAGGTAGTGGGGCAGGGGTTCCTGGAGTTGGCAACAGCAGCAGCGAATCAGTGAGGCCTGTTGGTGGGAAAAGTAGCTACTCGGCAGTGTGGCAGTTTTTCCTGAAGCATCCGCAGGAGGGTAACATGGCCACATGCAAGATATGTAAGCAGAAGGTGAAGCGTGGCCAGGGTCCAAATGTTGGCACCACGGCCCTGCGTCAACATATGCAGCGTCACCATAAAGCGGCCTGGGAGAACCTAGGCTCCGGAGAGGTGGGCCAGACTGCTTCCTCACCGAGTGGCACGCCGCTCCCAATTTCTGCCAGCCAAGGCTCCAGCACCTCAGCCGAAGGCAGCTGTGCGTCATACCCATCCTCTGTCGCTCCTGCTCCTCCTCCTCCTCCTCCAAGCCATGCATCCCGCCAGCAATCCATCAGCGAAGCCATGTCCAAGAGACAGCAGTATGCGCCCACTCATCCTACGGCGCAGAAGCTGAATGTGCTCCTGTCCAAGTTGCTGGTGCTGCAGTCGCTCCCTTTTCAGGTGGTGGAATCTGCACCTTTCAGAGAACTGATGGCTTGTGCCGAGCCGAGGTGGAGAGTCCCAAGCCGTCATTTCTTTGCCAAGAAGGCAGTACCAGCGCTGCACACTTTTGTTGAACAGAAGGTGGGCCAGTCCTTGAGCCTGTCGGTGTGTAGCAAAGTGCATGGCAGCGCCGACATCTGGAGCTGTAACTACGGTCAGGGACAGTACATGTCGTTTACGGCCCACTGGGTGAATGTGGTCCCTTTGCAGCAGCAGCAGCAACTTGGACAGGTCACGCCGTTTCGGCCTCCGCGCTCCCTGCCCGTTGGGCCTGTGACACCATGCGTCTCGGCCTCCTCATCCTCCGCCATCTCCTCACCCTCCACTGTAGGCTCAAGTCTCAGTGCCCCTCCAGTCTACCATGTGTGCAGGGCACGGAGGTGTCACGCAGTGCTTCACATGGTTTGTCTTGGCGAACGGAGTCACACAGGGGAGGAACTGCTTAAATTTATTCATCAGGAAATCCAAACATGGCTTACTCCAAGAAAACTTAAAATGGGAATCATGGTTACCGACAATGGGAAGAACATTTTGTCTGCGCTGCGCCAAGGAAGCCTGACCCATGCCCCCTGCATGGCTCACGTCTTCAATCTGGTTGTCAAGCGGTTTCTGAAGTGTTCCCCCCATCTGCAAGACATCCTAACAACTTCAAGGAAACTTTACATGCACTTCAGCCACTCCTACACCGCCAAACACACCCTTCTTGAGCTACAGCGTCAGAATGGTATCCCCCAACATAGTCTGATTTGCGATGTTTCCACCCGTTGGAATTCCACCTTTCATATGTTGGACTGATTATATGAACAGAGAAAAGCCATCACGGATTTCCTGATGATCCAAGCAGATAGGGGGACTCCACTGTGTAACTTCAATGTCAACCAGTGGCAGCTCATACGTGACACCTGCCGTTTGCTCAGGCCCTTTGAGGAAGCCACTTTATTTGTCAGTCGGCAGGATTGCGGGATGAACGACGTGATTCCACTGCTTCATGTACTACAGTACATGTTGGAAACCATGGCTGGTCAGGGCACTGGAGACATGGCGTTTACATCTTACGGCCACATGAACCCCGTTGGAGCTGAACTGGAGGAGGAGGAGGAAGAGGAGGAGGAGGAGGTGCCCAGCGAAACACAGTTTAGGCTTGGCGAAATGGCTGGTTTATCTAGTCAGCGGACAGGAGAGGAGGAGCAGGAGCAGCCAGAGGAGCTAGAGGTTTTTGAGGAAGGCGAGACAGAGGACCCGGGCACACCGTGGCAGTATGCAGTGGAGATGGAGACAGGTAGTCCATCCGAGTCACTTGCGCAAATAGCAGGAAGCATGCTCACGTGCTTGCGTAGTGACCCCAGAATTGTTTCCATCTGTCGGCGGGATGACTTCTGGCTGTCCACCTTATTGGACCCTCGCTTCCGGCACAAAATGGGGGCATTTTTTAAACCCACCGAGAGGGAGGACAAACTGAACTACTACAAAGACATTCTACGTAGGCAGTTGGCCGATGCCTATCTGCGCCATGGTCCATACTCTCGCAGGTCTGACTCGAGGGGACCTCTGCGCTCACCTTCCACTGCCATGGCCGCTGGGGGGGTTGGCAGGAGCAGCAGCAGCAGCTCCATCAGCAGCAGCCTCAGTCTTCAGTCGCTAATGAGTAGCTTTCTACACCCGCATAGTGAGGCTACTCATGAGCAGCAGGAAGACCTGGAGCAGGACCTGAACCAGCAGGTCATGTCATACTTTGACATGACCATGCCAACACACCTTGAGGATCCGCTGGACTTCTGGGCAGCCAAACTTGATTTGTGGCCGCAACTAGCAGAGTTTGCCCTGGAAAAGCTGTCCTGCCCGGCAAGTAGCGTGCCATCTGAGCGGGTGTTTAGTGCGGCGGGGGCCATAGTTACGGCGAGGAGAACTCGTCTGTCAACTAAAAATGTGGAGAGACTCACCTTTGTCAAAATGAATCAGGGATGGATCAGCCAGGATTTCCACCCACCAATGGCTGATGCATGCGACTAGATTCAGCATGGTGCCACGTTTTACACTTTCCAAATGGTGCAAAACATATTTATGTCTTTAGGCCAATTTTTGGGCTCCTGCTGATGCCAACTCCAGGGTGTGAATCATCCAATTTTTGGGCTCCTGAAGCCAACTCCAGTGTCTCTTTAAAGTAATATTTGGGCTCCTGCTGCTGCTGCTGCCAACTTCTGCCAACTCCAGGGTGTGATTCATCCAATTTTTGGGCTCCTGAAGCCAACTCCAGTGTCTCTTTAAAGTAATGTTTTGGCTCCTGCTGCTGCTGCTGCCAGCTCCAGGGTGTGATTCATCCAATTTTTGGGCTCCTGAAGCCACCCCAGTGTCTCTTTAAAGTAATGTTTGGGCTCCTGCTGCTCCTGCTGCTGCCAACTCCAGGGTGTGATTCATCCAATTTTTGGGCTCCTGAAGCCAACCCCAGGGTCTCTTTAAAGTAATATTTGGGCTCCTGCTGCTGCTGCTGCCAACTCCAGGGTGTGATTCATCCAATTTTTGGGCTCCCGAAGCCAACCCCAGTGTTTCTTTAAAGTAATCTTTGGGCTCCTGCTGCTGCTGCTGCTGCTGCCAACTCCTGCCAACTCCTGCCAACTCCAGGGTGTGATTCATCCAATTTTTGGGCTCCTGAAGCCAACCCCAGGGTCTCTTTAAAGTAATATTTGGGCTCCTGTTGCTGCTGCTGCTGCTGCTGCCAACTCCTGCCAACTCCAGGGTGTGAATCATCCAATTTTTGGGCTCCTGAAGCCAACCCCAGTGTCTCTTTAAAGTAATGTTTGGGCTCCTGCTGCTGCTGCTGCTGCTGCCAACCCCAGGGTGTGATTCATCCAATTTTTGGGCTCATGAAGCCAACCCCAGTGTCTCTTTAAAGTAATGTTTGGGCTCCTGCTGCTCCTGCTGCTGCCAACTCCAGGGTGTGATTCATCCAATTTTTGGGCTCCTGAAGCCAACCCCAGTGTCTCTTTAAAGTAATGTTTGGGCTCCTGCTGCTGCTGCTGCTGCTGCCAACTCCAGGGTGTGATTTATCCAATCTTTGGGCTCCTGCTGCCAACCCCAGTGTCTCTTTAAAGTAATGTTTGGGCTCCTGCTGCTGCTGCCAACTCCAGGGTGTGATTCATCCAATTTTTGGGCTCCTGAAGCCAACCCCAGTGTCTCTTTAAAGTAATGTTTGGGCTCCTGCTGCTGTCAACTCCAGGGTGTGATTCATCCAATCTTTGGGCTCCTGCTGCCAACCCCAGTGTTTCTTTAAAGTAATGTTTGGGCTCTTGCTGCTGCTGCTGCCAACTCCTGGGTATGATTCATCCAATTTTTGGCCTCCTGAAGCCACCCCAGTGTCTCTTTAAAGTAATGTTTGGGCTCCTGCTGCTCCTGCTGCTGCCAACTCCAGGGTGTGAATCATCCAATTTTTGGGCTCCTGAAGCCAACCCCAGTGTCTCTTTAAAGTAATGTTTGGGCTCCTGCTGCTGCTGCTGCCAACCCCAGGGTGTGATTCATCCAATTTTTGGGCTCATGAAGCCAACCCCAGTGTCTCTTTAAAGTAATGTTTGGGCTCCTGCTGCTCCTGCTGCTGCCAACTCCAGGGTGTGATTCATCCAATTTTTGGGCTCCTGAAGCCAACCCCAGTGTCTCTTTAAAGTAATGTTTGGGCTCCTGCTGCTGCTGCTGCTGCTGCTGCCAACTCCAGGGTGTGATTTATCCAATCTTTGGGCTCCTGCTGCCAACCCCAGTGTCTCTTTAAAGTAATGTTTGGGCTCCTGCTGCTGCTGCCAACTCCAGGGTGTGATTCATCCAATTTTTGGGCTCCTGAAGCCAACCCCAGTGTCTCTTTAAAGTAATGTTTGGGCTCCTGCTGCTGTCAACTCCAGGGTGTGATTCATCCAATCTTTGGGCTCCTGCTGCCAACCCCAGTGTTTCTTTAAAGTAATGTTTGGGCTCTTGCTGCTGCTGCTGCCAACTCCTGGGTATGATTCATCCAATTTTTGGCCTCCTGAAGCCACCCCAGTGTCTCTTTAAAGTAATGTTTGGGCTCCTGCTGCTCCTGCTGCTGCCAACTCCAGGGTGTGATTCATCCAATTTTTGGGCTGCTGAAGCCAACCCCAGGGTCTCTTTAAAGTAATATTTGGGCTCCTGCTGCTGCTGCTGCCAACTCCAGGGTGTGATTCATCCAATTTTTGGGCTCCCGAAGCCAACCCCAGTGTTTCTTTAAAGTAATCTTTGGGCTCCTGCTGCTGCTGCTGCTGCTGCCAACTCCTGCCAACTCCAGGGTGTGATTCATCCAATTTTTGGCTCCTGAAGCCAACCCCAGGGTCTCTTTAAAGTAATATTTGGGCTCCTGCTGCTGCTGCTGCCAACTCCATGGTGTGATTCATCCAATTTTTGGGCTTCTGAAGCCAACCCCAGGGTCTCTTTAAAGTAATATTTGGGCTCCTGCTGCTGCTGCTGCCAACTCCAGGGTGTGAATCATCCAATTTTTGGGCTCCTGAAGCCAACCCCAGGGTCTCTTTAAAGTAATATTTGGGCTCCTGCTGCTGCTGCTGCCAACTCCAGGGTGTGAATCATCCAATTTTTGGGCTCCTGAAGCCAACCCCAGTGTCTTTTTAAAGTAATGTTTGGGCTGCTGCTGCTGCCAACTCCAGGGTGTGATTCATCCAATTTTTGGGTGTCTGAACCCAACCCCAGGGTCTCTTTAAAGTAATAATTGGGGTCCTGCTGCTGCTGCTGCCAACTCCAGGGTGTGATTCATCCAATTTTTGGGGGCCTGAAGCCAACCCTAGGGTCTCTTTAAAGTAATATTTGGGCTCCTGCTGCTGCTGCTGCCAACCCCAGGGTGTGATTCATCCAATTTTTGGGCTCCTGAAGCTAACCCCAGGGTCTCTTTAAAGTAATATTTGGGCTCCTGCTGCTGCCAACTCCAGGGTGTGATTCATCCAATTTTTGGGCTCCTGAAGCCAACCCCAGGGTCTCTTTAAAGTAATATTTGGGCTGCTGCTGCTGCTGCTGCTGCCAACTCCAGGGTGTGATTCATCCAATTTTTGGGCTCCTGAAGCCAACCCCAGGGTCTCTTTAAAGTAATATTTGGGCTCCTGCTGCTGCCAACTCCAGGGTGTGATTCATCCAATTTTTGGGCTCCTGAAGCCAACCCCAGGGTCTCTTTAAAGTAATATTTGGGCTCCTGCTGCTGCTGCCAACTCCAGGGTGTGATTTATCCAATTTTTGGGCTCCTGAAGCCAACCCCAGTGTCTCTTTAAAGTAATGTTTGGGCTGCTGCTGCTGCCAACTCCAGGGTGTGATTCATCCAATTTTTGGGCTCCTGAAGCCAACCCCAGGGTCTCTTTAAAGTAATATTTGGGCTCCTGCTGCTGCCAACTCCAGGGTGTGATTCATCCAATTTTTGGGCTCCTGAAGCCAACCCCAGTGTCTCTTTAAAGTAATGTTTGGGCTGCTGCTGCTGCCAACTCCAGGGTGTGATTCATCCAATTTTTGGGCTCCTGAAGCCAACCCCAGGGTCTCTTTAAAGTAATATTTGGGCTCCTGCTGCTGCTGCTGCCAACTCCAGGGTGTGATTCATCCAATTTTTGGGCTCCTGAAGCCAACCCCAGGGTCTCTTTAAAGTAATATTTGGGCTCCTGCTGCTGCTGCTGCTGCCAACTCCAGGGTGTGATTCATCCAATTTTTGGGCTCCTGAAGCCAACCCCAGGGTCTCTTTAAAGTAATATTTGGGCTCCTGCTGCTGCTGCTGCCAACTCCAGGGTGTGATTTATCCAATTTTTGGGCTCCTGAAGCCAACCCCAGGGTCTCTTTAAAGTAATATATGGGCTCCTGCTGCTGCTGCTGCCAACTCCAGGGTGTGATTCATCCAATTTTTGGGCTCCTGAAGCCAACCCCAGGGTTTCTTTAGAGTAATATTTGGGCTCCTGCTGCTGCTGCTGCTGCTGCCAACTCCAGGGTGTGAATCGTCCAATTTTTGGGCTCCTGAAGCCAACCCCAGTGTCTCTTTAAATTAATGTTTGGGCTGCTGCTGCTGCCAACTCCAGGGTGTGATTCATCCAATTTTTTGGCTCCTGAAGCCAACTCCAGTGTCTCTTTAAAGTAATATTTGGGCTCCTGCTGCTGCTGCCAACTCCAGGGAGTGATTCATCCAATTTTTGGGCTCCTGAAGCCAACCCCAGTGTCTCTTTAAAGTAATGTTTGGGCTGCTGCTGCTGCTGCCAAATCCAGGGTGTGATTCATCCAATTTTTGGGCTCCTGCTGCTGCCAACTCCAGTGTCTCCTTAAAGCAATGTTTGGGCTCCTGCCCCTCATAGTGATGCCACTTCAACTCTCTGCAATTGTGCCGCTCTGCGATTCTATTAGCGATGCCTCTGATCTGCATGTGATATTTATTCAAAGTATTATTTAACTAGCACGCATTCTATGCATGTTACAGAAAGGCAGAATGGTTTACAACCCTATTGAGGCTCTAGGAGGCTCAGAAATTGCCGTTTAGAATAGCGATTCGTCGCGAATAAATTCGGGTCGAAACGATTTTTGTCAGAAAATTCTGCGAATCAGTCGAATCGAATTTTTCAAAAGTTCGCTCATCTCTAGTCTCATCCCCAGGTTCGGAGCCTGGTTCTGGACACAGAATGGGGGCTGTTAAAGTGGACCGCAACTGATCAAGATCCATTCCCTCCCCCCGGGGCATCCAGGTGCAGGATGCCCCGTTGTGTGAAACCCTCAGGTTGTCCGCTACACTTACCTTACTTCCCGGTCCAACTACGCATGCGCGGGCCACAGCCGCCATTTGTGAATAGCCGGAGCTGGACCAAATCCCTGTTAGAGGGAAGCGGGGGATGCGGCCACCAGTGTGCTCGGAGCCGCTGTGCTAAGACGTCGGTTTAGATGTCCATAGCTCAGCGGCTCCGAGCGTGCTGATTGGACAAGTGGCCGAGCATGCGCCGTAGAACCGGAATGAAGTGAGTTGATGTGGGAGATCTGGGGAGATCATCCTACCAATCACATCCGCTAGAAGAATCTACAATTTACAGAGCTTATCCATTAAAGAACCTTATCTCAGGATAATTCCTGATCACCTTATCATTAGACCTGACCCCTTGTACCTTCCAAGAATTGCGTCTGATTTTTATAGGACTCCTGGCGATAAGCCAGACAAGTTAAATGATATGTGTCAGGTACATCTGAGATTGTTTAAATTCATCTAGATTGGACCTCCGAATTGAGAAGATCTGACCAACCATTAGAAAGCTGGTTCCAGCATTTAAATGTACTGGTAAAAATGGGTGTTCTCTACAAGAATTAGGATTATGAGGTTTTTGAAGTCTGTGTCATATATATATATATATATATATATATATATATATATATATACCTTCTAATACTAACCACTATTACCCCACTGAGCCTATTCCCAGTAATACACACCATTTTTTTTTTTTAAATGATGTTTTATACATGTGTCCACCCCAACATCCAGACTCCCTGCATGCTTCATTTGCATACAGTCACTTCCTCCCACAAACCTGTAACAGAATAAACTAAACAGCATCTTGTTACAGAATATCACAAAACCACATAGTTGTGAAAAGCTAGTCCTCTTGCAAGACTTATCTGACAACATATTTACCAATGAAAAAATACAAGAAAGGATACATCTGTAGATGCTGTCAAATATACATTTAGCATGTATTTCTACTTAATCCAATTCACACTTAGGTAATAACTTTCATCATTCTCACCACATTTTAGGGTAATGGATTTTTGCAAATTAAATTTCCTACTTCTCCTGCTCCTGTGTTTTGAAATTCTCCATTAGTGCTGCAAGTTTTTAATACATCAATGGTGCCACGATATTTCATATGAATTGTGGTTTGAAAAAATGGATTCCTGTTTTTAAAGAATTTTATTTTTATAACAGGCCTTAATGATTTCTCGTCTTTGATAAATATATTTTGGCAAGAACCAGAAATGCTTATTTTTAGTTTTACTGCTTGAGAAGAAATTTCCTAGATGACAAATGCTGTATGAAGTTCACTTCAAGTATATTGCCTTTTTTACTGGCTGAAAAAATCTGTCTCTTTACCCTAAAACAATAATTTCTTTTTTGAGATACCAGGTGAGAAAGGTGTGCTAATCTTTAGAAGAGAAGACATTCACTTTCATTCTCTACCTTGTGGCTGATTCAGAACCCGGTGAAAATATACATCCAATTGCTAAATCACCGCCAGGGAAGGTAGAAAATGAAAGTGAATGGCAGTTTTCTCTCCCTCTTCACTCCCGCACCTGGTCTTCGGGACAGTAGCCGCAGCCGTCGGGCTCCTCGGCCTCCTCGTTGCTGCTCGCCTCCTCTGGCCGTGCAGGGCCCCCAGGTAGGGATCGCAGCTCCAAACCTCCGCTCCCCCTCCCCAGGGGAGCCACCTATCCACCCTCTGGCTCTCTGGGGTGACCGCCGCCCCCTTCTCCTTTCTGGCTCTCTGCCCACCATTTCCTCGGGCCGTCGCCATATTGGGTTCCGCGCTCTCCAAGTCGGATGGACCTCCGGTGGGGAAGTAGTGCTGTATCTTGGCAGCCTGATGATTTCAAGGGTCTGACAGCGCCGCCCGCTGACAGCGCAGCCGGCCTCCCCGCTCCCACCATGCCGGTAAGTGTTTGCTGTATAGTGGGAGCGGGGAGGCCGGCTGCGCTGTCAGCGGGGGCGGAAGCCGACTTCCGCCACCCACTAACAGCACAGCCAGCCTCCTCGCTCCCAACATGCCGGCTTTTTTATTTTTGTATTTCAGGGCTTGCTGGGAGCGGGGAGGCCGGCTGCGCTGTCAGCGGGCGGCGAAAGTCAGCTTCCGCCTCCCGCTGACAGCGCAGCCGGCCTCCCCGCTCCCACCATGCCAGCATGTAGCATACACTTACCTACATGCCGGCAGAGATGAGCGATTCTTTAAAGTTCGATCCGGACGAGCCCGAATTTCTTGGAGAAATTCGGCAAATCGCCCGAATCGAATTTTTAAGAAGTTCACTCATCTCTAATAATCAACAACTATTCCATGGAATGTTTAGCTTACCTACCCAGCATGCATATGGTTAATAATGAGTCCTGGTCACCTGAGGAGCTCCACGGGCCGATGCAATGCGGCACAGCAAGATCAGGATGAGCTTGGGAGGTCAGTGGGTTAACCCTTTAAATGCCAGCCACGTAAAATTTACGTGGTTGCCTCTCCGTCACTTAAGTGCCAGCCACGTAAATTTTACGTGCCTGGCATTCCCCAATCCCAGAAAAAAAAGTTAAAAAAAAAGTCACTTACCTGACCCCTTGTTTTGTCCGGCCGGGTCTCCTCTTCAGCCAGCGGGGCTCCGATTGCCGATCGGGGCTTCTCCGGCTGCAGGGGAGGGCCCGGAATAGGGTGCCCCCCCCCCTTTCAGCAGCCGCCGGCATTTGCCTGTTAAAAAAAAAAAAAAAAAAAATGACAGTTACTCACCTCCGCTCCCGCCGACTCCCGCCGCCTCTCCTCTTCATGGGGGGGGGCTCCGATTACCCCCCCCCGGGTCTTCTGTCTTCTGGAGGGGGGCATAAAAGCCCTCCCTCCGTCGCATCTCCCCTCTCTTCGGGGGCGGGGCTAATGACGTCACCGCCGGGTGTCATCGGGCACCCGGCAGTTCTCATCTCAGATGCCGGTGATGGCTGGGCGGAGAAGGAGGGAGGTAGGCGATCCTCCGATCGCCTGCCTCCCCCCTTCTCAGCCCAGCTGTCACCTGCATCAGATCGCCGCGGGACATTGCTTCTGAAGATCGGAGGTGAGTAAAGGTAAAATGTTTTTTTTTTTTTTTTTTTTAATAAACATATTTAAAAAACTTGTGTGTTGTGTGTTATTTATACTTTTAACCCCTTGTGAACTGGTAAGGGGTCCATGACCCCTATACCAGTTCACAAGGCTGGGGGTCTGGCAAGTCACCTGCGCTAGCGGGTGGCTTGCCATTAACCCCCGGCACCCCCATTACCTGCCTCCCCAAAGGCCAGGGGGGGGCAGAAGAGCCCGGGCCCACATGGGCTATGTGGGCTCGTAGGCTGCAGGGTGGGGGGGCCACATAAGCTGGCCCCCCCACTCTGTGCCTACAAGCCCCCATAGCTGGTCCCGGGCTGGTTACTGTGGGTAAGGGGGACCCCACGTCAATTTTTTTTTTGATTTTTAAGGGTTTTTAACCCTTAAAAATAAAAAAAAATGGGGTCCGCCCCCCCTGGGAGGGGGGACCCTATGTCATTTTTTTTTTTTTATTAACCCTTTGTAATCTGTCATCCAGCAGCTATAAAAGGCTTCTAGCAAGTGAGCAGAAGCCAGTGATCGCCGAGGGACATAGTGCTCCAGGATGGATGGGAGGTGAGTACAGTGTAAAAAAAAATAAAAATTAATAAAATATTTTTTTCTTTATGTGTGTCTGTGTGATTATTTACATTTAACCCCTTGTGAACTGGTAAGGGGTCCATGACCCCTATACCAGTTCACAAGGCTGGGGGGATGGCAAGCCACCTGCGCTAGCGGGTGGCTTGCCATTAACCCCCGGCACCCCCATTACCTGCCTCCCCAAAGGCCAGGGGGGGGCAGAAGAGCCCGGGCCCACATAGGCTATGTGGGCTCGTAGGCTGCAGGGTGGGGGGGCCACAAAAGCTGGCCCCCCCACTCTGTGCCTACAAGCCCCCATAGCTGGTCCCGGGCTGGTTACTTTGGGTAAGGGGGACCCCACGTCAATTTTTTTTTTGATTTTTAAGGGTTTTTAACCCTTAAAAATCAAAAAAAAAATGGGGTCTCCCTCCCCTGGGAGGGGGGACCCTATGTCATTTTTTTCTCGATTTAACCCTTTGTAGTGTGGATGGTATTTGTATTTTTTTTGTGAATGTTATAAAATACTTGTTTCAGTTAGAGGGGTCTCCTGGGCAAGAATGGGGGGGCTACCGATAAATATGTGGTACCGTTCTAATCGGTAGAAATGGGGCTTTCACATGCAATATGATTTTCCTTAATAAAATACATTTTTTATTTAAAATAAAGGAGTCAATTTTTAAAAAAATTTTTTTATTTATTTATTTATTTTTTTTACTTTATAATATTGTAAAAAAAAAAAAAAAAAAATTACAAACAAGACATTTCATGTTAAAGCCTAAACTCTGCTGCAAAAATATATATATAATTTTCCTGAAAGTTCCAGCAAAAATGGCGCAAAACATGGCGCAAAACATGACGCAAAATGGGGAAAAATGGCCTGTCAACAGAGGGTGACAAAATCTTAAGTAGGCTGGCAATTACAAGGGTTAATAGTACCTATGCATGTTGGGTATTGTTCTGTTCGGGGGACCTTGCGCTTTCAGACTTAGCTTGTTTTTTCTGGTTTGCATATTTATATTTTAGGAAAAGGTGTTTTTTATTCAGCTTTTTTATAATTTTTTTAGGGAAACCCTGCACAACCAAAGAATTCTTTGAGGTAATAATTCCAGAAAGATGAGCCCACTAGAACAAGTTGGGTACCCTTAGAAAGCTTAACGTGTGTACTTTCAGGGAATATATGGTTTATGGGGGATATTCTAAATGTCAAGGGTTGTTTTGGTTGAAAAATCGCAAGGTGCGCACTTTGTCTGCAGAGCTGAAATTTTCAAGTAAAATTACCGTTACGCACATGCTTTACTTTGGGGTGTTTGGCAACTCTTCCCTTGACAGTAGCTATGCATGTTGGGT
Organism: Gastrophryne carolinensis; assembly: GCA_027917425.1. Classification (NCBI taxonomy): domain Eukaryota; kingdom Metazoa; phylum Chordata; class Amphibia; order Anura; family Microhylidae; genus Gastrophryne; species Gastrophryne carolinensis. Next base: position 405,488,450 of record CM051236.1, read on the forward strand.
ATCGTTCTGTTCGGAGGTTGTTGCGTTTTCAGATTAAACTTGTTTTTTCTTGTTTGTATATAGTTTTTTTAGGAAAATGTGGCTTTGATTCTGCTTTTTTATCCTTTTTTTAGGGAAACTCTTTGCAACCAAAGAATCCATTGAGGGATTACTTCCAGAAAACTATGGCCACATCAACAAGCCTGGTACGCCTAGAAAGCCTGAGGTGTGTACTTCCAGAGAATATATAGTTTGTTGGGGGTATTTCAAATATAAAGGGTTGTTTTTTTGGAAAAACTGCAAGGTGCGCATATTGCATAGCATAGTTGTATTTTATCTGAAAATCCCCTAAAGCGCTGTTTCAGTTTGGGGGAGTCTCCTGGGCAGGAAAGGGTGTCTACCAATACATTTGTGGTACCGCTGTAACCGGGAGAAATTGGGATTTCACACGCAATAAGATTTCATTGACAAACTTACATTTTTTATTACAAAAAAAACTACAATATGTAAAAATTTTTTTTTTTTTTTTTTTTTTGCACATATTTCACCCAAAAATATTAAGAATACACCTAACAAATGACAAACAAGACATTTCATGTTAAAGCCCAGACTCTGCTGAAAAAAACAATATATCATTTTCCTGGGAAATCCCTGGAAATCCCTTCCAAAATCACATTTGAACATGGGGAGCGCAAAATAGTGCAAAATGATCTGGCAACAGAGTGTGACAAAAACTCCAGGTAGGCTGGCACTTAAAGGGTTAACGGCCCCACAGATCACTGTCCATGACAGGCGTCTCTCGTCAATGGCTCTTAAGTCTCCTGATTCCACAGTGGAATACCCCTCATATTTATGGTGCTGTCACCCCAAAAAGCTGGCCAAACTCCAAGGAGTGAAAGCAACCTGTTTCTTGATAAGAGTTTATCTAATCTTCCATACCTATCTCACCCAAGAATTGGCCATATTCCCAGGTAAGATAAGTAAGGAACATATGTCACAAATCCATATGCTATACTGATAAGCCCCCCACTCCACATCACAGCTGTACATTTTGAAAAACATGTTTTTGACTTAAAACTCTGGTAAACATGTTTTTCAACCTTATCTTCAGAAAACACATCTTAAACTCACTTTTGAAAAACATGTTTTTGACTTAAAACTCTGGTAAACATGTTTTTCACTTAAATTTGCTATATCATAGTTGTTTTTCACATTCTGGACATGTCAGGGCATATTCCTGGCTTACATTTGCTATGCTATAACGCTATGATCACAAAATGTCTGCCAGTGGCATCCGTCTTAGAACACAAAATGGTGGATGGTAATAACATTTATACAAAATGACGGACAAAACCTAGACAAAATAGTAGACATGATGGTGGCCAGATTGTCATTTCACCTATTATTATCACAAATGTAGTCAGCTGTTTGCGACACAGCAGCACTTGTATTTACCGCTGAAAAAAGCTCAGCCCAAATAAGATGTTTAGTACTGTCATGTGATTAGAGTCACATGATTACCATGAACACATGATGCAATCATGCCTCCTGATTCCTACTTGATTTAGCAGCTTCACTGCTGGCCCCGACCTCTTGTTTGGACTTTTGATTTTGATTCTCACAACGTGCCCTTGGACCAAGGCCTGGTGTTTGTCCCTGCTCTTGCATACATACTTTGCCTCCTATCTACCTACAGCTGTGCCCGGGCCCTGGTGCTCAGTTCTGCCAGGTGGACGAACCATGCTGCTCTGCAGCTCAGCCTGTTTTTTTTTTTTTTTTCCGGAGAGCTTCAGTATAGATCAGGGCATCACGTAGATTGATGCCCTGGGTCACACTGGGACCAGGTACATCTGAGTGTTCAGTGGCTCCACCCATTGAGCTATCCTAACTTTGGCATTAACAGCAGTTCTAATCACCCCCAAAAAAGGTATCCATCAAATGTATAAAGAAATGAATGGGTTAACCCACTCTGCTGAAATAAAACTTGCAAAAAAGAAGTAAAATGTATCATCTTATCTGCAACACAACAGCAATTCTAGTCATCCCCCAAAAAGGTAGCCAGCAAATGTATCCATATCTACAGGTGTACACCCAATCTACACCTGGAGGCAACAGGTACATAGTGGATTTTATAGATGACCAGAGCTATAATGTACTGTCTGCA